>OY740765.1:92139774-93339774 GCA_963513935.1 Aphrophora alni
ATGTCATGTCTGGCAATTCATAATTGCCATGTAATGTCATGGTTTGTCTTAACATGCATGTATTACCTTGCACTGTCATGTCTTGTCGTGTCATGTAATGTATTTAGGTGTCATGTCAATTCATGACATGTCATGTCAATTCATGACATGTCATGTCTTGCCTTGTTATGTCTGTTAATACTTGTCATGTCAAGTCATTACTTGTCATGTAATGTCTTGTTTTGTAATGTCGTGTATCGTCATGTCTTGTCTTGTCTTGTCATGTCATGTATTGTCATGACTAGTCTTGTCATGTAATGACATGTAGTGTCGTTATATGTGATGTCATATCTTTTAAGTCATGTATTGTCATGTCAAATAATGCCATGTCTTGTTTTGTAATGCCATGTTATTTCTTATCCTGTCATGTCTTGACTTGTCATGTAAAGTCACAAATTGCCATGGCTTGTCTTCCAAAGTCATATCTTGTCTTGTCATGTCATTCTTGTCTTGTATTGTCATATCAAGTCATAACTTGTCTCGTCATGTCATGTTATGTCTTGTCTTTTATTGTCAGGTATTGTCGTGTCATGTTCGTTTTGTAATATCTTGTCACATCTTTTAATGCCTTGTATTGCCATATAATGTCTTCCAATATGATGCTCTGTCCTGTCAATAAATGTCTTGTGGTGTTATATCATGTAATACCATGCCGTGCCAAGTTATTAATTGTTATGTAATGTCATGTATTTTCAAGTCTTGTTTTGTCATGTCATGTATTGTCTTGTCTTGTATTGTCATGTCATGTAATGTCTTGTCTTGAAATGTTGTGTATTGTCATGTCATGTTATGTCTTGTAATGCAATATCATGTCTTGTCTTGTTTTTTTCTTGTCTTGTCATGTCATATCTTGTCAGTGTGTCCTTCTCTCTCTCTCTCTCTCTCTCTCTCTCTCTCTCTCTCTCTCTCTCTCTCTCTCTCTCTCTCTCTCTCTCTCTCTCTCTCTCTCTCTCTCTCTCTCTCTCTCTCTCTCTCTCTCTCTCTCTCTCTCTCTCTCTCTCTCTCTCTCTCTCTCTCTCTCCTCTCTCTCTCTCTCTCTCTCTCTCTCTCTCTCTCTCTCTCTCTCTCTCTCTCTCTGTGAATTTTAGTGTGTGTGTGTGTGCTTGTTTATATGTGAGTTAGTAAGCGAGCGAGCGTGCGAGCCTGTGTGTGTGTGCATGTTTTAGATTAATAATTTGTAAATATTATAAATCGTACTCTTTACATGGATATTAAAACTCTCATAAATGTTTTTCATTTGTTGTTATAGATCACTAATTTGTGAATATTATGAATCATATTCGTTACATGGAGGTTAAAACTCTCCTATATATGTTTAATTTGATGTTATAGATCAATAATATGAGAATATTATGAATCATGCTCTTTACATAGTACAGAATAATTTCCTAAATGTTTTTCATCCGTTGTTTTAGATCATTAATTTTTAATCATTTTGAATCTCATTTTTTAAAAAGATGATAATACTCTCCTGAATGTTCTTCATTTAATCTTTTAGAGCAGTAATCTGTGAAAATTTGGAATTGTGCAAGCAAATAAATAAATATTTTATTCGAAAAATAAAATGCAAACAAAATCAAAATAAAAAAGAAAAAGAAATGGAAACAACTCTATTCCTAATAATTTAAACTTTACTATGTATAAACGAATTTAAAGTATTAAAACAAATATTAATTTTAAATTACAATCTTCTTACAATATCTTCTTACTATTGTTCTAGCTCTGAATAACAATTAATACAGAAATCAATCAAAGTAAACGGAAGAGTTGATCAAGACAATAGAAATAAGTGTTTACAAAAATACAGTTAAACGATGTAAATAACAAAGAAAGAATTTCATATTCAAGCGACCAATTTTGAATTCCGAAATCGGTATCCCCTTTTAATTGCCTGTATCTGGGATACCAATACCATGAGGTTTTTCGCCTTTAAAAAACAAGGAAACAACTTTCTAGCAGCGCAAAGGCAAGCAGGTGGTAAAAGAAAATTTAATATTTATTGTCATACAAATATTGTAAAATAACGCTAATAATATGGTAAAGTTATAGTAATAAATAAGTGTTTTAAAATATAAGATAAAACTGTAAGTGTTGTAACAGTCGACAGAAGAATAATTATAGAATATTTACACGCTTTTTCGAATTAACCTTAGTTTAAGAAATTGTTGACATAGTATAATATAGAAAGCCATAAAAGTTTTAGATTGTTGCAAATAAATAAATAATTAGTATTAATTGTTTCCATAAGCCAATCGAACAAAAATTTTAGAAATGTATCACTAGTTCCATAATTTTTAATTTTATTTAACAGAAAATTGCAAATTTTAGGTGCTGCAGTATCATTTAAAAAATACTATATTCTCTGTCTAATAATTCAGAATGTTCATTTACTATCGAACGAAATTTATATAGATTAACGAGATTTTCCATTAAATAAAAGCTTCTTTTTCATAAACATTTTTAAAGCTTTATTTATAAACACGATGGCAGATTTTTTAAATTTTGAAACAGAAGAAAGGATGGTTTCCGTCATGATTTCTTAAACAAAACATATTATTTTCTCTTGCAAAATTGTTACAGATTTTAGAGTAGTAGTGTCTGCATTTTTCCTGCAAACTATTCCATATCGTATTTTGGAATTGATTAAAGTAAAGTACGGATCTTAAAACTTTAATTCAACATTAAAGTTATATTTAATTCGCTTTAAAATAGGAACAATTTTATAGAAATAAGACAAATTTTAGTTTCGTAAAATGATTTCAGTTTGTGTTATTTACAATGATTAGGTTCCTATCACAAAAATGTTTTATTTGGTGATTATAAGTATTATATTTATTTTATATTTTAATATGATCACGTTCTTCTCTAAATTTTTGTTTGTTTGGTAGCTTAAAATACCAATTTATTAATATTTTGATTAATAAATTTTACAATGAAGAAATTTTGTTTGTTCATATTTTTCGTTTAATAAAAGATTAATTTGTAAACATTTTGATACACATAATTTAAAATGAAGAAATTTGTTTCGCATATATTTTTTGTTTAGTAACAGAACAGTAATTTGTAAACATTTTGAGTCACATAATTTACAATGAAGAGATTTGTTTTGCACATATTTTTGTTTGGTAACAGAACATTTTGAAGAAAAATATAACATGCATTCATATCTATATTAACTGTGGCTATACGAACAAAAATCAAAGGCGTTTTAACCTTAACCTAAGATATAAGGTCTGTGGCCAAATATGTAAATGATATTGATTCCATTGCGGATGGTACTGCAACGAACTCCACAAATTGTAAGATATTAATGGCAAGTGCAAAATAACTTTAACCTAAGACTAAATTTAACCAGTTCAATATTTAGCATTTGTCTCTTTTTCCTGTTTGTTTATACGGTATTATTATTTCCTAAAATAATCTAAATTTAATGAAATTGCAGGTCAACAAAATATTCAAAGAAAACCGAAAAGAACAATACTCAATACTTATACATTTATAACATTTTATTGTTATACATTTTTTGGACATTTGATTTTTAACACACAAATGATGGCAAATGTCCGAAAAATGTATAACAATAAAATTGAACTTCCATCATTAACAAATAACTTCAAACAGAGAATTTATAACATATATAACCAATTATAAAATAAAAATAATTTCCTATAAAAATATCTTATAACAACTTAAAAAATAATATATATACATACACATAAAATATCAAAATACCAAGTTATATAGCTACAAACAATAAAAAGATTCCATATTAAATATTTTAAGTATTTATTACTTTAGTGGAATTAGGTAAGCCAAAGGTCAGTTATTAAAATCAGAGAAGTTAAGCGAAATGAGTAAAACATATCATGTTAGTTGTAATGTCGGCAATATAGGAACTTAGATTGAGAAGAAGGGTTTGAAATTAGCTCCGGGAAAAAACCTTAAAGTCTTTTAGGGCTGCGGTAGCTAAAATCAAATAAGATTAAAATAGGTCAAATCGAGATGTAGAGTAAAAAGTAAAACAATATTTCGGGGTCTGATTTGATACAAACTTTCGCCTATCAATGAAGCTATCGGATAATCCTATCAGCCAGACCAATGTAGAAATACGATCATTATGGCTTCTATTTTTTAAAAAAAGAAGAGAAGAAAAAGATAGCACATGAGGTTGTTCATCCAAATAACCGTTATGTCCCCACTTCATTGCTACCAACCTCTATCAAGTTGTTTACTGTTCCTCGTATTGTAGTTCTGTGATTTGTGGATTTTCTGATCACCTTTATATTTAGTCTCATAAATATATATATATATATATATATATATATATATATATATGCAAATTTTTTAAAAGGCGAATAACTCCAAAACTTATCATAATTTTTCTTATAACACTTGGGTTTTTTGTGTAGATTGCAAGCATATTTCCAAAAAATGTACAAAATGTATACATATTCGTAGATACGAAAAATAAATATCATTTCACTTACAATTTTCTAAATTACCTTGTGTTTTTTGGTGTTTTACACTAGACGAAAATTGAAAAACAAATTTTTACGTTTGTTTTTTAAAACTATACGACACATAACTACGTACAACACTATACGCCACGAAACATATCTGAGATATAGAAATGTTCATATTATTATTGGGAACAAACACTATTTACATATCATAAGTTATTTACATAAAACAACTAAAATATTAATAAAACATTGCTATGAATACAGTAAATTAAATAAACTGTGCAAAACAATGAACAAACTTTCTTATTTACTCATTCCCTAGACCAAATTAAAATAAAACAAAAACTATTCTTCATCAAAGATGTCATTTCTATCAAGAAGTGAAAATTTACGCCGTTTTGAATAAAAATATTTGTAAAACTTGCTTACTTTGTGCGATAAACGTTTCCTTATTGCATTTGATTAAAATTTAGCTTTTAATGACAGCAGTTAGTTAAGATACACATTTGTTTTTTACCAATTATTTTTTAACCTTATAATTTTGTTTATTTTCGATTTTGCATACGAGTTTAAACTCCATATTTCACTAAAATTTTATCAAATTCGGTTAGTCGGTTTTAAAAAAAAATACGTCTTTTATAACAGCATCATAGACTATTTTGATTTTTGAACAATAACTCATAAACAAGATTTTGGAAGAGATGGTGACCAACACGTTTTAGCAAAATTTGATCAAAATTGTTATAGTCGATTTTGTGTTTTTTTCCCATGATAGCTACCTCCAAATTTTGAGTTATCTCTAAAACGTAAATAAAGTCTCAAATAGACTACTAAAATACGTCCATATACCAAATTTGAAATCGGTTCACGCGTTTCAGTTGTAGAACACAACAAAGACGACTTAATGACAAATGTCAGACAAACTTCAAAGAGAAATCATTCACTTTTTTTGGCTCAGTGGACCTCAAAATAGTTATCCGCAAAAATCTTGACTCTGTTTTTTTATACAATCATATAAGTTGCTCTATAATACGTATATATGAGAAAGTAAAATATAGGTTGACATTTTAAAGTAAAATATTACTATCTACATACAAAATAAAGATCTGAATCTCAGCTAACGATTTATACTAAATTCAGTGGACTTAAAGAAAAAAAAGTGTTGACTATATCGTTTTAGTATACGTGTAAATATGCGAATTTTGTCAGTATTAGAAGGGTAAATTGAGTCGCAATTGCGACCTTTACTAATTTCAGGGTTAACATGGTTAACATACAACTCCTTTTTGATCTTTGTTCAACTTGGTGTTTACCATTCCCTGTGTATGGGTTATATTAGCTGGTGGTTTTTCCGATTGACTTTTTTCATATTTCTCATGTTCCAGGTTTATAACTTGATAAAGAATTGTTTATCCTTATTATCGAAACGTTGTCTATTCATTTTGATATACACAAGTGCTGGGAAATGACCAAATAAACTATATCATTAATATAAGTAATTTATTAATATTCAATAAGTATTAAACCAGTTATTATAACATGTGTATACCTTTTGTACTGAGTGATCATTTAAAACACAACTAAAAATTGATGAAACTTTGGAACGGTATTATCGGATATATCAAAAACGCTTGTCAAACGATATTCGTAAACAAAGGGAATTGTATTATCAATATTTATTCAAAACAAATAACTATGATGTTAAAGGACAATGGAAATTAATTAATGATGAATATTAATTATTAATTAATAATTCTTAATTAATAATAATTAATAATTAATAATAGTGATGGAAATGGAGCAAAAAATAATATAGATAAATCACATATTGAAGAAGAAATCTTACTTTGATGGATGAGAGTGATACTGCAAATAAATTTAGTAGTTATTTCTTCAATATTGTTACTCATTTAAATCTAAATTATTCGAATTCACAAAGTCAGGTTAAATATTTTTAAAGTTTTTTTTCTAAAGAATCAATACAAAATTCTTTATTCTCAACACCTACAAGTCAAGACTAAAATAAATCAATTAAAAAGAGGAAGTCATCCAAGTATTGATGAGTTAATGTTTCAGTTATAAAATTTAGTAGCTAGTTAATTTTGAGGTTTTGGCATATATTTTTGAGTTGATAATTTTTAATAGTGAATTTCTAGATAAATTAAAGGTAGCATTGGTTACTCCATTGCATAAATAAAGTAATAAATATGATCTGTGTAGAAAATTATTGGCCTATTTGTCTTCTATATTTTTTTTCGAAAATATATAAAAGCTTTAGAAGGTTTTTTTTGGATTTTATTGATTCATACTCTCATTTTTTTTTTGGACCCAGTCAGTATGGTTTCAGACCAGATAAATGTCCCAAAGATTCGCTATTGGATTGTTTTAGATACATTCATTATGGTGATACAATGGGGAATTTTTTGCATCTTTATTTACAGATATCACTAAAGTCTTTGATTCTTTAAATCACAGCTTACTTTTAAACCGCCTCTTGATGGCTGGTATAGGAGGTGTATTACATAAATGTTTTTCGTTTTATTTGTAAAGAAAGCAATGTGTGAAGGTAGACAGTAATATTAGTGGCCCTGGTATTACTTAAAGCTGTGTGTCTCAAGGCTTTGTCCTACGTACAGTATTATTTTTAATTTATACAAATGAGCTATGACAGGGGATTTTTATGGCAGTCTAACTTCGCTGACGTCACTGCTATATCATATATCGTTATCAATATATCTCGATTGCATTTTAAAATTGCTTTATAAATTAACTTAAATATTGGTTTAACAGAAGTCAATTAGTACTTAGTACCAATAACCTCAAAAGAGTCCATTTCCAGAACCTCTTATCTGGTATAATTGCCAGTACAATGATTGACTAACAAAGAACAGATGTGACTGTCATCAACAATGTTAAAAATGTTACCATTCTTAAGGAGAGAATCCTTAAATAAACGTTTTTGGAACCAGGAATGGTAATGTTTGAATGAAGAGTTTTAGCGATTTTGATTGACCTGTAATTTATTTAACCTTTTCTTTTTATTTACCAGTTTTTGAGTTTTGAGTTAACCATTTACAGAAAAGTTAATACATATCATTGATTAACAGTTTAAAAAAAAAGAACAATTTGTAATGTAACAATTGATCGTTTATCTATAATTAACTAATTGTATTTATACGCCCTTAAAAACAAAATTTACATAACATTAATCAACCCCCCCCCCTTATAATTAAATAACAGAAAACATATTTTTTAAAAAAAGGAACATAGATATTGATAACAATAGGTTAATGTATCTTATGTTATAAAAGATTCTAAATTTAAATAATTAACAAAATTTAATTAATTAATTACATATATATTTGAGTTGGCCAACTATAATAAAGATTTTTCTGATGTATATTAGTAAAAAAAAATTTTAATTTTAATTTAATATTGACGTTAGTGTGAATTTAGAAAATTAACCCCTTTGGGGTCGTGAGGTCCAAAAATGCATGCTTATCCCATCCAAATAAGAATTTTATTTTTAGTTTTGCATTTTACTGAGTTAAAAATAATTATGTTTTGCTTTACAGAAAATTATCTAAAACATCACTCAACAAATTCACTCCAAATTCTCAATTAACTGAAATGCAGATTAAGTTCTTGCTTTTGTTTTTCACTTTTGCCCTTTTTTTATTAGGTGAATGTCCTTCTTTTTTGTGTGGACTTGAAGTTACAGCAGGGACTTAATCTTATACTTCTTGCATGAACATGAACCAGCAATAGCTGTAAAAAATACATGTTGCAACTAGTCAAAGAAGAGACACTTTTCCACAAGTTTAAACACTTCTGTTGTAGATTTATGAGCAATATATTTCTCTGTAACTTAAGCTTTAAAAATGCAATTTCCTTGAAAACAAAATGTTATATGTGCTCAAATAAGTTACTTTACTTTATAAAAGGTAGAAACGAAAAGGGAAGCTATTCGTTTTTTTAAAAGACTGTTTGAATTTAAACTCGTACAATTTACAGACAATTTAAAATTTAGTTGCAATTAAATTTATTGGTTTTTTAATTGGTGATTTGACTTTATAATAACTAAAATAAAAAGAAATTCTATTGGTTTTTCTTTCAAAAGATTATTTAAATTATATACTTTAAAAATTTTACAGACAACCTAAAGTTTAGATATAATTGAAAACAGATTTCAAAATTTTAGATTTATAAATAGAATACATATTTTAACATAGTTAACTCAATAAAATTTAAACAGCAATTTTGGCTTTACCTGGATCAGAGGTGATGTAGACTTGAAAAACTAACATGAAGATTGCCGATGCACATTATTTTTAATTTAGAAAGAATTTACGGCTCGCATTTCAGTGGCCTGAAATGAGTATTTGCACGTTTTATATATTTTTTATTTAAGAATTAAAACTTAACATAATAAACGTTAAAGTTAAAATTTCTTTTAGGAGACTTCTCCCACGATATGAGTTCAATGCAAAACTTCAGAGCAAACTAAATGGACTTTTATCGCTAAAAGTACCGTTGTTACCAGGGGACTTAAATTAAACCAAAGGCGGAACCAAATGGTAACAATGTTTGAAAAAGAAAAAATAAAAAAGACAAAGACAAATTTAGTAATTAACAAGGCTCAAATTTATTTAACAAGAAAGAAATTTCGATGGTTCAGATTTTATCATTTACAAATCAAAAAATATCCTGAGATAGATTATTATAAGCACAGGTTATGATTAACAAGATTATAATTAATCAAAAGAAGTTATACGCCCTTAATGTAACATATAATAATTAAAAAAAAAATTGATGAATAGATTCTGAAAGTTTATCCCCCCCCTTTTTAGTTTATATATGCAGTTACAAAATTTAACAATAAAAAAAAGACAACGAGCACAGCTTAATAATTAACAGGATTATAATTAATCCTAAAAAAAAAAAGGTTATACGCCCTTAATGTAAAATTAGAATATAAAAAAAAAGATGAAAAGATTCTGATATTTATCCCCCCTTTTTAGCTTATTAAATAATAGTTTTTTTTAAAACAGTTACAGAATTTAACAATGAAAGATTATATAAATGAAGTTGATATTTTAAATTCAAAAAAAATTATATTAATTTTAACAAGTTCATTATTAGATTAAATATTACACATCATGATTTGTTTGTTAAATTTCTTAAATACTAGATTGGCCAATATACATATATATTTTAAATAAAAGAATTTGTTATAATATGAGAAGTTTATAAAAAAAAGAAATGAAAATTTTGAATATTGAAGTTTTATAAATTGACGTCAATTTTTTATTAATTTAGAAAATAACCTCTTGGAGGCTGTAAGGACCGAAAAGTTTGCATTCAGGCACCACCCAAGAATTTTTTTATATAATTTATAAATAGCTATACAAGACTACATTTTAAATGACAGCTTTAAGAAACACATTTCACTAAAGCAAATTAAGTACATGTACAATATAAATTTAAACAAAGTTCTGTAGAGTCAGTTTTGAAAAAAACATCACTTTTGTGCACTTGAAAGTTTGTTGATTTATTATACAAAACGTGTTTTAAAAACAGGCACAAACATGTTATGCGCTTTTGCTGGAGTAAGCAATATGAAACAAGTTTTGTTGAGTTTCTCCGACCAGCGTTTTAGCTAAAGCAAAAAACACGTTTACTAGTATCTGTGCAAAATCAGACATGTTGTAGCATTAATGTTCTTTGTTTAAAATATCTGGTTATTTGTCAAAATTAGAGAATATTGATTGCATCACAGAAATTCATTATGCTTATAATTAAATGCTTCTTAGATGATTATAAAGCTATTTATATATACTTGGTTTTGCTTAAAACAAAGCTTGCATAAAACTTGCAAAGATCTGTAAAAATCTGTAAAACGAATATTCTGATCTAGAAGAGATTTCTTTAATAGTTTTATATTTGACATGTTCAATAAGATATTCTGATTGTTTAATGTTTAACACTAGTTTGCACTAATTTCACATAATTGCTCAAAACTTAAAATCTGACTGCTCAAGGTTTTGTAAACTATGTTTTAAGAAATGAAAATTTTTATAATTATTTAGTTTCAAAAAAAAGAAAACATTGAAAATTAAATAAAACATGAAATACATATTTTAATGAATAAATTTTAAAACATTAACAAAATTTATGATATGATAAAATCTGTAAATTTGAATACCTGGAAATCCTGTCGCAGTTTACGTGAACTTGTGCCGTGAAAATAAAATTTTACTCAACTATTTTTTGAACACTAAAGAACACATCACTGATTTGTAAACTAACATATTACATTTTCTCTATGAACTGAAAGATGAATTTTTTGATGTGACTTTAAAAAAAAAAACTAGCGGAGGGATGAAGGTTTCTTGTAAATGTTGAGAAAGCAGGTAGACTGACAACGAGTTTTAGATCAGGTCGCCTGACCAGCAGTTGTACTTTGTACTTCCATGCATCATGCGATGCTTAACTTTTAGAGAGAGTCGCTACGCGCCAGCACCTGTCAAGGGACGGAAGTCGCTGCTGTAGGAACCGAGTGGATAATTTGTCTGCAGATTTAATTTATGAAATTGAATGCTACACCGTTACGGCCTACCTCAAGAAAGTGGCCTGATTGCTGTATTTTCAGAGTTGCACGCTAGGGGCAGCACGTGACGGCCGCACTGTAAAAATTAAATCTGCAATGTCTGTGCAGATAGATTTAATAGACCACTACAAAAAAATTGAGCAGGTTGAAAATTTATATTGTATTATTAACATAAACTAATTCGGAAGGAATATATTAAGAAATTGAATAACGTTATGAGTATAACATTAAGAAAATTTTATTTGTTGCGTTTTTAGTGTCCAAAATCTGTTTGAATTACTTTGTGTATAGCTGTTGTTCAGCCTAGGTTGCAGTATGGTATTTTGCATGTGGGGCGGGGCAGGAGGATTCTCATAACACTTAAACCTGTCTAAGTTGCTCAAAAGAAACTAATGCGTTTGATTCATTTTAAATACAAATTTTAAATTCCTCTACCACTTTGTAAACAGGTTGCAGTATATATATATATATATATATATATATATATATATATATATATATATATATATATATATATATATATAATGTAAATTACATATATATAATATATATATATATATATATAGACAATGTATTGAAAACGTTCTATATTAGACAAGGCAGTTTCTATATGTACAATCACATTTATTCTGTCCGACAAGATAAGTATTGTAATGTTTTAATTCCAAACCCAGCTTTGAAAATTATAAAAATACATTTGCTTATCTGGCATCTCCTTTATTCAATAATCTTCCGGACTTTATAAAATCAATTATCAAGGTTTCGGCAATTCCAAGGAAATCTACATAGGAGGTTAAATAATTGACATTATATAAGTTTTACGATGCGATGAATTGAAAATAAAAAAGGATAATTATGTTTGTTTTAAACAAGTAAACATATATGGATAAGTGTGTGTGTGTGTGTGTGTGTGTGTGTGTGTGTGTGTGTGTGTGTGTGCGTGTGTGTGTGCGTGTGTGCGTGCGTGTGCGTGCGTGTGCGTGTGTGTGTGTGTGTGTGTGTGTGTGTGTGTGTGTGTGTGTGTGTGTGTGTGTGTGTGTGTGTGTGTGTGTGTGTGTGTGTGTGTGTGTGTGTGTGTAAACCTATTATGTATCGATATATATATATATATATATATATATATATATATATATATATATATATATATATATATATATATATATATATATATTGTATATACTATTTTGGGAATAAATATTATAATGATAAAGAAATGGTACTATATTATTTTGTTAGTTTTCTTATAATGTTTTTTGATTCCCCATGTATGGTGGAAGATATATATATATATATATATATATATATACATACATATATATATGTATTGTTAAAAGCTGAAGAACATCTTCCTCAACATCGCCTTGAAAATGGAAGAAAAAAAACATAAAATAAAATCTATTGTTGTTTTATAGTGTTATAGACTTATTATGTGTTAGTTGTAGATTTTTATTATTATTATAAAAAAATAGGGCATAAATTGTACATACTAGTATTACAGTATATTGCAGTATTTAAATGTTATTATACATTTCCATGTGTCTCAAAAAAGTATATAATTAAATAATTTATAAAAATATAGTAGGACAAATCGTTAATCATGAAACTAAGTTAAAGCTGTTGAAAATGGTGACTATTAAAAAAATGATTTACGACATTTTAAATATTCTGTAACAATTCAAAACTTACATGAAATGTTAAGGATATAGTCAAACGGATGTAGATATATGCTTATTATATCAAGGATGAGTCAAGGAGACTCAGCTGTAAGATATCTTCTTCCCTAAAGGTGAGGTTTCCGAACTTAGGTTCTCCAACTTAACGAGGTAAACCCTCCAAGTGTCAGTCGTCTATCAATATTGATATTAATTACACTTTAGTAAATATATGAGAGAAGAACTGTTAAGGTATTTAAAAACCGTATATAACTTATTAGGGTGGCAAGAAATGCGAAGACATATTTCTTGCATAAAGACCTAATTTATGATAAAAGGTATGTATTAATGACCATCCAGTACTAATACTGGGAGCGCATCCAGTAATTATTTTTAGAAGAGAATTAACTGTTTTCTGTTATAGTTTAAAGAAATGTTTCACACTCCTCGGATGGTCATATGACCATGCAGTACTGTCTATTTATATTGTACTCGTATATATTTTTATTATAAGTCCATTCAGTAGAGACAAATTATGATTATTATTATTATCATAACATGGTAAATATAGTGTGTATAATTAATGACGTTAGAAATGTCTAGACATAAAAAATGAACTGGTATTTCTGAATGGCTATGTACTATTTTACAACATTGCGTAACATTTTTTAAATAAAATTTAAAACCAAATATTTACATATCTTTAATATTAAGAACATTTAGTTGATCTTTTATATATAATGGAATTTAATTTTAATCTGAGGTGTTATCTCAACGTAAAAATACGTGTTTTTTACTTTTCTAGGGTAAAGAAATATTTTAATTTTTCTTTCTTTTCATTTCAACTTGTTATTTAGCTTATGCTAAGTAAACTATATACAACTATTAATAATTATGATTAATTTCCAATGTAAGACAAATTTTTAAAAATATGCTTACAAAAACAAAAACCTCCCTGCATTTAGAGAGATTTATTTATCAGTTCTAAGGTTAAACTTTAAAGACATAATACAGTCAATGTGGAGACACTGATAGTGGGAATGAAACAGTGCATTTGGTGGTGGTCTCGAGTTGTATCCCTTCAAAGGAGTAAGAAGATCTAGTGTTTGAGGCGAGGAGACGTCAAAGCTGAATAATTGCCACTGAAAGTATGAAAGTTTTATCTTTGATACGAGGAGATAAAAGTAGATAATTTAACAAATTTTAGTATTATTAAATAAGCATAACATGACTAGTGTTATTAGGCCACATTAGAGATTGTCGGGAAGAGAAGCTATGTTTAACCACTAAAGTAAAGATTTGATATTTTGTAACAAGTTAGCATCTGAATTAAATAAGCTGACCTGTGACAGCTTAACAACGTATGAGTTAGATTTTATATCACTTTTAGGTTGTACCTGATACTCAAAATGTTAGTTACCGGCCAGTATCAGTTTATCTTATAACAGATACAGAAGTATCTCATCACAAGCAACCTCTATTCCAAAGAACAAAGGTCTTGTTGTTCGAACTGACGTTTATATCTGCGAAGAAAAATGCCTACATAGAAAGCAAAATAATTAGCGTAAGTAAATTAACATCCTACCAACGTATACTTATATAATATATAAGTTCTACATACTTATTATATAATTACATTTTACATAATTTGAAGTTTAGATTATTTCACAATAATAATAAGTTTATTGGATTATCACACAATACTGTAGGAAAATAATACATTTTTGCAAATTAAAATTCAGTCTTTTAAAGGTTTTTTCATAAATCAAATGGAGGGGGTGTCTTTATATAGGCTGGAACATATTTTCATATAAAAATTATTATTGACTTCTTTTGAATCCATCTTTGCAATATTTTATAATTCGTGTAGTCATAACTTGACTTTTGTATGGTTATCAGATAAACGAAAATCACATGTTATGTTATTGTTATTGTCAATGGAGTTCTAATAT
Organism: Aphrophora alni; assembly: GCA_963513935.1. Taxonomy (NCBI): domain Eukaryota; kingdom Metazoa; phylum Arthropoda; class Insecta; order Hemiptera; family Aphrophoridae; genus Aphrophora; species Aphrophora alni. The sequence continues at coordinate 92,154,491 of OY740765.1, forward strand.
ACCTGTTTCCTACAGTATAAATAATTCTCCACTGAAACCTAGAGAACGTCTCAATAAAACCTCAGCCGACAAAGAAGGAATATTTGTCATACTTTAACCGAAAGACATATCAATTCATTATCACAAGCTGTGCTTTGTTTTAGGCATTCCTGATGTGTACACACCTGGGCATGGAATATAGACTCAGATTTGGCAACGCTGTGTGCTGTGTGACTCTTACACACACACGTTTAGAGGGTTTCGTTTCAAACCAGTAATAGTTGTTTTCACTCGTCTGTAAGTGTGTCATGTACAAAAATTAGTTTGACATAATCATAATAAAAACTCTTAAAAAATCTATTAAATATAAAAATAAATTACAATTTTGCAAAACATATACAAATATATGGAGTGAGAATTAAATTAAAGAGTTTGATAATTTTTATAGTACGTCTTTACTTTCAAAATTTGAATGACATGTTTGGAGCCATGAAAGTTGGAGAAATCAAATTATTCCCACTCACCTCCCTATGTACGGCATAACCTAAAATGTTAAAAACAAGTTTCAGTTTCGTCCCATAATATAAATAATAAAATAATGTATATATGTTGAAATAATTGTCTTTATATTTCGATCACAAAATAGAACTTCTTCAAACATAAAAAGTACATTAAAAAAAAATTATTAATGGAGAATGTCGTGTACTAATACCGTTTTTCCAGCGAATGAAATCTATTGTAGAAACGACTCGTCCAATAACCAGAATATTTATTGCTATAGAAGAGAAGTATTTTAGTCATCACAAAATTTTCATTGCGTAGACTATCATCGAATAAATATTAAGGAGCGGAGGTAAAGTAATGTCTAAATTTAGAATACACATTGTGGAAGTGTTATTTTACCGATCCTTCGCTAACTCCTATGTGTATCTTCAGCCTTCTAAAGAGAATTGGGGAAATATGAAGGAGAATAGAAAAAGTATCGAAATGGCTATTTACTCACTTGAGTGATTCTTTCTTTCTATATAAATTTATATATAAACAACTATGTATATACAATTTATATAAGTAAAACGGGAATTCCTGCCTTCTTGTAGGCAGTATCATATGGTATTAGATATTTTAGGTTAGAAATAGAAAATAATTCACAATACCACATTTTATATTGCAAACTAATTTTATACAATTAATGATTTTAACATGTATTTTATTGGTGTCATTTTTATTTCAAAGGAGAGTTTACTGGGTATAGAGAGAAAGAGAGTGTGTGTGCAATGCTTAACTGCTCTACGTGTAATTCGGGAAATGTGGAAGACGTAAATGCTCGGCGAAATTCGAAGGTGATGGTTTAATAAGCAGTGTTTAAAGGATGAGAAAATTTAGGTCATTAAATGGGAGGTATTGGAAAAGATTAGTGAATTCAGGAATGTAGGCTATATAGATTCTTGAAGGAGACCATATTTAAATCATTTAATATTATTTACTCATTTGTGTACAATTTTCATTATTTATAAAAAATTATTTTCTGTCTGGTAGTAAAGATTTTTTTTCTTGATTGTTTGCTGAATTTATAGTAAAACATATTGGATAGTTAGTGTAAATGAAGATGTAAAATTATTATTTATAAACAGTAACCGCTTCATCATGTTTATTTTATTACATTTCGATGGCTTAACAATATAAAATAATTATTTACCTCTTTTCTGAGCATTTTACATTATTTTAGCTAAGTATTATTAAGAGATTGCAGTTATCTTATTTTAAGTTATATGGCGCATTTCGTTTAGAAATAAAGGAATATTTTATTAAATGGTATAAAGAAATGTATGGTTTTTAAATTTAAGTTAATAAAATTATGATAATCAACTTGGCAGACGGCCTATGCCTTGTGTATCTTTTGTAAATTTTATTTGTTTTGTACTTCTTTGTAGTGTTTATAAGCTTATTATTAGGACCGGAATTTACTCCGATTATTTAGTTTATATATATATATATATATATATATATATATATATATATTTTTTTAATGTTATCTGACTTCATAAGAGAAGAATGTAAGAATTGAATACTAAGTTTACATATACGTGGCGTTATCTTTAGCACCTCCAGATCTCACGAACATCACAAATCAAAACTAAATTAGTCACAAATTTAGATTTATTAACTGAGATCGTCATAGGCTATGTCTAGTTTTTTCGAAAGTGCTTGTCTGGAAAATATGAGTGTTCTAATACAAAAAATTGGTTGCAAAAAAATCGGCATGTAACAAAGTGACATAAACGTTGGCAGTCCAGTTTGAAGAAACAGTTCCACAACTTACAACCGTTTAAAGACCCTAGTCTCCTTAGAGATTTTCTACCATTTCTCGGGGTTTACCGCAACTGACCGCCCCCTTCTCACTCATATTCACATGCCATTTGCTACATCTTCTAGCCATCATAGGCATGGTTTCCTTCTCAGCCTTTTCCCGTCACATATCTTGGAGCACGACCAGGATAGATCCTTACAAAATGGCCTAACTATCTAATTCTACCTTTTTTATATTTGAAAAGATCGAGTTCTCCATATAGGCCAATGCTGCGGAGTTGTTCATTTCTTCTGACTCTTCACTGTCCTCCTTCACACACTAGGCTATAATTTTTTCTCCGAACTTTTCTTTTAGATAATTTCAGTGCTCGCTCATATTGTTTGTAACTACACAAGTCTCGCTGGCATACATCACTGTTGGGCGTATTATGATCTTTGTAATTAATAATGTACATTATTATGCCTAAGCTGGACAGCGGCCCTAAGCTTAGGGTCTTTTGAGCATCGAAAAGGCATATAATACCTGCCGCTATTCTCTTTCATATCCTTGCTTACATTATTGTCAGCTGTGTCAATAATTCACCCGAGCTTTTAATACTTGAAGACTTCACAGGTTACGCTCCAAGATAGATCGATTGTTCTCTTGCACTAACCTGATTCCTGGAGTACTTGTATTTTGTTTCTTCCTTATTTAAGATCAAGCTTAGTTCCGCTGTAGCCCTTTCAAACTCATCTAATGTTACAAATAGAGATGCCTTCGAGCTTTTATAAGGCAATATCATCAGCATACGCGAGGTGATAAGTCATTCAGTTGTAAACAATTTCTGGGGTTTATTTTCGTGGATTTTAATACGAGTTCTAAAGACACTTTAAAAAGCAAATGGTTGCATAAATACAAACATACTTTGGCACAAAGTTATATTTATTAATGGAGAGTGTCGTGTACTAACCCGTTTTTTCCAGGGAATTAAATCTATTGTAGAAACTACTTGACCAATAACTACAAAATTTGCAGGAGATTTATTAACATAAAAGAGAAGTATTATTTTTAAAGAAGTAAAAATGTTTCTTTAACTGAAATACAGAAAATGATAAGATATCCAGAAAATGTTAAGGTGGGTATGTAAAGTACTCTCTAGAATTATTCTATATGTGTATCTTTCCCTAACTCCTATGTGTATCTTCGCTCTTGTCTAGGGTATTAGGGAAATATGAGGGGGAGAGTGAATAATTACAAGTATATAAACACCTTATTTTTAGGTTGGTCCAAATCCTTAGTCTAAATTACACTATTATTCTGTTTTTGTGAATACTGTTAGTCTCCTCTGGTATATCACTTAAGATTGAATACAACTCTAAACATAATAAATAATATCGAACGCAATATTTAACACTGAACAAAACACAACATACACCACTGATCACAACATACAACACTAAACAGACCATAGAACAGTAAATACAATATGTAACACTGAACACAACATATAACACTAAATACCATACACAAGACTGAACAAACCATTTAACACTGACCACTAAATATAAAACTAAACATAACATATAACACTAAATAACATCTATAAGACTGAACACAACATTTAACACTGAACACAAAATATAGCACTGAAGTCAACATATAACACTAAGTACCATATACAACACTGAACCTAACATATAACACTGAACACAACATATAACACTAAGTACAATAAATAACACTAAAAACAACATACAAAACTCAACACAAAATATAACACTAAGTACCATATTTAACCATGACCACAACAAGAAACACTGAGCACAACACTTAACACTGAACACAAAATATAGCACTGAACACAACTTGTATCACTAAGCACCATATACAACACTGAACACAACATATAACACTAAATACCATATATAACCATGACCACAACATACAACACTGAGCAAAACACATAACACTAAGTACCATATATAACCATGACCACAACATACAACACTGAGCTCAACACTTAACACTGAGCACAAAATATAGCACTGAACACAACATGTAACACTAAATATCATATACAACACTGAACACAACATATAACACTAAGTACCATATATAACCATAACCACAACATATAACACTAAGTACCATATATAACCATAACCACAACATACAACACTGAGCACAACACTTAACACTGAGCACAAAATATAGCACTGAACGCAACATATAACACTGAACACAAAATATAATACTTAGTACCATATATAACCATGACCACAACATACAACACTGAGCACAACACTTAACACTAAACACAAAATATAGCACTGAACACAACATATAACACTAAGTACCATATATAACACTGAACACAAAATATAGCACTGAACACAACATATAAATAACCACAACATATAACACTAAGTACCATAAATAACCATAAACACAACATATAACACTAAGTACCATAAATAACCATAAACACAACATACAACACTAAATACGATATATAACATTGAACACAATATATAACACTGAACACAACACATAATAAGATCTGAATATAAACAAATCTTCGTTTAAAAGGGCAAAAATTGCTTTTTGATGTGGCTCATTTTGAGTACGTATTTTCTGCTTTTGTTGAGGAACAAAAGATAGAAACTAAAGACCTACAACTTACCCAATCGGCCCCCATTGCCTTCACCTCTCCCCACATCTTCCTCACCACCACCAACTCTCAATTTACCTTTCGCCTCCAGGTCATCATCGGCCTTCCTAATCAAATTTTTTCTCCCTTTCGCACAAAAATCCTAAAATCTTTTAGCTTACTCTCTCTCTCTCTCTCTCTCTCTCTCTCTCTCTCTCTCTCTCTCTCTCTCTCTCTCTCTCTCTCTCTCTCTCTCTCTCTCTCTCTCTCTCTCTCTCTCTCTCTCTCTCTCTCTCTCTCTCTCTCTCTCTCTCTCTCTCTCTCTCTCTCTTACTCTTTTTCTACCTATCTCACACTAACGGTTTCTCTGTCTACCTATATTTCTCTCTTTCTCCCCTTTAAAAAAAACTAAATATGTAAACTAAGGATAAATTGTGATTATTTTTATCACAAAGGGAGGAAATAATAAAATAATAAAGAAGTTGAACTATATTACAGCATTAAAATTGGGGTAAAGCAGTAATTAAGAAATTTAATAATTGAATACTCTCATACCTTATTCAACAATACATATTGGTTTCAATTTTTCTTCGGTTGTGGATACGAAATTTAATAAAGTTATAAGTAAATAAAGTTGTGTTAATGTTGTAAATAAATCCTTGAATACTTAATAGTTTCTATTTCACTTCGGTTGTAGACACGGTCGTTTTAAATCTATACGCGAATACTGTTGTGTTAAATGTTGAAATTAAGTCCATCATTGCATAAAGGTTTTATTTTGACTTCGGTTGTAGACTCAAATGTTAATAAAACTATACGTGAATAACGTTACGTTAATGTTGTAAGTAAATCCTTAAATACATAATGGTGTCTACTTGTCTTTGGTTTTAGTCACGGATGTTATTAAAGCTATACGTTAATAAATAACGATATGTTAATGATGGATGTAAATCCTGAGATACGTAGTTTTATCTACTCCTCTTTGGTTATGAACAAGCATGTTAATCAAGCTATATACGTGAATAACGTTGTGTTTATGTTGAAAGTACATCCTTGACTACACGATTTTTTTCTACTTCTCTACAGTTGTGAACACGCATATTATTAAAGTTATACGTGAATAACATTGGAAGTAAAATTTTGAAGACAAAATTTTTTACTACTCTTCGGTTTTGGACCATGATACTAAAACTATACGTGAATAATGTTGTGTTACTACTCTTGGAAATAAATCCTTGAATATATAATAGTTTCTACTTCTCTTTGGTGGAGTACACGGATGTTAAAAAAAAAAAAACTACACGTGAATAACGTTGTGTTAATGTTGGAATTAAGTTGTTGCGTACAGAATTGTTTCTACTTTTCTACGGTTGTGGGAACATATGTTATTAAAGCTATACGTGAATAACGTTGAATTTAATTCTAAATACATAATGGTTTCTACTTCTCTTCGGTTGTGGACACTGATGTTATTAAATCTATACTTGAATAACGTTTTGTTTATGTTATAAGTAAATCCTTGAATACGTAATGTTTTAAATATCTTTCGGTTGTGAACACGAATGTTAAAAAAGCTATACTTGAATAACGTGATAGTCTTGTAAGTAAATCCTTGAATACATAATGATTTCTATTTCTCTCTAGTTATGGACTCGGATATCATTATATCTGTAGATAAAAAACGTTGTGTTAACGTTTTATATAAATTCTTGGAAACATAAGGGGTTCTACTTCACGTCGGTTATGGACACGAATGTTATTATAATTATAAGTAAATAACATTGTGTTATTTTTTGAAGTAAATCTCTGACTACATAATGGTTTTTATTTCTCATCAGTTGTGGACTCCGATGTTATTAACGCTATACGTTAATAAATGCCGTTGTGTTAATGTTGGATGTAAATTCTTGAATACTTAATAGTTTGTCCTTCTCTTTGGTTGTGGTCACCGATGTCATTACAGCTATACGTGAATAAGTTTGCGTTAATGTTGGACGTAAATCCTTCAAGAAAAATTGGTTTCTACTACTCTTTGGAATGACGTCATCTGTGGGCAGGAATTACATTCTCACAGGCCTTACGCGTCTTCAGCGTACGTCAGTAACGATGAAGGTCGTTTTCCTATAAATCAATAGGACGGGATCACATCGGAGCTTGACAGTCAGTTCAAAGGGTAAATTGAGCTGAACAAAGGTGGCTTGTGGAGATGCAACGGTAAAATATTTTTCGATTTGAGTAGAGAGTGGGATACTTTAGAACCAAAGTGGTGGGGTAACCACGTGACTTAAGCCCGCCTTTAGCCCCTCCCCTCGCCCCATGCCCGATCCTTTCCCCGCTCCTTGCCCCTCTTCTTGCCAACCCCCCATACCCCCTCCCCATCTGCCATTTTTGGACGCCTATTTGTGACGTAATTTGGAGACGCCATTTTGTTCCCTTGCTCTTTCCTATTCTCTGCTACCGTTGTTGTCGTCACACACCTTTCCGTGACGTCAGACACTTAACTCTTTTTTTTTCGAGTGGGATTCGAACCTGTGAAGTTCGGATTTGAAGGCAGACACACTACCGACTGAGCTATCTTGCATAGTATTACTCGTTGTATATTTAATGTAGTATATAAACCGCCATGTTTGTTGTCGAATTTTAGTCGGTATCGTTTACATTTTAGGGAACCAGAGTGCACCACATTGGTTTGATATCCACCATGAATGGTGAGGACAGTACATTTAATTATGTAATATTAAACACAAACGACGATGTGATGGAGGTCGGGTACGTACTATGTCGCGCGCACGAAAAACTATGTACGCCTTACGGTACGTGTCTAGCTCGTACCTCTAGGTTAAGGTTGCTCTGAGGTGATGTGTTTAAGGTAATATCACAACAAATCCATATTCAAAATACATAGTAGTGTCCACAGCCAGCATAGCACTGGTACAATATATGAGGTTCCTCCGTTGGCTACCAGGGCGTAGCACCGGTCAATACCCAACGTTTGTACTTGTATGACAAGTTTACTCACACTTCTAGAGCGTAGACAAACCTAAGTTTACCACAGCCTACTTGTGTTTATGTATCAGTGTTACATCTAAAACCTATGAATGAAGATAGTTAACCCAACTCTAACTATGTGTATTATAATGTATGGAAAGTTTATGTTCCTACTTTTGCCTAATGTAGAGTGTTGCAAATTTCAACCCAATGCTGGAAGGGAGTGTCGGTAATAGTTCCAACAACTGCAGCTTGTGGCGAGCAAAAGTATTTTCAGCCGGAAGCTACCCAACCTTCATAGTTCTTACTCAAGCTACAAATAATCATAGTACCTACACAAAATAATCCGTACCTACCACAAAAGTAACCGGTGCTTACATCCGGTTCAGTATTTGGACCTGTCCAATCCTTGCCACGATGCCAAGTGCTACACGAGACACTGTGTTTTAGTTGTGTGTGTGTGTGTGTGTGTGTGTGTGTGTGTGTGTGTCTTGCCGCGTATGCGCTAGGCGTTGCTCTTGAGTTCCCGCTTTGGAACGCCACTCGCCGCGTACCCTCTGACGACTCTTGCGAACCCTCGACTCACGCGACTCGAACCTCGCTTTACAACGTCCTCCGTCTGGAGTTCTTGTCTCTATACAAACGCGGACAAGACCAAGATGCTCTTGTAAAATATAATAAATATAAAATTTTGAAGAAATTATTATCACAATTCAGGAGCCGATTTCTTCCAAAAGGCACTTCCCCAGAGAAAGAGAGTGTGAAAAGGAAAGTAGTAAATTCGTGAGCGATAAAATAAAATTCAGGTATATTTCGTATAATTAAAATATTGTACGTTAATGAGCACAGACTCATACTTACAAAAGCCAAGGTTTGCAATAGCTTTGATTGGAAAAAGGGTAAAAGTGAGCATCTTGGTCTTGTCCTCGATTGTATAGAGACAAGAACTCCTGACGAGGGACGTTCCAAAGCGAGGTTCGAGGCGCGTGGAGTAAGGGGTCGCGGAAGGTGAAGTCAATTGTAAGGGTTCGCGGCAAGTGACGAACCAAAGCGGGGTTCGATCTCGCAAAGTTCGTCAAAACGGATTCGTCGCAAGTGACGTTCCAACGTGGGGCACGAAATTGCAAAATTCGTCAAGACGCATTCGCGGCAGTGTGTGTGTGTGTGTGTGTGTGTGTGTGTGTGTGTGTGTGTGTGTGGGTGTATATGCGTGTTGAGACGAAATGAGAAAGGCATTCGTCTCATTGTAAATTTAAAACATTTAAATTGCCGCGCTAAACTAGATAAAGTGGGAATGCGATAGTGCGGTGACGTCACGCAAGGCGAAGGCAGAACTTTGCTTGCACAGACATGAAAACCAAACTATGGTAGTTCTTATTTTATTTTAAAAAAATATAAAATATTAAGTTAAATAATTATTCAGTAGAGTCAATCGACTAATAATATCAAGAAATAAATTTAAAAGCACCTAAAACAAAAAAGTTATTCAAGAAATTAGGAGGGCTCAAAAACCTAAAATTTGAAAAAAGGGGATATTCAAAAATCAAAAACCATAGAGTACCAATAGGGGAAATAATAATAATCAGAAATAAAAAATAAACAATAATAATAATAACCAGGGGAGAATGGACTTAGAAAGTCATTCTTGGAGAGTTTTTTAAGTTTTTAAGGGGGAGGGAGAATAAACTACAAAAAGTAATAATAATAATTGAATAGACAACCGTAAGGAACAATAATAAGTAATCAGAATCAGATTTAAAGTTAAAATGGGGGAGTTATAATAATAACAAAAAGTAAAATGTTAAAGCCCAAAAGCGGTAAAAATAAATGTTAAAGGGGAAATATAAGGAAGGAATAATGTATATTAATTATGTAAAAGTGTAAAACAACAGAGCAGAGGTGAAAATTGATAATGGGGGGATTTTATAGACAAATAATACGATGCTCAAAAACTCACGACTTCGAGGACCAATAACTCCAGAGCAAGCGAGCTACGACAAAAAAAAAGAAGACATTTCCGTCATAGGATCAGAAGAAGAACAGCTTTTATACAAACAAATTGTGAAAAAGGACTTAAATCGAAAGTTAAAAAGTGAAAAATAGACATTCGGGAAAAGTGCGGTAACTCGTAAACTAAACGGGCGAAAACAACGAATCGAGTTTTACAAGACCCTCAAGATCGAAAATAAGAGGAATCCGAAGAGAAATTGAAGATCGGACCAGCCGTTCAGAAGTTACAGCAAGTTGTACGTAAAAGTGTTCAAAATCACAAATTGCAGGAATTAACAGGAAAGTCGCGCAGAGCAGCACTACGTCACAGTTCAGGAATTGGACTCGCATGACCAACTGTCATCACAGATAACGTAAAATAATAGGAAGATCCAAATATCTATTAAAAGGATTTTTAATAGAAAATAGTGAATGAAAACTATACAATAGGTAAAAACTATACCTAGAACAGCTTCTAGTATAAAAATTTCAAAGCAAAACAGCTAGAAAATACGAAATATACAGAAGAGACATTTCTTCACGAAAGGGAGAAAAAGTGGTTACCTTTTGAGGGAAGATTCCCACAGAAAGGGAGAACCAAAATTGTCTGTCGAAAGACGGATACTCTAGTACCAGACTCCGAGCAGGGAAGACGTTACTTTAGTCACTCTACTAAATTATTCTAAATTCAACTTAGCAAATTTCAACATAAATATTTAAAGCAATAGTAAAAGTAACTTAGAAAATTTTTAACTAATTTCGAAAGTCAATCTGCAAGAAGATTCATCTACATTGAAGGCTACTCAGCAGGGATTCGAGATTACTACCAGCAGTCAACAACTTTAAAATATCCAGGATTTGGAGAGAAAATAACTTAGAGACATCATAAACCGATTACAGCAAATAACTTCAAAACTACGAGAGCTTCATGTTAAGTGTGAAGGTACACTAAATCTAAGGAATAATTCGTAAATAGTAAATTCATTGGGGAAATTTTGAAAAATTCACTTCATTAAACTCAATTCACTCTGCTTTGGTGTAAAAAATATTTCAAACTTAAATACGACTATTTCAGTGCAGGAAAAGGTATCTGTAGTCCTAGCTGAAATAGTCTAGCCTTTTTCAATTTGTATTAGTAAATAAGGAATTTATATTAGATTATTTGTGTCATATTTTGTTGTTTATTGTTGTGTTATAAAATTTAAAATTGTTTTAATCTGTGTTGAAGATCAATAAGACATAAAATTTTATTCTCAAGTGTAATTCTTTTCATTTACCATTCTGGTTTATTAACATTGCTTTTTTAAGATAATTCAAGAGTAAGAAATTAATTACTATAACTGTGCTCTGGTAAAATATAATAAATATAAAATATTGAAGAAATTATTATCAGAATTCAGGAGCCGATTTCTTTCAAAAGGCACTTCCCCAGAGAGAGAGAGTCAAAAGGAAAGTAGTAAATTCAGTGAGCGATAAAATAAAATTCAGGGAATTTTTGTATAATTAAAAAATTGTAAGTTAATGAGAACAGACTCATACTTGCAAAAGCCAAGGTTTGCAATAGCTTTGATTAATAAAAGGGTAAAAGTGAGCTACTTGGTCTTGTCCGCGATTGCATAGACGCGAACTCCTGACGAGTGACGTTCCAAAGCGAGGTTCGAATCACAAAAGAAGCGAGAGGTCACGGCAAGTGGCGTTCCAAAGCGAGGCACGAACCACGTGGAGTTTAGAATCGCGGCAAGTGGCGCCCAATAGCGTGGAGCACGAAAAGACAAAATTTTGGTGAAAATTTTCAAAATTTAGAATTTTAGTGTTTCATACGAACGAGAATATCCTGAGTTCTGATATAATTTATGTATATGTGTGTTAGTATTAAGTTGTGCTAGTAATTACAACGACAAATTTATTAAATTGTAAAACTAATAATAAATAAAAAGTAGAGTCCAAATTAAATCAAAAACTAAATTTTTTAAATTACCAAGTGAACAAGTGTACGTGAAAATGGGACCGACAAAAGACCCAGTTAAACACGGAGGTTCGCAAGAAGAGGAAACTGAGATGCAAAAAATGGTAAAATATTTAAACCAAATGGAAGAAAGAAGAAGGAAACAAAGAGAACAGGGCAAAACAGAACAACAGAAAAAGGAAAAGGAGAAGGAAGAAGACGACAAACTGAGAAGATTAGAAGAAAGAATCGAAAGAAATCAGGAGAAAGAAGAGATGGAAGCTAAGCGGAAGCAGGAGAAAGAAGAGATGGAAGCTAAGCGGAAGCAGGAGAAAGAAGAAATGGAAGACAAATAGAGCAAGAGAGATGGAGAAATGAAAGCGAAACGGAAGCAGGAGATAGAAGGAATGGAAGCTAAGTGGATGAAGAGAGATGAAGAATTGGAAGCCAAGCGAAAGCAGGAGAAAGAAGAATGGGAAGCCAGACGACAACAGGAGAAGAAAGAAAGAGAAGAGAAATGGATCCAAAGAGAAGAAATACGAAAACAGGAAATGGGAAGGTTTATGGAAGACATTAAAGAATCCATTGATAGCAGTATGGCTGAAAGTACTAGGCGAATCGAAACGTGCGAAGGAAAAGTGTAAGAGTGCATAAAGGAGGTTAAAAAAGTGACTGATAATACCAAAGAAATTGGGGAGAAAGTCAAAAAGTTAGAAATTAGGATTAAAGAAGTTGCAAAAATTAAAGAAACCGGTAGTAGTACCAAAAAGTGATTTATTTAGATAAGGCGAATTTAGAGACAAAAACAATAGAATTTTGGGGAAATACGAGGGACAATCCGGTACAATTTTTGAAACAAGTAGAAGAGTTATTTCAAGAGATAAATTCCGTGATGGAAGGAAACGATAAATTAAAAATTGTCGAAAAGAGGTTGAAAGGAGCCGCGATGGAGTGGTGGAAAATAATAAAACGCGAAACTGAAGAATATAGTAAGTTCAAAATTTTATTCTTAGAACATTATTGGGGTTATCAAACGCAGCAAATTATTAGAAATCAGATACAGAACCATAAATACAATGCGAACGGAACCATGAGTCGGGTGGAATATTTCTGTAAAATGGTAGGAAAAGCGGAAAAATTAGAGCCAAAAATCCGAGAAGAATTTTTAATTTATCAACTAATGCGGCATTTTGACCAGAAAGTGCATCTAACATGCATTGGAAGGGCTAGTGAACATTTGGAAGACGCGATTAAATTTTTGAGGACTATAGAGAATGTGGATGGAATGACAAAGGAAGTTCGACGACCAGAGAGTTACGAACGCAGGGAAGGGCAAAATAGAGACCAAAATTTTAGGGAGAGAAATAGAGACTTTCAAAACCTATCCAAAACCCTAACCCTAGATCGGCTAAAATTTTGGAACAAATTGGAAAATATAAATGAAAATGGAATTGGGATCGATGATAAAATCAAATTTAATAAGTATAAAAGGGGGGATCAGAGAATAAATAAATTAAAATTGGGGATTTTACATACGGAAATTAAGAAAGATTTAATGGAGGGAAGAAAAGATGTAAAAATAAATAATGAAGATTATGAAAAATGTCCAGAAATAAATGTAGAATTAGAAAGTATAAAAGTAAATATGGCGATTGACACAGGAGCGCAAATGTCTTGTGTACAAGAGGAATTTTTCAAAAATGTGCTAAAAGTTAAGAACAATAAAATCATGGAGTTACCAGTAGTAAACACAGAAATGAGTACGGCGTTAAAGAGCCAAAGGCAAAAGATAAAATTGGAAACATTGTTAGAAGTAAGGATTAATAATAAAATGTTTAAAGGAATATTTATGGTAATAGAATATTTATGGGGTTTCTACAAATGGTAAAAGATGCTGAGTTTATTGTGGCGGATTTTCTAAAGGGAGATGTCAAAAGATTGGGTAATAATGAGTTGGAGAAACGACAACAAAATGGTGACGAAACCAACAAAATGGCGGAGAAGTCAGCTGCAGAAAAAGGAGACCCAAATTCGTACAAGTGAGAAACAGGGGCTTGTATGTTACCTGCCAAAAAGCCGGCACAAGTAAAAATAAAGGCAAAGGACGTGTCTAGACCTAATTATTATGACTTTACAGATAGTAACAAAAAGCGGAGAAATAGTTTCAGTTCAATAAATAAATCGACAAGGAGAAAAAGTGTATTGTTCAAAAACGAAAAAAGGCTTAAAATGGCGGAGAATAAAGGAAACAAAATAATTAATAAAGATGTAGGGCTTAAAATAGCAGAGATTAAAGGTAGCAAGGGAAGTAAAATGAATAAAATTGTGCCAGAGGCAAAAATCGACGTAAATGATGAAACAAAATACGACGTGCATAATAAATCTGAAATCGACGGAAAATTTGAACTAAACGAAATCGACGTAATAATAAATAAGGAAAGTGTAATAAAAATTTAAACTGAATATTAGTCTTTAGAGTATGAAATTTTTTAGTCTTCCTACTTTGGGATGAAACAATGTAAATTGGTTCCATGGCTCTTTACACGTCAATTGTTCCCACAGAAGTAGTACAAACATTCTGGCATTGTATATTAATAAAGGGCAGCGGGAGAGGGGAAAGCAAAGACAGGTCTGTACTTGCAAAAATGGCTGCAAGTGGATGCAGACAAATCTCTGGAAGACAAATTCCGGAGGTTATCAGTTACTAACATGATATTTGGTTGGTAAATAGGTTGCTATTCGGATGTTTGGGTTGGTAAATCGGTTGCTAACATGATATTTTGGTTGGTAAATCGGTTGCTAAAAGTATATTTTGGTTGGTAAATCGGTTGGTAATGGTATCTATGGGTTAGTAAATCGGTTGCTAACATGATATTTTGGTTGGTAAATCGGTTGCTAAGAGTATATTTCGGTTGGTAAATCGGTTGGTAATGTTATCTATGGGTTGGTAAATCGGTTCCTTACATGATAATTTGGCTGGTAAATAGGTTGAAAAAACAGCATGAAACATCGTCCACAATAAGACTAACACACACAGACAAACACAGACACAACTTGTCATACAAGTACAAACTTTGGGTATTGACCGGTGCTACGCTCTGGTAGCCAACGGCGAAACCTCATATGTTGTACCGGTGCTATGCTGGCTGTGGACACTACTATGAAATGTATTTTGAATATGGATTTGTTGTGTTATTATCTTACACAGATCACCTCAGAGCAACCTTAACCTAGAGGTACGAACTAGACCATGAACTAGGAGAGGGGCGAAAGGAAGGGCTAAGGGCGGGGCTTAAGTCACGTGGTTACCCCACCACTTTGGTTCTAAAGTATCCCACTCTCTACTGATTTGGACAAGTTCACGTGGTAGTCGTGGAAGGAAGGTATGAGTTGCTCTTGTGTCTTTCGAGGCCATAGAGTCGAGCAGGATGGACGTAGAACGTCAAGAACCATCTAACCTACCGTTGGGAATTTTCCTTAATCTGTTTATTTTATAAACACCGATTGTACTCAATTCATCGCAACTGGATTATTCCAACACACGGGTTTCGGACTCGAACTATTAGTGTAATCCGGTAGAAAATTTGTTTTCTTCAATCATCAATTACTTGACGAAATATTGATTCATTTAAAAGCTATATCGGCTACTCTCAGGGAAAAGGGAACGCGTAAATTCAACTTGAGTAATGTTGATCTTATATTTTCGGTAAACGGTAAGTTGAATTGTACGAAGGGGAGCATTCAGTGACCTTAAACAATGACTAATAGAGACTACTTGATAAGAATATGCCGCTCTTGCCTTGACGCGTCGTCAAATTGTTTCCTACAATACGTAGTTTTCTGGGAGCAGCTATTCATAGAAGATTCATAAAGCACATTCGCAGCACTCGTATTTCTTGTAACAAAACCTGGAAACCAATGGTAAATGGTAGTTTATTATCGAAAATTAAATGAAAATATGGAACCGAACAGTTTTCCATTATAGCCGAAACAATTTTTGATATTTTGGGCACTGCAAAATATTTTTCTTCGATGGACATAAAGCAAGCTTTTTTCCAACAACCCATAGCGCAAGAAGATAGACAATACACAGCATTCGTAACACACGAGGGACTATTTCAATACACCAGACTACCTATGGGCATGCAAAACTCATCAAATTCTTTTCATAGAAGTATGAACAAAATATTTGCTGGTTTGTTCAACCTAAGCTCGTATAGACTATACCTAGGAATGATTACACATGTTGATGACTTAGTTGTCATAAGGCTCAACATTTGAAAATCAACTACACTCACTGGAAAAAAGTTATTCGAAAATTAAATTCAGCAAATTTGAAACTAAACTTCGAAATACCATTTTGTTATATTAATATACATATTTGGGACAAAACATTTCCGCTGAAGGAATAAAACCATTACAAAAAAATTCAAAAGCAATTAGAGATATTTCGAAACCTACAACGACAAAGGAAGTATGTAATTTCCTGGGAGCAGCTTCTTACTATAGATTTATACACAAATTCAGTGACATTGCCAGACCACTTACGGACTTAATGAAAGAGTAAAACGGGTAAATTAAAATTGAGATGGACAGACAACTTTCCTTGAATTAAAAAAACGCTCTAACAACACCACCAGTCTTAGTCAACTTTTGCGAAAACAGGGACATAGTAATTTCATGCGACGCTAGCAGGAACGGAATTAGACGTGTATTATCACAATACCAAGACGATGGAAGGCTTAACAATTGCATACGTCCAGTACACGATTGACAAATACAGAAGGAAAATGGACCTGCGTAGTTTATACTATCAACTTCTTCCAACCTTTTATTTATGGTAGACATTTTACCTTATTTAATGATCATGCCAGCCTATAATACTATAAGAGTATTAAAAATTTAAGTTCAATATTAAATCGGCTTGCGATGAAAATAGATTATGACTTTGTAATAAAACAGGCACCATTATGAGAGTTCTAGACACCCTGAGCCGATATCCAGAGGACAGACCGATAGAAATCCAAGATATTAAAGAATAATTTCACATAAACAATATTATGAGAGTTAACATACAAACTTTACAATTAGAAGACGAATATCTATTTAATATCAGTCAAGCAATACTAAACACAACGAATGCTGACAAGACACAACTCCGAGCCTCGAGGTTACATAACTCGTATGACAACGTAGGCTACTCTACTAAAATCAATTTACTAACCGGTAAACTCAACAACTTCTGGTTGTAAAAAAATCATTAGTTTAAAAAAAATGTTACAAGCATACCACAATTTTCTGATAACGGGTGGACACGCTATATATTTTTATATAGGAATATATAAAACTCTTTCAAAAAATTAAAACCAAATATTACTAGAACTTGAAGTCAGTAGACGTTATAAAATATAGAGCAGAAGGTGTAAAACGGGCACAGGTGTAAATATGGGCACCCCTCCCCAAGAGGGTAGGGAGGTGCTGCAGACTGGCGGCCAGGACTGTAAAAAGGTGCCACGTGTTGATATAAGATATCTAGGAGCAGTTGGAATCTTCCTTTCAAGTAGTTCGGATGCAGCGTCAGTTATTGTCCGAATTAGTGTTTGTTCTGGACTACAAAAGTTTGACAGGTATGTGGAATAATTTTCTTTTCGTGTCCTTATGGTTAGTTTAAAATAATTTCAAAGTTATATCCGGAAAGCAGATATCTTAAGCTAGTTCTAGAAGCACTCCTTTAGTCTCGCACGCCTGTAGGTTACATGTGATAGTGGCCATCTTGCTTAAGTGGGATTGGTGTAAATATGGGCCCCCATTTAAA
The DNA here is from genome assembly GCA_963513935.1 of Aphrophora alni. Lineage (NCBI taxonomy): Eukaryota > Metazoa > Arthropoda > Insecta > Hemiptera > Aphrophoridae > Aphrophora > Aphrophora alni. Next base: position 92,172,144 of record OY740765.1, read on the forward strand.
GGGGCCCATAATTACACCATCTTTCTCTTAAACAATATAAAACCTTTTAATATGTTTTTGCTTGAAAACAGCTATTCGGATATGATGGATTTTGATATGCACAGCAATAATACTATTCAGATTTTTTTTTACTCGATCTCCCTTCCTCTTGAGGCTAAAAATCGCCGCAATGTAGACTAGTAATAACTTTATACATAATTTTAAGGTCATTTTAAAGTTCTCTTACCTCAAAGCTTTTGTTAGTTTAATTGTATGATATATTGGGTAATGTGCATAATGTAACATTCTATACATCCGGTTATTCAAATAGAAAGAGCTAAACATAAACAGCATTGAATGGACATTTCAGTGTTTTTTCTCTTCAAATTGTGCTATTGAAGTTTTTTCTGGTTGTTGCAGAATGCCGAGGACAAAGACGCATTATGAATGTAAGAACTATTAAATCATGTCATACATGTCAAACTATGAAAACCTCCATACAAAACCAAAAGGATTTTTACAACCAATAATAACCCATAAAAAACTATTCACGAAACTAGCTTTATATAAGTGATGTTAACAACCAAAACTATCAAGGTGTGAAAATATAATTACTAGAACAATGGGTTGTGACAAGAAGTAAAATTTCTCGGGAACTAAACTTCTCACAAGAATCAATCGAAGTTCCAAAGATGGACCAAATTCCCAGAAATACGAAAAACGTTGTCTGGAGGAAATTCGATAGTCCTGAAGGAAGATATGGGAGAATCCAGAAAACAATAGCTACAAGATATAGGAATAATCAAAGGGCAATGGTACCGCGCAGCGGATTCAGGCAGCTAAAAAAACACGGGGCTTGCAGTAGAGGCAACTATAGCCAAAACACACTAATAAAGCTAATTAACAGAATTATTTTAAGAAAGACAAACAATCCTAAATAAAGTAGAAACATTTAAATTTAATTAATAATTAATATTGAAGTAATTCTAGACCAAAATAGTGGAAAACAGAAAGAAATGGAAAACATTTTACGTACCAAAGGGTCGCAGGGGAAAAAGGAAAATTGTTGGTACCAGAATATGGTACGAGCAGGGAGAAATGTTCAATAAAAAAGGATGCATGAAAAAACCATGATCTTCTCTCGTCTTAAAATTTGAAATGTTGCAGGCTTTCATCAATTTGAAAGGTTTCTCTGCCCGTCGATTTCTTGAAAAATTTTAAAAGCCCGAAAATAGTTATGTTTCTACATTGTAGAAGTTGAAAAAAATCTACTCATCTAATAAACCTACGGGTCTCCGAGAACTAAAAAAGTGCCTCGACGAAAATTAATAATATATTTTCATTAACTTTTTAACAATTAATTAAAAAGTGAAAATTAAAATCGAAAAAGCATAAATAAAGGTCGTAGTCGTTTCAAGTAAATAAAACCATTACTGTAAAACGGAAACCGAAATAAGAGCCTTGGAGACGAGATATTCGCCGCAGAAATCGGCTAGAAAGCAAATAACTGGAACCCTGAACTCCGCCAAAGTCATAAATAGGATCCTGGACTCCACCTAAAGTCACCACAGGAACTGGAACCATTCAAGGAGACAACAGTCACCCGGATCCATCTTCTAATAGGACCCTGAACGCGGACGTGTCTCAGGTGTGCCGTGAACCAAAATTTATACTAAAATTATCTTAGAATTTCTGAGTTGGGTAGAATTTGTAAATTTTAAATTAATCTTCATTTATGAATAGGATTTGTCATTTTTACATTTTTCTTACTATGAATACAATTTGTCAATTTTAAAGAAATATCATTTTTGAGAAAAAAGTTAAAATTCTTAAGTAATATTTTTTTAAAAAGATTCCTCAATTGAAAGTTTTTATTTAAAATCTGCTTTGCTCTACGCCTAAGTTAATCAAATTTAAATTTTGTTAATTCAAGAAAAGTTATCAAGTGTGATTAAATTTATTACTTTTTTGTCATAAGATGTATGTTTTCTGTTTGCAGGATTTTTGATATATTTTGTTTGTTATAAGTTTTGAGTTCAAATAATTTTGTTTCCTTTTTAAATCACACTTGTGTCAACTTCATCAATTTAACCTAAAAAACAGAGAAAGTAGAAATAACGTAAATAAATAACGTAAAGTCTCAAATTTCATAATAAATAAAATTTCATTAAAATCATTCGATCTGTTTTTGAAATAAAATTTCTTTATTAGTTCTCATTTAAGTAAACTGCATATAGGTTGGGTATAAGATCCAGAGATTACCAATAGTAGAAAATTAATAGTAATTTAAAGTTGGAGCTAGTCGGTTACTTATAAAGTAAATATAAATACTGGAAGGTATTTGATAAATAGGGGGAATTCCATCAAGTTCGGGGTGCTGAACTTGGTGAAGGGAAAGCTCAGACCAGGCCAGACAATTATTCAGCCTAAACTTCCAGTGGTCTGGGTTGTTCTTTCTGCAACGCATAAGATCCCCGACCAGAGTAAAAGTTTACACAGGGAATTAAATTCGAAAATTATACAAGTACGAAATATCCTCAATTCAATTTTAAAAAGCTGAACTTAACCTGGACACGAGCAAAGCGAGCGAGAGTACGACGAGAAAATAAACTACAAGTGTAACGTAACTAAACGCCTCTGGCAGCGCTGAACAAAAGGGGTATAAATCTGGTGTAATATTTTATTGTTAATTTCCGGAGGACCTTTATTATAACATTAATTAGATAACAGACACTGAAATAATTAGGTGAATGTTGATCTTACCTTGTGGTGTGATGTTATGATGATTCCTGGCCAGGACTGGCCTGCAGAGCTGGAAGTAAAAGATCACAAACACACAAATACTCCAGTGTCTTTTTAAAAATAGCGTGGTGAATTGAGGTTAATCGTAAAAAATTATAAGCGGGTTTTTTTGGTAACACGCACACTCGACAATTGCACATAACAGCATCTGATCAAACCTGCTCCTATTATCGGATGAATCAAAAAATGCGCACGCCGCCTCGTCAAGTGTGTAGCCTAATTGGGTTTATTGCAGGGGCCATATGAATACCAAACAACAAGTCTTATTAGTACTAAGGTTGTGCGTTGTACTTGGTATCAAATTAGGCCAAATATGATAGTTAAAACTTATTTGAAAAGGGATATGTCTATCGTTAACAATGTGAGTTAAGATACTACTGGTAATAAAGTAAACAAGAAAAAGAAAATTAAGAAAAATGTTTATGTAGATTTTGTAATAAATATGTAATGAAATCGGATTGGAAAGAACATATATATATATAAAGAAAACATTGAAAATCAGTTCTACCAACACTTATTTCTAAATTTAAATATCATATCAAACCAATCCTTCCATCACTTACTCCTTACTCCTACACTTAAACATGATATATAGCCGATCCTTCCACTACTTACTCCTACACCATCCCTTCCATCACATCTCTCTCCTCCACCTAAACATGATATCAAACCAATCCTTCCACCATTTACTTTTATACCATCCCTTCTATCACCTTTACCTTTAACACCTAAACGTGATATCGAACGAGTCCGTAACTGTTACGAATCAGAGAAACTCAATAAAATGCTATACTACAATATTGAACAAAAATATATATTCCCTCCTACACGTCAATGTGATATCGATCCAATCCGTAAATGGTACGAACTAGATGAGAAAATTAGTACAAATTCTAGCTCTAATATCGAACAAAGAGAACACGACCTCAATTTAACGATGATTTCAAAAGAATATAAATCGAAAAAATAAATTGTACAATTTAAAACTAGAATATAAAATCCTTGAACTTATGCTGGCGCTCAAAAAGGAAGAACAGAGAAAGCTACTCCCTCATTTCATTAGAAAACAACACTCTGATGATGAGCGTTTAGAAATGTTTCGAGATTGAGTTAAAGAGCTGTTAGGAAATAGGATAGTTTTAGTTAGAAATAGAGTCTACGTTCTATTTAATAAGCCAGAAAGACAAAAATTATTATGACAGGCCTGGAAAACTGACGAAATTACTTACCTTCCAAGCAAGGCAGACGTCATTGATGCTATAATGATATATAAACCCATGGGTGAGAGGAAACTTGGTCAGAAGGCCAGGATTGATCAAGGAAAGTTGCTGCAGGAATTCTTGAAGATAGCCACAGAGACTTGGTAAGTAAGAGCTTCCTGGGAGAATAATTCTTCAAGATATCCAGATGGACTTGACGAGTAAGAGCTTCCTAGGAGAATTGAGAATTCATACGAGCATCCATAAGAGTGGCAAACACGGTGAGCAAACTTCGTGTATAAAGACACTTGTAATAATTTCAGAGTCAGATAATTAAACTATAACGTAGAATCAGATCTGTGAGTCATAGCTATTATAGTCATTCTGGATTAATATTTATAATAAGAACATTGTACCATTGTAATAAGATAGGAGATGGTTTATCTTGTTAATAATAGTTAATAAAGGTTAATTGAGTACTGAACCATTCGATTATATTGAAAATAAAGAACCCAGGCAGATTAAAGAAACTAATCCTGACAAGAGCACAGCATAATAATTACGAGCTGATGTCTCTACATAAACTCGACCAAATCCAGAATTTATTAAACTCTAAAAAGAAAGATTTCTTAGAAAGAGTTCTTTCGCAAGAACATTTCTTTAACGAATTGACCGATGAGCAACTGAGTCAGAATGATTACGAGCGTTACTTGAAAGTTTGGAGTAGAGTCAAAATAAAAACTGTAGCATCTTACTCAAATTTGTACAACGCTCTAGGTGTAGTGTTGCTTGCAGACATCTTTGAAAATTTTCGAATCGTTTGCCTACACACATACAAGTTTAATCCAGCATACTATCTGACAACTTCTTGTTTAGCTTGGGATGCTATATTGAAACTAGCTAGAGTGAAATTTGAACTTCTCACAGATATGTATTTGATGGTAGGAAAAGGAATTAGAAGTGCTATTATCACAATGCGTTAAACGATTCATGAAAGCGAACAACAAACACGTGGAAGGATATCATCCGTCAGATACAGATATTTTAATTTATTGATTTTAACGCTTATACGTTTTTTTATACCGGCTAGTATTAGTCATTAATTAATTTATTAATCAAGTGAAAATATACAAACTAGACTGCTTTAAATTTACGTGCCAATACTCTACCAACTGAGCTATCCTTACTCGCTTCCTAGCATATTATTAAAATAGTAATACTACCTGGTATTAAATTTTTTTAAACATATAAAAGTTAAAATTCAATAAATTACAATCTATAAATACATACTTAAGGGTTCCAAGTTGAGTAAATATTAATTTCAATGTCATTTGTAACGAGTTAATTAATTTGTTAACTCAAAAACTGCAGCAAAAAGCAAAGTCAAGTGATAAGTATCTAAGGATAGCTCATTTGTTACGTTATTGGCACGTAATGTGAAAGGACGGGTTCAATTCTCGGTCTAGATCGCATATTTTTGACTTGAAATATTATTAAATAAAGATAATTATTTGTAGTATGTTGACTCCAAGCACCTATATTAGCAGTCTTTGTTGCAATATCTTTCTTACAAAGGCTTCAAATGAATAAATCCTCAAAAAAATATTTAAAATGTTGGGAAAATGAAATTCTTACTTCAGGTTGTACAGATTTTGGATACGTCTTCGAAGTTGACCTAGAGTATAAAGAAAACTTGCACTATGAACAAACAGATCTCCCAGTTACACCAAAACATTACAAATAAAAAATGATATACAACACTAATTGATAAACAAAATTACGTGATACACATCAAGAAGCAATAGTTTCACCTACATCTCGGAATGGTGCTGTAAAAGGTAAAATAGATGTATCAGATTCCAGCAATAACCGTTTATGAAACAGTACATACGTTAATACGTAGAAACGGGCTGAAACCGGATTTGCTTTAGAGAAAAATTTATATAAACTGATGAACAACTCTGTGTTCTGTAAATCTATGTAAAATGTAAGACTGAGAAAAGATATCAAACTCTGTAACGAGAGGAGAGCAGTGAAGAATGCAAAAATTCTCGGTTTGACAAATCACAATGTTTGATAAAGATTTCTTAAGTTGCGGTATAAAGAAAACAAATATTAAATTCGATAAACCCATCTGCATAGGATTTACAGGTTTGGAACTGTCCAAACATTTCATGTACGACTTCTACTATAACAAACTGAAAGAATATGATCCGAACATCAGACTTTGTTAAATGGACACTGATTCATTCTTTCTACAAAAATCGATAGAACCCACGATGATTAAAAAATGTAAAACTTTAAAAAATGTAAATTTATAAAATCAACAGAGATCGTGAGAAAAATTGCTGTCAAAGTGAAAGAACGTCGTAACAACGAACCTGAAATCAATTTCCATAACAAACAAATCACACTTCGCGCTCTAGAACTTCACAAACCTATTAGAAAGAAATTTAGTCAAAGACAAATCTTTATATTAGAATCGATGATATTTGGTACCAGACGGCATTGGGAATGGCAATGGCAGTGAAATTAACTGAAGTTGCGGTATACTGTCTGTAGTAGTAATAGTGATGGTGGTTGTAGCCATAAGAGTAACAATAGTAATACAGAATTAGTGGTGATAACAGATGGCAGCGTCAGTGGTATTAGTAGAAGTGGTTGTAACAACAAGTTTAGTAATGGTACTGGCAGTGGCAATAACAGATGGGAGTGGCAGTGTTAGTAGTATGTCTGTAGTAGTAGCACTGTTAGTGGCTGTAGCAATAAGAGTATTAGAGTGGCAGAGGTGTCACAAATGTTAGTGGTAATAACAGTACCAAATGGCAGTGGGAGTAGCAGTAGAATTGACTGAGGTTGTGGCATATTGTCAGTGGTGTAATAGTGGTCGTTGCTGTAGTATTACAGTGGCAGTGGTATTAGCAGTAGAAGTGGTTGTAACAATAAGTTTAGCAAGAGTATTACAGTGGCAATAACAGATGGGAGTGATAATGGTATATCTGTAGTAGTAGTAGCATTGGTAGTGGCTGTACCAATAAGAGTATTAGAGTGGCAGAGGTGTCACAGATGTCAGTGGCAATGGTAGGGTTGGCAGTGGTGACAGCAGCAATTGTAGTCCCTGGATTGTAATTATATATTTTACTTACAGTAGAAGTTGGTTACTATATGCGCTGTTGTTGATATTACAGTGTACTTTAACAATTTACTTTGTCGATTCAAGAGTAAATTTTACTATATTGGTTTATTTAAATTATGTATTTTACCTACAGTAATGTGGACGTAGTTTAATGTTTAATATATTTTTATGATTTATAGTTACTCTATTGGCTACCAGAGAGTAGCACCTTGGCTACTGCCCATTAATGTTAGGATCAGTAGAGCGCCCCTACACTGTAGATTAACATGACTTACATCATTATCACAACGTTATTCATGTAGTTTCTATAACATCTGTGTCCACCACCGAATTGAATTAGAAACAATTATATAATCAGGAATTTACTTCCGACTTAAACACAATGTTATTCACATATAGTTTCTATAACATCTGTGTCCACAACAGAATTGAATTAGAAACAATTATGTAATCAAGAATTTACTTCTGATTTTAACACATTTTTTTTTATTACAGATTTAATAACATCCGTTTCCACAACCGAAGAAAAGTAAAATGCATTATCTATTGAAGGATTGGACGTTAACATAAAATTATGCTCATAAGCAACATAAACATCCGTGTCCATAACCGAAGACAAGTGGAAACCATTATTTATTTAATAATTTATTTCCAAAATTATCAAATTGATTCAAGTATAACTTTAATAACATTTCTGTCCACAACCGAAAAAAAGTAGAAACTAATATGTTTTCAAGGATTTAATTCCAACATTAACACAACGTTATTGAAGTATAACTTTAATATCATCCTTGCCACAACCGAATTAAAGTAGAAACCATTATGGATATAAGGATTTAATTACAAATTTAACACAATGTTATTCACGTACAGCTTTAATAACATTACTAAAATACTAACCTTATTTTCAGTTTTGTGACTTATTTTGATGTTTTTTTTTTCATAAAACCATTACGCGGTTTCGGGACTTAATCCCATCATCAGAATAGTTTCACTCCTTAGAGGTTGTCAGAACATTAAGAACACATAACACATATATTTAACATAACACATTACACGAAACGAGAACGCAGCACGGAATTTGAGGAACGACTGGAGTTCGGATTACGTGTCACAGATTAATCATACATGGTCCGTCCTTATCTTGTATTTTCATGGTTGTGTCACACAAGGGGTTGGATTTAAATTTCAGTTGAGAACAAATTATCTAAACTGTTTCTAAAAGCCTTGTATATTTCAAATTACTCCATGGCACTCATATATCCGCCTACCTTGCATAGGTGTAATGAAACGCAATTTTGTTCAAAATTAATGTATGCGTGATTGTTCTGCATAAGATGGTGGGCATAATTGGATCTTGTATTATTGCAGTTAGATTTAGGTATATGCTCCATAAAACGCTTTTTGAAGCTTCTCCCTGTTTGACCTATATAAAAACTATCACAATCTCCACACTTTAATTTATAGATTCCTGTATTAGACTCTATGGATCCTGTAATTTTAGGTTGTAGTATTCTGAGGACGTTGTTTCTATTATTAAAAGTCATTTTTATGTTTATTTTATTGAGGTTGTTGGTAAGGATTTTCAGTAGAATATTTCCGTACTCAATTGATCTATAGGTTTTATTAATTTTTTTTTCTCCGTCGGCCTCTTTTTCTTTTTCTTTATTAAGCATTTTCTGAGTAGTTGGTCGACCATAACACTTTATAAATGTTTTGTGGCTATGAATTTGATAGTATTATTTAGTTCTTCCTGAAAATCATTAGCACCAAGTGTTACGGTGATCAGTCTATGGATGAATCTATTAAACACTGCCATTTTATGACAGATAAGGTGGTGGGAATTTGTGTATGGAGATATCTGTTGTGGTTGGTTTTCAGAATATTTAAAATTTAAAATAATCTGCTCTATTTATAACTATTAGGTCCATGAAATTAATTTTATTGTCTACTTCATTTTCTGGAGTGAGTTGTATATTTTGGTTGATACTGTTCATGTAATTGTTTAATATCTCTATTTGGCGATCGGTTCAATTAAATATTATAAAAGTATCATCAACATAACGTGAGTAAAAAACTATTTTATTACTTAATTTATTATTGTGTGATAGGAGGTATGTGTTTTCATAATTTTTCAGATAGATGTTAGCCAACACCCCAGAAAGTAGAGAACCCATGGCTAAACCATCTTCTTCAATAAAATTATTATTATTAAAAGTAAAGTAATTTTGTTTCAATGTGATCTCCAATAAGTTAATTAACTCATTGACAGCCTTTGATTTTAATATATTAGCTTCAGTGAGACGATCTTGTAAAATGGATATTGTTTCTATTAGCGGCACGTCAGTATAGAGGTTGACGATATAGAGCGACGCAATCTTGTAATTAGGCTGCAAGTTGATGTTTTTTGTTTTGTAAATAAATTCTATAATGCTTGTTAAACTGTGGTTATTTTCGAGTGAAATGATATTTTTTATTATAGTTGATCATTTTATCTGTTTTATATACTGGAGCCGTGGTAAAATTTATGAGCAGTCTAACAGGGTTGTCAGTTTTATAGATTTTTGGTAAACCTGTAAATTTTGGTGCTTGAGCGTCCATAGGTTTCATCGTGCGGCGCGTGACGACATTAAACAGAGAAGTGTATTTATTAATTAATTGTATTATTTAATGTTTTAACGAAATCGTTAGTGGGGTCAATCAATAGCGGTTTGATATTGCTATTATTTATAAAATCATCCACATACCAGACACAAGTAGATGTATATTGTTGTGTGTCTACTAAAAGAAGAATGTTTCCTTTATATGCCTTGGTAATAAAAGCGTTATTATCTATTAATTTTGTTTGGAGTTGTTTCAGAATTTATATATCCGAAGTCCTTTTATGTTTAGAAAGAGATGATTTAAAAATATTATTTGAATTCCTTTTAGGACATGTCTAACGAAATTATTGACAAACTGCATTATGTCATTTATGATAACTGGATGGATGCTATTAAGTAAATTCAAATAAGCTTCATATAATTCTATATTTAATTTCTCCTTCTCTGCATCCAAAAATCTAAGTTCTTCTTTTAGTCACATTTTTTGGGCACGCTCTTTTGTTTTAATTGCAACTGCTGACGTGTTGTCTATTATAATAACTGTGTACTTTGGCGTGATATCGTATACCACACTTTTTTGTTAAACTTTATGTGTAAATAAGTTTTTTAACTTGATCTTTTAGCCAGATGCCTGACTGGCTTCTAGTTTAAAACTCATAGTAAACGTGTATCCAAATCACAAAGTATTACTAAATTACTAACCTTATTTTCCGTCTTGTGACTTATTTTCATAAAAAACCATAACGCGTTTCGGGATTTATATCCCATCATTAGAATAGTTTCACTCCTTGAAAGTCGTCAGAACATTAAGAACACATAACACATATATTTAACCTAACACAAAACACAAGACGGGTGCCAAAAATATAAACACAAGACGGGATCCTAATCTGTACCAAAAACATAATGGTGTCATTAATTCATTCCTACTCCCCTTTTCACACTCTTTACCTGTCTACCTCTCTCTCGCTGTCTCCGTTTCTCACACTGTGGATCTATCTGTTTACTTGATTCTCTCTCTCTCTCTCTCTCTCTCTCTCTCTCTCTCTCTCTCTCTCTCTCTCTCTCTCTCTCTCTCTCTCTCTCTCTCTCTCTCTCTCTCTCTCTCTCTCACTCACTCTCTCTCTCTACCTCTTCTCACACCAAGTATCTCTTTGTCTACCTGACTATCTCTTTCTGTCTCTGCCCCACCCTCTCACTCTCCCCCCTTCTCACACTGTGTATATCATTATATACCTGACTCTCTCTCTCTCTCTCTCTCTCTCTCTCTCTCTCTCTCTCTCTCTCTCTCTCTCCCTCTCCTTCTGCCCCCTTCTCACACTGTCGATCGCTCTATCTATCTGACTTTCTCTATCTATCTCCCCTTCTCATACTGTCGATCTATGTGTCTGCTAGAATCTCTTTCTCTCTCTGTTTCTTCCCCCTTCTCACACAATCGATCTCTCAGTCTGTCTAACCTTCTCCGTATCTCTATCTCTCTCACTCCCCTTCTCACACTGTCGATCACTCTGTCTACCTGACTCTCTCTCTCCTTCTTTCTCTGTCTCTCTCCTTCCCCTTCTCAAGCTGTTAATCTCTCTGTATGCCTTACTATCTCTCTCTCTCTCTCTCTCTCTCTCTCTCTCTCTCTCTCTCTCTCTCTCTCTCTCTCTCTCTCTCTCTCTCTCTCTCTCTCTCTCTCTCTCTTTCTCTGGCTATATATTTGATCAATTTCACAAAGAAATCGGTAGTTCAAACTTTATACCATGTTTACACTAAAATGACCGTATTTAGTTGTTACCCTTTCGTAAAATACGCTGTCAAAAATGTTATTGCTTAACTATAAAAACATACTTGAAATTATATTAATAGGTGCTGTGCTTATTATTTTGAATGGTATTTAAGAGAAACAACGCCAGTAAGTTATGGGCTGGTTGTTCCATGGTTTATTAGGATTGTAACACAGCATGGGATAGTCAATATATGGCGCAGTCAGTCATTCCTTGTGTACACCTGTGGATTTGGAAAACAACAGACTATGTAGGCCTACCTATCTCCAACTAACTGTAAATATAGGCAGTTTCCTAATGTTTAGTTGCTTAATGAAAGCTGATTTTGTACTTTCATTCGTTTGTTTGCAGAAAAATTACTTTAATAATTATAGAATTAATAAACAATACCAGTTTTGAATTCCCAAAATACGTTAAAATAGGTATGAATATTGACAATTCCGACAAATAAATATCTATTTAATTCAATAGTACAATACGGGATCGAGTACAGTGAAAGAAACGTACAGTATAATAAGAAACAAAGAAATTTCAAAGCTTTTATAGCCCTTAAGATGTTAATTTGTGTACCGGTAGATATCAATTCAATATTTACCTTAATTTTTTTTAAATTATAAATTACCTACTTTTGAATGAAATCTTTTTTTGAACAATCTTGTATAAACCAAATTTACAGTGCAGTATTTGTATTCATTCAATTCTGAATTTGGATATATATATTGTAATTAAAGCCCACAGCTGTATTTTATAGTCTGAATCATCGACTGTAACTCCAATACAAGATTTCCTCTCTTGGCACCTAATTCTTTTATAACATGTATTGTAGGACAGGTCTTCTTTCTGAAGTATTATAATGTTTAAGGTATTTTTTAAAGTATTTCTTATCATACTGCATGAAAAACACATGTTTTTGCTCCTGAAATTGATGCTTAAAGTCGTAGTTTTCCGTTACCTTATAATAGCTCACTAACAAAATAAGCTGGAAGTTTTATCGGTGTGTTAACCTCAAACTATGATATTGTTTCATAAGTTATGTTTGTGGATTTAATGAAAACAAACACGTACAATGCAAGATAGTGAAAAAGAAGTATTTTAAAAGAAGTAATAGAAGAGTTATTACCAAGTAAATCTAAAGGTATGTACGAAGCTGAATATGAAAGGTTTTTAAAGTGGAAAAATGACAGAAATGTAAACATTGTAAATGTCGACGTTGTACTAGTTTACCTATCTCAACTATCAAAACACTACAAATCACCTACTTTATGGTCCAAATTTTCAATGATTAAAAGCTGCTCAAGCATTGAAGAAAATATGGATATTTCACAGATTAAAAAATGCGTCTCATTCATGAAACGTCAAAACGTTGGGTACGTGGCAAAAAACTCAAATGTTTTAACAAGTGATGAAATAACCAAATTTATCTTAAAACTCCAGATCAGCAATGGTTGTTAACAAAGGTGGTTTTATTATTTGGAATTTTTGAAGAATGTAGAAAGGACGATTTAATTAGGCTACAAGTTAACGATGTTCATGACAATGAAATATTTTTAGTTGTATTCCTCAAGGATGGGAAAACTCATAGACCAAGAAGCTTTATTATTACCAATGAAGATTGCACCTTCGATCCTTGTGATATATACCGTAAGTATAAAGCATTGCGGCCATCTCATACGAAAAGTAACAGATTGTTCGTTAGCTACAGAAATGGTAAATCTACTGCTCAAAATGTAGGATGTCATACTATCTGTTCTATTCCAAGAAATGTTGCTAAATTTTTTCATCTGAAAACCATAATAGCTATACGAGTCATGCAATAAGAAAATCATCGGCAACCATGGTTGTCGAGGTGGGTGGAGACCTTCTCACTTTAAGTAACCATGGAGGATGGCGCTCTTCATGTGTTGATGACTCCTTAACGAGAAAGATGGATGTGTCCCGAAGGCATTTTGGACAACCCAATTCAACAGTAGTAAATTCTGAAGTAGAAAAGGATATCAAAAGAAACCAGAGAAAAGGACAAGTATTTCACAACTGATGACATTTTTGACGTCGAGCCTAAAACTCAAAATATTGAAAATCAAAAAAATATACATAAAAACATTTCTGTTCTTCAAAAGTCCTTGCCAAACAAAGGCGTAAATATTACTGACAATACTAATTGCACTATTAATATCAACTTTCATATGTAGATAAATTTGATAATAGTTGTATGTTATTACATTGTGACTATGTTGTTATTAAAATAAATAAAAACTAACCTAAATTTTTTTTATACTTTGTTTGTTTACATTTATTTTATTTTCCGTATGATAAAAAACGTTGTTCATCACACGTAACAAAAGTGTATTATCGGCGCTTAATCGTATTTTCGATAAAATTCGTAAAACACGATTGCTCACTGAAAACAATCACTTTTGCTCCTAATGATGAGATATATTATTATTCATTTATGTAATTATATATGTAGTTTATACGGCAAGAGATTTGTTTTTAAAATTTAATTGCGTATTAATTTTTTCTTCAATTTTGTTTCATTTTTTAGTATTATTAGTTGACCATTTAAACAACAATTATTATTTGACAAATTACGCAAGATATGACTTATCTTTATCCCTGCTACACGCTACACTCAAGGTGTAGATAAATGTTTTATTTTAGTGAACAGGGAGGGGGTTGCTTTATTTTTAGGTAATTTCTGTGTGGCTTTAGAGAAGAGGACTGTTCAGTCAACGCCATTTACGTTTTAAATCCAGTTTATATGAACCGAGTCTAAGTGCTTGAAAACTCCAAGTTTATAACATGTTTAAATGGAAGTTCAGATTCAAGGTTTAATTAATTCTTTTAATAATATTACATTTTGAAGTCTTATTTTTACATGTACCTTGCAATTAATAAAACATACGTACTAAACATACAATTAGAAACACTTAAGTATTCTTAGATCTCACACTGGATCAATTTTTTTTTTTTTATATATATATAGGCCTATAAAAAGCACGTATTTTCATCTTAAATTAAGAAAGAAATTTATTTTTAATTTGATTAATGCGGCTACATTAAGTTATATTGCAAAAACACTTTGAGTGATATAAGGGTGTTCAGTAAGTCGGGTGCTAAAGTTTAGAAAACGATTTTTGACATTACTTCAAAAGTTTCCATAAACATGAAGTTCGCTTTTTGACTATCTGATTTTTTTATTATTTTTTTTTTTTATTTATTTATTTATTTATTTTTTTTTTTAAACAAGACATAATTCCTAAAGAATTGAGTAATTTATACATACAAATTTTGAAAAAGTTGTAAACTTGAATTTTGCAATTTAGCACAAAATCTTTTAATTTTATACTTAAGTACCTAGTTCAAAATGGCGCTTATTTAACTTTTTTTATGCCAAATATCTGGAAAACAATTGATTGTACAAAATATTTAGCCCTTTTAATTCTGAACAATGTGAGTTTTATTCTATAAAGAACAGTTAAGACATTGGTAAAAACTAAACAGAATAATATCTGGTAATTTACTAGAAACACGAGAGCTTTTTTTGGTCATCCAGTAGGGCCTACTCATATCTATTTTAAAAGGTGACTACTGAGTGCTGGAAAACCAAGAAAAGCTCTTGTGTGTTCTAGTAAATTAACAAAAATTCGTTTTAGTTTTTTACTGATATCTCGGCTGGCCTCCAATATAGCTTACTACAAAAATGTAAAACTAGATTAAGTGTTAGAGATTTTCCTGAAGGAATATCACTGGCTTTTTTAAAATAAATTTAAGGACAGGATGTTTTCTATTCCGAACTGAATACAATTACGTTTTGTAAGTCGGGATTAAATACAATAGGTGTCAGAAATTTTAAAATTTTAATATTGGAAATATTGAATATCTGAAAGAATGTAACGTTAACAAAAACATATTAAGGATGAGTAATTGGTAAGAGATGTGAACATTTGGAGTTGTATACATTGAATGGTTGCTGAAGAAAACATAAATCGGAATTAATATTATAAGATTAATAAGTAGTTGATTGTATTTTTTGTTCGCATATGCTCTGTTTGAAGTGTAGAGCTGGATAAAAACTTGTCAATGCTACTAGAAATGGAAATATAAATTAAACAATGAAATACATATAACAGTTATATAAATTTATACTCTTGGCGCTTTAAAATTGGGCAAGTCTTCAAAAACTTTCAAAGGTGTCTTATTCAAACGAATACTAGATCTGCCTAGAAACACAACACATAACATTCTTCACATGAAAACTGACTCTGACCTTACGTTTTTCACTCTTTAAGGATCCAGCAGGTAGGATGAGTGAACTATTAAATTTCGTTGGTCTAAAAAAAAGTAAAAAAGGCCATAAAATAGATATCCCTAGCCTTAGAATACTTTAATAACGTCATGTGGTCAAAATGGTTCCCTTTAAAGGTGAATAAATAACTGTCCTGAGAACCGATTTTGCTTGTCTCTTCTCGTCTTTTAAATAATAGAAGTGGTTATTTTTCAAAAATCACTCGGTTACGATTTTTGTGTAGCCAAATATGTATGACCAAATTATTATTCTTGAATGGCGGCTACAGCCCACATTGAATCTTCGCCACTTCAATTTCTTTATGACTCTCATTAGTTCTAAAATCTATTTAACTATGGCTTTGTAAATAAAAACTATAGAAAAAGATAAAACAGATGGGATGGGCAAGGTACAGTAATATTATTACATATTATTTAAAGATCCATTTTAAGTACATTCTCAGGGTGTTCAATTTACCTGGAACTAGATTATCTGATCAACTATGCAAAAAAAGAAGTAATAAATAAACATGGAGATAAATAAGTATTGGATTTTTAAAGGCGGAAAACCTTGCGGTATAATCATCACCTTAAAAAAAAAGAACAAAATACCATAAAATAGGTACCCCTAGCAATCGAATACTTTAATAGTGTCATGGTCGAAATAAAACAAGATTTGATTAAGAGAGACCTGATAGGAAAGATGAAAGAGATGAATCTAATTTAAGACTAGATAAAAAACTCAAATAAACCTCAGGTTTATCACACCCATACTTAGTATAAGTGAACAACTAAGATAATATGAAACATCTAAAGTGATATTTTAGAAGTTAATACTATCACTTTGATTGTAATAATGAAAACAGAGAAGGGTTGGTAGGGATAACGTAATATTTAACTGTTACAATCAGGGAAGAAGGAAAGATAAAATGGCTAGATAGGACCGCTAGGTCAGACACTTATAAACTGTATTCCAAATTAAACGGAAATTTTACAATTTATTAGTCTGATCTTTCGGTCTAGGAGTTCGATGCTACCACTCAACAGTGTTCCACAAAGGGATTTAAACAATACTTTAAGTTCATTGTACAACTTGAGAAAGTCGAAAGATATCATGAATTTCTTGAGTAGGTATGTAATATTCGAGAATTTTAGATTAAAATGGTTCAGTGAATCAGTGTTATGTGAGGAAGAGATTATACGACTTTTTAATAGGGAAGTTTGGAATAAATTAGTTTCCTTTGTAGAATCATGTTTTCAATAAATCAATTTAACTATTAGATTTTTTTCCTTCTTTTTTATTGTACGCCTTTTATTATTTGTTTTGTTTTTCAATTAAGAAAGATTTAGTTTATTACACAGTATTAAATTTGGCATCTGGCAGGCGAGCAAGAGGTGATGGCATTAATGTGTAAGAAAAAATTTGATCTGTTGTACACATGTTATATTTGTTGTTAATCTTTTTGTGTATTATATTTTGTAAACATTTTTTTTAATATAATGCAATTTCTTTATTATTATATTTAAACAATACTTTAAAAAGAGATTTTTTGTTTTTAATTTAAGAAATACTATACTAGATTATATACGAAATACAGTATTATGTAGAAAAGGCCGTTGAAATGATAAATACATTAATAATAATAGTAAGAAAAGTAAATGAGAGAAATGGTTCACTCAGGAATAATGGTTTGCTTACATACAGAAGATACAAACGTTCCTACAATAAAAAATATAAAAAAAATACTGTAATAAAAAAAAACAATATGAAGGACGAGAAGCAAAAGTTACAAAAAATATTTTGTAAAAAACAAAATAATTATAGAAAGTTTCTTAAATAATATAGAAAAAGTGAACTACAGACTAGTCGGTAACAATTAATTAATAACACAGTAATACGGATGGAGATAAATAGGGTCATTCGAAAATTAACATACAGTATAAGGGCAAACTAGGAATAGATAATGTGACTTCAGAAGTATTAAATGCATTAAATACAGAATATGTAAATCATTCACTTTTTTTATCTCAAAAATTACAGAAAAAAATTAATATTGTCGAAATATTAAATTCTACCTTATACTCGTATGTTAAACAATTAAACAAACCAACGCAAATTTATGAATTATTATAGCAATTTAAAAAGTGAAATCCAAAAAATCGGGAGGGTTCAACCACAGGAAGTAAAAACTATGGTGTCTATGGTGTGTAAAATTATCTTGAATTTTTTTTAATACATTGTTCTTAATCGGCAAATACTCAACTGAGTCATGCCAGATTTTAAAGAGAAAAGATATAATTGCAAATCTATAAATTATCGCGGTGTCATATGGGAACTGATTTCGCACATCAAAATAAAGAAAAATGTCCTATAAACATATGCCCAAAAACGCGTCATTTCCTGTCTACCTGATTTTTTTCAAAAACAAGATACAACAACAGTTATACTTATAACTAAATATAGAGTTTGACTTGTGTGATAATATTAGATAGAAAAAAAACGAACACATGATTTCACAAAAATTATTATCTTAATTTTTGTGAGCGTCAGAGTCGGAAGAAGACAAAAGAGTCGAGTGATCTGATAGAACAGATGAAAGAGAGGGATCTACCAAGACTAGATGAAAAAAGTTGTAGAACAAGTTGGGCTACTCACTATAAGTGTCCTTTAAAATAGCACTTTGCCGAATTATAGTTTACTTTACATAAACTATAATTTGTATACAAAAATATGCGCGGACAAAAATGAAAAATTACACAAATTTCAACAATTTTCTTTTTGTTTATTGTTATTTTAATTTATTAAAAAAATCTAGACTAGAATTGGTTTATGATCTAGTGTTTTGCCAGTAAGTGTCAGCGAAATCGAATATCCTTTATATGAGTAACAGCTATGTATATTACTGTATGAATATAATAATTAATTGTGTTATTTCTGCAAAGAAAATAATTACAAGACACAAGTTTTTTTGAGACACATGGAAATTTATATTAACATTAAACAATAATGAATGATAATAAAATAAAATTAAAATCTACAATTAGTAAAAAATAAAAAGTCTCATAATCCACGATAATTTTTTTTGTAACCACTTTTTTAAAACGGATTAAAAATTATAAAATACAGGGTGTTTATAAAAGAACTCCTTGATTTAAAGTTTTATTAGTACACTGTAAAGTTAAATTAATAGTTATAAACACCCTGTAGTTTCTCGTAGCCCCATACAAATTTATAGTCCCATACAAATTCCTAACTTAAAATAGATAATAGAATATTATTTCCATCTATTGAATTAGGACCTCCATTAGGAATTTTGAGTTTTCTCAACGACAATGACAATTGCTTTATACGCTCCTTACTATTATCCATACACTTAGCCCATGCTTTTCATTTTTAATATTACAAGTATTTTGATAGCTATTAATAATTCACAATCACAAATTTTCAGGACAATCTGTATGCGGTTAGGAATCTGTATGAGGCTACGAGATATTAGTTTATACTTTATAGTCCGTTTTAAAAACTTTTTTTTTATTAAATAATTATTTTCTGCTTTTTAGTCTTGTGTGTGTGAAATATTGCAATCGATTTTAAACATCTCGATGAAATTAACAAATCTCCATAAACCGTAATGTTGATGCCACTTAATGATTGATTTTCCTTCTTTTTTTCAGTTGTCGCAATCTAGAATCGATCATCCAAAATATTTCGTATGGAGCCATGGAAATCTCATCGATGAACAGGAATTCGATGTCATTCCACTGATTTTGCTAGACTTTCAAATAATTATCAGTGAGTGGTCCCAAATTTCCTACGATATATTTTTTCCCTAACTGGTAACTTAAATAATAGGCCTATGTGCAGAGTTGTCCAACCAACAAATCGTACCACTACACCGGTCAATGCGCTAACTTAACTGTTCTCTTACCATATCAGTGATTGACGGACAGACAAGAAATCGAGTTCATATTGCATTGTCATCCAGTTCAGAGCTACGTTTAAAGTTTCAAGCCTCTAGCTCATCGGGAAGTTAGTTTAAAATCGATTGCAAAATTTGTACCGAACAGACAAACGAACAGACATGAAAGCTAGTTCATAAAAACGTGTTAAAATAAATATTTTCGAAAGGAATTTAGGTTACTTCAGAGGTGAACCTGTGTTGAAGTAACCACTAGCCTATAATATAGTGCCACTTCCTAATCATTATAAATATTTTGTTACATGAAATTATATTTACAAATGCATACACACACACACACACACACACACACACACACACACACACACAAATAATTCGTCCATATATATATATATATATATATATATATATTCATAAATACCAAAAACACACTCACACATTTAATATATTTGCTAAAAACAAAACCTAATTATCCCTTTTTATTTTTAATTTATAACACAACTCATGAAAAAGTTAAGTTTCCTGTCAAGTTTTTATTTTTATAAGAAACTTATATCATCTAAGCTTTGCAACTAATTATAGTCTATAGTTTTCTTTGTAGTTGCCGAAGCTTGACACATGATTTTATAAAATTCGGAAGATAATAAAACAAAGTAGGTGTGAGATAATTAAATGAATCTTTTTGTAAATTTCAAGTCTAGATTCTGAATTAAATAATTAAAGTTTCTACCTCTTCGGACAGAATAAATAATATGATTGAACATTACAAAACTACCAGATCTTATACAGAACAATTTCAATACTTTGTTGAAAATAGCCTACGGTTTTAATCGCAGTCCTTCTGATTAAATATATTCTCAAGAGTTTAAGGCAATGATGACAGCGAGAAGAAAATAACCAACTCAAATATACGTATACAGGAGAATAAATCTATCGATGACGAAGATAATCCCAAAAAAGTCAATCGAAAAAATATGTACAATACCCAGAAGAGACAGACTTGCATACTAAAATTAATATTACTGATCCGAACAGAAAAATATCTAAGGACAATTAAACTAATTTATCGTAGTCTATAATAGTCGACATTTCCTATTATCGTATAGACTTTTGAATTTCATAATTCAGACACGTTTAGGGTTTGTTTTCGAATAGAAGCTTTCGAGTCGTGAAACGACCTAAACAATTATGTGGACGAACGCTGAACTCAATGTGAGATGTAAGGAGTTAATGACTCACTAACAACGCACAAAGCTCGGAACCAATTAAAGCGAGTGAACAAGATATAACTTAATTCTGTAATTTTAATTATCTTAGTTTTGTCGGTCTACTTTACTAACCTTGCTTCTGATCGGATATTAATAGCTCGCTCAGCAATTAGGCCTAGAAGCTATAAAAACAAACATGAATTATGTTTTAAGAGATGCGAGGTACAATTAGTTCGAATTTTCCATTAAAATATCGTTTTTCATAGCTTGACATGACAGCAAAGAAAAAAAAACTACTTTTTGATTGAGTGTTGTTTCTTTTATTTATTATTATTATTATTTCTACGTTAGTCTAGTTTAATTATCATATTAATTTTATTTCATGTGTTCAAAAGAAATCTAATAAACGGTGCTAAAAATTGCATAAACTTTCTCACTATCGCATTCTCAAAACCAAATGCAATAAAACAAACTATTCATCAACAAAAATATCAGTTTTTACTAGTAATGTTTGACACTAGTTTGGTTCTTAATCTTTAAATTAAACTAAAATCGGAAAGAAATCGGTAGAGCCCTTTTTATAATAGCCCACCATTGCTGATTTGGATTTCTTTGTTTGTTTTATCGATAACTCACGAACCGACATTTTTGGAGAGATGGCGACCAATAGAGTACGTTTTGTTCGGGTTCTTAGAGCTACTCTCGATCAAAATTTGAGTAAATCTTAAGAAAGTTGTAATTTTGTGTTTTTCACTGTGGTAAAACCCCAAAATTTAAGTTATAGGAAAAATGAAAAAATAGTTCCGAGATGTGGCTAAAATATACATACATACTAAATGTTATTAAATTCGGTCCACTGCACAGACGATAGGGCCTAAACGACAAACATAATTCACAAAACCACTTTTTGTGCTCAATAGACATCAAGACGGATATTTTAAAATATATAAACTATCTATATACGGTAGGCTACTAAGTACAAATACAGGGTATTAAAAATAGTTTTAGGAATTCAGGAACTTATTCCTCACATCAAAACCGATGAAAAAGTTTATATAAACATACTTCTTAATATGTTTACTTTTCTATCTAGCCGCAATTTTGTGTTTTCAAAAGAAATCATACCTTTTTAACGGTAAAAGATATTGATTTGAAATTTAGCATACTACTTATTATTGTAAAGACTCAATTTGAGAAAAATAATCGACCGATTCCCTTCTCTTAATTCAAAATGGCGGCTATTTAAACTTTTAAACGTCTAATATCTCGAAAACCATTAATTAATTGTTTTTTTGTTTTTTTTATTCTCTCTCTAGTTTAAAAGGTAACTGAGTTATGGACAAATAACGGAAAACATTATTTCTTGGTAGTTTTCTACAACAGCTAACTGTATGTTTATTTAATAATAGCTGATTTGATGTTTAATAAATAAAGCATTGTTGTACCTGTAAATACGATATTTTATCGTTTAATAGTAATTAACAATGTCTTAAATTACATTTTATGTAACACTAATAATCTAACTAGATAAAAAATCTTAATGGCGAAAGATATTTACACTTCTTGACAGTTGATTTTCCAACCTTTACTCCAAGATATATCACTGAACACAAGCTACCTTATGGAATCCTAGATCAGCTAAATGAAACATACCAAAACAAATGGATTATTCGAGAACGTCCAGCACCTGCGAGGTTATCTCAATCCTCTGGATTTTTATAACTATGGAGCCATCTAAAAACATTTGTACACAACACCCCTGTGAATGCAGTAGAAGAGTTGTTAGCGAAAATTTTGAATGGAATTGATAGAATTCGTCAGACAACAGATATCGTTGAAAGATTGCTGCAAGTCAATGAGAAGGAGGTTGGATGCATTAATGACCACCGCCACTTTGAACAGGTCCTGTAGTTTATTTTTATATTATTTTGTTTCCATCTAATTAGATTATTAGTATTAGTTAAAATGTAATTTTAAGCCTCGTTTATATTACTATTAATCAATAAAATAATGTATTCACAGTTACAACAATGCTTTATTTAAACACATGGGCGTACGCAGCGGGGGGCAGGGGGGCTGCTGCCCCCCCCCTGGAAGCAAAAAAAAATCTTTATTATACATTTTGTTGCTAGAATTTAATACAATTCTTGAAATAACTATTTTAATATTCAATTTTATACTGAATGACCATGGTTTGCCCCCCTCTAGTTTTGATCCTGGGTACGCCCTTGTTTAAACATCATATCAGCTGTTATTATTTAAACAAAGTTAGCTGTTGTACACAATTACCAAGAAATAATGTTTTCCTTTTTTTCGATAACTCCTTAAGTTAGAGAAAGAATAAAAAACCACTTTGTTTGTAGTTAAGAAAGAAAAATATTTTGTCTCTATAAAATATTTTGTAAAATTAACGGATTTCGTTATATTAAACGTTCAAAAGTTTAAATAGCCGCCATTTTTTAATGAGTAAAGGAAATTGTTTGATTATTTTTCTCAAAATGGATATTTATAACCCTAAGCAGCATGAAAAATTTCAACTCCATATCATTTGCAGTTAAATGAATATAATTTTTTTTTATTAAAAACACAAAATGCCAGCTAGTTAGAAAACTGAGCATTTTAGTAAGTATGTTTTTATAAACGTTTTCATTGCTTTTGATTTGAGGAATAAACTCCTGAATTCCTGAAACTTTTTTTAAACACCCTGTATATGAGAAAGTAAATAAACAATACAAAAACATCAAACAACCGGAGTATTCTAAAACAAATAACTGGTCAAAGTGAGTCAATGAATTTAAAAAAATGTTTGATGGTGAATGGTATATTGCAGGATACTACTGAGTTTAGTGATGAGCAAATGCAAGACCAAGACCAAGACTCCCAAGTCTTGGTCTTGGTCTTGTTCTTGCACACCAAGTCTTGGTCTTGGTCTTGCATTGGTCTTACGGTCTTGGTCTTGGTCTTGGTCTTGCATAGTGAGTCTTGGTCTTGGTCTTGTTCTTGCTGCAAGAGTCTTGCAAGACTCTTGCCTTGAAATTAAAAATCACATCTTTTCAATAAAAGGACTCACATATACATACATATCACTCTCCGAAACGACCGAAACATCCATTGAGTCCTCGTCACTCATTTTTTCTTTTTTAATTAACCAAGCACAATTCACAGTATTTAAGATTATTATATTATTTTAAATTATAATAACGACTAAAAATAAAATCCCGTATTTACAACATAAAATTAAAAATAATAATATTAGAAAACAAAAACGAAATTGTTACTATTTACAGTTCGCAGAGCTTCACTTTGAATAATGACTAAAAATAAAATCTCACAACATAAAATCAAATAAAGTAAAATTTTAAAAGAAAAAGAAACAAATTGTACTAACAATAAAGAACAAAAACAACCAAAATGTATTTGTTATTCACAGGTTGACACCTTGTAGTTTTACGTTGAAAGTTAAAAATCAACTAACTACTTGTCATTTCTCTTATATAATTTGTTTACAGTAAAGTACGACGGAAGCGATGTTATAATATTTCCGTACTCAAAGGTTTTGAGGAAATAAGATTCGGCACTTTTTAATGTACCGTTCGTGGGAAAAATCAACTCTAATTCCAAGAAGTGACTAGATGGGAAATGCAATTGGTTTTGTTTGTTTTTTTTTTTTAATTAAAAACGTTGCCGGCGTTCTCTGATATCAAATGCCGCAGAGTCTGATATCCGGCCAGACTAGAACACGATACCTGCAAGACTTGCAAGAGTCTCGCGAGACTTGCGAGACACATGCTGCAAGAGTCTTGGTCTTGCACACTCCGGTCTTGGTCTTGGTCTTGCATTCGAAAGGCGGTCTTGGTCTCGTATATTTTGCAAGACCAAGACCAAGACTCCTTTTGCTCATCACTAGCTGAGTTAGTGGCTGATAGGTTTAACACATACTTTTTGTCTGTTGTGGATGATATATCTTGTAAACTAGATTATAAGAATGATTCATATTATGTTTCACCCGATCTTGAAGCTTGTTTTAGTGGCAGGTGTGAGGCTTCTTCCATCTTCCATGTTTTTAGATTCAGTTTCAGAAAGAGATATTGATTGTGCAATTAACTGTTTACAAAGTAGAAAATATCCAGGTATTGATGGTGTTAGCTCTACAACGGTAAATCTTACATATCGTAAATTTATCGATGTCTTGCTATAGGTTTTTAATTTTTGTTTTGGTTCTGGTGTTTTCCCTGAACAACACAAAGAAGGAGTAGTGATTCCTACTTATAAAAAAGGCTCTACCAATGTATGTAATAATTTTGGACCAATATCCCTTGTTTCAACCTTTTCAAAAATACTTGAAAATATTGAGAAACGGAAATTGATGAGTTATTTAAACAAAATAAACTTTTTTAGAAGTAACCAATATGGATTCAGAGCAGGTATGAGTACAGAAGAAGCTCTTGCAAATTTAATGATTTCTGTAAATTAAGGTATAAATTGTGATAAATGTGTGAGTGGGCTTTTCTTAGACATTAGAAAAGCTTTTGATACTGTTGAATATTTAATATTGATCCATAAACTTTCAAATTGTGGGATCAGAGGAGTTGTATTGAGTTGGTTTCAAAGCTATCTTGCTGGAAGGAAACAATGTGTGAGGATAAATGGTGTTATTAGTAAAATGGGCCAAATCACGTATGGTTTACCCCAGGGTCTGTTTTGGGTCCTATATTGTTTCTTATATATATATGAATGACCTTTGTAATGCGCGACTAAATGGCAGCCTAACATCATTTGCGGATGATACTGTTCTATGTTATGCTAAACGTACATGGAGTGATGTTAAACATACCATGAATAATGACTTAAGAGCCATTAGATGGTGTTTTTTTTACAAAAATCATATGGTCCTGAGTGTGGAAAAAACTAACTATGTTAATTTCATATTAAAGTGTAGATATGACTTTTCGGAGAATATAATATATCCTTGCTCAAATTGTACGTGTGAAAGAACGTTTTGTAAAAATATGTGTTCAGTTGTTAAAGCAAATAACTGCATAAAATATTTGGGTGTATTCCTCGACAATGAATGAAATTGGAAAGTCCATTTGTCTAAGTTAAAATCTAAGTTGGGTAGAATATTAAGTGTGTTTTATTTTCTTAGAAATATGAGTCCTCCAGATGTTAAGCTTATGATTTATTTTTTCTCTGGTAGAGAGTAGGATAGAGTATGGTTTATATAGTTGGGGAGGGACTTACATTAGTAATCTAATACCTGTAATTAATATTCAGAAACACTTTGACCTGATGATCCTAAACAAAAGTAGGGTGGAATATTCAAAGCCAAGATTCTTTTCTTTACGGATATTACCTTTAAGATACTTGTACATTTACAAAGTACTTAAGTTATTTTTTATAAAAAGTGAAACAGGCAGCTTTTTGATAGGTCTGATGGGAGGAGGGTACGGTTAAGAAGTGCAGGAAATTTTGCAATGCCAAAACGTTTTAAATTTATTTTAAGAGGATTTTTTGTTTCCTCGGGCCAAAATTATTTATGTTCTGCCTGGCCACATCAAATGAGGAAATTCAATTACATTTTTTTTTTTTTTTTTTTTTTTTTTTGCGAAAATTGAGAAATTGGCTCTTTGAACAGGAGGAGGTTGAACACTTTCTCCGGTGCTTCCAATAACCGGTGCAACTTTCTCCAAGCAACCTAAGGCTTTACGAAGAATCCCACGAGCTATACACAACAATCATATCACATTGCCTTTTTTGTCTAACATCATTCACTGTATTGCATGACTCCCATCAGTCTCCTCTTTGATTGAAAGTTAGAAAAAGTGTTTTTATGGAAACGCTTAATTAAATGTGAAAAATTTAATCATCCTAAAACATATGAACATATTTTAAAAATATATTTGTAATCAATACCATTGTAGGTAAAAATAATAAATGGCTGAATTTACTAAAATGAAGAAGTATTTCTCCAATTGTTGTCAAATAGAATTTTAATGAAATTGTGATTTTGACTGTCACAGACCGCAAGGAAATATATTTCAATATTTGTATATCAGCAGACGCGCTAGAAATTGTTTTTAGGGTTTCAAATAAACTTATTTCTTAATATGTATGTATAGATTGCATTCGCAATCGATTGAGACTTTTCTTGAGGAATTAAGTGCTTATTTTATACAAACTGAGGAAACTACATAGCCAAATAATTTGATAGTGATTGGTGATATAAATATTATTATCGTAGAGAATGTAAAGTTTCAAATGATTATAAAACATTAATGAGTTGTTTTGACCTAGAACTGTAGATACTTGTACATTTACAAAGTACTTAAGTTATTTTTTTATAAAAAGTGAAACAGGCAGCTTTATGATAGGTCTGATGGGAGGAGGGTACGGTTAAGAAGTGCAGGAAATTTGGCTATTTGCAAAAGTTTCCTCATTTTGTATAAAATAAGCACTTAATTCCTCAAGAAAAGTCTCAATCGATTGCGAATGCAATCTATACATACCGGTACATATTAAGAAATAACTTTATTTGAAAACCTGAAAACAATTTCTAGCGCGTCTGCTGAAGTGAATTTTAGGTGTCTACTCTGCAAACATTCGATTTGAGAATTTATATAAACCGTCATGCCCCCCGCTCTATAAGTGTCATTAGAATTTAGCATCAGATTATAATTTGGTAATTGATAAAAATCACTCTCAGTTTTGCTTATCTAAATCTCAGACAAAACTATAACAAGCGGCCAATTCTCCCACCCTGATAACTCAGTTAATAGAATGTCAACATTTTTACGCATGCTTCTAATATTTTAATGAATTATGACAAGACGCTTAGAACCATTGGCAACAAGATCTGCAATGGATATGTCCTGTTAGTATACCACAGAGGAGTTTTAGCTCTCTTCTGCCTAGGTTTAGCACCTTCCCTCTCTTTTTATTAGGAACTTCTTGGAATGTATAAGACCCGGCAATGCATTCCAGGTTCTGTTGATTACTTTGTTGGCCCAGTTGGTAATAACCTCCTGGTAATCCCTAGGGCCAAATCCGTACATAGTAGATGGCCCTGTAAAGGGTTTAGATGCACCAAGTTTTGCTTGCTGATCTGCTTCCTCATTGCCTGCTATTCCCTCATGCCCTGGCACCCAGACAAGTTCAACTTTATTCTTGTCCGCCAGCTGGTTTAGGGCCTGATGGCACTCGTGAAGCATCTTTGATCTCAAGTTGTTACTTTGAAGTGCTTTTA
This sequence comes from Aphrophora alni, assembly GCA_963513935.1. NCBI lineage: Eukaryota > Metazoa > Arthropoda > Insecta > Hemiptera > Aphrophoridae > Aphrophora > Aphrophora alni. The sequence goes on from OY740765.1 coordinate 92,200,287, forward strand.
ATGCCGCTTGACTATCCGACATAATGCTAATTTTCTGTTTGCATTGGTTTTTAGTGATCAGATGATTTGCCACCAAATGGATGGCATGTACCTGTGCTTGAAAGATGGTGGCATCAGCACTAAGGGACACATGTCTTTTGAAGCTTGGTCCCACCACTCCTGCCCCCACACCACCTTACATTTTGGATCCGTCTGTGAACCACTTTTGGGAGTCCGCCAGCACACATTCCGTGCCTCCCGTCCTGTCTTCCCTAATGGGGAAGCGAACTTTGTATTTATGATCAAAAATCATTTTTACTTTCATCTGGTCACTTGCAGCAGCAATATCCAATAAAGGAGTGGCTTTGAGAATTCCCAGATGTCCTTTGAGGTTTCCTACTTTAAAATGGTATTGATCATGTAGTTTGAGGACCTGCTTCATAGCTTCCTCCTTAATTGCAACCGGTAGGGGATCCAAGCCTAGAAGGATCTCCATCGCGGCAGTGGGTGTTGTTTTCATGGCACCTATGATGCTTAGACATGCTAGTCTTTGCACTTTAGCCAACTTTGCTTGCGCGGTACTTTGGTCTACCTTCCTCCACTAAACTGCTGACTCATAGAGGATAGCGGGTCTGACGACCTGTTTGTAGATCCAGTTATTAGCTCTGGGATTATAACCCACGTTTTGCCAACCATTTGGCGGCACGACCATAGTGTTTTACTGGCCTTGTTGGTCGTCTTAGATAGGTGACTCTCCCACATTAACGTTTGGTCCAGTGTTACCCCAAGGTATTTGACCTCCTTAGAGAGGGGAACGGTGGTTCCATTTAGGTGAAAGCTAGGTAAATTTAATTTCCTTCATTTAGTAAATGGAACAATAGGGGTCTTTAATGGGTTTATATTCATGCCCTCTTTGAGACAACAATTTTTTGTTAGGTTAATGGCTTTCTGCATTCTCTCCCCTATAACGGAGTCATGCTTGCCCCTCACAGTTATGGTTATGTCATCAGCATAACCAAAAACGTCAAACCCAGCCCTGCTCAGGTCGTTTAGTAGTTCATCCACTACCAGCGACCACAGCAGTGGGGAGATAACTCCCCCTTGTGGGCAGCCTCTTGTGGTACCTACCTCATGTGTAGCGCTACCAATGCTGGTGGATACCTGTCTACCCATCAACATGTTATTTATCCATTGAATGATAAAGTTGTGAATTCCTCTTTTACTGAGAGACTGTGTAATTGAGTCATAGGCAACATTGTCAAAGGCGCCCTCTATATCCATAAAGACTGATAGGGCTATCCCCTTTGACTCATGTGCTTCCTCTATGGCCTTGACAAGTTGGTGCAATGCCGATATTGTTGATTTGCCTTTTTGGTAGGCAAATTGGTATTTATGAAGAGGTGCAATTGTTAAAACTTCCATTCTAATGTATTGATCCACTAGTTTCTCCATTGTTTTAAGCATAAACGACGAGACTAATTGGACGGTAAGACTTTGGGTTATCTAGGGGTTTTGCACCCCCCTTGTATAGAAATATGACCTTTACTTTCCTCCATACTTGAGGAACGTGGCCATATACCAAACTGGATCTAAACATATTGATCGGTATTGAGATTAAGATGTCTTGCCCTCTCTGAATGCGTGCCGGGAACACTCCATCAGGGCCTGGAGCCTTAAAAGGCTTAAAGGATTTGATACAATCAAATCCTTAAAACCCACTTAATCAAATCCTGATTAAGGAAAGGCCCACTTAATCCTTTCGGTTGATACAATCTTGTTAACAAGGAGACAGTCCATCTTGAGTTCTGCTATACTCCTTATGGAACCATTGTACACCCTTGTTTCTCCAGGTGCTATACAACCTGGAAAATGTTTTGTTAATAAAGCTTCCACAGTTTCTTGGAAGGTTGATGTTATGGTGCCATCTTCACGTTTAAATGCACCAATGTTTTTTTTGAGTACCCTTTGAAAGAGCCTTCTGCACTCTGCTAATTTCAGGTGCTTCATTAAGACTCTCACAGAAGGTCCTCCATGAGCTACGCTTCAATTTACGAAGTGTTACATTAAACTCAGTAAGAGCCTTACGGTACTCTCCCCAGTTATTTGTTCTCTTTGCTTTATTAAATTCCCTTCTGGCCTTGCTTCGCAGTTTGCTAAGATCAATGTTCCACCAGGGTACTTTACTGTTAGTTGTTTTGGTTTTGAGAGGACAGCTATCCTCAAAGGCCCTAATTATGGCCTCCATTGTAAGGTTAGCTGTACTCTCCAGGTCGTTTATATCTTATTTTATTTTGTATATCCTTCACGCCATTTTGTAGGGAACTTTTGACTCCCACCCAATCGGTCTTACTAGGAACCCTATATTTTTGGTTAATCACGCTACAAGCTCCCACTTTGAACATGATCATGAAGTGATCAGAAAAAGAAACCTCCCCAGACACTTCCCAATCACATATTAGTTTTGAAACACCTCTAGACACTAAGGTTAAGTTGAGTACCTCCTGCCTAATAGAGTTTATAAATGTTGGGCGATTGCCCTTATTAGCCACCACCATGTTAGTAGTAAGTAAGTACTCATAAAGTAACTCACCTCGATTGTTGATGTCGGTGCTCCCCCAGATGGTATTGTCAACCTTCATAGTTTGCTGTTTAATAGCCTCCGTATTTTCTGCTAACTTTTCACTTTGATTTTCATTTGAGGTGTTAAAATCCTTCAAAACTGTTCGTTGGTCTTCCTTCATTTTGTTTATGGCATTCATAACATCTTGTAGGCTCAGCTTTCCCTCCCCCGCTGAGTCTCCAGCTTCAAACTCTTCCACCTTGTAATAGAACAACTCTCACACCTCCATACTAGATTTTCCGCAGATAAAGTTCAATGTCACCTTTACTAAGTTTAACACAACCACCATGGAAATTTTTTTTACAGTCAACACATTGTATTTTTACTTGTTCGAAGAGATAGATTTCAAACATACAGTTCAATTTACCATTTTGAGAATATAAAATGAGTAAAAAAAATATATTAAACACAACAAGTGAAAATAAAGTTCTACCAAATTTCAAAAACACACAATTAATAGTGAATACATTAAACTCTAAGATAGTCAGGAGCAAGATACAGATAAGATAGAACCTTACTGTTCAAATGCTGTCTCATAACTGAATTTTTGAATTGTAGTTTATACTTCAGATTCAGATTACTTAAAAATATACTGACTAGTTTGTTTAGTATTCACATATCTATACACTATTGATGGAGAAAAAATTTGTTATGCTTAAATGAGAATGAAAATCTATTTTAAAACACAATTATTCAACGAAGACTTTCATCAATGTCTCTTAAAGTAAATGAGCAGAATTGTTGTGCTAGCCTTAAAGATGTGTCTTTTTATTTAACATTACCAAAAACCTAAATAATGCATATGAAGACCAGTTGTTATCCATCTACTTTCAGCTTCCTTCTGTGTCTACACTGATGTAACAAACTTGGTTATGATTTTTATGTTTTCTTGCAAGCATAGTTGGGACCAAAGACGCCACATCCAACAGACACTTCAGTCCTTCAGTCAACTACCCCACAGCAAACACAATTTGGACTATATCTTATCTTAAATCTGTATAGGTAGTTTCCAAAATCTACATAACCAATCTACACTTATGTCAAGTAATACCCTATTTCCCAATACTTTTGTTGACCCACACTAAGGTCAGGTATTAGCCTCTTAATTCATTGATTTGGATCATTCTACATTGTACCCTAGCCAAGAACTTTCATACTTGGCATACCTGAGTGAACCCTTCCATATTGGAGGAGCATATAATATGATAGAGTATGCTGCACCCATCAGGATTTTTCTTTTACTCACCCTACAGCTTTCTATGTTTGTAAGTATCCATTCCATTCCAGGACTTTTACCACTTTCTCTGTTTTTCCTGCCACACTCATCACTTGCTCAGTCATCCTCATGCTTTAATTAGCTATAAAGGACTTTTTAGCAGTGATCACTGAATCTCCCACTAGGGTTTTGCAGGGCCAAAATAAGCTTCCTAAATTTCAATCACTTCATCATACTTATAATAATTAAGTTTGACTACCAGAGTCCATCCACTTTTTTCTTCAACTAGTACCTAATTATCTTAGCACCTCTAAGTGGCTTGAGTCTCAACTCTCCATCATAGTACTTATTCCACAGGATCCATATTCCAGTAATCGACCCCTGCAAACACACGACATGTAAAACTCTTCTACCACTATGATTTTATAAAAGTACAAGTAGCTCATTATCATCCTGATAATATACTTTGGTCCCTTCCCCATTTTAAGTTCGTCAACTTTTTATCCCAGAGGGCACTGTTGAATGCATTTAGGACAACGTGTGTCGGTGTTAGTTCTCCCTGTCACATCTTTCACAATCATCATTGAATTAAGTGTTAAGGGGTCTTTTCTACACCCAAACTGTTTGTCAGACAACCCACCAGTCTGTTCAATAGTCCTAAGCAGCTACTCAGAAACCAGTCTCTCAAGAAGTTTCCCCATCTTGTTTAACCCTTAGCATGCGTATGACGGGATTTCACGTAACCCTCAACTTGACTGGTAACGCGTATGACGGGATATCTCGATTCAACACTATTTGACTTCTGCAGGTATTTTTAATTCGTTTAAAGTCCAATAGAGTGCAGGGAAATGTCCTATTGGTATAACGTGACACTCCCACTACGGTATTTGTTCTCGATCACCTGTCACTGGACTTTATTTGGTTGTTATAGCAACCAGGCGCCATTTGGTGTTCTGCCCCAGCGCATATAACGTGATTTCTCGTCTCAGTAAGCTATGACGGTCAGTTGTAAAATGTTTTGTCAGCCTTATCACTGCTATAGCTGTTCTTTATTGATTTGTTTAGGCCGTATTATTTATACTTTAGGTTATAGTATACATTTTTACTTTGTGTAAAATAATCTATTTATAAAAATAGCAAACCCTGACGACCTTGGATTTCATCAATTTATCGATGAAATAATGAATGCATCTTTTTCAACTACAGAATACATTTTGAAATATATACAGTTTCTATGGACACAGTATTATCGTCAAATATTGTTTGTGTGTTTATATGTATATTTAGTCTATATCAGTAATTTTTTTGATGTCCTGAATGTAGGTAAATTATTATGAGCAGTAGAAAGATATTTTGGATATGATATGTTGATTTTTCTCAAAACCTTTTTTTAGTAAAATTTATTTCTTTGATGAAAATCAGGTTATTTTGAATTAAATAGTAGGCCTACTTTTATATAAAATAAATTAATATGATTTGTTTGTAAATATAAAAAAATTAATAAATAATCTGTTTCATAGGGCGGTCAAAAATGTGAAATTAAGTATTTTTTCTTGTTTTAATCTGTAAAAAAAATTTTTTTAATAATTTCTAAGCCAATCTACATTTTTTTTTACCAAATATATCTGTAAGAACCCAAAATCAAATAGAACTTTAAACAATTACAAAAAAAAAAATTTTCCTAATAGCACGTTATGAGTGAAATAGCCTAAATTGTTATTCAGCATACTAAGGGTTAAGATGTAGTCTATAGGTGACCTTATCACTTTCTTCTGTCTTTGGTTTCTCAATCAAAACCAACCTGGCGACATTTCAGTTGGGAAGTTTACAGTAAACAACAAATCGTTCATCAAATCGGTGTACACATTAGTATGGTTATGGAAACTCTCCTTAAAACTTCAGTAGGAACAAGTTCAGATCCTTGAGTTTTGCCAATCTTAATCCTACTTTCAGCTGCCATCACTTGTTTTGGGGAGAAATGTATTACATCTGTCATCTTTACTTCAGGGTAACACCAAAATTTGTGTCCCTATTGGAAACAGGCTCTTTGCTATCCTCAAACAATCCCCTTCTGATATTGATACAAGTAAGACATCCTCAGTTACCTTCATACAATATTGTATGCTATGGATTTCGAATATTCTGTCATAGCACTGCTCAAAGTCTTTTATATTCCATCCTGTTAGCATCCATGGTTATAGTTACATCTGGCTGAACAGTATCACAACATTTTCTGAAGATATGGCACAGTAAACATTATTGGAGAGGACTGGAGGCTGTATGACTGGAAGGAAAGAATGGAGCAATATGTAAAGAAACCAAAGAATGTGTATTTCCAAATGTCTAAAATTAAAAGAGCAATTGTATGTAGGATTAATAAAGGCGAGGCATTTGTTCTGGATGTACTTGCGTATAATATGTTAATACCGGCACTGTAAAACCAATAATGGTAGAAGGTAAGGATTTAAAGAAAATGTACCCAAATATGGTTGTTGTTGGGCTACCAGTGAATGACATAAAAATAAAGGATGTGGTGTCCTCAAAGCATTTTGGAAGTAAGTGCAATGACTACATAAATACTATAAGACACGACATGGCCATGTTAAATATTCTACGCTTATTCTTGAGTTGTCCAATACCCGCTAGGTCGCTCTGCTAGAGAATCTGAAGTTGATGTGACTGGCGCTAGGTGGCTCTACGGTGAAACAATGTTTCAGGCGGGTAAGAGAAAACGCACTGATGCCACATATGGGACCAGAGATGCGAGGGAAGGTCGAGAATCGCTTATCTCAGCGCACGAACTGACAACACTGACTATGCTGACGGAAGTAAGTGAGAAGGTTTGTGAGAGAGAGGTCAACAGTTGTACAGTCTCAACCAAGTGGGATGCGTACAGTCAAGCACCTGCTGCTAGCGCTTTCTGATAGCTGTGTGTCAAACTTGTGACGAACAGCACCCGTAAAGCGTAGACTATTTCCCTATCCTATGTCGTGTCTTATAGTATTTATGTAGTCATTGGTAAGTGTCAAAAATTGAAACAACTTTAGTGGTACAAAAAAGTTTGTGAAGGACCTTTTGGATGTGACATGGAAAATGAATGTGAATGTGTGATAAATCATGTACCAGAGGGAAAAGTTGTAGTTCTTAACATCCTATTGGACTAAATTTAAAATGATCAAACCTTTTCAATCTGAAAAACTATATTTTTTACTGTTTTCCCATTCACTTTCCATGAGAACACTTAAACAAACACTAACCTTAACATAAGGTCGGCGCATTAACTAGAGTACCTACACTTTTGTTTTAAGAACTTAACTCACTCTTCATTGTGTATAAATTTTTGTACTAAGAAAGTCAAATTATACCATCTTAATAATGTCACTATCATTTTTATTAACCACAGTTGTAGTTTCAGTATAAAAAATAGACATTGTTCAAAAGTTTCTTGGTATCAAACATATACATTTGAATGATTTTGGGATCAAAACTGGACACCTCCATGTTTCTGTATCAAAAGCGGACATGGTCACTAGTACCTTTACGTTTGTAGTACCATTGACTATCATTCCTACTTTGTTTTCATAGAACATAAACTACAGTGGGATAAAATATCATTAGCATAGAGTATCATTTATTATCTGTACAGAAAATCCTCTCTCATGTAAAATTTCATTTTTGACGGATGTTCGTCTTTGATAATAAGCTACTCATATTTTGATATACAGTAAATTTAGGTAAAAATTAGTATAAGTTTTAATATAATTTAAATGGAATTATAAAACAAAATTGATATATGTTTGAAGTAGATTGATGTCAAATTGAAGATTTTGTTATACTGTAATATGACATAAAAATTGTTAAAGAAATATATTAAATAATCTAGGTGTCTGTCTAACCAACCAGACTTGATCTTATTTAGCTCGTAAGTGGGACTCTTCAGGAAGTGGAATATGACTGTTTTAGGTAAGAGAAGTGTAATTTCAGAGGGCGTTCTCTTAGTTTTGTGGCCTCTCGTTGAATTAAGTTTATATTTCCAAAAGATCCTTGGCATGTTTCCTAAAATCAATCAGAGTATTTAAATAAACAAAAGAACGCCGCAAAGTGTGCCACATAATTTCTGGTAGCAGAGTGTAGTTCTAAAAGGATTTTTTTTTAATCAGATCAAGTAATTTTCATGAAACTTTTTTTTTTCTTTTTTTTTATTACTTTTTTTTATTGTTCAGTAATTTAAATTCTCTTGTTGATATCACTTCTAAATTAATTATTTTCTTTGAACTTTCTCATAAATCTCTTTATTTTGATAAAATATTTTTAAAAAAATTAAATTAATTCTTTTCTTCCTCTCTTAATCTTAAGTAACTTAGATTCAGTTTGGGACCCCTATTAATAATTTCTTTTGGAACCAGGTTTTGTGATCTTTGGGAGTAATTGATTCCAAATTTTGAAATCTGTTGTTTCTTGTCTGGTTGTCTGGGGAAATTTTTGGTTTTCACTGGTTTAGTACAAGGTGTTTCGACAACAAAAATAATAAAAATCAACTGATGTTATTGTGATAAAAAAAATACTTTAGAATCAACTTCTAAACCACTGAAACGATTTTGGTAAAACCAATTTTTTTTTAATTCTTGCCTCACTTCTGCTATAGTCTGTGTAATAGTAATAATAATAATAAAAGAATACATAATTATAAAATAAAACCAAAACCAAAAAAAAATCAAAAATATAAAAACCTTTCTTTAATAATACAAATATTGATTAAAATATTTTTTGTTTAAAAAAAAAAAAAAATGGGACTCAATAAAATTATAGTAACCTTTTTATCTTAAAAATTAAGATTTTACAAAATACCAACCCTAAATTAAACTCACTAATAAAATCTATATTTTCTTATAATCAACTATAATAAAATAAATCCATATTTAAATTTAAATTAAAGGTAATTCAAGGTAGTTGTGAAAGGAAGAAAGAAGGACACAGTGGAAAGGATGTGAATCTCCCTAAGATGTCTACTTCACAGTAAAGTGGAAATAAACTATAACCTTTGCACTAAGGACAACATAGATTATTTTTTTACAAACCGCAGAAGGAACACTAATAGTACTTTCAGACCACATAGACAACCTAAATCAATGAAAGAATACAAAAATTTCTTAGGGTGGTATCACGAAGTCAAGTTTTTGAAAAACCACTGCCTTTCTTCGTGATTGCCATAAAAAATGTCCTTGATTTGGATGACCTATGAAAAAGGCCAGAATGTTCTAATTGATCTTGAAAAGGATTTTCCCCCTGCACCAAACAGCAATTCCTGGAGTGGAACACCTTCTGACCTCTCTAAAATTGATCACTAAACAACGAGCATGACCCCTATTAATTGAATGGGAATGTCTGCCTCTGTCACATCAAGAATACAGATCCCAGTGATTCAGTCTAAGTTTCCAATGTTTAATTGTTCTTTGTACGGAAAGTTGAATGACCTTGACAAAAAGATGATATCAAATCTGCTCTGTATTGATGGATTTGATTTAGACAAATTACTAAAATTTCTGAAGTAAATTTTACAAATAATTAAGATGTTTCCGAACATAGCGGACAGCATACTAACTGTCTCGATGCCGTATGCTCAGGGCCCCCTTAAATTTGAAACACCAGGACTTTAACATTTTCGATAAGGAGGCTTTATGCCTGTTCATGCCGACCAAAAGGTTAAACACTTTAGCCCAAGACCTTTACTATCACCTTCAAGGGCATGGGAAAAACTATATAAATAACTATGTTAACGAAATAAAAGAAAAACCCAAATTCTACAGTTGGGAAAATCTGAAGCAGAAATCACTGAAGTGATCATAGAGGATCTCTCACCCAGTGTCAGATACTGTGTAATCATTGCCGCTTGGTCTCAGGGTTTTCAAGACCTGGATAATCTGTGTGCTTAAATGAACAAGATTAAGTTCATTGATAACTAAAGGCTTGCAGAAAGGCTGGTAAATTCTAGTAACAATCAGGAATTTAGACCCTTAAGGCCGTCCATTCTTTGTTTTAGGTGTGGTCAGCAAAGACACAAGAGTACAGAATGTATTAGAAATCCTGAAAATAGGCAAGATTGTCAAAAACGGAATGAGATTTGGAATGTAGTTAGTAATTCCAAATCTCTCAATGAAAAAAATACTTTCCCTCATAAGAAAATATACCTTCGAAGCAAGGACTCCCCGAGTAAACCCAGTAGTATTGTTGTTCCATTCCACAAAACTAGAACAGTACAAAGAAAGGTGGATCATGGTGAATTTAATAGACACTTAGTACGGGCTTGTTATTAGTGCAGGAAATCTGGCCACTATATCCAGTGGTGTTGAATTTATAGTGAAAAGAGAAAATACACACAGGTCACTCCAATTAGAAGAGCTAGCTGCAAATCCCAAAGGGTGTCTTTGCCCTATTAAAAATTTTAGGGGTTTGACCGATCGGACTTTGCCTTTGGTGAAAGTGACTTTTGGAAAACTTATAGTCAAACTTCTGCTGGATTCTGGTTTAGTTAGGAGTATAATGTCCGTGGAACTTTTCGACAAACTTAAGTTACAAAAAGTAGTAAATTCTACCTCAGCCGTGACCTTTGATTGTGTCATAGCTTCTGAAGATAGGCTACCCATATCTTTTTCTTATTAGTGCCACTTTAAATTGGAACACTGAAGTTGGTCTTTTCATTTTCTGGTGACTTCAAAGTTGTCTTGCGACCAGATTCTGTGATCTGATTTTATAATAATGAGTAGATTAGTACGGGACCTTCATTAACAAAAATTGTATAGAACAAACTTATTTACCTTGCATAACCTTTAAAAGCAAACAGATAGACCAGATTTTTTATTGACCACCGTTCCTGCCTCTCAAGACTGCTAACTCATCTGAAAGGAAATGATAAACTTAATATTTCCAATTAGGAAATTAAATTATTAGGGAAATTTTTTTGTGCATACAAAGAAACTAGGTCTAACCAACTTAATTGAGTATGACATATAACTCAAAGATGATATCCCAGTAAAAAGCCAACCCTATCAACTGGCTCGTCAAAAAATTGATATTTTAAGAGAGCATGTAAAGGATCTTGTTAACATTGGAATTTTAGAGCCCAGTAAATCAGCTTATTAGTCACCTGTCCTTCTGATTCAGCATTAGGAGAAGAAACCTTGCATGGTAGTCGACTACCGCAAGCTTAATCAGTTCATCACCATCGTAGTTGTACCTCTATCTAATTTGCATCAGAGCTTTAATTGGTTTAAGGAACCAAATACTTCACTGTTTTCGATCTCAATTCCATGTATATCAAATTCTCTTATCAGCCCATTCCAAAAAGGTAACTCTTGTACCCCTTGGATACTGTATCAGTTTACACAAGTCCCCTTTGGACTCTATACTGATGCCCAGGTGTTAACTCGAATCCTGGATCAAGTCTTTTCCAACATAAATTTTAATTCATTTTAAATTATCTAGATAATTTAGTCACCTACTCTAAAACTAAGAAAGAGCATCAGCAACATCTGTGCAAAGTCCTTTCTCATCTATGATAGGCTCATCTTACTGTTAACCCAGATAAGGTTTGCATTGCCGTGGAAGAGATTAGCTTCCTTGGACACTTAGTTTTATTTTGTGGCATACAAATAGACCCATCAAGGACCAAGGCCATTAAAATCTTTCCTTAGTCCACTAATCCAAAAGCCATATCCCAATTCATCCGGATGATTAACTTCTTTTTCAAATATATATCAAACTTTGCCGAGCGTGTTACACCTCTAAATCTGCTCCAATGCAAGGGCCAAAAATTCTCTTGGGGAATAGACTAAGAGAAGGCTTATAAACATCTACAGGAGGCAATTACCCAGCCACCAGTACTCCAGGGATGGCCGATTTCACCAAACCATTCATTCTTCAAACCGAAACCAGATCAATTAGCCTTGGAACAGTTTGTTCTACTGCAAGAAATAAATGGTTCTAGACAACCCATTGCTTATGTGTCCTGCATTTTAACTCCTGCTAAGAGAAAAGCCTTCTTAGCTTATGAATCCGAATGTCTCGCAGTAGTGTTTAGAGTGAAAAAATTCAGACGATATCTAGAACATAGAAAATTGTTATTAAAAACAATCAGGCACTTTCTTGGCTTCTTTCCCATTCTAAGGAGTTAGGTAAATTAGCATGTTGGATTGCCAAACTAACATCCCAAAAATTTAAAGTGTCCCACATAAGGGGAACCTAAAATATAACAGCTGATTCCCTTTCACGAATGTTTGAACAGGACAAGTTGGAGACAAAAACCATTGACACACCTGTCATTACATGAGCAAGTTTCTGACCACCTTTCCATTGGCATACAGTGATAGGTCCACATCAAAGATCAGATCCAAAACCGATCCCCGTCATCACTGACCTGGAATCAAGAAATCATTCCGAAAAGTACTGTATGAACAGAGGAGTACTCTGCTTAAAGTAATCCCACCAGAATCTATCTCCCCCAGTCATTAGTAGACATGGTCATCACCTATTATTATGACTCGGTGGTCAGAGGTCATCTAGGTTTCTTAAAAACCAGATTCAAGGTGAAAGAAATTTTCTTTTGGCATCCACTCAATAAGGATATAATTTGGAAGGTGAGGGTATATTCAACTTGTGCAGTCAGCAAACCGGCTCGGCTTACCAAACAAGAGGATCTCTCTTCCAGTGTCTCAAATAGACTGATGGAGAAACTCCATAAAATTTAAGGGTTAAGTCACAAAAAAGGTTAAGCGAATTCAATAACACAAAAAACAAAGTTGAAAATTAAAAACTAGTAAAGTAAATTTAAAATCGTCCATATTATTTGAACCTCCTACTGCCTTAAAAACTGCTGTTGCATAAAAATTAGAATCTTCTGTAATTTTCTAGTAAATTTTTCTTTATAACAAGAAGTAAACCAGACCAGCAAACAAAAATTCTACTTACATAATACCTGCATATTATCAATTGGTACTGACTATACTAAATATTTTTTATAATGTGAGGGGTCTAAATGCAAAAGCGGACATGTCCTCTTTAGCAAATTTTTCGTAAACTAAAAAAAAAACTTCTCACAGAGCAGCTTTTAATTTGTTTTAAGACAATTTTTTTACATATTAACTTTACAGTATACAAAAAAGAATAAATAAAATAAACCAGACCTAGAGTTTAGCTGTAATTAAATAATGCAAAGTTTAGAAATGTCCGCTTTTGCATAGAAAAGTCCACATTTGCACCTAACATTAAGGGAAATGTCCACTTTTGCATCTGTAATTTGCATTAGAGAAGATTCAAGTAAAATAACACAACAGCATTTTTCTTATTATCTTTTTATTGTAGTGCATTCAGTTATTAAAATCAACTGGTCAAAATCATTTTTGTTATGGTACTTAGGTAAAAAAACATATTCTTTTATACTCCTAAGTCAGGAAATATTTTTCGAAACTCACAAAGAGGGTCATCACCTCATTCTTGGGTAGTCAAATCGTTATGTTCAAAAATTGCATGCTTGTAAAATTTCAAATCAGGTCAATTCCTGTGTGTCTGTACCATAATGCTTATTAAGCAGCTCCTTCACATCATTTAGCTTTGATTGCTTAACCTTAACGCCCATTGGCAAAACAGGTGGGTTAATATCAGCCACTGTTTTTGTTTTTTCAAAATGCTATCACGTCCTATGTCAGACCTATAAAATGTTTCATCTCATACAACGATCTTGAAGCCAATTTGTACAGTCTTTTTTCGTTTCACTATGATCCGTGAACATTTGCTGATTTGGAAATGCCATGTTTGCAAAGTTTTCAAACAGGAACTTTTTTCTATTTTCCAGTCTAATACTTCACAGTCTGTAAGCTTTACCACAGTAGCATGGTTGGCAAAAACTTCAAAATACTCTTCGAGTTGAACAATACTAGTTTTCTTATGAACAGTTTTCTCAATTTGACCAAACACTCGGTCAGGGGGTAAGAACTATGCACAGTAATTGGAAAAAAACAAGCTCAACAGTAGAGATTTGATGTGGAGCATCCTGTCCTAAACACTTCTGCGTCATCAGCAGCAGCATCGAATTTTTATTTTGGCCACCGCAACCGTCTGCAACTAGCCTAATTGTTTGTATCTCTTCAGAAAAGGTGTACTTTTTTAGTCTTTGGTAAACTGCTGATGAGATTTCACATGAGGAGCCTTTTGCATAGTCAAGTTCTGACCATGTATAGGAAAACACATTTTCTTTCATGAGTTTGCCTGATCCGCAATCTTGGGAAGAGGCATATTCTTCTGGCAATCAAAACTAAAAGTTGCCACTGCTACATTATCATCGTTTAGAATATCAAAAAAGCTCTTAGCTCTTAGTTTGTGAGCATGGAGCTCAGCCGTTAATTTGGATTTTTCTCGACCATCATCAACTCATCTTATTCCTTCACGTAATCTAAGATAAGTTGAACAAACATCAGTAGCAGGGGTTCCAAAACCAATGTTGTACTTTGTATTAAACACATTATGAAAAAAACATTCTCACACTTTTAAGTCTGGGGTAACTGTGGAATTGAATAATCTCCATAGCTTTTTGATGTTTAACTCAGGACTAAGATAAACTCTTACAGTAAAAGACGACTTACAGTAATGTGGGTCATTACACTGCAGAGATTCAATGAATTCTCGAATTTTCAATCTATAGCTAGCTTTTAAATGAGATAATCCCCTTTTGTATTTAGGGATATGACCCAGTTTTTTATAATTTTTTGTAACATTCAAAATCCTGTGTTTGGTAATGCCAAGAATTTCTATAAAAGCTTTTCTATACACAGGTACTTTTCTATTACTTGACAAACTGTATACCTAAAAATACTTTATACTCACTGCCCTTGGTTTTTTTTAAGGTTCATATTTATGGCGTTTAGGCTCTTGTTGTTCTCAATGCTTCAAAATAAATGAGTCTTGGATATCCTTCCTCTTGATTTCATACAAGTTTTAATGAAATAGTTGAATATCATACATAGTAAGACAGGAACACTGGAATGATTGGTATGGCTTCCCTTTGTGTTTACATTTAGGATAATGAGGTAGGCCTTTTTCAGAATATCTAAAAACCAAACAAAGATTATAAGACTACTCAAGTTTAGCTTAGGTTAGACTAGACTAGGCAAGCTTCGGTTAGGATAGGCTATGTTATGTAAAGTGGGAACCTAATTTATGTTAGTGGAAGAAATTGGTATGGTTTTAAAAGTTAACATTGAATAAGTCTTTAATAGATTGTGTATCAACAGATAAAACACTACAATTTAGTTAAGATATTACAAAATAGTCATAACCTTTAGCTTATGCCATGTAATCTGGTTTTGAATCACCTTGCAATCTTCTCTCTTTCCCTTTTCCAATTTTGGGGATATCTTTTCCTTTTCCTAGACTCGCTGGGTCTTCTAGTCTTTGGCGAATTTTCCATATTATTATTAATATTATCAATTTAAACAAAATCAGGAGATAAACTTGTCAGAAACAGGGTCATTAATAGGGATGGCTCGAATCAACTGCATCAGATGTTTCGCATCAGTTTACTAGGCGCAACTGATGTGCGCGGCATTAGATGCGCAGAACTCACTAATATTTTGACATTAGTTTATTAGTTAGCCCTAGCAGGGAAGCAGGTGCAGGTAGAAGCCGTAGCAGGTAGAAACATTCCTTCCCGCCTGATGTACAAATCTAATGACTAATGCAAGCTGTTGTTTGTTTTGTTAGCAAACAGTTGAATAACGGGAAAACTCGTTTCTCGACCGCCCCCACCCCCCATTCTCGGTTCAAAATTATTATTAGAATTAGACATTAGATATTAAAAGTCCAGTTCATTTTATATGTAACAGTTAGTTGAATTAGTTCAGTAAACAGTTTGTTCAAGTTTGGTGCGCTCCTATTGTGTTGTGGCATTAGTTAATCTTTTCTACTAAACGTAAACTTTTAGTTTAGTTTAAAGTTTAATTACAGATTTAATTAATTAAATCAGATCAATTAACGTGTTTTAGTTTGTGTTTCGTGTTCATAGTTGTCTTTTGAAAGTGTGTGATTGTGATATTATTTATTCTGTCGGGAGAGTTTTAATTTTATTATAAGTAATGGATAGACGAAGAAATAGTCCTATTTGGACATATTTCAAAGTCACAGATTTTGAAAAAAAAATTGCTCGTTGTAACCAATGTCAACAGTTAATGTCTTTTAAAGGCACTATCTCAAATTTAAAAAATCATATAGTAAGGAAACATCCAACTATCAATTTAAAGCTAGAGTCAAAGTTATGCAACCCTTCCACTAGTGAAAAAGAACAGTCTGTTATTACAAACGTTTCGTCTGTTGATGTTGATGTAAATAATTGTGAAGACTTAACCTTTACAGAAAGTGTAAACAATTCAGAATATTCAGCATCTGTATCTCTATCTCAGCCTAGTACCAGTTATAACCAGTTATCTGCCACCTTAAAAGATAATAATAATAGTTCTAAACAATCAACTCAAATATCAATTTCATCTTTTATACCAAAGAAATTAAGTGTAGCTCAAAAAAACAAAATAGATAAACATTTATTGGAATTATTTACGCAGGATTTTCAACCATTTTCGATTGTAGAAGATAGTGGTTTTAGAGCTTTTGTAAATGCACTCAATCCATCCTATACACTGCCAAGTAGGAAGGTAATTTCAAACAATTTCATTCCCGCCGCCTACGAAACATGTAAAACCCAAATTATGGATAAGATGCTAAATGTAACACAAGTGTGCTTAGCAACAGATTGTTGGAGTTCACCAACTAATGACAGTTATTTAGCGTTGACCGCCCATTTTATTAATGACAATTTTAAATTAGAGTCAGTTCTTCTAGATTGTAGGCCCATTGAGGGATCTCATACAAGCAAATTCCTAGCTGAAATAATAAAGGAAATTACGGACAGTTTTGGTCTTTCGCGAAAGGTTTTAATTGTTGTGAGTGACAATGCTGCAAACATTGTATGTGCTATTAATGAACTAAATTGGAAACATTTTGGATGCTATGCCCATACAATCAACCTAATTGTCCATGACGCTCTCGAGGCAGTCCCAACTGTCCAACAATTACAAGACAAAGCTAGGCATATCGTCACATTTTTCAAAAGAAGCAATTTAGCTACAGAAAAATTGATGAAATTTCAAAAAGATTCTGGAGACAATAATCCCAAAAAACTCATACAGGATGTACCAACACGATGGAATTCTACGTTCTTTATGCTACAACGATTAGTTTTACTACAGGATGCAGTAAAAACGTCTCTGGCTTTAAGTGAAAGAGATTCATTAAACTTGAGTTCTGAAGAATGGAAAATGAGTGCCGAATTAGTAGAAGTTTTTAGACCATTTGAGAGCATTACATCACACATGAGTGGAGAAAGTTTTGTAACAGGAAGCCAAATAATTGTTTTAACTGCAGGCATTAACAACGTATGCACATTACTTTTAAAAAAGCAATACCATGCAGAAGTACTTCAAATAGTAACCGAGCTTCAAAAAGGAGTTTCAACGAGGTTGAAAAACATAGAGCATAGCAAAACAGCTGGGATATGCACATTCTTAGACCCACGTTTTAAATTACATGCATTTACATCAGATTCAACGAAAGAGACAGTTAAAAATGCTGTTACAAAACTTGTAACTTTAGAATATAATAAAAACAGGATATTACAAGCATCAGTCGACAACGCACCGCCTGAAAAAAAAAGAAAACCCGAAAATGCAGAAGAGCTATCAGTATGGGGATATATTGATACCATTTCGGATAACCAACCTGAGAGAAATCCTACATCATTTGCTATAACTGAAGTTCAAAGGTAAATTGTTATACTATTAAAACTATTTTATACTATTAAAGAGTTGGTGACTAACACATATAAAATTACTACGTTATTGCTTAATTTTTGAAATATTTCAGGTATATACAAGAAAACGTTATACCAAGAAAAGAAGATCCTCTAAAATGGTGGCAAGAAAATCACCACTATTTTCCTTACTTGGCTAAAATTGTGAAGAGTAATTTTTCTATGGTAGCGACGTCTGTTCCATGTGAAAGAGTCTTCTCGAAAGCAGGAATTTTAATTAGCGAAAGGAGAACGCGTTTGAAAAAAACCAAAGTTCAACAACTGATGTTTTTAAAAGAAAATTCGAAACACACCAAATTGTAAAAAATATATTCTTTTAGAATTTATAAAATATATTTTTTTGTTAAAATTAATTCTATAAATTATGGTTAAATTCTTAAAATAAATTTGTACACAATAAATACGTTTATTAGTGATGACGACTCGTTTGATCACTAAACGTATTTATTTTGAGAAATTTTGTATGAGATAATTATAATTTTGATAAAAAACACATTTTATTTAATAAATATTCAAGACCTCTAAACAAATAAATATTTGTGTATCAATTATTAAAAAATTGTATACATACATTTTGTTAAAAAATTCTTTTTTACAATTTACAAAAATATTTTTACTGAAAAAATAATTATAATTAAATTAAATTTTTATTATATTTTAAAAGAAAACAAACAGGTTGTCTGGAGAGTGGAAAGAATGAATACAAATGTGAAGTTTAAGTAAAAAATTGTAACAGATCAAAGTATTTCAGCATTTTACAACAAAAATACCCCTCCGAGACAGAATCTTACCTCACTGTTCTTGAAAGAAAATAAGATGTATACTTTTCAGGTACAAGTATTGGTACCCTAATATTCTATACCAATATGAAATTTTGTATGTTGTCAATTTGTCTAACCCACTATCTATAAATAATTTAAGGATGGTTATAATAATTAGTATTTATCTTCTTGATATATTATGATTTCTTATTGTATGTATTCTACATAGATTTCATAAATAACAACTTTCTAGTATTTGTCTCTTTACAAGTACTTTATAAAAATATCATTTATTCTAATTTTATTTCTTTAGTTATTTTCCTAGTGTTAAATGTAGTTTGTCATCATTTATGACCACAACATAATCTTATTAACACAAGCAAACATGTTAATCTTTTATGGTGTGTTTGGCCCATTATAACTTTGAGAGCATTTTGGACAAATAATAAATTGTAATAATTTGTGTAATATAATGTACGATATTTGTAAAATATCATTTTACCATCTTATTATAAGAGATAATTTATCTCTTTAATAAATGTTTAAAAAATGTATTATTATTGTTTTTTTATTAACTATTAACACAAGCCATCCTTCAATATTAGTTAACAACTGACAGATTTATAATTATACACTCTGATGTACAAGAATTTAAACATTAGTTGTATCAGTAATTCGGAAATATTAGCAAGGGATCAGTCAACAACAGCATGCCAGCCGGTCTACAAACTAATGTTACGCATTAGTTTAATTAAACTGATGCGCAGAAGCAACTAATGCGGTTGCATCTGATGCGAGAAAACATTAACTTGGCACAAAACACTTTGCCAGTTTGTCCAGAGAGCAGAAAACAGAAAAAACACAAACCTAATAAGGTATTCTACTCTGATTGGCTGCTTACTGCTGCATTCTCTCATCTGATTGGTCCCAGTAAATGTCCACTTCTGCTTCTCTGGCGAAATGGAATTGTCCAAGTTTGCAACTGAACCAAAATTTTAACATTAAATAAACAATTGAAATGTCCATTTTTGCTTCTTAGGACAAATACCACTGGATGCAATTGTATTCAAAGTATATTAATCAATTTCTAACTCAATTTGACCAAAAAGTGGAAAAGTCCGCTTTTGCATTTAGACCCCTCATGTATTGTAAATAACTTTTTGATGGACGAGTAATTTTAATACAGTTTTTACTTTCAAATTATATAAAGTCATTTGAAGAATTTGATATAATATTTTTAGCATTCTTACCAGACATTTATGTTTCTAAAAAATGTACAATTAGATTGCTCCTTAAATCATAAACAGAATTAACTAGAATCTTTGCGCAAGAAACAAACTAAATAGATTACTTCAACAGTATTACACAAGTGGTGGAACTATAAAAATACCTGAGTTTACGATATCACTCGTAATAATTGTTATTGTAGTAATATGTAGCCGTGTTGATTTCTGACGCCATCCCCGTTTTTCATTTTTTTTTTTTCTAGAATTGAGATGTTACTGTACCATGTACTTACAAAACTATTGTAAAAGTTCTGATAAACTAACTAAACTTATAAAATAAAATAAAAATTACAGCTTGAGTTGTATGAAAGTGAGGCTGCACGCACTTATGTCAACTCCAATTATACTATATTTACTTTTGTTCTGTATAATAGTTGAATATATTGAATCTCTTCTGTGAACCGTATAGTCAGCGCGACGACGAAAGTCTTGTTTTCAGAACAACGAGGTAAAAATGTTTAAATAATATATAGTTTAAAAGGAAGTAGGGTGTAAATAAAAAGGCTAAGATATATTTTTTTACTAAAGTATTTTATTTTATAATTGATAAAAACAATTTGTAATGAGAAGCGTTTATACTGATGTGGTTCTATCAAAAATATTTTCGAATACATTTTTAAGATCAACTAATTTGCTACAACTTTCTCGCTGGAAGTTTGTTTCTACCACAAAAAATAAAAAAAAGTTCTCGCTTACTGACTTTTTTCATGTAATTTTGTTTCAACTTTCTAATATTTTTCATTATTAAAAATTACACATAATTTTAAAACTAAAATATATTTATACCGTTGTATGCGGAAACTCATGCAGAAAAGGCATATTATATAAGTTTCATTGTAGTTTTATTCTCGAGATGTCTAGGAACGTGTAAACGACAACGCGCTCACCGCTCTGGATTACTCTGTTTTGCCGTATTATAGCCTGATGCGCGGACCGCTGGCGCTGGTTCGCTGTTTCAGAATGGCTAGTAACTCAAATTCATCTGTCAAGATCTGTGGCGACCCTTTTAATATGAAGCCTATACATATTTCTATTAGTTCCAGATAAAATTGGGTTTTATTATGTCAGATTGCAGGCCGAATCAGACTAGAGAGAGTGTATGTCTTGTCTATGCGAGCAAAGTATAGGGTATTGTACTAAAAATTGTTACTTTGGACAATTTACAAGCCAGAATTATAATATAATAACTACACCCGCTGAGTGACTGCAGACATCAGACCTGTGGTTGATAGCTGAAAGTAAGTTTATCTGTGTTTGAAACATTATAAGTAGATCGATAGTACTTATCGATCATCTCTACTTCAGTCATCAGTGTCTGTTCCTTTTGCACTTTTGCTAGTCTGCTTTCTAATAAAATTGATAATAACGAAGATTGGCGACTCGGTGTTTTTTTTAAACATGATCCGGCAAGTCTTTAAAACTAAATTTCAGTATACAAATTATGTAAGTATACTACAGCTATTTACCTATAAAATCATTGTGTATTCCTGTTCATATTTTGTAAATATTAGATAAGAAAGTTAATTGTATTGTCGGAGAAGGATGTTATAACCTCAGTTTATGACCTTTTGTTCATCATCTCTAAACATTCTTAAATTTATTTCAAGTAGATGAAAAGACATTTAAAAGATAATTGTTAATTGTACGTTTTCTTCCCCCGAGTGAATTCCAAGACTTTTTCATGAAAACGGTATAAGATAACCTTGCTACATTCATTTTGAAATTTGATCAAAGTTGATAGGTAAATATGGGTAATTATCGGTTGTACCACGTCCTCCGATTTTTCTATAAACAATCATGAAAACCAAGAATTTACCTTGTAATCAAAGAATCAGATTATATTATTTGTCACAATAAACGTATGGTAAATATGCGACAATACCAGTTTGTCATATATTTTTCACTTGAAATATTAGTAAATATTAATTTTATATATTTTGTTTTATTAGGTCGTCAGGTATATATATATATATATATATATATATATATATATATATATATTTGACCTGACCTTCACGTAAATATTAATAATAAATTTATAGGTGTTAGTTATTTACGGTGAAGGTCAAGTCAGGTCTATATATATATCAAATATTTAGATTTTGCTTTAA
Source organism: Aphrophora alni (assembly GCA_963513935.1). Classification (NCBI taxonomy): domain Eukaryota; kingdom Metazoa; phylum Arthropoda; class Insecta; order Hemiptera; family Aphrophoridae; genus Aphrophora; species Aphrophora alni. Next base: position 92,222,169 of record OY740765.1, read on the forward strand.
CCAAACACACTGAATATTATTGTACAGTAAAACACCGATACAACATAGTATCTAGGAGGCATGTCACACAAAACTTCATTCTCAATATATTGGGCGATGTAAATACAGACGCAGGCCTATAGGCTATTAACAACAGCAAAGTAGCCTACAACCCATACTTGCACATTTGATACTTTCTTACATAAATAATGTATTAGGTCCATTGAAGATGGTGTTGGGACAAATACCATAATCACTAAGATGTGAATTGTACATAAGCTACGTATTTAACAATTTAACAAAATAAAAGCAAATATTCAACATATATGCTTCAATGCGTATTTACCAAACGGTTCAGGTCCCAAAATGGGTAATTGTTTACAATTACTTTGTCACCTCTAACTTTTTTAGTATATATGAAGACATTTGACATATTTATGTTTGTATATAAAGGAATAACATTTATTATGGCCCGGAAAAGTAAAAAAAGTGGGATACTTACTTTAGAAGTCATCTTCAAATGAGCTACAGGCGTTGGAGTCTGGAGATATTGAAACTGGAATACGACGCCATTAGAACTGACCCATCCACCAGCCCAAACCTTTCGTATGTTTATTTAAGTTAATAATGCTTACTTTGCGAGATAATTATATAGGCTATCATGACAGGTTTGGCCAGGTAGCTATATATATAACCACCTGGCCAAATCTGTCATGATAGCCTATATAGCCTAATTATCTCACAAAGGACAGCTTCATATCGCAGCATTGATAAGACTTTGACCCTGTGTAACTGGTATTTTCTAGTTGTTCCGGGCCTTCAAACATGTTTATCTGTCGTTTGTAGTCCATTGTTGACAACATATCTAAATACTAAAGAAGTTAGAGGTGACAAGGCACCTGACCAGACCTCGCCTGTGTCATTTACATCTCGTTTCGTAACTTTTGCAATTTGGACGCTACTAATTGTGAAGTCAATTTCATACTTTAATATACCTAACCTAACCTAACCTATTTTCTAATAAACAAATGCAATTTCTGACTTTAAAGTGTCATACGAAATTTAAAATGATCTGATTGTTTGAAATGAAGGTAGCGGTAATACATACACTAACTTGACTTACATATTATATACATATTAAACTAGTGCTTTTGTTATTAGACTTTAACCTAACATGAGCTGTATTCCTTTGTTTTCTATAGGTTATTAACAATGAAGAATTCCTGTTCTAAATAATAACCTCTGTTATAATAATTACATCATCCTGTATTATGTCATAAACATTTTATGTTTCACAATACCATATTTCATATAAAATCATCAAAATTGAGCATTCCTTGACATTCTAAACTATACAATCACGCCATGCGTCTAAGTATCATAGATTACACCTATTGAAATCACTCGTGAGGCACGTCCCACTACAATCAATTTCACATGCTCATATTACTAGGTACGCGTCTATGGTTTAAGAATTATGAGAACTAGGTCTCGAAAGTTTTATATATATATTTATTTTTACCTTGCCAGACCTAGTAAAGGTATAGGTCTGATAAGGTAAATATATAGCATATATATATATATATATATATATATATATATATTGACCTTCCTAAACCTGTAGTTCTTTTAACTAGGTCTGGTTAGTTACATGATTGACAGTAATTGACATCTACTTTGACAGTTTTATAAACGGACCTATTTTTGCGGATGAACATAAATATCTAGGGATGAGACAAATAGATTCACAAGTTTTCAAAGGTAAAGGGCCTAACAAATCTCAAAAGGCCCGCAAATCGTCATTTGAAATAGGTTATTTTCGACTGCAATAATGTCTCGGAAGTTTTATATATATATATTTATTTTTACCTTGCCAGACCTAGTAAAGGTATAGGTCTGATAAGGTAAATATATAGCATATATATACAGTATTGACCTTCCTAAACCTGTAGTTCTTTTAACTAGGTCTGGTTAGTTACATGATTGACAGTAATTGACATCTACTTTGACAGTTTTATAAACGGACCTATTTTTGCGGATGAACATAAATATCTAGTAATGAGATAAATAGATTCACAAGTTTTCAAAGATAAAAGGCCTAAAAAATCTCAAATCGTCATTTTAAATAGGTTATTTTCGACTGCAATAATGGATTTCGGTAATTCAAAAGTGAAATGCATGTAAAAGGATGATATAATTGATGCAAAAAGAAATAGGAAGAACACGAAATGCCTACATTCAGCTAGTAAATATCAACAACAGGAACACTACATATTTACCATTGAAAGAAGGGTAAATATGGAGAGAAGTTGTCCGATCGATTTAAGTGCATAATCTTGGTAATTCCATTTTAAAATAGCGTCTTTTCCATCAAGTAGATACTCATTAAGAACACAAATTGTTTTTTATCTTTCACATTTCATTACTTATTTAACAATGTAAGAAATTGACAAATTTGTAACTTATTCAATCTTATAGCCATATTGAATTCAGTCGTGAGGCGCATGTGCACATCATTCACTTCTACACATTGATATTACTATGCTTTTATGATATAAGATTCCAGATAACTAGGTGACTGAAAACCCAGACTTAGTAAAAGAACTCACTAACTCACTGGTTATATATATATATGATGACCTTTCTTGACCTGTAGTTTAACTAGATGTGGTTAGATATCTATTTTGACAGTTCTTAAAACAGAACTGTTTCCATGGAATTTTAAAAAATCGATAGATTTTACTTAAAATTGATGAAATCATTGTCGAAATAACCTCTAAATGACAGAAATAATGAATTGTGAAAGATAAAATGTTATAAGCGCCTTTTATAAGTATTGAAATGATGGGAAAATGCCATTTTATAGAGGAATTGCGAGAATTCACACTTAAATCGATTCGATAACTTCTCTCCATAACAACAGAAAAAAATTAAAGGTGTAGGGAAAAACATGCATTTGGCAAATTCCAGATTAGGTCAATTCTAAAGATGAATTCAATACACTTGAATTCAGTAACCGAAAGAAGTTAATCATTCAATATGTTTTTTAAGGTCACCAAATAAAATATTAAACTCTGATTTTCTTCTTTTTTTCTTATCTAAGTTATAGGCTATTAATCGTACTAGGCTATATTTATTTTGAAATTTGGTAAAAGTTTAAAGAAGCTAACCATTCATTTTTAAAGGTCAAGTAAGAATTAAAAAAATAATAAAACGTATGGCTGGAAAGTGTTTATTAAATTTGATAATAAAAAGTAGGAAAAATTACATTGCAACAACTGTTGCGAGGAAGGTCTGGGTGAGTCGATATATTACAGTAGTGTCTCAAACCGTGAGAAACTGCACTAGAAATTCGTAGTTAGAAAATTTGGCACCTAGGACAGGTTTGGTTAGCTCGGTTCTTAAACTCTTATTTAATAAAGACATATAAACAGGACCGGATTTAGCATTTTGGCGCCCCTAGGCCCAATAATTTTTTCCGCCCCTTAGTCTGGTTAAAGTTACTTCCCCAAAAACCTTTATTAAAAAATTATATCAGGCCTATATGTTAATTGCTTAAACACCACTCCACGATGCAATTTTACCATTGCAAGTTTTTTGAGTAATTTACTTGGTTCTGGGCTTAACAAAATGCCGTTTTAAAACACTTTTAGTAATTTTATGTATTAAATACTGAGCTTATGTTTGTGGGACTGCATAATGGCAGTGGCAATACGATGTGTACCGCTCGACGACATCCCTACAGCCAGTTCTTCCGTGTTTGAGATCAATGTTGTAACGAAGTTGATGTGTAATGTTGAAAAATAGTTTAACTTTACCAACAATTATTTGTTCCAATGAACTTCAAAATCAGAATGATTTTTTTGTAATCAATTCAAAAAATATGTTAGGTTATGGCTATTTATTTTTATTTCTAGATTTTTTTTAAATATATTTTTTCTCGGCCGTGCGCCCCCTGGGAGCTTGCGCCTATAGGCCAGGGCCTATTGGGAAATCTGGCCCTGCATGTAAATCTAAATTATTCTACAGTATTTCATAAAAACTAGGATATAAAATTAAGCTATGGGACTGACTTTCCTCACAGTTGAGATAAAGCTAGTGTGAAACAGTAGTCTCTTGTGTTAGAGCAGGGGTCTCCAAACTACGACCCGCGGGCCAGGTCCGGTCCACGAAGAGGTTTTTTCTGGCCCACTGCCTATCGGACTACTTTGATATAACAGCTGATTCTGGCCTAATAATTATCTAAAAGCGATAACTATTTATTTATTACTAATAGCGAGGAGTTTCATATTATATGATAAATTAAAGCAGTTTGCTACGCCTAGACATAAGGTCTAATCGGCCAGAGCTCTATTTAATTTCTGTTTTTAGGCCGCATTTACTAAACTGGTGTGATAATATAATGGCTTCAGGGACACTAGGCCATAAGATTCCCATTTTCCCTATCCGCCCAACTCCCATTCCCACCGGTGGTGACTCACGTTGCTACTCGCCTAGTCTAGTGTTACTTAACGTATACTGAAAGTGAAGTTTTTTCTTTTTAATACAGTGTTTTAGTGTAGTGTCAGTGTGTTGTAATAAATACAATGATTGAGTGTAGTGCTGGTGTTTTATAACTTTTATTGCAGTTATATCAGTGTCCAAAAAGAGGAAAGTTGACAGTGATTGTCGTGTTTTTAACGAACAATGGTGTATCGATTAGACCTACTTTGTGGTTGAAAACAAAAATACCACTCTGTGTCTTATTTGTAATGAAATATTATTCATGTTGAAAGATATAATATTTGGAGACATTATGAAACAAAACATTCAAAAAGCAAATCGAGTGAAATGACAGGTCAGATTCCATCAGAAAAAGTTTTATCTCTGAAAAAGTTTATTACATCTCAACGTGTCTTTTTTACTAAGCAAAAACATCAAAACGAAGCAGCTGTAAGAGCAAGTTTCAAAATCTGTCACTCTTAACACTGGCAAGCCTTTTACCGATGGTGAGTTAGTAAAAATGTGCATTGAAAAGGCGGTTGAAGAGTTGTGTACCGAAAAACAGCAATTGTTTAATTCGATTAACTTATCTGCAAATACAGTCGCTTGCCGTACAGAAGATATAGAGTAGACATTAGTCACTGGTTTCAAGGCACCTGTAAAAATTATGAGTGGTATTCAATTGCTTTAGATCAGTCAACCGATGTGTCCGATTCGCCCCAATACTACTCTTTATTTAAATAGTGATTTGGAAATTGTTGAGGAGTTATCTGATGTTTACTCAATGAAAAGCAAAGTTACCAGAATGAATTTTTTCTAAAGTAAATAAAACTATTTTAAAGCTACAACTTGACTTAAAAAAACTCATAGGGATAACTACAGATGTATGTGTAGCAGTAAAACAGGATTAGTAGGATATTTATGTAATGCTGTGTCAAAATGCTGGAAGTGAGAAATCTGTGGTCTTGCATTGTAATAATTACCAAAAAGCCTTCCTTGGAAAAAAACATCAATGTTTCAGAAGCAATCCAAGTTATTGTTAAGGTAGTGAATTATATGAGATGCCATGCTCTTAAACATCGAAGTTTAAGAATTTTGTTTCTGAAATCAAAAGTCAGTACCCAAACATTTCATATCATTGTGAGGTGCGTTGGCTTTAGCAAAGAGAAAATGCTTACAAGATTTTTTGAGCTACGAACAGTTATTGATATATTCATGACTGAATAAGACAAGCCTGTGGAAGAGCTTTCTAATAATCACTGGCTGGCATTTGCGGTTCATCTGATCACACATCTAAACTTTTTGAATTTGAAACTTCAAGGAGAAAAATCGCTTGTAAATGAAAACTTGTTCCACTATGTGAAAGTTTTTAGAAAAAACTGTCTCTCTTTGAAAGTCAATTGGGCAAGACCAATTTGGATCACTTCGAAACTGGCAAAAAGTTTTCTAACGAAACCTGTGTGCTTTTCCCATCACAATATATAGCAACCATTGTCAACCTACGTGAGGAGTTTCAAACCCGCTTTGCAGACTTTAATGATGCATTGGTAGCAGAAAAGATAAAACTGTTTCACAATCCATTCACAAGTGAAATTGAAAAAGTGCCTTCAGAACTTGACTTGAATTGATAGAACTTACTTCAAATGAGAACTTAAAGGACTACTACAACGAGTGTTTCAAGAATGCTGATCTTCCATTCTACAAGTAGGCTATGTCATTCAAACATTCAATAATAACTGATTTATGAATTTATAATCTTAGTAAAAAAAGTCATATAATTGACCCACAGTTTGAGTTACTTTTACAATTTCCTTTTTTACTCAACTCCAATTTTCACCAATTTAATTTTTAAGTTTACTAAAATTATAACCACTAAAACATGAGCAAAAATTATTAAATTTTAATTAGAATATATTTATAGAAAACTATAAAACCGCTGTTTTAAACCGTTAATTTTTCAAAATGAAATACCCGTTAAGGCCCCTCTTTTTTATCTGGGGGTATTTCATACGTCCCTCCCCAGGGGCCCTTGTCCCTACTTGGATTTTACAGTTTGGCCCTATAGATTTAGGTTTGAAGTCTCCTGTGTTTATCACAGTGTGTATAATCACTGGTTAGCATAAATTTTATTTTTCATTTTGTTTAGGTAAAACATGGAATCATTGATGGACATGGTCTTACATGCTCAGTTTCAAAAAAATGTATTGTTCAAAAGAGGTTTTACAGTGCTGGTTCAAGTTCATCAGGTAAAAAGTAAGTTACACCGTTTCATAATTTTTAACAGTTGAGTAAAATAAGACAAAAATCAGTTTTGGTCTGAAGAGGGGAAGTGTTGTTGCTTAGGGACATTTTGAAGTTGCGTAAAAATTTTGTCTCCCTTTGAATGTGAGCTTAATTTGGTATTAATAATTTAAGTTGTAAAATGTTACTTTTTTTTTACTTTAAAAAATCTCTTTTCCTTTTAATTAAATTAAATTTAAATTTCAAAGAAAACAAGATGGTTTCGAAGTTGATTGGTTTTTATTGAATGACTTGTTAAATAACTTCAAAGTTTAAATATATGCCTATTTTCATGTTTTGTATTAAAGTTTTTTATTTCTTGTTCTAAAAAGTTGAAAAGTCTCTCTGTCATAAATAAAATAAAGAACCTTAGCATTTGGATTTTAATGAAACTTTAGTGAAAAATGTTTCATATGAAAATGAATAATCATATTCAATTTCAAGTTAAAATATTTGAAATAACCTGAAAAATGCAGTTTTTCAAAATAATATTTTTAACCAAAAAGTTATACAGATCAAACCATTTTTTAAAAGTGTTCTATGATACAAAAGAGAAAAAAGTCAATAAAATATTAAGTATATTTATAATAAGTAGGCCTAAGGAAAAAAAAAAGCATGAAAATCGTTGGCAAGTGTTGAGTAGCTTAGCTTGAGGTTCAAGATCTTGTATATAGAAACTACACATGCTCAAGCCAGGCATGATCTTGAAGTACAGTAAGTTAGAAACACATGTATACATGAATTATTTCGAGCACATCGTAAGACAACATTTTATTATTCATTCACAATTATTTTTAAATGTTAGCACAATCTATTGACTAGTTTAAAATAAATGTGTTAAACCTATAATATAATATATCTCTGCTTATAATAAGATTGTGAAACTTTTTTTGTATATTGTTTTTTTGAAGGACTTTTATAGTAATAGTAAAGTTTTAATTTTTTTGCAAAATTCCTATGAAAAAAATGCATTTATAAAACAGTTTTAATGTTTTATCTCTATTGCATTAAAAAGGACTTTTAAGTTTCTAGGTTATGTTAAAAATATTTTCACTTGAAATTAGCAAGGTGGTTTCACAAGAATCATCTTTCTTTTCTTAAAGTTTCAATAAAATATATTGATAATACTATTTCACACTGCAATTCTTCTTCACTTGAATGTGAGCCTATATTGTCCAATAGGGTGGAACGTTGGTATAGGGCAAAAAATAGTTTTCTGTATTACCCATTAAAATAGTGATTAAAATTTGTCTTTTTATGTGAGAAGTTATTCTACAAAGTTTTATTGTGATCTTGAGGTGCCACAAAAGCCTTGAACATAATTTTTTGTCTTTAAATTTTCAAATTTACTAGAATTTTATTTTTTATTTTATTGATGGTTTTTTATTTTTATTATTTCAATTTCATAAAACTACGCCTAAAATAATGCCAAAAATTTTAATTTGTTGTTCATCACCATTTTATAGGCCCTCTTAGTAGGTATTAAAACATGAAAAAATAAAGGTCTTTCTTTAAAAAATGTACTTTTTTGGCTTTGTCGTAGTAAGATAGGGGTAGATATGATATTGTAATGATTTTTCTTTGACTAAAACTTATTTAAGGTACTTAGAATGTCTCCTTTTATTTTTATAATACAGTGATAATATTGAACCAAATCAGAGAGTAGAAAAGGTACCTGACCTAAGCAATAAAGTCATAATCATTGAGATAAGAACAAACATTTATTCATAAAATGCAAATAATAGACAAATAAAACATTATAACAAAGCTAAATCAATGTTCTCAAATATATTTTAGGTAAAGTGTTTCTTTGTTTCAAATTTTGGCATCATCTTGTGTGAAGCAATTCTGGCTTTGACAAATCCATTTCTTTCTTCTAGACTGCAAACACAGAGTGATGATTCTGTTACAAGCTTGATTACTCTTTCCACTGCTTATGTATGACAGGGAAAACGTGGAAAATCAATAGAATGCATCAGGCCATCTTCTTTTGCTTCACTTATGTACTTGGCTAACTCCTCATCAGTTACGTGCTTTGTCATCGGTGGTTCTGTGATTGTTACATCAGCCCAATTGATCATGTCAATGTAATCTTCAGCTTTGAAGTTTAGTTTAGGTCTCACAAACTTCCGTACCTCATTCTTCTGTTCTGACCTTGCCTTCAAAAGTCGTCAGAGGCCTAACTGTCTTATGTGTTTCTCTCATCACTTAACATACAGAGAAGCATGTTTTCAGGGTGAGCATAGTAGCCATTTTTTTGAATAACCAGGTCGATTACTTTGAGATGTTCTTCGCAAAGATAACGTGAAAACGAAATCAGTCTCCATAAGTGTTTGGCTCCATTTACACAAGAGGGCTTCAGCTTAATGTAAAACCAGATGGGAGCATACACCTTAACTACATACTCTGTTAAGGTTTTCAGGTTTTCTGAAGAGTTCTCTGTTTCAACATACAACCGAAGAATGCTACTGGCCTCCATCAGCCATCGTGAATGTGCCAACTTTCTTGGTTTCTTCATGGCTAGATCAGGGAGGCAGATTCCACTTGAGATTGATTTACACATTTCAAGTAAATACTTTTGATCGGTACTTAGATCTTGTTTCATTTCGAGTTCCGAAAGGTTGTCCTCAATCGGTGCGTACATAACTACTGATAGCTCATATTTTTCAAGTAGTAATACTCCTCTGAACTCATTAGGTCCTTTTTTTCCCCCCATCCAATGCACAAAACAGGTGGCGCAACGGCAACTCGTTGCAATGAAATAAACATATTAGCCACTGCAAAGACTTATGAATGTTCTCTTCTAATAGTGATAACACCATTATAAGCTCCAGTGTTTGTAGCAGTGCCATCTCATCCAATTGCAGTTACACTGTTCAAGTTCAAATCACAGTTACTATTGAAATATTCAATAATACTATCTTTGATGCCTTCATCTGTACCGGAGGCAGGAGCAACGTGCGCCAGAAAAAGAGAACCAGGCTCTTTAACTAACGAAATAGTTTCTTCAACGACAGTCTCTTTGTAAAATTTGTTCCCTTTTTTCTCTTTTACAATTGTCTTATCCTTTCTGCCATCAAAAAACAACCCTTTGTTCTCTCCAACTTGATTGTTGAAATTATTTGTTAATGATGGAAGTTCAATTTTATTATTGTGCAATTTTCGGACATTTGCCATCATTTGTGAGTCACTTGTTGCTGTATCTTTGATACAACAACATGTATTTGACGTTAGTTGTGTGTTACCATGATTGTGTGTTTTTTGACGTCTCAGTTTTAGCTCTGGGATGCATGCTTAGATATTAAGGTTGGTGGTATTCATATTTAATTTTATTTCTTACATAGGCTTAATTTCTAGTTTCATGTTTCTTTAGTTTTTAGTCACTTGATAACGGGAATTGATTCTTATTCCTGAAACGTCGTGTTTTGATTTTTAACACACAAATGATGGCAAATGTCCGAAAAATGCATAATAATTAAATTGATTGTTGACACTGGTTGCAACTGCCTTTTTTCGATTACTGGCTCTAGCTCTTCGAATTTTCATCCTGTCAATGACGTTGGTTTTATTCTCCTCAGAAATCATTCCCACATCTTTAAGAACGGCACTTGCTATGTTGCTGCAGCCCTGTCTGAAACCCCAGTTCTGTCACAGATAGAAGCTACTGTCGGCAGTTGTAGCATATTTTTTGTTAGGGCGTTAGAAGAGGTGGAAGGCTTTGCAATATCAATTGATTCAGCCAGAAACTCATCTAATGTATCACAATCTTCAGGTTGAAGCACATCATTTCCAGTCATATTGGCCGATTCTACCAGCAACAACTCATCATCGGAATAATCAGATTGAAGCACCACGTCATTTTTTGTTGTACTAGCTGCCTCAGCCTCCAAATGTTGTTTGTATTTAAGCTCTTGTCGAATCACCTTTAACTTTCGATCTTCTCTCTGGCTCAAAATCTTAGTAACCGACTTATCAAGTGTGCTGATACACATTTTCCTATCAGTTCTTTGATCTACTAAAAACTTTTGTTCAAGCACAGGTACTTTTTTGTTTTTTGTACACTTACACTCTGAGAACAGCTTGCACTTGCAAGATGCTATATCAAAAAGACGCTTACTTTCATTTAAAAATTCGTCTACAGCTAAATCATAATTTTCTGTGCCTTTTATTCCCTTTGATCTCAATATATTTCTATAGCCTACTTGTCATGATATGCTTTTCCCATTTGCAACATACGGGTACGAGACACTGTAGGAATTGATGCTTTAACCCAAATATTTTCAACTTTCTCCATTAGAATATCTAATATCTCACTCACCGTTGGCTCTTTTGATGATATTATCTGGTTTCAACTCATGTCGAATATAAAGGTAATACTTCATGACATCATCATAGGTTGGTAAATAAGTATCACTCAATACTTTAGGATGACCGAAAATGGGACATTCCCACTGAAGTCTAGTCTCAACTTGCTTTGACAACATCTCTGCCATCTCATTAACAAAAAACTTGGAAGTATTATGCAAATACACTAAAGGTCTATTAACAAATTATTTACTGACACACTGACACTAGCAACACAATCAAAATTAATCATTCACAACAACTACTTGTGTCTCACGCCAACACTTGGACTGAACTGACCTCTGAGGCATAGAGAGACAAGTCGCAACATGAAACAGTACACTCCCCCTCCCACCTACTTGCTGCAGACAAGCAATAACACACTCCCCCCTCCACTCTAACCGTACATACTATGTCACCAACTATGATCAGCTGTTAGCTAGTGCATCTTAGTCACTTAAAACTGCCATTTTTAATCAGAAATGGAAAAATACACCAATATTTTTTGCAGAACCGTGTTCAAACTTTACAATTGATTTATTAATAGCAAAAGGCAACTTTTTATCACTATTACATATTGAAATTGAAAACAATATTTTTTAGTTCCACCCTATTGTCCAACATTAAAATTGCTTTACATGACAAACCTTTTTTCTTTAAAAATATTTTAATATCAGGCTCAAATTGCAGAAAAATATTAAAAAGTAAAATAGTCAGGCACTTTGTTAATTGGTGTTTTAATACAGGGAATGCTGACATGGAAATGTTTCTGAATGATCTTGATGTAGCAATTTGCCTATTATGAGAAGCTGCAATTTGTGATTTCCAGATGCATTAGATGTAACAAGGATTGTCAATCTCGCTTTACTTTTTTTCTTTTCTTTTTTTTTTTCAACCCGGAGCAGTTGTGTTCTTCATATGAAGCAAGTGTCTTAGATGGTAGCATTTTATAATTGAGCCCCATTTTGTCACAGTTATAAATCTAATCAGGAGTAAGATTTTTATTTATTTTTTTGTAATGTCACAAAATTGTATCAGCTTCAGAATCGGCAGAAAGTTTCTCCCCCATACATTTCAAGTTCAGAACAGATATCTCTTACTCCACCTGTCTAACCAGCGTACAGTCTTAGTAAAATCATCTTCTTCTTTCAACTCGTTTCTGAAAAACAAAGTCTATTCTTGAAACATTGGACCTGAAATTGGTAATGTCGCCTTAAAAAAAGAAGAAGAAAAGGCATGATTTACAGTCTCTAGCCTTCTAATACTCTTAATAACGTCAGGATTGGAAGAGAACAAAAATTGTTCAAGTGAAACTTGATAGGAACGATCAAAGAGAGGGATCTAACTCAGACTATGCGAAGAAAGGTGTCTAGTGAGTAAGAGGATGGAGAACAGACAGCTTTCCTCGTTCGGATATGTTGCTCTGAAAACCTGAAGCTGAGATAATTCATAGAGGCAGGGCTATTTGGCAAGGAAATCCCCAACTGTCACTTTGCTTACTCCATATTCAACTCAAGTTTTTTAATTACCTCTCCTTCATCAAGTTTTTCAAAGCTTATTATTTTATTTTCATGGAAACAAATTTCCTCTTCGTTTTAGAACTCATCTTAAAACTGTTGTGATAACTGTGTGTGGTGCAACATTAACAAAGGCTGCAAGAAAGAGGGGGAGGAGAGTAGAAAACAAATGTTTGTATAGGAAACACGGTAACTAATAGTGTTGATGGTTGAAGCATTTGACCTACTGAAGATGCTCTATTCCGCATGATTTTTAAAAACAAATTCTAGCTCGAATTAAAATTACCCAAAAGTTATCAAGACTTGAACTATCAGGGCTTTATTGTATAGGATAAAACAACAACAAAAAAAAAACAAAAAAAAAAAAAACAGATTATGTTAACACAATATTTATCTTCATTACATAACATGTAATCTAACCTTTATAATGACTTATCAATTGTTGTTCGAAAAGTATGTCTGTTTTATCCTTACAGCGGATGAATATATTTTTCACTGATCTAGAATTTGATTTGCTTTATGCTGGTATGGTGCTCTTTGTTCCTTTAAGTTATGTTATATTTTGTTATGTTATGTTATGTTACGAAATCTTATTATAAATAGATTTTCACTTTATCTCTCTTTCACTTTTTTAATTTATTCTTTTTCATTTACAGTTTCGAAAACAAATGTATTGAAATATTTAACTGTCATGAATATAATAAAGTACCATACCTTTATTATATTCATCATGTACCCGCCGGGTATCCATCATGTACCCGGTTTTCTTCTTCCCTCAGTGGCTCACTTTAGTGAGTACAGGCTTGGCAATCCCAAGAAACAATGCTGGATCTACACTTTTTTCACATAGTCTTGTTAGATTAGTTTCTTTTATCTTTCCTAAGGTTTCCCTTGATCAACTCTTGTTCTTTTCCTATCTTGACGCTATGAGTATTCGTGGGCTAGAGGTCTTTATTTTATATTGTTTTCTTTCTTTTTTTATCAGGTGAAGATGACTGAAAGGTTTTTCACTTTTAAACCAAAAGGAAAAAAATCTTCTTTTTTTAAATGATAGGTTTGGGTACAACTGTTATCCCATAACTCAGAATCACTCATCTGAGGTCGTCAATACATTAAAATGAATAACATGAAAACTATAAAGTAACATATTTTCTGGTTTTAAAATCATTTGATAATGATGGATTCTTCATATTATTAATATGGTTTAATCAGACATTTGCCATCATTCGTGTATATAAAAACTAAAACATAACATTTTGAAAATATAAATCAACTCTCGTTATTAACTGTAAAACTTCGAGCATAAAATTGAAAACAATATAGCCTAGTAGCCTAGGGCTATGATGGAAACTAAAACTAAATTTATAACATAAGAAAAGAACTCAAGCCTAAAACTAGACCTGAGCAGTAAAAGCTAAGACTAAATACAAATATGATCAGATAAAACCACCACACACAGGCTTACACTAAACAAACGATGGCAAGCAATTGATTATTAAAGGAGTGGAGCCATGAAAAAGTTGTTCTAACTGTTTATCGGGGTAAACAACTTTTTGCGTCTGCTTTCAAGAGTTTAATCCTTGATTGCATCATGATTCCCATTTGTAGATTAAATGCAAAATCTCATACTTACTTAAAGTAGAAGAATTTATATCTCCAATTTTTAATTCAGTTTTTATTAATGGAAGCCATAATGGCCTTATTTGGAAACTGTTTATTTCTCTTTTATGTTCCAAGTTTTACATTTGATAAGAGGGGTTGATTCGTATTCTCGAAATATTGTATTAGTTTTTATATACACAAATGATGGGAAATGTTAATGATTAAACCATAATAATAATACAACATATTTATGTTTGGTAGCCACATGGTGGCGCACCTATAAACTTACTGTGTTATGATTTTATTAATAATAACTTTTTTATTTATTGACTTTGTATAAAGTAACTAAATAATTACTGAGTAATATAAAATAAGTGTAGAATATCAATCATTATTATTAATGTTGTTTTCATTTCTTCTATGGGCTATAAAGAACATTTTGATGAACATTTACATAATGAACAACATTTAATGTTATTAGTAAAGCATATTATTTTGAATGTGTCATGTAATAGTTTTTATATTATTTATGTTAATGTATTAATGATCTCAGATGAGTGATTCTGAGTTTATCTGGTGATGGGATAGAAGTCCCAAAATGCTCTATTTTTAAAAAAAAAAGAAGGAAAAAGGTCACATGACTATAAGATAAGATACCTTATTCTATTCAATTAGTGACCGGCATAATAAAAATGAGTTAATTGTCATGAATATGTCAAATTTACTCATTTCTAATAATTTGATTTTCATGTGTTGTTATAGAGTATGCAAATTACAATAGTTCCAAAGCTGCTAGTCTTTGTTCCACCAAATTTATTTGAAATTCATTTTATTTAATTTTTCTTACATTCTTCAACACAATTATGACTTTCATTCTTATATTTAAGTAGTTCTCAGTCGTTTCATTTTTGTACTTATTGCTTCCTGACTAATCAGAGTTAATCCATTTTTTAAATTTCACTCTGATCTTTTTCCAATTTGAAACTTTTTGTAATAAACTACAATTCTTGTTTTAAATCTTTTCATTCTTCTTCCTTGTTTTTTCCATTATTCTTATTTTGATTTTGTGAATCTTCTGTCTGTTTTTTATTCTAATACAGTTGCTAGGTTATAAATATTTATATTTTAAACTTAAACAAAAGAAACAGATTATAACATCAAGTTTAACAAAATGATTTACAATAAGTATGCTAATATGGTGGACATTTTTAAAACGACCTTCCAAAGTTCTTTTAATGTGATATATGATATGTTTGTATGTATTTATAGTACCACCATTTTATGTTCAAACATTTGGAACAAACTGAATAAAATATGATTTTGTAATTTAATTTTAACTTTTAGAAAGATATTACCTCCTCTTTCTACCGGACCCAATGCATATCTGATATTACCACCTTTCTAAAAATTTATTCAGTGAACAGCTTCATAGAAATATTAAACAAAGTCAAATTAAGACTGATTTTCTAAGGCATTTAAAGGAATGTATATTTTTGACTATTCTTGTTAAAGCACATTACAAATAAAAAGAAAAGAGTCCCAGCAGGTTTAAATTATTACTGTCCAGTCTGCTTAAAATATTTTATTTTTCCTACTAGATTAGGATACCTAATTTTCACTCTGCTTTATTGTTTTTGTTTTCCTTTATAATTTAGCTTTAAGTCAGGGTTAGAGATTGTGCTTAACTGTCTTTAATAAACAATATACTGTCTATATTGAAGCAGTATTATGCTTAGAAATTGTATTTTAATTATGTATGATTAGCACATTTTGCTTATAATAAGTAATTCTTATTACAATGAAAATAAATAATAATAAATAGAAATGGACCAAAGGTGAAGAATAACTACTGCAACTTCAAACAGAATAAATGATTAAAAAACATAATATTGTTTAGAAATACTTAACAAAGCAAAATTTTCTTGAACATCATCATCAAACCCAATGTCATGTAAAAACATTTTTTGTTTTTATTTATTAGATTATTATTTTGTTTTTAATTTATGTGGTTATGTTTAAGATAAATGTGGGAAAGTTTATGTAGTGTTTATGTACTTATTTAATGACATTTTGTTTATCAGATTGAAGAAAGTGGTATACACAACAGGTGCGTTTATAATTGGCATTGGTGGTTTGGTTTTGTATGCAAAAAATGATGCAGACTTTCTAGCTTGGCTAAATGACAATATCCCTGGATATAATACCTTTGTGAAGTTCACCTCTAAAGAAGAAAACTTATTTCAAGTTTATGTTTCTCATCCTGTACTTAGTTTTAAAGACATGTAAGTACTTAGACTAACATTATATATTCTTGATTAAGTCACACTATTTATTTTATTTTATTTATTTTGAAAGACTAGGTACGCTAAGACAATATAAATTCAATAAAAAAGGAACAAAAATAAAACAATAATTAACTTTAAAAATCTAATAGATAATAAATTAACAAAACAATAAGAAAAAGGAAAAATAAATACATGTGTGAAACACTTTTTGCAAATGTAGAAGTTTTGTAAAATTAGGAACTCCAGAGGTAATACCTGTTTTGGTGAAATACCTTCACTAAATTAAGCGAAATTATGTGGTTAGAAAAAAGAAAGAAAAAATTGTTTTATGGACGAATGGTGGAATTTCATATCTTGAGTTGGCATTCTTGGCGGTTTTCATTGCATCAGCTGCGCTTGGTGCCAACTAGATGATTCATAGACTCATAAGCATTCCCTTATCTCCTACAGATTTCCAGAATGAATTGAATACTATCAAACAAATTGCAGTCAATAACATGTACAGTACCAAATTAGTTGATTATATTTTAAATAAAAAATTAAAACGTAAAATATGCGATTCTCTATATAATTCTAAGGACAATGAAAAAGAAAACATCAAATATTGTAAGGTTAATTTCATTGAAAACACTAGTTATAAAGTTGGAAATTTAATATCTAATAGATATCATTATAAACCTGCGTTTTATTGCTCTAAAAATATAGGAAAATTAATTATTAACAATAAGGATAAGAGAGATAGTTTAGAAAATAGTGGTGTGTATAAAATTTCTTGTAATGATTGCAATTGTGAATACATAGGTCAATCCGGAAGGTCAGTTAAGAATAGAGTTAAAGAACATGTACACAGTTGGAAGTATGGCAAATCTAATTCAAATTTTGCAAATCATTTATTAGACACAGGGCATAATTTTGATCCTAAGTTAAACGTTAAACTTCTGCACATGGAACAAAAAAGTAGGAAACACAATAACCTGGAATGTTTAGAAATCAATAGATCAATTTTAAAAAACCATACTTCCAACTTAAATGAACAAATACATCTTAACTCATCATCACTATTGAGACCTATTATGTAACCTTTGTTTTCTAAAACACCCCCACTCCCTTCCCACAGGTTAGATCATTGACCTTTCTTTTGTCATTTCTCAACCCCTTTACCCTTTACTCTTTTAAACCTTCCTTTTGTCTCACATTTTTAGTTTAGACTTGTTTGTTTTCAATTTAGTTGCTTGAAAATGCCTAACGGCGAAACATATGTCGCAATTAAAGCTGTTTTGTGGAATTAAATAATCATCTCATTATTTCCTAATATATTATGTTTAGCCAGTTTTTATTGTACTTTAACAAGACAATATAATCCATGTACAATAAATTACATTTTTATTATATTTCCTTTCTATTATTTACCAAACAATACCCAAGAATGAACAATATTTTGCAGTTTTAAAGATGGATCATTGATATATCCACTATTTTTCATCATGCTACAGAAGGGTGGCTGATATATCTGCATCACTTTTCATAAATCATAAAATCATCTAAAAAGTTGTTCTGAGAAAAAATACTATCACATACCAATGGGATTTATAACTGCTTTTTAAATAATTTCCAGTTCTTTTAGATAATTTTTTTTTTTTTAACTTTAAAAAATATATATAAATATTTCAGAGACAGGACATTTAATGATCTAAAAATCAGAAGGGATGGATTTCGTACAGACTTATTAGCTATGTGTATATGTGTATAATTCTTTTCTGAGAAACTATTATGGTTAAAGTTATTATTACCTCCACCCTAACAAAAAATGTCATACTGCAGATGTGACTATGCAAAATTAAAATAAACTGAAATTAGCACAGGCTTTGGACAAAAATGATATAATCCCCATATTACTTTTCTTTACTGATTCATCATAATTTATAACCTAAATGATCCTTTGTAGAAAATAATTCTTCACTATGCTAGGAACTGCTAGATACATCTGCGTTAAAATGTACAAATCGTCACTGATTAAATTATACATTCACAAAAGAAAGTTATTGAATACATTATAACTACGATTATTTAAGTTATTGTAGACCGAGCTTACCACGGATAAAAAAAAACTTGGATAGCATGGATACCCACAGGCATTTTATTTTGAACTTAACATGTTGTACATAGAACCATCTCTTCTCAATAGTGCTCTTACTGGCAGTATGGCTAATTCATTTTCATCATCAGTAGTCATCATACCATTGTCACTGTTCTTGTATTATTGAATTAATTATGGTCTCATCATTTAAATCAATTGTTCATCATCATTCACCCATTTGTTGACATCTTTGCTTGGATGTATCTGTAACGAATGGACTGTTTAAGAGCCCCACCAGAGGTTCATCATGCGAAGTTGTGTTGCGAACACAAACCATCGCCAGGCAAATTATTTGTTGTATATCTAGATCTAGATTTGGCTCGGATAACATGGAAACTCTGTTAACACATTGAGTGCGGCTAGGTCGCCGGTTGCGCCAAGCGCTGGTGGCGTGTATGGCGCCGGGCCGATAACAGAGTGAAGTGTATTGCCCCGCCGGCGCCATACACGCCACCAGCGCTTGGCAAGAAATATGGCACCGGCGACCTAGCCGCACTCAATGTGTTAATCAAACCGTGGATAACTGCAGTTCTTCTGTATATTTGTATATAGCACAAAGTAGAAATTTGGCATGTAGGTGGGGCCTTTAGTTTAACCAAAGAGAAAAGTAAAAACACCTTTCATTTTCAAATTAGAATCTTATATTATAACGGAGGTGTAATAGGGGTCAAATTCTGTAGGAATTACAATGACTGAAGAAAAAAATGAACTATTATGTAAATTAATTTGAAGTTTTCTACATGAAGCTATTTTTATGGGGCTATAAGTCAAAGTTTTACTGTAATATATTATCTTATATTTATGCCCGAGAAATTCCAAAATGAGTCTCAATATTTTAAAAATATGTATTTTAAACTTATGTCTATGGTTTTTAGGGTGTTGTCTAGTAATGTATCAACTGATTTAACAAGATTGCTTCTACAAACCCGGCAAAGTCCGAAATAAAACAATCTGGATATTTTTATTTTGAATCCTTTTTCGTATCTGATTATACAGTCTAGAGAAAGTGTTGTGATGATGACAAAAACGGTTGTATATGTTTTGATCTTTACAAGCTGTTTCTAGTTATGTCTGTATTGATTCCTGAGAAACTGGTGTACCAGTTTTGTTCTAATGGTTTTGGGGTTTATATAATTACTAAAAATATATAAATTTTTATTAACCCTCCGAGTGTCGGTCGTCGCTATAGCGACGATTGTGCGGTAAGATGCGTGCTAGTAGTCGCTGCAGCGACGACTGTGCGCGACGTCACAAAACTACAGTTTTTCGAGCTCAACTTTTGCTAAACTTACTATATGAGGTATCGATCGATTCTACAGAAAACGGTGTATCTTTCGGTATATAGCTTTAGTATTTTCGGCAACAGATGGTATAATAATCTCTCAGTTACTTCTCAGCTGTTCGGTGTTTGAACTAACCTAAGTGGACTTTGTTTTGTTTACGTGTTTAGTGATTGTTTGTTATTGAAAATGGATGGAAATTTATGCCGTGATAGTGAAATTGACCGACTTATTGATGAAGAAGTAAGTGATATTGATAGTTTTGTTGTAGAAGAAGGTAGTGATTTAGAAAGTGACAGTGATATTGAGGATGGAGTTGAAAGTGATTATACGTTGCCTGATTTTTCCTCGGGTAGCGATGATAATTACGAACCTAATTTAGATGAATTAGAAACATCAGATAAGGAAGATTTACAAAGTAATAGGCCTGATTCACCTAAAAAAATTAACAATTTTGTAGGCCTAAATACTCCACAACTTCCAGTTGCTAATCCTTGGGTTCGAGTGTACCCGCCTGAGCCTGAAAGAGATGTAGGCCAACTTTTTGAAGTAAGGAATTGTGTGTATATATTTTTTATTCTTTTTTTGTGTGTATATAAGTAAATATTTTCTGAAACTACATAAAATTTGGAACAAAATGGCTATTCTGGAATTTTTATAACATAGGTGTAGGTATGTTTTATGATAGTGGTCAAATTTGAAAAATAAAAATTTTGAAACATTTTCTAATTTTGGGTGAGAACACTCAAAATTTCCAGCAAAGATATGTAATTTTTATTTATTGCACAATAATCCCTATACTTTTCTGAATAATTTCATGCATCATTTATATGTCTAGGCCTAAAACTGAATTTTTGGTGAATTTTTAACCGAAATCATGCGTTTTAGCCAAAAACAGTGCGGCATTTTAGATTTTACAACAGACACTGGGAGGGTTAAGACCTGTTGTGACCTACGGCTCCAAAGCAAGGTCCCAAACGAAATGCAGCATCAAAGAATATTTTAGCAGAAAAATCTGTGGGCCAGTGCCAGGGCAAAACAATGATGGGTCTTCGAGAATTAGATCATCTTATGAACGAAGTGACCTAACCCAAGGTGCTGATATAGTACAATTCATAATAACTGAAGACATTCACTGGTGGGTGGGACACATGCTGAGAATTAATGAAAAGAAAACACCTAAAAAGATGTTAGATTAAAAAATGGCTGAGAAATAAATGGTTGACAAGGTTTTGAGGAAATATCTGAGAGGAGATTGAAAGGATGAGTGAGGAGAACGAATTGAATGGAGTGAATTGTTGAAAAAGCTAAAACCTATAGCAGGTTATAACACCAGTAAAATAATAATAATTGCACACAAATATTGATTTTACTAAACAATTTTTTTTTTAAGTTTTGTTTTTTGTAACATACTGGTACTTTTTTTATTATTTATTTATTTTATTTTTTTCTTCTTTTTTTTTCAAATAATAGGGTAGTAAAATATAGCAAAATATCCAGCCATAGATCAACTATATGAAATTATTGTAATCTATATTTTTCCTAGGACATACTTAGTTGATTTGAGTATTCTTCTGCCACTCCTAGCATTTTCTTAACTTCTGCTGATGCGTTTCAGATTAACTCCATTTTCCAAAGCTAATTATGTTCTGCTTCCTCCCGCAAAGGAGTCTATTATATAACTTAGATAACCTTCCCTCTTCTATGATTGAGTGACACCATGATGCTATACTATCGGTTAGTTTATATAGTTCACTGTTTCTGTTAAGCTTTATCTAAAATAGTGTTAGAATATTAAAAATGATATCTGATTTGTTATTTATTTATTTTCTCATTTATAATATTTTGTCCTTTTAATATATTCCAAATTATCTATTGTGTTTAACCATCACAATAGTTTTGTTATTAAAACACAAACTGAAAGTAATGCTACAAACACCTTGCTACAGTAATGTAATAACTTCATTTAATCATTTATTTCTTTTTGGATGTGCCCTTCTTCTAACAGATGAGATACAAAATTTGAATCTTCCTTTCATATTTATAGGAACTAATTTGTTGTATAAATCTTGTCTTATTTTTACGCCTCATTTGGCTTGCATATATTGTGTTACGCTCACATTTGTCTTCGTAAACTCCATTTTTTGTTGTACCTATCATTTTCTTCAATTTTATTGCTTAATCTATTTTTAGAAGTATTATTTGTATTTATCGCTGCCTTTATATTATATGTCTTTAAAAAATATTTGATATACATCTCATTTCCTGTGAAAGTAAATTTAGCCCACACACTTTTCTTTTTTCTATAACCTTTCTTGTGTCATCAATTTATTTGACTTTGACTTTTTTTATTAAGTCTTTTCTATAACTGGATTTTTTCCCGCTACTTATTAAGTTTTTTCTTGTATGCTGTTTAGTTAAAGGTAAACTAAGTAATCTTATTCTACTTTAATTGAGTTATAAAGTGTATGATATTTTAAATTAGTTATTTGACCTATGTTATTCTGTTTAATTTAGTTTACAAGTATTGTGAATTATAGTGTTTTAATGATATTCTAAATTCTCAATTTATTATTATTTAAGAATGTCAATGTCTAAGAATAGACTATTTAGGTTTGTGCTTATCAATCAACTTTCAATAATAAAATACTATAAGCAGCCTATGATTTTTCCAACTTGAATGGGTTTTGTTTATTTCTCTGGCACTACAGCCCTGGTTGGGTCTTTACCTCTTCCAAGAGCTCCTCCATTTCCTTCTATCTTGAGTGATTCTTCTCCATCTTCTAACCCTCATCACTCTTATGTCTTCATCCACGTCCTTTGGCTAATCTTTTCAGGGGTCTTCCAACTATTTTTCTCTCCTGTATATATATTATGGTGTTTCCTTTCTCTGTTCTATCACATGGTCAAGCTGATATTCTCTGTGGGCAGGAATGAATGCACACATGCACATAAAGGTACTTCCCATCTCTCTGCTTTTTTTTTGTTTCTGCTGAAAAAATTCGGGTCAGATAGATTTGGAACATTGTAAATATATTTTTGTATACTATTGGCTGGGTGAGTATGTTATGACGGATTTCTGCCTCCTGTCACTTTGACCTAGCTGAACTTTTGTAACTACCCTATTAATATTATACCCAATCCAGATCCAAACTATTTATGAAGCTTGTGATTGTCCTAGGGGCTGTTTCCTTAACTTCTGTGGTGGTGGGGAATGCACTATCAAGGTTTAACAGTCTCTTGTAAGCTAAACACGAGGAGTGACATAACCAGTGTTGCTATCTCTGCAGAAACCTCATAAATCAGTCTTAGTCTTGGCAATGTGTTTAAGGTGATATTTCACTAGGTAATATCCAGAGAACGGAATCATCATCAACCTTGACTTTTTCTTGCTGAACACTATGAGTTATTTATCTCTTTTGGTAGAGAGAGGAATAAACCTTTATGATTGCCTGTGTCCAGGAATTTGTTTCCAATAAGTGGATTTTTGGTCCTGTTCCCAGATCTTTAAAAATATTTGTGTAATAGATACTAAATATTCCAAAAAAATATTCTGGTGATCTGCTTCTTTATTTCCTGGGATTCCTTCATGTATCAGCACCCACAGCAAGGTAACCTTTTAGATTTGTCATCTGGTTGGATTTGCAGACACTCTCATATCAGCCTCAACTCAAAGTACAAACTTTTAGCTTTGAGAGCTGCCTGACTGTATGACATAACCCATGTTGACATTTTTCTTGATGCATAATTCTATTGCATCTATCTTTGCTTGGAAGATAGATGACATTTTTTCTAAGGATTGGCTGTGTGAGTAAACGTGAAATGTTTTTTTTCCTCACCATCAATTTTATTGCATTGTAATTTCTTATTTCCTATCAGGGTACTTGGGAGAGCAGTTGAACTCATTGGGGAAAGAGAGACAAATAATTCAACAGTGAAGTCTAAAGAGAGCACTGCCGAAGCAGTAAAGAAAGATGGATATTCTAGTAAGTTTATAAGATCTTTTAACCCATTGACCACCATGAGCTGATTTGATTGGGGTCCTAATAGCATTACCCTATTGAAGTATAGAAAGTACTAATTCCACATAAGTCAACCGCTTTTGTGCTATGTGTTTTAAAATTGTATAACCCACTTAAAAATAAAGCTAGAACAATAATTTTAAAAAAATTATTTTTAGTTGGACTATATTGTAATAATGAATGTAGGCTAAATAAAAACTATTACTTTAATAATAAAATGTATTTCATGTAATTTATTTTAAACTTGAACAAAAGCCATTTTTACTTTATATAACTAATATAAAGTAAAATTTTTAATGCAAAAGTTCTCTTTACACAACTATTATAAGAATCATAGATGTGAATTTCATTGAGATATTTCAATAACTATTCGATTTATGTATTTATCAAAGTAAACACAGCCTAAACAAAATTTTCTCTTATATTGTATAGGGAACTGCCTACCTGTTTTGACACTAAAAACGTAACTTATAAAAAGCCATATACTCTTGGTTGATTAATCTTTATGATCACAAACTAAAATTAGTTTTTTTGTACAACAGAAAGTCACGAGCCGATAAGATCGGCCTGTAACACTATTCAGAAAGGCTATGGGAGCTGATTAGATCAACTTGTGTCATTTCTCTGAATATTATGAAAGCTGATCAAACCGGCTTATGGTGGTCAAAGGGTTAATTTACCATTTAACTTACTTTGAAACCTCCACTTGTTTAAAATTATTGTAGTTTTAATTACATAGTTGAAATCCTTGCAGCTCTTTCATTCCTTTTATTATTACTGATTGTTTGTAATTTTTTAACAAAAAACAAACAAAGAATAGTAATTAAAGTGGTACATATTTTTGTTGGATGTTGAGGGTAAATCCCTTCCTTTACAGTCAACACCCCAAATTTGTGTTAATTAAACATCAGTCGTGTTTCAAAACATATCGAAATTTTTGTTTATAGAATTTAATCAAAGAATTAATGTTAATTTCAACTAGTTATGACAGGAAAGTTAAATAAAATTACAGAAATATTTATACAATTTTAACATTTATTTAAAGAATGTACATAGATTGCATATATGGATGAGAAGATTTGGCATCACTGATTGCTCTTATTTTAAATTTATTATGATTACTGATTACTGATTATACGATTAGTGTTCATTAAATGCATTAAATCATTTCACAGTGTTCATTTTGTAGAGTGAGGAGTAAAGTAAGGATAATAAATGTAATAGTTTATCATACAGTGTCAAATTACTCTAACTCAATTATATTCACTTAAACTATCATTAAATAATACAATAATTTTCAATAATCGGTGGTTAGTACTTACGCACGATTAGACCTCATTAAATGTATCAAATTTAGAATTAAACCATTACATAGTGTTTGTAGAATAAGGAATAAAGTAAAAGTAATAAATATATTAATTTATTATAATATGTCAAATTAATTCAGTTGTAATCAGTGATTAATGATTATTGATGTAATACAGCTAAATGAGGATCTCCACAAACTTCAAAACAAATATAGGAAATTCAGCCCAATAAGTTGTGTAACAAACATATACATAAAAATTTAAATTAAGAGAAAAATATATGCTATATTCTTATGAACTGTTTATTATCATAGGTAGATATTGCTTGGTTTTACAAATCAGAATAAAAAGATGTTTAAATAAAGCTCGCACACATGTGATACCTAACAAGCTTCAGTGTTCTATCATTTAGGGTGAGAGCAAACTTTGTAAATGATGGTGGGAGGACTAGTTAGTTGCCCTTGTACGTGATAATTTACTTGAAATATCATCAAAATGGGTATTTGAACTTGTTGCCTTTTAATACCAAGGTTTAAATCTTTTGGATCCATACATATGAATATTAAATTTAATAGTTAAAATATTATTTAAAAGTAGACTTATATTCGATTCTTTATCACTAAAATCAACTGAATTTATTGAGTCTAAAAATAACTACAGTAGAACCTCTGTTAACCAGCCTCGGATTAACCGGTCCTCGGATTAACTTATATATCGTAGTGTACTGGTTGGATGAGAGTTTCCGAAAATAAATTGTAATTGAAACACCAAAGCAGCGGCGATATCAAACGACTTTGTCGATAGCGGTATCCCATTGTCGGCGGCGTAAAAACACCGCGGCACCAAAGCGGCGGCGATATCAAGCGACTTTGTCGATAGCGGTATCCCATTGTCGGCGGCATAAAAACACCGCTGCACCACCAAAGCAGCGGCGAGTCAAACGATTTTGTCGATAGCGGTATCCTATTGTCGGCGGCATAAAAACACCGCGGCATTGGCTCCCATCGGTATAGCAGACATACACCCACAAAAACGTTTGATGGGCCGGTTTTTTTCCACGAATCATTTTAGTATACATTATGGAAAATATAACATTTCTTTTCAGTTTTCAGAAGCGTGTGTTGGTTTCGTTTGAGACGCGGTTAAATGTGTCAAAAGACTTGACAGAGGGGAATCCGTAAAAAAGCTTTGTAGTGTTTAATTTTTTCATGTTTGATGTATAATATACATAATATAATATATACGATACATTTATGTACAATTAAATGAGTTGCAATAACATCCTAATTGCATAATTCTTAGTGCTACCTGATTAAATAAGCTTTCTTTGAACGAAAACCGATTTTTCACGGGAACCTCGGATTAACCGGCCAAACGGGCAACCGGCCCGGGTGTCAGTCCCGACTAGACCGGTTAAGAGGGGTTCTACTGTATTCACTATTTTCTTCAAGAACATTTACTTTTCTGTTTTTACATTGACTTGCAAAATGATTGTATTTTTATGCCACATTTTACCAATAGTGAGACTCTGAGACACTTTGTGATTATAACCATATCGAAAAGTTGTCATCTGTTTCTGAACGTGATTGTGAACCCATTGACCTTAACTGCTGTCATGTAGATGCTTTGTCTGCACTGACTTTATTTTGTGCACTTCTGTACCTGTATATTCTTACGTGAAGAAAATTCCCTCCAGTTGAAAATTTGTCATTTCTGCAGCTCTGCACACTTGAATTGCTTTATTTAAATTTAAATCCTTAATAGCCTGTCTTTAATAGCTAGAACTTCATGATCTTTAATTAGACTATCAGCTGGCCAAACTGGCATTTGAACTTAGGTCTCTTAACTGAGTTACATCATTGTCAATTGATTCGCCATCTATTTCTTCACATATAAAAAAACATGTCTTTCATACATTATATTTTTTCTATTATGAAATTTTCTCAGAACAATTTTGATATCATCTTTATCTTCATTCGAACTATAAGTAACATTTTTATAAATTTTTAATGCTCATCTATAATACTAAGTAACAATGCAGTAGTTTGATAAACCGGACTTTCTAAATTACTTTTATTTGGAATTAAATAGATGTTAAACTTTCGTATAAAAAACTTCCAGTTTTCAGCCATGTTACCTGTCCATCAAATCTCAGTAGGCATACATGCATATGCATTTTGAATTATTGTAGGTTTATGTTCTTTTTAATTTTCGTTTGGCATTTTCACTACGAATTAGTTTTGCACTATATATTTTGTTAATGTCCTAAAACTAAACCTATTTTCATTAGATGAATAGTTGATCCTTTTTTAAGACTACACCAAGTTGTATAGCCTATTGTAGGATATAGGAACTAGCAACGAAACACAAACAACTTCCGACTTATCTGAATGTCTCATTTATTCTGCAGCAGACTGACTTTCATCCATTCTTCATCATATCAGCTATTTATATTACTACAGTAGTCTTGTTTTTTACAATGCCTACATTTAGCCTACATTTTTGTATAAACATATTTAAAAAAATTATTAAAATAATAACTAACTGAAAACAACGTTAAGTCCTGTAGTATAATTTGTACTATACTCTACCTCTCATTGCACCTATAAACAATATGTTACAATATGAAAAATAAAAATGAAATGATTTATTCTTAAATTAATACAAATAAAATATGCTATTAAATGTCTTTAAAATATGTCATTATATTTTAACTAAAACTAAAATGTTAACTAAAACTAAAACTAAAACTAAAATTTAACTGTAATTTACATTCCAATGAAATGTTTTTGAACACATTTTTAATTCAAATTTATTTAGATAAAAAGTCTTGTTTCTCGTTATCCGACCTTTTTTTTTCTGTTGTATCTCTCCACCTTCATAACCAGATAACGTCAGCTGCATTTGCTTCATCGTGTTAAGGCACATACTCGAGCAGGGTTTCAATGGCTTTTAAAGCGTCAGAGTGTAGCACCTTGTTTATGTTGGACATCGTGATGTCATCATTGTCTTCTGAAGGTTTGTTAGACACCATATCTATTATACTGTCGTCCGTGATCTCTTCATTTTGGTCATTTTCCATCCACTCTTTTACATCAGAAATTCTACATTCTCACAGCTGGAGATAGCTATTAGAAGAGAAACAAGCTCTTTATATTCATCTTTCTGTATTGGTTCGTACTTGTCACCTTGGAGGTCAAGTAAAAGCTTCCAGGATTAGACAAGTCCAATCTATGATATCTCCTACCAGGCTTCAGCCCTCCATCTGATTATGTCAAGGATATCAATGTGTTTGAGTCTCTCCTAAAATCCCTCTCTCGTTGTCCTTCAAAAAAGAAAGAAGCCTGCGGCAGTATTTTCTTTTTAAAGCTTCCAATACTCCTTGGTCCATAGGCTGACACAGAGTAGTTACATTCTGAGGAAGGAAGACCACTTTCATGTCACCATTTGTCAACTCGTCAACATCGGGGTGTGAATTGTCCAAAATAAGGACTTCCTTGTAAGTTTTTTTGTTCAAAAACTTTTCCACTGTTATGGTTCAAACTCTTTATTGAACCATTTTTTAAAAATGGTGCATTCATCCACACTTTCTTCTTTGCAGTGTACCACAGTGAAAGGGACTCTGTAGATTTCAGATTTTTTAATGCTCTGGGCTTTATATATTTTCCAATAAGCTTAAGTCTTAATTTGTGAGTTCCACTTGCATTGCTACAGGCAAGCAATGTTACTTGTTTGTTGTTTCTATCTCACCCAGGCACAACAGCTTCTTGTTTTGCAGTTAAAGTTTTTGTTGGCATCATTTAAATCAAGTCGGGTCTCATCACAATTAAAAATCTGATCTTCTGACAAGTCTTCATCGTCTATTAACTAATGAAATTTCTTTTTAAAATGATTTACAATCTCTTTATCAATGGATGAAAATTCTCCGGCAATAGTTTGTAACAATTATGAAATACGAGCTTTAAGAGTTCATATAATTAAGTTACAAAAATATATATATAATGAATTTAATATTACTATATTTAAAAATTTGCACAGCAATTATGGGCGCCAGGAAGCTCTCGCTTCCAATTTTGAAAAATGAGTTTAATTTAAATTTACGAATTTGCATATCTATATCTCAGGGCATGAGTTCTTTTTTCTGTGTACTAACAGTGATTCCTGGTTAGAAATGAATAACACTTGCAACTGAAATTTTGACATAAACATTTATTAAACATAAAATATATTAAATGCATGTAACAAAAATCAAAGGAAAAATTCATATAAGATGTCTTAGGCTATCACATCCTATCAATATTATTATCATTACTCAGATCTCAAAAGAAAAAGAATTTAGTCAAATTATATTAATAAATTTCTATTATTTAGTTGCAACTCTTAAAAAAAATGAAAAAGATTTTACTTTATTTCTCTTGGCAAATATTTTATTTTATTTTATTTTAAATATTGATTAATTATATAAAAAAAAAAAACTTTACTTTAGCATATTGTTATACTTTAAAACTCAACAACAAAAGACATTGCATCTTATTGATGAAATACATAATTTAACAATATCAAACATATAATTTGAAAGTAAAAAATCTAAATTATTTAAAATACATATATATGGTTAGATAATGAAAGTCTAAACGTGTTATACCAAATCACGTTATATTTTTTATTTCAAAAGCACTTTTCCTCAAGAGATGACTTGCTTCCTTCAATGTGACTGCATGCTGATTCTGCAAAGTTGCTTTGTCCATTGTTCAAAAGAAAACGTTTTTAGTTCATGTTTCACAAGACTTATTTTTTATTTTATTGTTCCTGTATCAAAATTAATTATTAATGTCTTATAAAATTTTTATTAGTTCTATTTTTCTTATACAGAAAGTTTTTTGTTTATGTGTCCCGAATTACATCATCTTTTACCGAACATGTGAAATCAATCGTTCTCAGAGTTCATCATAATAGTTCACATGTTAAAACAGTATTCAGAATATTAGATTAATGATCAATTAGTTTTTCTTTATAAGATAACTCTAGTCTTTATTCTGAACAAAATATACGAATGTGTAAAGCACGTGGTTTCACAACTAGAAGCTCCATATAACCGAATTTTCCTTTATGATCTTTCAACGAAACCGTTTTATACTCTTAGTTCGTTTCACACAATACTACTCAACGAGACAATACATTATTGTCATTTACAAACCCTTTACATTTTTTACATTGTACTTATTTTGCTTTGTCCTTAGAGGACCTACTTACAACCACACAACCTATCACTTCAGATTCTCTACCTAGACTGTTTCTCACATGGCTCTGTTCAATATTCAACTTCCTGTTTAGAACCGGATATATCCAAATTGTCTGTATCAGCAAGTCGTTTGCAACGTCTCATTTGAAAAAACTATTCACTTCATAAAAAGCGTTCAACACATTATTTTACTAGACATATTATTTAAAAAGAATTTCTATCATTAATTATCCTAAAACTATACATCATTATTTATTTGCGTTTGGAAATCTATTTTTTATTATTAATTTATTCTGTCCTGTACTAAATATCATTAAATATGTATTTGACTCAAGTTACTTCCCACTACATTACCCGCGATTTTAAATATTTAACCAAATCAACATTTTATAGGTATTACAAGTTATCTGGCGTATGCTGTATCTCTTTTTCAAATGATCCAACCAATTGTTGCAGGCTGTGAATTCACTATCCTCATTTTCTAATAACTTTTTAAATTGCAGTGCCTTTTCTTGAAGTAAGGGTCCTGATATGGATACACCTTTCCCTCTCATTGCCTCATGCCACAAGAACAG
Organism: Aphrophora alni; assembly: GCA_963513935.1. NCBI lineage: Eukaryota > Metazoa > Arthropoda > Insecta > Hemiptera > Aphrophoridae > Aphrophora > Aphrophora alni. The sequence continues at coordinate 92,253,221 of OY740765.1, forward strand.
TGCTTCACTTACTTTATAGTGAGAGTCTTTTTTTCATTGTTTTGCACACTTTTATACCACTTCCCGAGGATTGGCTTGTACACCATTTCTCTATTTCCGCACAATTTTTATTCCAGTCTCCAACTGTACTTTTTCCAACTCTCAATGATGTAGCAATTTTTTACTGATGTACCATCTCCTCCAGGTATTTACTGAGAAATATAAAAGCGTAATAAAATAAAATCTTATTCCATCCTTGTTTTTGGACAGTCATTGTTGTTGTTGTTGTTGTTGTTGTTGTTGTTGTTGTTGTTGTTATTATTATTGTTATAATATGCGCTTGAATTTCAAGTTTTAGCTTTTTATTCTGATGAGAAACAAAAATCTATGTTTTTGCCTCATTCAATATAGAACTGTAATTGTGTTGTTTTGAAGTAAAATATGTTGTCTTCAAATATAAAATTAAATCAAACTCAATTTTAGACATAAAATTATTAAAAACATTGTTTTAATAATATTTATATATTGGGTCAGACAAGTGTTGTTATTTTCTGTTCCGATGAAAGGTCTAAGCATCAAAATTCAAATCATGTGTTATATTGTCAAGTAAATGTTTACAACACCTGATAAATGCCACAATCAGAATGAGATATGTCCCTTACCATTGGAAGATATCATGATTCTTAATTCAGGAAAATTATTGAATGAAAAAAACATCGTATCCTTTTAATTTATTATTACCGGTAATAACAGTTTTGAGAAAATGTTGCTTAAATGTCTTAAATCAGGAATTAAGAAAAGTCACACCAGTTTGGGTTTAGAAGTAAACATTCAACCGTTTACCAAGTGCATCATATCACAAACCAATTAGAAAATTAACTTGAATAGATAAAAATCTAGTGTATTCCTTGATGTGGTGGATAATTTTGATAAAGTTTGGCATCGGAGATTGGAATATAAAAAGGATGAGATCTGCCCAAATAATTCTATCAGATTTTGAAATCTTATATCTCGCATCAATATTTTAAAGAGTTAAATATGATTATGAATAATTTGAACTAAAGAAAATATCTAGTGGAGTACCTCAAAGAAGTATACCTAGGCCAATCCTATATCTTTTATAGATTCATGATATACCAAAGTGTGAAGGGTCAGTTACAGCAACATTCACAGATGATACAAAAATAATGGCCATAAGTGAATGTATCGAGAAATCAACAGCAAGATTTAAAGCAGTCATAGAGGAAGTTCATATTGATCCAAGAAATGGTGAATTAAATGAGGTAAAATGAACTGATTTCACTAATAGAAAAGTGCTCCCAGTACTGGTGTTACTAAATTTGCTATCCGATAATGAGATTGGATGGCCAAGATGAAATTTGAGACATTGAATGTGCTTCGCTGGAAGGAGCACATCACAAAGAAGAGAAAACTAAACATAAAATATAGAAAAAATGTATTGGGTGTTTGAAAGATAATCAGAGCGAATTCTTGTTAGGAATTGGATAGTTTCAGTTAGGAATATAGTCGAAGTTCTTTTTAAGAAGCCAGTATGACAACAATTATTGTGACAGACCTGCAAAAAATGATGAAATTGCATACCATGCAAGCAAAGCAGATGTCATTGATGCTACAATGATATATAAACCCTTGTGTGGGTCAGTGTTCCAAGATTGATCAAGTGAAGGCATTGGAGGAATTCTTGAAGATAGTCAGACGGACTTGGCGAGTAAAATCTTCCAGAGAGAATAATTCTTGAAGATAGCCGAACGGACATGGCGAGTAAGAGCTTCCTGGGAGAATAATTCTTGAAGATAGTCAGACGGACTTGGTGAATAAGAGCTTCCTAGGAGAATTGAGACATCAGACGACCATCCATAAGAGCAAACTTCTTGTACAAACCTTGTAATTATTTCAGTCATATAATTAAACTATAATGTAGAATCAGATCTGTGAACCACAGCAATTGGAGTAAGGATCTAATCCTAACAAATATATATTTTACAAAATCATTGAATCTATTGGTATAATAAATAAATGTTTCTTACCCCTAGAACTGTCAATGATAATTTTCTTCGTTTGTTTAAAAATTAATAAAATATATTATTTGTATACAAAACCTAACTTATAGGATATCATTTTTCTCAGAAAGATGCGTAGAATTTATCTATGGGGAGAAAAAAAAATAGAAAAAAAATTATATGAAACGGTTTTGGAGTAAGTATGTTAGGTGTCAAAAAATGAAGTTAACATTTTTCAGAATAACCTGTATCATCCAAAATCAATAGCTTACCACCTTTTTTAAGATACACAAAAGTTTTGTATAATATTTGTGAATATATTTAGAAGAAGAAAAAAATTAATTTGTTACATTTTCAAAAAAACAAAAATTGGTTTACGAAAAAAGAGAATTTGTTACCCTTATTTTCAAAAATTCACCAAAAATAGTAATATTTATGGAAAACACAACTTCTATATATCATTATATTCAGAAAGGTACATAGAATTTAGCTGTGTAGTGAAAAAAAAAAAAAGAAAAAAAAAGTTAGATGTAAAAAATTTGGAGTTATGTCAAATAGCAAAAAATCAGAAAGTAACGGAGGCAAGAATTTCACAGATATGGTAATGTACACCATACAATTTTTTTTTGTTTGTATTCTTTGAAGTATTACTAGAGATTTATAATATATTTGTGGATAAAAGTTGCTAAAAAGAAAAATCAATTTATAAAATTTTCATTAGACATGGTTCATTTTTACGTAAAAAGTGAATATTTGCTAACTATTTTCAAAAATTCACCAAAAATATAATTATCATTCTAAACGCAAGTTTTTATTACCAGTGTTCTCACAAAGATACATAGATTTTATGTGTGTAATGCAAAAACTTTTAGATTTTTGGAGTTATTATGTACGGAATCAACAAAATTACCCTGTAATCGAGGCAAAATTCTACAGAAATAGGTATATAAACCAATTAAATTTTTTTTTATAGATAGGCCTATATAAATTTATAAACATTTTGCATACATTTTGGTAAAAACATAATCTATTTATAAAATTTTCATTAGACAAAATTATTTTTTTATGTAAACACATCTAAATTTGCTAAAATGGAAGACCAGATTATAACATAACCTCTATCTCTATACAGCCTCAATATTTGATGTCCAACAATAACATTCACTCAAAACAATAAATTCTACTAACAATAATACAGATATTGTAATTTGTATACACAATTTATAATAAATAAATAAAACAAACCTTCAGAATAACAGAAATATAATGCCAAGTCACATACCACTACGCCTTTCACGTGTTATTTTAGTGCACATGCATCGCTAACTTCCAAGTAAGAAACAATAACCTATAAGAAGCTCTAGGACATAGCAATAAGAAACTCTATTTTGCATGATTATGCATCTATGGAACATTAGCTTTCCAATGTTATTTTTTATTGCGATAGGACGATTCTAAGTGGGCGAAATGTTGAATTGCAAAATACGTGTTTTCCAGTCATTAGACTAAACCATACGTTACCGAACGACCCGAAATGGGGTCGCTCTGCAGTTAAAGGGTTAAACAGCTTGGGTTCTTTATTTTCAATAATATCAAATAGTTCATTACTCAATTAACCTTCATTAACAATTATAACTATCTCCTATCTAATTGCAGTGTTACAATATTCTTATTATTACTATTAATCCAGAATGACTCTAATTGCTGTGACTCATAGATCTGATTCTACATTATAGTTTAATTATATGACTCTGAAAAAATTACAAGGTTTGTACAAGAAGTTTCCTCACCCTGCTTGCCACTCTTATAGATGCTAGTCTGAAGTCTTAATTCTGCTAGGAAGCTCTCACTCGCTGAGTTCGTTGGGCTATCTTCAAGAATTCCTCCACTGCCTCCACTTGATCAATCTTGGCCCATTGGCCAAGTGTCCTCCCACCCAAGGGTTTATATATCATTATAGCATTAAAAGCAATTTCATCATTTTTGCAGGTCTGTCACAATAATTGTTTTCGTACTGGTTTGTTAAAAAGAGCTTAGACTATATTCCTAACTTAAACTATCCTAATCCCTAACAATCTACATAACAAACTGCTCTTATGTAAGCAAATATTTGGAAACTTATTTGGAACTGTGGTATTCAGATATAGTACTATATCAAGAAAACTAACATCAAGGTAATCCAAGAATTTTTGGATAAAGTACTTCAAAATATCTAACGCTCCATGGTATATTAGAAATTATAACATTCATCATGATGTTCAGTTAGAAATAGTTGCGATGAGATTAATGGATTCGCTGTGAAGTATGAGTAACACTTACACCAGGATGTGAATATTGAATATCTGTGCATAGTTATATTAGTGAGCTAGTGCAGTGACTCAAAAGAGTGAAACCATGTGATCTAGTTCTGTAAGTAGTAGTGGTAGTTTTGTGCAATCACACGAGTATAATGGTTGATATTTTCTTTAAGAGTCATTGATTGTTCGTTAAACTGTGCAATATATTAGATAAAGTTACTTGATAACCATAGAGAAAATTGTAAAATATTTTTGTGTGAAAAAACACAAAATAATAATACAAAAATAAAATGAGAAGATTAGGTCGAATTAAGATATATATATATATATATATATATATATATATATATATATATATATATATATATAGTTTAATCCAGATATCCTAACTACGGACATAATTTTACTATAAAAAAATAGGTTAAGAATTTGTATTTATTACCTTTGTTATACTCACATGTACATTATATGCAACTTATATAATTATTATAATTGTTTTGTTCAGAATCTCATCTTGTACAACAGCCCGAGAGTTCTTTACCATCAGCAAGTATTGTTGAACTTGAGAAAGTTATAGCTTCTGCAGCTCAAGAATGTGTACAGTCTTATAATAATTTAACACATGTAGTAAAAGGTATATTTCATTTCATATAGTATTATAGAATAATGTTACTGTTATTTTCATAAATAACAACTTATTTTACTACTCATGTCTTATATTACAGAATAAGGACAGACTGCTTTTCAGTATTTTCCATCAAAAGAAGTGTTACATTGTCTGTGTGGTAAGCAGTAACATAACAGATGTATGTTAGATTTTATAAATAAAACAAAAATGGTTATAAAATATATCTTATTTAATCATGATTACATAACAATTAAAAGATACTTCAATAGGTATCGTTCAATAGGGAACATCTGTTATAGCTACAATATACATCATCATTGGAAAGGGAGTGGAGATGATACTGAATAAATTTTCTCTATTCATAAATAGGGAGTTGGGAAAAGAGGTATGTTTTAACTGTAATGATACCCTTTCCCCTATTTTGTTAAGTAGGTTCAGCCAACTTGCTATGAAGTGGGATAGGGGATTGAATAAATATCCTCTATCCAATAACTGGAGATTTGGTTGTTTAGATATGTTGTAACAGTTGTAAGTAGCTGGTTGTTATCTTATAACTTGTCGTCGTTAAACAGGTTTGCAACTATTTAAAAAAATCAAATATAAAAAAGAAAATCAAGACTGTCTTTCTAATGGTAGGCATCCATTTTCTGTATTTGGCAACACTTAAATATGTAAGCTTTTATTAATTCGACTAAGTCTGTATGTACATTTTTTTTAAATACAATTTCTTTGTTTAATCTAATGTTTATTTAAGAAAAAACAAGGTTCTGGCTCTAATCTGTACTTACCAGGTCGGCTACATGTGAAATATGGATGGATGGATGTACTCAATGAAAATTTAGTCAAGCATGTTTGGTTTTAAAAGAAATCTTTCTTTTACTGAAATCGTAGTTTCAACAAGTTTTACAAAAATCATTATCTTTATAGATTATATTTATTCTAAACATGTTAAATCCTATACAATCCTACAAGCGTTGTGCAAAATCGTTGTAATATTTAGTGTTTTAGTACAAAGAAAATGTCTGAAACCAAATCGTTCATATCTCTGATAGTTTTCAGTAATACAACTTGTTACCTTCTTATATTGTTCACTTATCACGACTAATATGAATTTCTGTGTGCAACACAACTTCTTTTATGAACAAAGTCTTCACTTTACCAAATGTTTTTCTTCTTAAAACGCACCATGTTACTTCTGAACAAACAACGTCCAGTCTCTCAGTCCCTCTACCAAAGAATGACGCCCAGCCAACTTGCATAGCAACACAAACAATCTGTTTACTTTTTCCGTTCCAATTGGGTTCGGACTCTGAGTCCTCGACACAACCCGTGCCTTTTTGTCAATTTCAGCCTAGAGGGTATTACATTATTTCAAGGTAGGCGCTTAATTTAAATTGTTTGATTTTCGTTATTTATCTTTTTCTTTTTTAAAATATGCTTTGTCCAAAGTTTAACAATTTTTTGATTTTGAATAATATTTATTTTCTATTTCTTAATTAATTAATTATCTGACCAATTATCCTTAATATCTTTATTTATTTATTTTTTATTGGTTGGAGAATGTCCCATGCTTACTACTACTATGAAACGGTAATACTACTGTTTCATCTACCTTTTAATAGTATGCACAGCTAACTTATTATGAAATGGGATAGAGGATTGAATAAATTTTCTCTATCACATAACTGGGTAGTTGGAGAAGAGATATGTTGTAATGGTAATACTACCATTTCACCTACCTTTTTATAGTATGTACAGTGAACTTATTATAAAATGGGATAGAAGATTTAATAAATTTCCCCTATCCCATAACTCTGTGGATTTATGGGGAAGAGATATTTTTAACGCCATTACTGCAGTTTCCTTTACTTTTTTATAGTGTGTACACCCAAACTAACTATGAAATGGGATAAAGAATTGAATAAAGTTCCTATATCCTTAACTAGGTAGTTGGGGAAAGAGGTATTTTTTAACTGTAATTCCCCCGTTTCCTTTAGTTTGTTACAGTAGAGTTAGCCAACTTACTATGAAATGGGATAGGGGATTGAATAAATATCCTCTATCCCATAACTAGGGAGTTGGGGAAGAGATATGTTGTAACGGTAATACTACAGTTTCATCTACCTTTTTGTAATATGTACAGTGAACTTATTATGAAATGGGATATAGAATTTAATAAATTTCCTCTATCCCATAACTGTGAATTTATGGGAAGAGATATTTTTTAACGGTAATACCACAGTTTCCTTTTCTTTTTATAGTGCATACAGCCAAACTTACTATGAAATGGGATAGAGGATTGAATAAAGTCCCCATATCCTTAACTAGGTAGTTGGGGAAAGAGGTATTTTTTAACTGTAATGCCACTGTTTCCTTTAGTTTGTTACAGTAGGGTTAGCCAAGTTACTATACAGTGGGGGTAAGGGATTGAAGGGGTTCTCTATCTTTTACTTACATTGGTGAAAACGTAATGTTCTAACTGTCATTACATTGTTTCCTCTATTATGTTACATTATATTCACCCAACTTACTGTGTAATAGATGAAAATAACTGGGTAATGTTGTGGGGGATTTCATAAACTTACATTATCCATAACTAGGGAGTTTGAGGACTAGTTATGTTCTAACTTTATTTGACACTCTTTACTGCACTTTGTTTCAATAGGTTCAGTCAACTTAGTGTGCAATGGGTTGAAGGGATTGAATAAATTTCATATATTTATAACTAGAGAATTGAGGAATAGGTTTATTCTAACCTTAGTGACATTCTTTTTTCTACTTTGTTGCAGTAGGTTCAACTATTTTACTGTGTGTGGTGTAGTATATTGAATCAACTTCCTCAATTGATCACTTTTTTGTTGAGGGAAAAGTTCATTCTACCTGTAATAACAATTTTTCCTATACTATGTGGCCGTAGGTTCTGCTAATACACTGTGGAGTGGTGAGGGAAGGAGGTTGAATCAGTTTTATCAATTTATTAGTATAGAGTTTTGGAAAGATTTGTTCTTACTGTGTAACATCTACTACTTTGCTGTAGGTTCTGCCAACTTGTAATCACTAGTTAGTAAGGGGAAGAGTTTGTTGAACTCTAATGACACACTTACCTTTACTTTGTGACAGTAGGTTCAGTAAACATACTATGCAATTTTGGAGGGAATTGAATAAACTTTCTCTATCCATACTAGGGAATTGGTAGTAGTGGTATGTTCTCACTGTAAATGATACTCTTTCTTCTACTTTGATGCAGTAGGTTTAGCCAACTTACTTTGTAATGGGGTAGGTGATTGAATAAATTTATTGTATCCATAACTAGGGAGTTGGTGTAGAAGGTATGTTTTAGTTTTAATTGTAAATGATACTCTTCTCTCTACTTTGTTACAGTAGTTTTAGCCTACTTCCTGTGCAGTGATGGAGAGGATTGAATAAATTTCATGTATTCTTAACTGAGGAGTTGGGGGAAGAGTTAGGTTCAAAACACAATCCAACTCTTTCCCCTACTATGGTGCTGTAGTGTTTATCAACTTACTGTGCAACAGGGAGGTATTCAATAAATTTACTCAATTCTTAACTAGGTAGTAGGGGGAAGAGGTATGTTCTAACTGTATTAATATTTTTTTCCATCACCATGTTGGTGCACTCAGTTTACTGTGCAATTGAATAAATTTCCTCTATTTTCAACTACATTAATCACCATTTGTAGAGTTTAGAATCTATATTTTAATCTGAAATTTGGAGTTGTTTGTACCCTATATAATCAACATGATTCTACTTACAGCTTTAATTACCATAAACAATATGTTTTGTTCATTTTCTGCATTATGGAATAGAACTGTATACTTGTCTTAACCCCCTCTTCTCCAACAAGAACCAAAAAAGAAATTGGATAACTGGACCGAGCACTTAATTTTAAAGTTATAATTTTACTCTACTATTAGCATTAGAGTGTATCTATAACCACATGATTCTTGATTCTGTTATTTTGTATGAAAATAACAAAATACTCATATTTCCAAAAATAGCAAGCATTGAAATGGCTTTTAATCATTTTTAAAAATAAATTTCAGACAAATTTTTATCTCTTAGTAGAAGAAATAAAAAGAAACAATCCTAAATTATTTATATTTAATTGTTAAGATGGTATTCCTTTGCTCAAACAAATGAACTCAAAGTTGCGACAACTGATGTGGAGGGATTCTTACTAACATCAGTTTTTTGTTTAGTAATAAGTATTCCTTTATGGAAAGCAAACACATAAATATATACATAAGACATAATAAATGTCTGGTTACTTTATAACTTGTTTTTACCAACTGTAGATTTAAAACAGTTTTATGAAGCATATACAGTATGGTGTTATTTATTTGTTTAGATTATAGTGAAGGAGTACAACGCTTAATTGATCGCTCATTCCAGGAAATTGATTCAAGAACGTGGACAGAAATTGGAATAAAACAACAACAAAAACAGGAATTGTTTCATTTTGCAGAAGCTAAAATTGATGCTGCTATGTAAGCTAATTTCATTAATTTCAATTATAGATTATAGAAGAAAAGTATGATTATTTATTTGTTAGTTTGTCAGAACATTGTGTAGTAGAATTGCAGTAGTTATTGACAATAATTTATTCTAGGCATGTAATGCTACCCATGGCTCTTTCTACCTGTATATTATCATGTACATTAACCTCTACCCTAACCTAAATATGGGCTTTGGAAACTTCTCTATCCTGAGTTATCCATACTATGAAGATCTTTGTATACCAGTCGTACAAATGCAATCATAGCCGAGGTAATTTATATAAGATGGCTTGATGTCTCTTATTCTTGTATTTGTCGCAAGATTGGTCATGGTTCTTAAGTAAAGTAGTAGGGTGGTTAACCAGCATTGACTTGTTAACAGACCAGTCACCATCCTGAGCTCTCCTCTGTTCATCGTGATAAATGCTTTCCTTTTGGCCTCAAGAAGGTCACTTACCATTTTCCTTGCCTGTCTATAATCTGTCTGTGTAATGTCTTTTCCTCTATTTAGCTTTGTAAGCCTTGAATTCATCCTTATTATACATATATCTCCTAAATTACAATAGTCTCCTGGGGCAATAATCTGGTTATTTTAGGTTATCCAGTAGTATTAAAGGTCCAATAATAATTTTCACAGGCATTATTTAAAAAATGCTTCTTTTGTAAAAAATTAGAATAACTAATTTGGCATAAAATACTATTATTATATTTGTAATAATTAATTTAATTACTTTTTTTGATATAATTACTTATGTTTATAATATAATAATATCTGTCCGCCATCCACTCCAGAAATAAATTTATTTATGATATTACAAATACTGATATTTTTTCTAAAATAATGATGTTATTGATCTATTATACAATCTCTTTTTGTATTTTGTCTGTTATTTGAGTGGTTACTATTTTGAAATTCACAAAATTGAATTAGTAGGTTAACTAACTCAATAGAGGAACATACTACCAAATTGGATATTTAAGGACCATGTTGGTTATGTTAAGGATTCTGGGCTTTGCACATATTAGACAAAATACAGGATCACTTGCTGTTAATTAAATTAAATTGATAAATTTGTTTTAAAAGTTTTCTATAATTTTAATTGACAATATTTCACACTATTTGTCAGATATTATTTATGAACATTTTTTTAAAAATTCATTAACTATTAAAACATATTTTATATTGATGAGCCTTGCTCAAATTTGTCAAATGTATCACAAATTAATAAATCGTAATAATTCTGTTCTGATTAGATATTATTATCTGCTGTTTTGATGTTAGAACATTTATGAGTCATGAGTAAATTTATTAATTTTTAAAATTTTAATGTAACAGCAGATATTTCTTGTTGAAACTCAATTTTCAAGGATTAAATAAAGCTAAAGCTTAATTGCAACATCATTGAGTTGTCCGATGATGCCGCAAGGCGAAACAAGTGTAGCTCATTTATATTATTAAAATAATTTGAAACTTTAGCTTTATTGCTTTATTTAATCCATTTTTTTTTAAAATAAAACTGGTTCTACAAAGTAGTTTGGCAAAATTTTACATGGCTTAATATTTCATGATATTTGGTTCTTTTAGGATTTCGATAAATAAAATACACAGATCAAAGAGATACATTTAACAAGTCATTTTTATATTACAAAATTATTAATTATATTGTTAAAATAGTACTTAATATTACCTGGTTTCATAATAGACTAAGGCATGACAGGTTGTAACGTCGGTAATTTCAAGCTAAGAAATAATTGTTAGACGGTGAAAAATTAAACAGAACATAATAATCAGCTGTGTACTGATTCAAATTGCATCTATACACTGCTCTTTTCTGGTAGAGAAAAGATTGAAACTATTCTTCAGTCTGTTTTATCAAAGTTGTCTGTTTGTCCATAACGGGTTATCTCTAATTTATGTTAAATTCCTAAACATTACAGTTTTTAGAGTGGGATTCTACACCAGGCCCTGACAACACAGGTTACTCTATGATTAAACACCTCACAACTTCTTGGAAACTAACTCTTCTTTAAATATAAAATAGTATATTTGAGAAACAATGCTTTTTCCTGATACTTGGTTGGAGACTACTTTAATTCCTCTTCTAAAACTAAAAAAAGAAAAATTGAACTAGGAATTTACAGTCGCATTTTATTAATAATGTTCTTTACAAACTGGTAGCGAAAATGGTCAATGTATTGTTTGGTTCGTCGAAAGCAACCGACTGGTTTGTATTGGACTAATAGAATGTTTGTATATTTACTGACTTGTATAACTCATCAGCAATGTAAATAATCTTCAACAATAGTAAGCTATATAATTTTAACTTTAAATTATGATGACCGTTTGCAAGTGATAGGATCAGCGCACATTTCATGAAAGAAGGTGCATATAATTTATCGACTTGTCAAAGTTATCGCCAATGTAAAATCTTCTATAATAATAAAATTCAATATAATTTTAAGTTTAAATTATGACGACAGTTGCAAGTGTTGTAACATGCAGTTCTTTGGTTTATGCGAATTATTTAATTCTAATTGCTTATTAATTATTTGAATTTAATATTTACTGTTTCAAACGGGCTTCTGACCCATTTCTGTACTTCACATGCAACGTGAAATGGAAGGATGCACTCTAATTAAAGTATAGTTACACATTTTAGGCTCTGAAAATCTTTTTAATATTTATAGTTAAATTTGTTAAACATTTTATACAATTATAATTTCCGTGATTTTTTATTCTTAATCCAAACAAATGACATTAAACTTATACTAAACTACAAAGTTTTCTGTAAAACCTTTTTTTTTTTTTTTATTTTTTTTACTGAATTTGATTCTACAAACGTTCGTGATCAATTGTTTCTCCTCCCTGTCTAATTTCTTTAAAATAAACAACTCTTTACCTTCTCATGATGAAGAAAAAAACCCACACTCGCTCCAACGTACTCAACCTTCTTTTTCAATCACATTTTTTATAAAATTTCTCGCTGTTCATGTCACTCTTGCTTGCACCCACGCTACCTCTCGTACCGGCGGTGTCTACCTGACTCTCTCTCCGCAACGCTACTAAGAAAACGGAACTTTTACCTCGACTCCCACCAGTTTCGTAGTATAGATCAATGAGAGTCGGCCTTTTTCATTCATGATGTCACTAGGTCTGTAGATTCCGTTTTCAATGTCAATGGAACCGTGCATTTCTTGTAAGCACAACCCGCGCTCTTTTTGAATTGTTCAATTTTAATTTCTTTATTTATTTTTTTACATTCGTTCTTTTCAAATTTGATTTGTCTTATCTTATAAAAATGATATAAGAAGAGATTTCTGATTATATTTTGTTTTAATAGAATGATAGATGTAATATATAACATGCTCACATTATATAAAAAAATATTAAAAATTTATAAAAAGATTACAGTTTTGCAATAGTGTCATAGTGTACAGATAACAACAGAAGGTGTATCGCCACACTGAATATCTGTATTTAAATTGTGTTTAATAAATCAATCTTAAAAATCACGGAACACAATTTTCCACTAAAATACTAGCATATTTGTCCTTGATATATTGGAAACTGCTATACGAATATATATATTTAGTAAAACATTGTTGGTGGTGTAGCAAAAGATAAAAATGCATAAAAGAAATATGTACACACATAATTAAATTTACAACACCAAGAGTGGATTGAGTTCCTTAAAAAAAGAAGAAATATGTAAAATGAAAATAGTTGATATAATGCTGTTTTTTCCTTAATAATAGAATAGAAAAAGTACTTTATTTTGACATGTATTCCATACAAAATATAAAATAAATTCACAATTAATTAATTATACGAGATAAAATAAAATGAAATAAGCGAATAATATTCTTTCTTTACAGAGTACTTTACAGCAATGGTCTTTTTGACCGTCAGCTGGGTTGGCATAAACAAAACAATATAGTTAAAAATTATACTATGAGTCACATATATTTACACATATAGACCTGTGTGTATATAACCTTCCTTCCATCAGTGCACCCATACATATATAATCATATAATCATACAAAATATTCAATATAAATGACTACAGAACTAATTAATTTGGCACCAGCTATACAATTAAAATTACTTACATGTATAAATAGATTTACAGTAATCCTTCCAAGAATTTAAGTGTAACCCCCCTCCCCAACCAAAATTTTGTGTACTGTTACAGTTAAAAATTAAATTCATTTATTAATTCCCATGCAATCTTCATGAATTTACCCAATCTCCACCAATTTCTCCCATTTAATAAAAGTTCAAATTCCCCCCTATTTAAACTACATTTGAAAAAACACAAATTTCTTATATCGGCTAGGATAGGACAGCGAGCAATAAAATGGTAAACCGTCTCGTTTTCATTTATGTTACATAAGGATCATAACCATATTTTATCGTTACACCACGGTTTATAGTTTAAGTCTACAAGTTCCGCCCTTGCTTTGATGATCCAACTTATTGTTTGTATATCATATTTATCAAATAAAACAAGTCTACTGCCGAGTTGAAAGTCAAGGTCCCGGTACTGTTTGTGATATGTCGCATTTCTTGCCCTCTGTAAACATTCTCCCTCCCAAGTAACTCTGACCGCTTCAATAACACTAAGCATCTGTTCACGTAGCCTATCAATATTGCTCATATCCACATCAATCCCGTATTTATATCCTAACACTTTCCACTCCTGGCACCAGTAAATGCCCCTTTTTATTATTTGTTTAGCAAGAATGTTTGGCAATCTATTCTTTGGTAAAGCTACAACCCTTAAAAGAAAATTCAGGTGGATTCTCAATGTATACAAATAAGCCTTTTCAAACCCTGTTTCTAAAAACAAGACATAATTTGGGGTGTTATTTGGCAACTTAAATATTCTTTTTATAAATAATCTAAATACCCCTTCCAATTCATCACTATCCTTGTAGCCCCAGACCTGGGAACTGTAGCATAAAATCGCTTTCACAATAGAATTAAAACATGTAAACTTGGCACTAAGTGGGACCCTCTCGTTACCTAAAAGGTTGTGCCATACCGCGTTTATAGCATATTTTGCAGCCATAGATTTGTCCTTAAATTGAGTTTCCCATGACAATGATGGAGTAAGTATAACACCCAAGTATTTATATTTATTGACAACCTCTACCCGTTGCCTTTTGTACCACCACTTCTCATTTCTACACAACTGACCCCCTTTCCTAAAAACCATTATTTTAGATTTACTTAAATTAACCCGAAGATTCCACTTGTTACAATAATTTTCGAGCTTATTTATCATACTCTGCTAACTACCAGGAGTAGGGGACAGAATAACAATATCATCTGCATACAATAAAACACTGACCTTAAACCCTTCAAAATCGCATCCTCCACCTAAAATATCAGCCAAATCGTTCACAAATAAAGAGAATAGCAATGGACTTAAAATACAGCCTTGTTTCAAACCCATATTAGTTTCAAAACATTTCGTTACGCCCGCATTACACCACACTCCCGATGTTGTACCTTTGTAAAGCTCTTTTATAATATTCAGCATATGAGAAGAAATACCCAAACACGATAACTTAAAATACAGCGTCTTTCTATCAATAGTATCAAAAGCAGAGGAAAAATCTACAAAAAAACAATACAGTTTCGCCCGCTTCTTTGACAGTTGCAACTGAATCATACTAGTTAAGTTGAATATGTTATCTATGGTGGAATAACCCTTTCTAAATCCGGCTTGAAATTCACTAATTATTTGATGACTATCTACCCAATTGTTTAATCGATTGTGCAATAAACTAGCAAACACTTTCGCTATACAATCTATAAATGACAGACCTCTGTAATTTTGCACACAATCGACATCCCCTTTTTTATGCAAAGGAAAAATTATAGATTTTTTAAAACTTTCTGGAACGCGTTCTTCCATATATATTTTATTGAAAATAGCCAATATCTTTGAACTTAAAACCCGTGGGCCGTTTTTAAAAAATTCATACGGTACTCCATCGAAACCTGGAACCTTCCCATCTTTCAATTTTGCCAAAACCATTTGCAGTTCTTGCTGGTTGAATTGCTTGTCGAGATCATTGTCGAAAATATACTGTTCCGTATAAGAAATATCCCTTGGTACAATAAGAGGATTCAAAAGATTTTTAAAATACTCCACCCGTTCGACACAGCTAATATTTTCAGCTAATCTGCTTTTTGTATTTTTAAAACTTTTCATAGCATTCCAAAATTGTTTTGCATCTTTAACTTGCCCCAAACTATTTACAACATATTTGTAATGTAGCTTACGTTTAGTTCTGCATAACGATTTAAAGTTTTTATTTGCCTCTAAATATGCAACTTTAACCATAGTTGAATTTGTTTTGCGAAACAGCTTTAAGAGTTTAAAGGCTCGCTGCCTTGATACCAGACATTCGAAATCAAACCATTGTTTACCGTAGTGTTGTTGTTTGTACTCGGTTTAAAGTGGGCTGCTTGTTTGATACAACGAATCATTCTATTGACATTTATCTGGTTATTATTCAAGACATCAAAGGTTGCCATTTCCTTATCTATGTTTTTACCGAACAAGACGTTATCTGAATTAGTCCATTTTAATCTTGGCAACAATGGTAGTATACAATCCTCACCCCTTTGGCTCTCTGCAAGTCTACCAACTTTACAACTTACACAAATAGGTAGATGATCCGATCCTGCATGACTTATAACCTCAAAATCATTTACTATTTCTAAACAACTCACTGATACAACCGCAAGGTCAATTACAGAATTACCCATCTTCCCAATAAAAGTAAATTCTCTTTCAGCATCACTTTGCGTTCTGCCATTCAAAACCACTAATCCAAAATTAAGGAATAATTCTAGAAGTTTACGCCCCCTTGTATTTAATATCCTGTCTTTCGATTTTCTGACCCCTCTAATTGTACTAGTTACATTAATATAATTATACATATCAGAATTATTTTGTTCGTTAGATATTCTGCCATTAAAATCTCCAATTATTATTAAATTTTGCTCTGAATTTGAATTAATAAAATTACAGAAATTTTCAAAGCTGTTCTCCCATTTGTTATAATTTAAATAAATTGGCAAAACCAACAAGGATTCATCATTATTGCAGTTTTTAATTTCAATTAATTTTATGTTACGTTTGCATACGAAACTAACTTCTTTAGTAAAGGATGACTGTAAATTTACAAAACAAATAATACCTCCTATTGCCCTTCCAAAATTAGCATTTCTTTCAGCAAAACTAAAAAAATCGATTTTAAAATTAGGAAGACTCTTAACAATAAACTCTTCATCATGTTCAGATATAAATGTTTCTAATAACAAAATTAAATCATACTTATTTAGTAAATGAAAAAAATAATCTTCACCAACCTTGGCTCTTAGTCCACATACATTATAAGACAATATTTTAAAATTGCTAACCGTCTGAGGCACTATATTGTCCAGCTCCTTATCAGCTGTTTGAGAACATTATCCTGAGAAATTGGTGTTTAGTCCCTAAGAAGATGTTGTCTCCACTCCTTTCTCGTCCGTCCGTCCTGGTTGCAGCTTCCCTGGACCGTTTTTTCCTTAATAATAATTGGTTAAGTTAAAAATTTCTTCATCAAAATCAACCCTTTTATTGCTAATATCTCATTTTTTTTTATTTTTAAAAATACATTTTAATTTGAATTATTGGTAGATAATTACATTATCTTTAAAATGCCTTTTTTTAAATTTTTCTATCTAAAACTCAAAAAATTTCATGAAGGGAAAAAAAAAGTAAATATTTGTATACCAAAATACTAATATATCTTGGCGCTCGATCAAGTGTCGCGCCAATGAATAATAAAATTTATATATATATATATATATTTTAATACATTTAAGAGATAAAAAAATATTATTATAGAATTCAATTATTATAGATAGGCCCTATTTCCCTATCAAAAAAAGGGAAATTGTTAAAATTATTTTCAAAAATTCACCAAAAATAGTAATATTTATGGAAAACACAACTTCTATATATCATTATATTCAGAAAGATGCATAGAATTTAGCTGTGTAGTGAAAAAAAATGTTAGATGTAAAAAAAAAAGTGGAGTTATGTCAAATAGCAAAAAATCGGAAAGTAACGGAGGCAAGAATTTCACAGAAATGAATGTACACCATACAAAAAAAGTTTTGAATTTTTTCAAGTATTACTAGAGATTTGTAATATATTTGTTGATAAAAGTTGCTAAAAAGAAAAATCTATTTATTACATTTTCATTAGACATGGTTCATTTTTACGAAAAAAGTGAAATTTTGCTTCAAAGTTTGGCCTTATTTCAAATATTCACCAAAAGTATAATTCTTATTCAAAACTCAAGTTTTTATTACCTATGTTCTCAGAAAGATACATCGGTTTTATGTGTGTAATGCAAAAACTTTTAGATAGAAACATTTTGGAGTTATTATGTACGGAATCAACAAAATTACCCTGTAACCGAGGCAAAATTCCACAGTAACAAAAAAGTGTGGTATACGATATCACGCCAAAGTACACAGTTATTATAATAGACAACACGTCAGCAGTTGCAATTAAAACAAAAGAGCATGCCCAAAAAATGTGACTAAAAGAAGAACTTAGATTTTTGGATGCAGAGAAGGAGAAATTAAATATAGAATTATATGAAGCTTATTTGAATTTATTTAAATATATCACATTTTCCATTTTATTTTTGATTCCCATTAACCTGTTGACGAGTACAGATGTCATAAGACATCCTGTATTGTAGTGCCCATTTGAGTAGTAATGCTGTAGCCATAAAAGACACCCTGGGGAGTAAGAAAAAAAATACACAAAACTAAAAAAAAGTAAATTAAATTAATACAAAAGGTTTTCTAAGAAAATTTATATATTTTTTAAAGTGTGGTAATTTTCCAAACAAGGCTATACACATAAACGCAGTTCAAAAAATATAAAAAGATAAAGCCACAAACAATAAAATTTATTTATAAAATAACAGTCAATGGAGTAACAGAAAACTCTAAATAATTGCACAACAAACAAAAGAAACTAGATTAGGAGTACACAACTGTAATCTACAGATAGAGAAATACAACTGACATGAGGCGAAATGACAAAAAAGGCGCTAAATAGAAGGTTATTTGCAGTACGCATTATTGCCAATAGGTGTTCATTCTGACTTGTAAACAAGCAGAAAACATATTGTAGTTTAGATTATGACCGTAAGATATCACCACTTATCGGATAATTGACTTTGTTTATATTAATATAAAAAGACGTCACGTAACGACTGTACTCTTTTGGGAACAGACGTCACATGACTTCCGTACTACTTTGGGACTTGTGCTTAGCAATGCTGTACTTTTCAACAGGTTAATAGATAACTAAAATAGTTATAAGGACATAGAGACACAAGTTAAGTTCCAAAACATTTACAACACCAATTGAGGGGTAAGATTCTTCCAACAATTATAACACCAATTATTGAGGAGTAAGATTCTTCAACAATTACAACACCAATTGAGGAGTAAGATTCTTCCTACTGGCCATAGTCCATTTAATTTATTTTATATTCTAATGTTAAGTTGTGTTTTAATGGCAACCCTTAATGGACAACATACTTGATTTAATCCAGTTCTTCTAAAATACTAAAAATAGTAAATCAACATAATAAATCATTAGAAACATGTTAAATTGTAATCAATATTTAATTAATAATAATAATGTAAAAATTTATCATCCGTCAATATGAATCCTATATTTAATTAAACAATCCATTAAACTACATCCCACTCTCTTTATACTCTAAAATACAATCAATAACCCAAAACCTAAATCTTTGGAACCACTGACACCTAAATTACCTATACATCAGAATACCAAATAATAGGTTTTTACAGTCATTTCACATCACAATCCATTTTATGTCTGTACTACTCACATCCAAATACTCTCCTTTATGTTCCTAATTTAACTAACTACATTTCTCTTACTCTCTCAGTGTCCTCAGGAATTTCAAGTTGGTCATTTTTAATTGGTTCTTGGCTTTCAACACATCTGAATTTGGTTGTAACATATGAATTAAGCCGATTGTTAAACAAAGATTTTTTTCAAGGATAAAATAAAGCAAAAGCTTAAAGTTTCAAATATTTTAATAATATAAATGAGCTACAATTGTTTCGCCTTGCGGCATCATCGGGCAACTGATAATTTACAGGTATAGACAACTATTAAAACATAAGTAACAGGAAACTAAAATACAATAGAGAAATCGGGAAAGGTAGGGGGATGACCTAGCAGGTAGCTAAAGGTTAATGAACTATGTTACGGATAGGTTTTAGTAGAGGTGACGAATTTAATACAATTTGGTCATTTAAGTTGAGAATAGGCCTAAGTGAAATAGATCTATTTATTTCTAAACATTCTAAATTATTTAATCTATTGCTTTTATTTTCTATATGTAAGAGTTTAACATTCAATTTCGGATCAAAACTATGACCTGAGTCCAAAAGGTGGTTAGCAAAGTTAGAGTTTCTATAGCCATGTTTCCAGCTATTTACATGTTCTTTAATTCTAACTTTTATAGATCTACCTGATTGACCTATGTACTCAGAGTCACAATCTTGACAAGATATTTTATAAACTCCACTATTTTCTAACATTTCTTTTTTATCTTTATTATTGAGCAACATTTTCCCTAGATTTTTTGTACAATAAAAGGCAACTTTACGATTACATTTAGTTGAAATAATGTTACTGATTTTATAACTAGTTCTGTTGATATAAGATAACTTACAATATCTAACTATTTCAATGCTCTCGTTATGGGAAGAGTAGACTAAATTTTCAGCTCTACGCTTTAACTTTTTTCTTAAAATATTATCTATTAAACTAACATCATACTTATTATTAACAGCAATTTGTTTAACGGCATTCAGTTCATCATAAAAGTTAAAAGATTTTTTTGGTTGATTTTGAAGTCAAAATAGAAGCTGCTTGTGGATTCCCTTTGGGAGGAGTTCTTTCTCCTCTTTTATGGTTCCTGGTCGTAGATGACCTGTTAGTGGAACTGAATTAGAGAGGAGTATTTGCACAAGGGTATGCAGACAATATATCCATCCTTGCATGGATAATAATTGCAGGTTCACAACCTGAATAATAATAATTCATATAATGTAAAATATAAAAATTTAAAATTCTTTGTACTTTCATTTTCTAAATATAACTTTACAATAATTGTTGTAAAAAGAGTAATATACATTTCAGATAAAAATAGTGTATTTAGTAAAGTAAACTATCTTTCTCATGTCTTAGTTGTGACCTAAGAGCCAAATAAACGAAACAACTTTAGGACAGCATTTGTTCATCAGCTCTTTCAGATCACAGATATGTATTAACAAATTATTAAAAATAATATTACCTCTTTTGTTAGCGGTGTTTCAATTATTATTTAAATTTGTTGAGGTTAGGGTTTCAAATTAAAAATAATTTTATTTCTGAAAATGCTTTGTTTAAATAAAAAAGTAAACACTATTAAACACTATTTATATGTAAAGTAAGTATAAACCAGTTCTTTAAAAAAAAGGATCAATTATTAAAAAATAGACAATAATAATATTTTTTAAAGTAACACCAAAATAATGAAATGTTATTATGTTGTATGGAAAGGAATAAGTGGGGAAAAGTTTAAGATTGCAGCATATCATTCTTTATGTGGAATTTTAACAAATCGCTTGATCTTCATCTTAATGTTTCTATATTCATTGGTTAATTTGTTTACAGGCTACAACTTTAACTATTCTGATTATTATTTTCTCTTTGAGTTTATTAAGTCATGTTTTAAATTCATATAAGGATTTAAATGGTAATGAGTTAAAAATTTGTAAGTGAAAAACAGTACTTGCCTTAGTGGGAGGAGGGAGAATGAATGTTACATGTAGGTCATAACACCAAAACAACTGAAAATATCCAAAGTACACATGACATCATTGATGAACGATAATCCAAATTAATGTGATAATCTGTATCATAAAAATGACCTGTTTTGCCTTTCTCTAATGTCAGATGCTGAACTAAATAACTAAATATTGACCTACTTTATTAATTTAAAATGTCTACCAATAACAATTCTTTCTCAAACATTTTTTATTTCTATAAATAGGAAACTCATTGACAAGATGAAAATTTTACTACAAGACCCGACTTTACCAACTTCGTCTGAAGTTAAACAACGTGTGGTGAAGAATATGAATCACACCTTAGATGATGTCCTTGAACTAAAAAAAAAACTACATAGCGAAATTATTAGCCTGAATATTACAGACAAGTTTTGGAAAGATGTGCAAGAAGCTCGAAAATATTTTTTTGTGAGTTATTCTATTGTTTATTAATATTTTTATTTAAAGCTTACTAATAGAACAAAATAATACAAGACACTTATTGCATAACTTATGATATTATTTGTCTTCCAGATTGTATTTTTATCGAAATGTCATTAAGAGTTTTGATATTAATTAACTAATTTTTCTTTTCAATTATGAAATGAGGATAATATTGTGATGATGCTAAAATTCCCCCTTTCCCCCCTTTTTATTCCATGCTAAAATTTAAACCCTTTTTCTGTGACTCCTTTTGAGTCATTATTAACACATTTGAACCAAAATGAGAATGATGTCTTTCACTTTTCCATTTTGTGGCATTTTTGTCGCACATTATCTTTGTACTAGATGGTCAGATTGACTACAAATTTACAGTTTGGTATGGAATAGGAGTTTCATGGAATGATTAGGTTTTGATCAAACTCATTTAATGGGGAAGTGGATATTGGTTTTAAACCTAAAATTTATGAAGCTTATGTATGTATTTTGTAGTGCTGAGTTTAAAATTTTACATTGATTTAACATCTGGCCCATATAAATAATAATAATAACAAATAAAATCCTAAAATAAAACAAATTAACCCAAAATGTTGAAATTTGTTTTATTGATCAATTTTTATAGTATTTATATTCTTAACCTGTTGAATCCCATCGACGCTACCAGCCCAGCGCCGCGGTGCCGCGTCCGTGGTACAGTTTGAATTTGCCGCGCTTTCTAAATCGATGTAAGAAGAAGAAATATGCCGTGTGTTTGTTACCGTTCTGTTCGGGAAAATCTGTCCTTTCGATTGGTATATTTCGTTTTGCGCTAGCTGGAACGGCATCCCTACAGCGATCGATAAACTTCAGCTGTTGTTGTCAGACTATTATTTACAGATCACCTGTTGCGTAGTATTGGATGTTTGTTTACTATGGCGAGTCGTGCGGGTCCGTCGTGAACTCTTCGTGACAATGAAATAACTGAATATTTACACATTGATAATCTAAGTGATGTGTCAGGAGTGGACTATGACATTGGAGTAGAAGATTTGAGGTTTATACCAAGGTTTGGTATAAAATTATTTGATCTATCCGACTGTGACACCAGCTAGGTTCTCCATATTTTGCCATATGTTGAGGCAGAGACAAATCTAGAGTTCTCAGGCTTATTGGGAATAGGGGTCACAGGGCAAGTAGTCCTAACCCTTTTGGAACCCTACTTTGGCTTAGGCCACAAAGTGTACCTAGACAACTGGTACATAAGTCTGTGTCTAGCGATGGAACTATTCAAACATAACGTAAACATGTGTGGAACAGTTCAGCCAGACAGGCAAGGTCTGTCTGTCCAAAAAGCTACCCAAGATAACTCAGGTAGGTGATGTTGATGTTCACCATACTGAAATAATGATGTATGAAAGATGGCAGGACAAGAGGGAGGTAAGGATTTTGACGACAATGCACGATTCTGAAGTGGCAGAAAGTGGCAAGACTAACTGGGAAACGGGAGAGAAAATAAGAAAACCGCAGAGTGTTTTAGACTATAATGCTAATATGGGTGCAGTGGACATAGGCGATATGGAGTTATTGTTCAATGTGATAGCCAGGAAATCTATAAAGTGGTACAAGAAGCTATTTTTCTATCTTCTCGATATAGCCATTAGGATGCCCATATTTTCAAGAAAATGAAGACTGGAAGCAATCCCCACCTGTCATATTCATATTTCAGAAAAGAATTGGTAAGGGACCAATTGGAAATCTATTGCCCTGCGAGAACCCACCCACTAGGCGGTCGACCTTCTCCCAGGGAAACACCTCTGCGCCTGACTCAGCGATATTTTCTTGAGCCGATTTCTGCCATCCCTAGCAACCCACGGCTCCGGAGGGAATGCCATGTGTGTCGTTACACAAAGAAGAGGCCTTCGAAGAGGACAGACACATATTACATGTACGTTCCATACAGCGACGTTCCCCTCTGAATCAACTACTGAATGAAAGACTTTCATACTCTTCGTCAATTCTGACTTGTAAATAGATTTTAATTTTTTATTTTGACTATTTGGCCTGTTTTTTACTCAATGAAAATAAATATGTATTTTCAGTAAAATGAAATGATTTTAAAAGATTTATTTTTCATATTTTCTACAATTTGTTTATATGTGTGTTAAAAAAAAAAAGTATGTATATATATAATATATATATATATATATATATATATATGTATTACATATATATATATATATATATACATACATTTTTTTTTTCAAGATACATTGATAAAGTACTGAATTAAACTAAAAGTTGGCCTCTAAAATATGCTATTGTATATTTCAGCAATGTTACAGAACGGCACTAAAATCTGAATTTTTTACTTTTACAGAGTACTGCATTTTTGGACATAATTCATGTAGGTGATAAGATTTTTTAATTTTATAAACATTTCTATGTAGGGAATTGAATTTCCTACAAAATGTATATATTGGATTTAAAAAAAAAAAAATTGTTTAATTTTACTGTAACTTTGCTTTTGAAATTTCTGGTAAAATTTTGATTTTTTTTTTTTTTTTTTTGCTTTTTTAGATTTTTTTAGGCTATGATGTTAGTTAGACTATGATGAATTTAGATGTTATTTTTTATACTATTTTCAGCTTCTCCTGTTCTTTCTGAACAAAATACATACATATATTATTATGTTTACTTCATTTTTAGATTTTGTACAAATTTTAAAAAAATAGTCTGCAAATTAGCCAAAAAATCCCGGGCTGGGGGGAATGCATGGCTCTGCTAAACCTGGGATTCAAGAGGTTAAGACATTTAATTTGAATTTAGTATCAGTTTTCTTTAAACAAGTAATTGAAGAGTCATGTCCGAGCCACGTTTTATAGCTATTAGAGATATCTAATCAGAGCTAGAACCATTAAATAGACAAAACTCAGTTTTAGGGTCTGTTCATTATCATGTGCAGTAGAGTCTCATTAATTCAAGTTGAACAGGGCTTAGACTACCTTCAAATATAAAAATATTCTGAATATGCGGAATAATGTAGGGAAAATCTGAAGATATGGAAAAAACCAACTGTTTTTAACAACAAACTATGTGAATTATGTTGAATATTGTAGTTACATTCCTCAACACAGTACTGCGTAATGATTGTTTATATTTTAAAACATTATCAATTGTCTTGTATTTGAGTACATTACATCATTTCCCCATAGCTATTTCATGCCATCGTCACAATAACAGGTTTGTAACCTCCATCTGTTGTTCTAGATAACACATTTCTGCCTCTAATAAAGTGAACCCTTTGCTACGAGTCATCATCATTCATTAGTAAAATTTCTGCTAAATATTCCTCCCCATTTTCTTTTAACATTTACTCAGCACTTCATCAATCGAAATATCCATAATTTCAACTGTTAATCATCCTTCAACCACTCTCCAACATCTGTTTCATTGGTATTTTACCATCTGGGAAGAAGTTTAACAAGGTTTGACAAGAGTCGGTAATTGTCTTCATCGTCCTAACTTTCAGCATTCACATGTTTACGTACAATTTTCATCCATCATTTTACAAAGATTTCTGGCTTCAGTTTGTTCCATGACTCAGTACGATTTATGTATAGTTGACCAAAATTCTAAACACTTTACAAAAGAAGTTTTTTAAATTATGATTCGTTCCACCCTAAAATTGTCCCTTCGCCAACTCTATATTCATCTGCAAGTTTTTTTTAATTGTCTTCTTCATCAAGTCTTTCAGAACTTCTAATTTCACTTTCATAGATATAAACTTCCTCTTACTTTTAGAACTAATTGTAAGACATTAATAAAAAAAAAAAAAAACACAATAGAGACAAGAAATGAACATGAACACTCGACTACTGATAATACCATGACTAAGCAAGATAAACTGATATGTACAGAGTGAGTCAAAAGTATGGAAACCCCTCATCATGTTTAATAATATACTGTAACTTTCAGAATAAGTTATTGCTCCATTACCCTACCTATTGATGAGAAACAGAATTTTAACCCCTTCTTGGTGGTGGCCTAGGGGTTGTAACTCAAATATTTTAAATGGTAACACTCTTTGTGTAGTCTTATTATTTTAAACACTGAGAAACAGAATTTCAACCTTTCTCTTTAAAAAAAAGTAAAAAATTGTGTAAATAAAAAGTTGCTATGATGTCTGTATCCAAAATGGCGGCAGAATAATGTTTGGATTTTTTTTTAACCCCTTAACGGATGATTAAAATTTACCAAAAACAACACAAAAATGTTGATTTTTTTTTAAAAATTTAAATGATGAGAAATAATATCAAAAACATAAAAACCTTTGTAAAAATTGATTAGGTTAGGTTTTTGAATCTGTTATATGGACATATGTAAGGATATATATGAAATATATATGTATATTTATATTTATGAATATGTATATAGAGTGTAAACTTGTATACACACACACACACACACACACACACACACACACACACATATATATATATATATATATATATATTCTAACGGTAAACCTTTTCTTGGTTAAGTTGAATGATGTTTTCGGGCCCCACTTTTTTTTTGGGACGCCGATTTATTCAACGGTTTTTCGTTTGAGAATAAGTTATTTCCACCTACTGGAAGTTTTATAGGCAATCTCGCTTTGTTTGGCCTAGGTGAAATAACTATGTGTCGAATATTCAGTTTTCTGAATATCCTGACTAAAAAAAAAACTTCTACGTTATACTTCCAATACTTTATATTTGATTCTAGCTCAGTTAGGACACAAGTGAATGATTTTACTTTTTGTAAACCTCTGAGTAGTGAGTACACTGAAACTAACCTTGTAAATTGTTTATTTGTGCTTGCAAATATTTTATGAAATTTCACTGTATCAATTCTTAATCTATAACTCATAAACTATTGGGATATTTGAATACTAGGTGTTTTTTGTAAATAATAAATTTTTTATAAAGCAAATAAAATTTTAATAATTCCTTTTTTTTTTTTAATTTCAAACATAAAATAAAACTTTTTGGATTTTACTTTCTCCAACAAATACAAAATAATAACTTTCCTTTCAATTTAAAAATAATTTCTTAAACTACAAGGCAGAACCAATTATTTACCTAACTATAATTTATTCTAATATTTTATACCCAATTTGATTTAATTAATATTTTAATAAAAGATTTAATTCGAATTTACGATTTAATGAATTTAATTTTTAATTAATAATACAAATATTTTATCTAATCTAACATCCTAAGTAACCCAGTATTTTAAAATAAATTTATTTGAATTTATTTCGGGCAAATTTAATCAGGGACTAACGTATTTACGTTTCTACCGACCTTTTCACAACTGTCCAGGCGTCGCGACGTTTGATATGAAGTCCGCGAGCGTTGTTTAGCGATGGCAGGCTACAGATGCTCTGTGTGCTGGTTAAGATGTCTCGTTGATGAAGGTTGATCCCTGTAGGGTTGTCTGGAAGAATGTTGGATGAATTTTTAAAGATGGTTGGGTGATGTCGTGTCTGAAGTCCCGGTTCGGCTATTCTCTTGACGTTAAAGTTGCATGTCCAAGTGGTCGCCTGGTGATGTCCTGGAGTCCTATCCGGAAGCTATACGAATCACTCCATGTATCAGCTGCTATGTAGGTTATGTTACTTCTCCAGAATAATCCAAGTTAGGCCAACTTTGTAATGACTAAGTTGCCACTGACGTTCTTGTAGATTATAGTTGTGTCTATTGCTGCATACCAAATTAATATCGCAATGACGTATGTTCACACTTGTTATACAAATTATTAGGTTAACTAAGAAAATACTTAGCTTTTTGCATACTATGGTATTTTATAAAAAACGAGATCAAGGCTCGATGTGTTCACTTACATCACAGAAATATCAAGGCTCTCGAGTTTCCCCGAGCAATCGTTTATATAGACTCATCTTCAGCCAGCCCCTTCTACTGTTCCACTCTTATCTCTCTCCGTGCAGTTTTGGCCATTGAAAATCCTTTTCCTTTGTAACTCCTCCAGGGTTTTCCCTATTTTATTGAGAGTGACATTTTTGAATTCAGCTCGTTGTCTTCTTTACACACGAACTTGAGTGATGTTCGTACGATTCTTGGTTCGCGTACACGACCCGCGTACGTTTTTCCGTGGCCATTTCTCCCGGAAAAGTCTTTGTTTTTTGTTTTTCCCGGTTTTTTGTTTTCACTTCTTTATGTCCTTTTGGTTTGTGTTAACTAGCCGGATTTTCTCTTTTTTTCTGCTTCTGGTTGTCTTGCTGTAGGGTTAGGGAGTTAAACGATTTTCTACAAACTTGGGCTTTCCTTTACTCCCGAAACATATTTTAAATACTGGATTATTTTTACATAACTACGTTATCAGCATACTATTTAGCGTTTTGAGTTAATAAAAATTTAAGTTTAACTTTTTATCTTGCTGTAAAGGTGTGAATTCTGTCACCTTTTTCCTTTAATAAAATTTCAAGTTTTTCTTTTTAATTATACATTTTGTTTATCATTACTAAAATTTGTTTTGGTTAGAATTTAAAAAACTTTCTTTTTTATATACTTTTTTATCATTTGAACTTAGTGGATTAACATTAACTTTTTTATTTAACGAAATTTCGCAAAAACTTGTTTCACCTTTATTTTAGGCCTTCTTATGAAAAGCCTGAAAAACCTTTTCTTTTTCAATTTAGAGGAATTTTGAATTTCTCCCCATACTTTAATAGTCTGTATTTTACGTAACTTTGTGACTTTATATTATCTAATCTTGCAGTAAATACACCCGCGGTTAGCGTAATGCATTTCCTGAAGATATTTGTTTTTATTCAATTTCTGGATTTTGGCTTCCCGTATTAATTTTTAAGTATTTTTTACAAGTCCTTATTCCTTTTCGAACAGGCAGGGTCCAAGAGTTTAACTTAGCCAGATAACTACCCTCCCGCGTCAACATGATTTTCGTGACCTACATGCAGCTTTAGCCCGCGGTAAGTCCGGACTATTCAAATTTATAAAATTAATTACAAATTCAAAATCCAGGACCTACAACGGGTTGTGTCCGTTGTAAGCTACCCCTCTTAAGATATCTGGTTTGATCGGCTCCGCCATATTGAAAACCACTAAATATTGAAAACCACTAAGATATTGAAAACCACTAAATATAATAATACTCCCCTTTCAAATTTCCTCCTATCTTATTACATTCTTATATCTAGTTCTGCCTTCCTATCCTAACAATTTACAGATTACATATTTTAATTTTTATATATACAATTCATTGTTCTTCTTATTCTGCATAATCTGAAATTACATTTATACAACATGACATGGTATACATTTCCTTTTGAAATGTTCACTGGGTGAGTTCACTTCCACTGAAAACACATGTTTATACTGTACACAACTTATATAAATACAGGGACACATTTTAATTTGCCTGATAACCAACTAACAATACTTTACTGGATTACATTTTCATACTACTGTTATGTTCCTTGCATTCATATTTCCCGAATTTCTACAATCCGAGTTTTTTGTACGTTTTATTTTACATTACATTACCTTTTTTTTTTTTTTTTTTTTTTTATATATATATATTTGCCTTTGTGGCTTCAATTACAATAATTGAGAGTTTTTTAATTAATTAATTGTTTATTTGTTTAAGTTTTTTTTTCTAAGTTTTTCCTAGTACTTTCCTTCATGTTTTTCCTTTAAGTTTTTCTTACTTAGAGTTTTTCCTAGGTTATTAGTTAAACTTCTTTCTTCCAGAATCCTAACTACTCCGATTCTCCTAACAACTTTTACTCATAATTAATTTTCTGGTAATTAATATGCAACCCTTATACACCCCTGACTCGTGTATTAGGCCATTCCAGGCACCTGATTTGTTCGTAGGTTATATTCGAACGTTTTCTTCCTGGATCTGTATTACTATTTAATTTAAAACTAGCAAACACATTAGCATGTAAGATAGAAATACTTAGGCCTTTCAATCAATTGAGATGCGTTGAGTTGTTTATTTAGGCCTACTTCCTTCATTTCAGTCTTGTCAGTCTGCCGTGTTCCCTCTCTCCACTTCCGTCGACCTTGAACTTCCCTTGACTTTAGTTCAGCTGTGTTCCAAACCGTCCCATCCTAGCCTACTTTAGTTCCTGTCCTTTTCTATCTTCATTCATTGCGTGTTTACTAATTCATAATGTTTACATTTGATATCTGTCTTCACTCCTTGTCTAAGTCCACACAGCTGACTTCCAATTTGGCCTACTTTCTCTTTGTACCGTACATGTTTCCTACTTAATTTAGTTTTATTTACAACAGAAATATCAGTGTTTTTAAATCTGACTTTAGACATTTTTCCACGCACTTTTGACAATTGATTGTCACGCGTGTCTGTTCCTCCTACAGATATTAATTCTTCTTGTGATTGTTTATTATTATACTTTTTATTGTTAATCGAGTGGTCGGAATATTTACCGTGTAGTGCAGTGCTTGACTTCGCCTGATTTGGATTACAACGCTTATTTGGATATTTACAGTTTCGGCTACTTTGGCTGCGTCGCGACGTGTATTTGGTAACTGGATATTTTTCACCACTATACCTAACTTTAATTGGTACATTAATCTTTTTTAATGCCCTATTACGCGAAATTTCGTCCTTGGCTTCTTTAGATAGCATCTTAGGTACGATTAATTTTTTGGATTTTTGCCCCTTCCTTCGTTGAACAGATAACCCCTTCGGTATCATTTGATCCAACCCTTCTTCGTTTTGTATCCTAACCTTATCAATATTCCTAGCTGTTGTGTCCGGCTTCCTGTCTTGACTCATGCTACAATTCCCTTCCATTACATCGTTGATGCCCGTTTTTTCTATTTCCGGTACATTAACGATTTCAGCTTTGTTTACTAACTCATTTATGCTAATTTCATTTTCATTTAACTTATTGGTTTGGAGTTTAGTATTTATCGCCTCGATTTTGTCGGATTTCATTACCTCCGATTTAATTAAATTTATTGATTTATTGTTTTTATAGTATCGGGAATTAATATTAAAACATTTTCCCTTTAAACGTGTTATTGCAACTTTTTTGTCAATAAACGGGATTTTAATATTATCCTGACCTATTTTAAACATTGCAAATTTTTCTTGCATGTTTATTTTGGCTTGTAAATTATATAAAAGGTCACATCCCATAATTATCCTAGATTTTAGACCTTTTACTACCAAAAATTGTAGATCTACGCATTTATCTAACAGTTTAATTTCAATTAGGACTTGCTTGTTAATTTTTTGCACCTTCCCTTTTAATGCTCCAATTATTTCTAGGCACGCTACCGGTAATTCTAAGATTTTGACATCTTCCGATTTTAATTGATCGAGGTAATCCTGTTGGATAACGCTTACTTCAGCTCCTGTGTCAATCTCAAGGTAACCGGTACTTGTTCCAAGTTCGACTGGAATCGCGGGTATTTCTTCTATGGGTTTTTCAGTTATAATTGGCTCGTCCTTATTATTTAGCAAGTCTTCTCTAATATTGACATTTAAACTACCTAATTGTTTAGGTTGATATTCGCGCTCCTTTTCGACGACTTTTTCGCCTACTTCAGGTTCGATCCTAGTACAAGGAGTAACTTTTTTATTTCCTAACTTTTTGGTATTTACCTGCACTTTAACTTTTTTTACTTTAATCTTTTGTTTTATTGTTTTTTCTACAGCCCTGTCATTCCGAAAACATCCATCCTTTGGCAGAACCTCACTTATTAGTTTTTTTTCTGCTGGTTAGGATTTGAGTTGAAAGGACATGGTTTATTGGAACTTGGGTGATTAGAGTAATTTGGGTTTTGAGCATAGGATCTTTGGATAGGGGGGTCTTTTCTAGGTGTGAAATTTCTAGGTGTGAAATTTTGCGTGTCTTGAGCGTCCTGGGGTCTGCCTCGCCGATTTTCCTCTATCATATCGACATTGTTTAAAAAGTTTATCGCATCTTGAATCGTTTCACTAGGCTTACCTATGCTTGCTAGCCTAATTTGTTCGCTAAAGTGTTGCATTACTGTGAATACTAGGAAACCTTCAGATAAGGTATTTATTCAGATAAGTCCGGACTATTCAAATTTATAAAATTAATTACAAATTCAAAATCCAGGACCTACAACCGGTTGTGTCCGTTGTAATATATATATATATATATATATAAGTTACGCTACGGTTTCGTAACGTTGGGTTTTTAAAAAATGTTCTTTTAATTAAAAACCTTTTATTTATTTATTACATGAAATCTTTGAAAACATATAACAATAAATTTACATATACAATTCATGTACGTTGAAATAGTATATGGAGTTTGCTACATCGATGTTTACTATACCTAGGTGAAGCTAAGACTAATGCTTGAACACGGCTCTAGCCCTAAAGAAAACTATGCTTAATTTGCTATTCTAAGATTTCTATTACTAACATAAGCATAATTATTCATTACAGTTACAATAATTCGTTATATAACTCCTCCATCCCTAAATAGAACTTCGGGGGTAGGAGAGGATATTGGAGCCTCAAGAGGATGCCTCCGACACACAAGTTCGAACACATCACCTTTACATACTTACAATATATAAAGCAAATTAATATTACAACAAACAAATATAATATTATTGTAAATGCATTTAAGTCTGTAGTAATTACAGTTTTTTCTAACACTCTATTAACCTGATCTAGTTTTAGTTCATTTAATTCTAATTTCTGTAAGGTGACAGTGAAATTTGGTTGTCTTTCAAACTTTAAATTTAATTTGGCTGCATCTAATAGCTTCGGATGACCAGTTCTAATATTACTTGAGGATATTAGTATTTGGTCTTTATAAGTTACAATTTCATTATTTATTTTCAACAAGTAAATTCCTTTTAGGGATTGTTCTTTAAGTTCCACATCGTTTTTAATTTTAATTATATCTTTGTTTACAAATATTAACAAATATTGTTCTAATTCAGGTATCCAATTAATTACATTATTTTCTATTTCTACATTTACATAAATACACTCACTGGGTAAACTGGATTTAAGTAGTGTCTTTTCACAGTCTATTTCTTGGTGAGAAACTTGGGTGGATGAGCAAATGGTAACTCTATGAGCTCTGTTGTTACACTTATCCAACAAACCTAATACAATTTCTTTAGAGGTAGTCTTACGTGCTAAAACATATCTAACTTTAGGTATTGCAGTTACATATTGTTTTTCGTATAAAGCTGGAACAGAATACATCTTATAATAAGTATAATCGTATGGTTCCACTATTGGTAAATTCATAAAATATACAATTTCTCTAGAATTAATTTTTCAATTAATTTCTAATAAGTTTTCCATCTCCCAAATGTTTCCTAAGTTAAATTCAATAGGTAATCTATCTTTATAATAAGGTACAATTTTACTCATTTCTTCGTACAGTTCTTGTGCTGAAATTAAGCTTGGATGTAAAGTTCCTAGTTTACAAAAAGTTAAGGAATTCTCCACATCAGTCACTACTTGTAACATAATAGAATATATAATATTTAACTGAATTAATATGTTCCTGAATTGCTCTATCTTAACATGATCATTTACCTGTTTACTTACATATAACAATTTTACTTGAAGTTCATCAAAATTATCTGCTACAACTCTTATTGTCTTATTAAATTCTTTAATAATATTATAATTTATTGAATATTGTGCATCCATCTGATGTGCAATATTATTTTGGTTATTCTTTAAATCATTCAAGATTTGATCATATTTTTCACCATCGTATGCG
Source organism: Aphrophora alni (assembly GCA_963513935.1). NCBI lineage: Eukaryota > Metazoa > Arthropoda > Insecta > Hemiptera > Aphrophoridae > Aphrophora > Aphrophora alni. The sequence goes on from OY740765.1 coordinate 92,286,817, forward strand.
TCTAAATTTCCTGAAATAAACTTAACAATAGTCCATTGACTAATCCTCTTTTTGTTCTAACATTTTTGAAAGTTATTATTTCTAATTTTTCATTTATTACATCTTTAGTATGATTAATGAATTTAAAATAGTTTAACATGTCTCTTAATTTATTTCCATTTTCAGTGACATTTCCTATATCAGTATACAAATCTAAATTACATTTTTGACAATTCATATAAAAATAATACAATACATCATTATAATAAAGTTCTACATTATTTAATTGATTAATGAATTCTTCTAACTTAAAATTATGTACAAAAGTGTGATACGACGTTTTCAATTTGGCTAACCCTAAATCTATTGGTATGATTCCAACATTTTTTGTTATTTCTTCAATTTCTATTCCTTCTGTAATTGTCACATATCCGAAGATTGTGAGGTACCTGGAACAACATTTTTATAATTAGATTTCTTTCTAGGTCGTTTTATATTAGAAAGGTGGATCTTTCCTTTTGTATTATGATGTCTAGCTTCGATTTGTGCTGTTTTATTTTCTCTATTAACAGAGATTAATTTTTCTTTGTTATACTTGTTTTTGGTCTTGCTTTGTTTTTGAACTGTCTTAACATATACTTCTTGGGGTATATTTTCAGGTAAAACTTCTCTTGTCGTATTTCTTTTATTTACCGTATTTTCCTTATTCTTGATACTAATCTCTTTTATATGATCATACAATTTCATTGTTTTCTCTTTATGAGAGTTTACATAATCACTAATTATTTTATTTTCCAAGTTCATCTCTAAAATTGAATCATTATTAATATGTCCATATAAAACTTCATTACGTGTTAACTTTGTCACAGAATGTATGGAATTGTTGTATGCAATTACAGCAAATTTTACTTTCCCTGATATTGATTCTTGTTTAAATTCTAATTGATTATTTAATAATCTAATATGTTCGATTATCGTTGTACTCTTTCACATAAACCATTACTTTGTGGGTGTTGCGTACTAACGTAGTGTATTTTTATCTTATGCAAATCCATCAGTTCTTTAATAACTCTGTTATTGAATTCACATCCGTTATCAGATATGATGACAGATGGGATTTTGTATGTGGCAAAATGATTTAATAGTTTATCACATATCTCAGTGGCTTGTGAGCTTGATATCTCATAAAGCTGAACATGTTTGCTAAATGAATCGATGACTGTAAGAAACTTACTCTTATCAAATGTAACTGTGTCTATTGATAAAATTTCTAATGGCTTTGATGCTGTAGGTGTAAGTGATAATTCTGTTTTTAAAGGGTTTCTTTCATACTTGGTTTGCAAGCAAATATCACATTCATTAATATAATCTTGCACACTGTTATTAATGTTTGGCCAATAATATAGCCTTTTAATTTGACTACAAGTCTCGTTTATTCCACGATGATTAGTTTTGCTAATGTGGTAGTTATTAATTATCTCTTTGATTTCTTCTGAATCTAATACATCTAGTAATTTTATTTTATTTCTAACTAAATTTAATTCAGATCTCATAAAATTCTTAGCCATGCAGGTTACAAATTGTTCATAAAAATCCTGTTCAAAATATAAATTATATCTTACTCTTGGTACAAGGTATGCTTTTACAAATTCTATTATATCTTTTTCAAAATTGGTTTCAGATATTTCTACTAGTAATCTCATCTTAGTAAATCCAAATAATTTTTTAATTATAACTTTCTTTGGATTGTTTTTCACAAGTGATAGGATTATTTGATTCTTACCAAAATTAACGGGTTCTTCTGAAATCGGTATTTCAATTTGTACATTACCATTATAATTTGAATGAATTGTTTGATTGTCATCTTCGTCTACATTTACAATTATTGATTCATTGTCTTCCATTGTTAAAGGTTGAAATGCTGGTTCTTCTAAATCATCTAATTCTGGAAAATATAACTTAGTAGAATCTTTTATTATTTTCAATTCATCTTCCTCCTTCTCATTATTAACACATAGTTGCTTTTCTGTAATATTCAATTGTATTCTAGACAATGCATCTACATTTTGATTATTTTTTCCTTTTTTATACTTAACTTCATAATCATATTCCTCTAATTTTAATCTCCATCTAAGCAATTTTGAAGTGGGTTCTTTCACCGAAAATAACCATTGTAGTGGTTTATGATCCGTATATACCGTAATCTTTTTTCCGTATAGGTATGGTCTAAAATATTGAGTTGCCCAAACTATGGCTAATAATTCCTTTTCTATTGTTGAATAATTACATTCACTATTGTTTAGTGTCCTGCTAGCATAGGCTATTGGTAGATCTTTACCGTTAGTTTCTTGACTTAGTATTGCGCCTAGTGCAAAATTACTCGCGTCTGTAGTGAGAATGAATTTTTTACTAAAATCTGGATATTGCAATATTGGCTCATTACACAATATTTTTTTACATTGTTCAAAACAGTTTAAATATTCTTGATTTTCTATATCAATTTTTTCTCCCTTTTTTAAACATTTTGTAAACGGTTTAGTTAGTTTGGCAAAGTCCTTAACGAATTTCCTATAATATCCAATTAATCCTAAAAAACTTTTAATTTGTTTTACAGTTTTTGGAATTGGGTAATTTTTTATTATTTTTACTTTTTCTGGGTTTGGTTTTACTCCATTGGGTGTTACTAAATGGCCTAAATATCCTACTTCCTTCCATAAAAACTCTGTTTTATCCATTTGAATTTTAAAATTAGCTTTTCTTAACCTCTCAAAGACTTCTTTCAATCGGTTAATGTGTTCTTGCAGGCTGGTAGAATATATTATTATATCATCTAAGTATACAAGACATATTTCATTTTGTAAACCTCTTAAAATATTATTCATTACTCTTTGGAATGTTGGTGGGCTGTTCTTTAGTCCAAATGGCATTCGTAGAAATTCGTAATGTCCATTTTCAGTAGAGAAAGCGGTTTTTTCAACACTATCTTGGTCCATTTCTATTTGGTGAAATCCATTGGCTAAGTCCAATGTGGTGAAATATTGGGATCGTCCAAGTTTATCCCAAATATCTGTTATGTTGGGTAACGGATACTTGTCATCAATTGTTTTGGAGTTTAAATTCCTAAAGTCTATTACCATTCGAAACTTTTGTTTTCCAGATGCATCCATTTTCTTTGGTACAATCCAGACAGGTGAATTCCATGGTGATTTGGAATTTCTTATTATCTTTTGTTTTAACATATCTTGAATTTGTGTATTGATTTCTTTTTTATAAATTTCGGGATATCGGTAACTTCGAGTGTAAACTGGAATTTCATCAGAAGTTCTAATCATGTGTTTAACCTGGTTTGTGAATGTTAAATCATTTCCTTCTTTATAAAAAATATCAGAATATTCTTGTACTAATTGTTCAATTGCGTTTTTTTCTTCTAAATTCATATGATCTGTTCTTATTTTTGAAAAATCTAATTTATTATTTTCTTTTCTTTTTCTTATTATATTACAATTTGAATTAATTTTCATATTGTTAGTAGGCCTATTGTAAATTTCGTAATTATTTAAGGATTCTAATTTTAATGGTTTTGGGTTAATCTTAACGTCTTTCATTGTGGTATTAATTATTGGACACAACGTTTTTCCGTTCTTTACTTTTACTAAACACTGTGGGATTTCAAGTCCTTTATCATAAACGTATGGCATAATGCCTTGGCCATTTTGAATATTGTTAACCTCCAGTTCTATTATCCTTTTACTTCTTGATTGAATTAAAAAGCTCTTTATTACTTTTTTCTTTTCTTTAGTTATTTTTAAGTTCTTTACATTGTTCTTATTGTCATTAGGAAGTTGTTTAATTTCAGATTTTTGTTTAAATTGAAATTTTTCTGTATCAAAATACAATATTGGTAGTTTCATATTTTTTGTATTCACAATATTATTCACTAAATTAATGTTTAATTCTAATTGTTTCATATTGTCGAGTCCTAGTAACAAATCAAAATTTTGGTGAAAGTTGAATAGATAAAATTTTATTTGTTTTTCTCCTAATATTGGTAGTTGACAGCTATATTTTTCTCTAGATTCGCCATGTGCAGTAGAAACAATAAATGGTTCTGGGTTTATGGATTGTTTATATAATTTAAAAGCCAAATCTTTATTTATAAATGATTTTGTACTTCCAGTGTCTATTAAGATTTTTAATTGAGATTTTGGGTCGTATATGTAAGGTAAAACACTATCTTCAATGTTCATTATGTTAAATTTCCTTCTACATTGGCATGTCCTAAAAAATAATTATTTTCTTCCTCGCAAGTTTCATTGTTTACGTTTACATTTTCAAATTGTTGTTGAATTTGATCTAACTCACAGTTTTCATTTATTTCCGATTTTGTTTCATAAGTTACTTCTTCATAATCACAAAGGTTTTCATCTAAATCATCTTCAGCGGTTATTTGATACATTTTTGTGTTTTTTATCGGTGATTGTCTAGTGGAAATACTCATTGGAGTAGGTTGATACTGTTTAGGTGGAAAGTTTTGTTTCTGCTTATAATCAATAAATTTATTTTGTCCTGAGTTGATACTGTTTAGGTGGAAAGTTTTGTTTCTGCTTATAATCAATAAATTTATTTTGTCCTGACTTATTTTGGAATTCTTGATATGATGTTGGTTTTTGTTGATAAATTTTATTTATTGGTCTTTGTACTTGAATTACTTTTTGAACTACGGGTTTATTATTTGGGAATGATTTATTAGTTTTCTTAAACTGAAAGTCGTTCGTTAACATATTTAATGCGTCTTCTAAACTTAATGGATTTTTAGTTCTCATTAAACTGCCTAGAGGTTCTTGAAGACCTCGTAATAACACTTGTAATGGCTAATTTTCTTACGTATGTGCAAAGTACGTCTCTTGCTGTCGGTTCTTTGTTAGTGAAAAATGCTATTTGAAGATTTAGAATTTTTTGAATTTTCTCGTAAAATTTAAAAGGTGTTTCATGACTTTCCTGTTTTAGTTCAGACATTTCTAAATTTAAAGTAAAGCAATCTCTTTTGTCTAAATATGTTGTTAGTAAGGTTTGTCTAACGTCTGCCCACAAATAAGTATTGGAACTAACTACTATTTCTAAGGCTTGACCTTTAAGTTTTGCTAGAATTGACGAAAACAGATATTCGTTTTGAAAATCTTCCGCATTTTCGGAAACATAAAATTTATTTACAACTTTGTCACAAATTGATATGAATCGAGATAACATTGTTGGATCGCCTGAATATTCGGGTATCATTTCTAAGTACTCTTTTCGTAAAGTAGGTGTACTACTACCGTGTGCCATGATTAATATTATATTATATTAACAGTTATTAATAATTCTTATTTCTAACAAGTTCTTACTTCTAACACAACTTATACAAAAATTTAATTAAAAGATATAGTTAATTTTATTTTAAAATCTTATTCTTTGAGATTTGTTTAAAATATTTACAAATAATTAAAAACAGTAATATTATTATTTTTTAATAACTAATATTTTATTAATTATTGTATTTTATTCAATATTTTTATTTAAATAAACAAAATTTATTTGTTTTTATATTTGTAATTTCTTTTGAAATTAAATTATTTCTTTTCTTTATTTTGAAATATTTTTGCTTTAATCAACTTACAGAGTCCATAGAGTTTTGCTCATTTTTTGGTTCATCTGAAGTGGCTGATTTTCTTTCTGAAGATCCGTTATCTTCTTTTGTTGTCGTGAAGATCCGTTGTCTTCTTTTGTTGTCTTGGCGAGATGCCCTCGTACTGGACGTTGACGAAATGTCCTCTGCATTGTTGGATCCGGTTCTTGGTAAACGATTGAGATCGACGATTTTTAAGGATCTTGCGTTTTCAGGAGCAGTGTTATTCTCCAACGAAGCTATTTTGTCTTCTTCCAACGTAGTTTTCTCCTAAAAATCTCCAAGTGGTGTCCTCCCCGACTGCGCCAGTTACGCTACGGTTTCGTAACGTTGGGTTTTTAAAAAATGTTCTTTTAATTAAAAACCTTTTATTTATTTATTACATGAAATCTTTGAAAACATATAACAATAAATTTACATATACAATTCATGTACGTTGAAATAGTATATGGAGCTTGCTACATCGATGTTTACTATACCTAGGTGAAGCTAAGACTAATGCTTGAACACGGCTCTAGCCCTAAAGAAAACTATGCTTAATTTGCTATTCTAAGATTTCTATTACTAACATAAGCATAATTATTCATTACAGTTACAATAATTCGTTATATAACTTATATATATATATATATATATATATATATATATATATATATATATATATATATATACATCACAATGCAAAAAATTGAGAAATTTTTTATTTATTAATTTTTATTTTTTTCATTTACATGCCACTTTGTGCCTTTCGACTAGTGAGCATAATTTTTTTGGGGTTTTAAAAATGTATGGTCCCCCGCGGGATTTGAACCCGGGAAAAGAAAAAAAAAAATTCTTTTTTGTACCACCGTTTTTGCCGCTTTCTTTCGACCGGATAGGCAGAAAGCATTTGATCTACCCGGTCCACTCCGCCCATCAGTTTATTGTAGTCATTTACAATTGTCGGTATAATAGCCTTCTTACCCTTACGCGTGACTTCAGTAGATTCCATTTCATGAACTGTACTCAAACACAGAACTGCACGTTTGTCCATCCACTTGATGCATGTCATCTTTCCGTTTTCTTCATAAAAAGCACTCATTTCACCTTTTTTAAATTTCACTGTCAAGAGATCTTTTGGTAGGTTTAATCTATTTTTTTTAACAGTCCCAACAACATCTGTCTTTATTTTTTGAAGCTCAAGGGCTAGCTCCGGGCTGTAATAGAAGTTGTCTGTATACACTCTGTAGCCCTGGTTTTCCAAACCATTGAGGAGTGTCAGAACAACATTAGTTGCGTGGCCTACATCTGGATTGTGTAGAATGTCTGTGCCTTTACCGTGTAAATCTTCAACTTCCAAATGTACCCAGTGCTTGATTCTGACAAAATGTAGCTCTTGATGCCGAATCTGGCTCGTTTTATCCGAATGAACTGCTTGAAACTCCAGCGGCCTTTCCACAATAAAAGACTTTCATCGATGGCAATGTCCCTCTCTGGCGTATACACAGTTATAAAGCGATCACAAATATAATCAAACACTGGCTTTAGTTTTTGAAGCTTTTTAGACCCATCAAATGTTACTTCATCATCGGCAAAATGTAAAAATCTACTCAATAGCTTTAGCCTATTCAGTGTCATGATGTTAGGAAACCCTGGAGTTGCCTAAAAAAAAAGGGGTTTTTGAGTATAATAACAGTTTATTTCTGGCTTCCAAACTAACCCATGCAATATATAGACAGACAAGAGAATATAGATTTCATCTCTATTTGTAGGTTTCCAAGCATGAAATCTTTAAAACTCCTTCAAAGGCCTGTACGCTAAATATTTTTCAGCGTACCTATTTGTTTCCCTAACTATCATATCGACAAGTTCGTCCGTGATAAAAAGTCTGAACAACTCGTAAGGATCTGTATTATTTTCAGTTGGTACCTTTATGCCAGGAGTGCCTGAGAAATTAAATGCAGGTCTTTTATTTGAAGAGAGTTCACTGTGATCAAGCCACACAAGAGGAATGGGCTTCGATTTCTTCTTTCCTGCTACGATTCTTTGTGTTTCATCATGAAGCGGCTGCGAGATAATAGGGTCTTCTTCACCAGGGTCCATATCGCCAATGTCATCATCAAATTCTTCATCGATCGCCTCGTCCTCACTCTCAGAATCAGAAACATTCAGGCGTAACCAATCGTCAATCAGCGCATCATCCATAGTAACGTAATAATATAAACGAACTAATTTAAAAACTAATAATAAAAATGTAATGAATAAAATTGAAAATAAACTAATAAAATTATGATAGTAAAACTGTAATGAATAAAATTGAAAATAAACTAATAAAATTATGGTAATAAAACTGTAATGAATAAAAGTAAAAATAAAATAATGCAAATTATGAATAACAGTAAAAACGACTAATAAATAACGCGGTAATAACAGTTAAAACAACAGAGACACAGCAGCACAAACGATGTTAATTTCACGGAATCACAAGGATAACTGTGGAAGGCAGTTCAGCATCTAGCTGTGAAAGCCGCCAAGGCATTTACAAAATGGCTGCCGTTGCTAGGCGACACAGTATTTCCCCCCACATGCTGTCATTTATCGAACAAAAACAATACTACGATATCCAGTCGCGTTATTACGTCGCCAAGCAAAATAAAATAAGACAATCATATCTTGCGTATTATTACGTCACTGGCACATTTTATTGAAAAGCTCACTGACGTAATATTACGTCACTGACCGTTAAGGGGTTAATAACATTGATAGTCTTAGGAAGTATAATGGAAAATAAATTTTGTCATTTTTACATGGACAATATTGAATAAATTTATTTAAAACAATGTATTAATTATTAAACTTAACTTTTGCTTATTTTACATCTTAGTATAATAAATTTTCAAATTACTGTCCACCTGTTGTTTGACAGTGTGCCAGTCAGTTGAATCAGATGTGTGTTTGTCAGCTGATTGATTGATCTTACCATTATTTCAAAAATGAAGCTTACTTCTTTTTTGTATAATATTTCATTTAGAGTGTATCGTTAGTAAACTAATAGATTCTTATAAGGAGTTATTGTGATTGGTTGGCTTGTTGGCTAATTTATTTTGTCTACCATATTTATAAACAACTTTTGTTTTCTACCTTCCTATGTAATTTTGTTTACTGAATTCTTTTGAGCTATCTTCCATCATTATTTTAATATGTTATTTACTGAACAGGAAAGGATCACACTTTTCATGACAAGAGGCTTTGGCAATAGTGTTAGGTCATATAACAAGGTTTGTGAATTGTTCAATGCAACATTTACTAATCGTAACTCTATTTCACCGTGTTATGCAGTGTAATAAAATGTGAGAATTAATTAAGAATCCTCATTGCTCGACACGAACAGCAGTACAAAGACACAACATTAGCCAAAATTCAGTGATTCGGACGTTGAAAGGTGCAAATTTCAAACTCTTCAAAATTCTTCTGGTGATAATTTTTGTTTGAAGAGTTGAGTTCTGCAAAGTTATGATGAACAATATTTGTGCAGGTCCTAATATATTAAAAAAACATAGTTTTTAGTGATGAGCTCACATTCTTTTTAAATGGCAAAGTAAATCATCATAATTGTCGATATTCACTGATGTAAAACCTCATTGGTATTGTGAGACTTATACTCAATATCCAGTCAAAGTAAATATATGGGCAACTATTGTTGGCGTACGAGATAGGGTATATTTTTATTGATGAAAATTTATACACAGAGAAATATGAGGGTATACACAGAGAAATATGAGGTCAACATTGTTGACCCAACTTCCAAAACATATGGTTTCAACATGATAATGCCCCACCTCATTATGGCCTTCAGATACGACAAATTTTAAATGAAGTTTTTCCTGCTAAATGGATTGTCTGAAGGTGTGCAATAGAATGAGTGGCCAGCAAGATCAGCTGATTTGTCACCATTGAATTACTTCCTTTGGGGTCACTTATAACGTATTTTTTACCATAATAATCCCCAAAATATCAAAAATTTACAAAATAAAATTCTAGAAGCAGTACAAAATATTACTAGGGAATCATTGATTAATCATTCTTTTACAACCGACTGGCACACTGCCAAACTACAGAAGGAAGGGAATTTCAACGATTTTCTAAATTATGATACGAGTTGGGGCTTCTGAAATCAAATTTTTCATATTTGCTTTCTGATTTTACGTGGCCATGTATTTCTTATATAGCTGATGTGTTTAAAGATCTCAATGTTTTTAATTTGAGTTTACAATGAAATTATGTGGACAATTTCCATGTTGAGGACAAGATCAATACCATTATCAAGAACTTTCAAATATGGTGAAAATGTGTGGAGAAAGACTCTTTAAAACACTTTTCTATTCTAAATGAATTATTGATATCTCTTTCAGGAAAAATACTGGAACAAGTGAAACAAGAAATATCCTAGCATTTGGGTATCTTAGCAACAACATTGAGAGGATATTTTCCTGTTGAAATAAACCATTTCAACAATACTTCCTGGATAAGAGATCCATTTGATTGTAAAATTGAAGATGTTAATTCAAAATCTGTTTATCATAGTAAAAAAAAAAATCATTCTGGTTAACCGTTTGTAAGGAGGGTCAACATCAACTAGCTGAAAAAGCATTAAAAGATTTGCTACATTTTGCACTACTTACCGGTGTGAACAAAATTTTTTAACACTTGGCTACATGAAAAACAATTATAAAAATAGACTTGATATGCATTCGGATTATTGAGTTAAAGTATCCAGTTTTAACCAGATCTTCCAGAAGAGATGGAAAAATATAAGATGTTTCACTTATCTCAATAATACTAGGCCCAAATTAATAAATTTGTACTTTTTCATAATTGGACCCTTTGAAATTAAAGGGAATTTGACTTAAAAATAAATTACACTACAAAATTGAAACATTACTCTTAAAATTTTATTAAGAATACCTTTACAACTTCCGAAAAAGATCAAGGAAAAAAAAAAATTCTTAAAAAACAGATTTTTAATTTTGCTGAACATGGAGGTTACGTTTACTGCCATGGAGGTTACAAGTGACACTTTAAATGACAACATAGTATTAAATAAAAATAATAAAATAACTTACGATTCTATCGAAGTCATATCTTAGTTATAAGAGATTACATATGAATAATTGTCTTAATGAGCCTAAACACAAGAAAAATATATTTTTTAAAGTTCAGCTCACGTAATTTTGTATTTTGTTAAATTTTCAGAAAACCTATAATGACCTCTGTTGTTCAGTATTGGTTACTACAATTTTAAAAGAATGTCTTTCATTCCAACAGTAAAAACATCATCTTTTGGTGGGAACACAAATATATTTTGTCTAGTTTTCCTTAAAAACCTAATACAGTGTAGTACATTCTTGTCCAATAGAAGATTGAACAACAGCAACATAATCCTTTATTGTATTTTTTGTTATGCAAATTTCATTAGAACGGAAGTATTTTCTATGTAAGTGCATTTTTTAGGCCTTTCTTCTGTATCTCTGTCTGAAGAGTATACATCAACATACCATAATTTAGGCTAAGATTTATTTGATACTAGAAATAATAAATTAAGGAAAATTTTTAGTCAATATAATTTAACCCTTTGTGAACCATGGACATCATGTATGAAAATGCGTGAAGAGCCAACGACGTCACTAGGCGCAAAAATATATGTTTATTTTTATTTATTGAATACATGTTTATAATTGTCAGGAGAGTTCATTAGTCTATGCATTAAGATGCAAAAATCAGCTGGTGTTTTTCAAGGTCATATCGATTGGTAGCTAGACAAAATGTTGGGAGGACTTTTGTTTGAAGCCACTCCCAGAGGCCATGACATCGGCTAATGTGCGCTCAGTCTGTAAGTTGGCTAGTCCATATTTACATTTTTCCAAAATCTCTATTGAACGTTAGGATGCCTTATTCTGACTGCGTATTAATTTTTATGTATTACTATAACTATACTACAGCTTTTGTATTATAATTATTTATTTTGAGTTACTTAGTTTATTTCAAATTATTCGGAGTGTGCAATGTTTTTATTTTTATTATTATTTTATTTTACTTTTTGTAGATAACTTTTTATATTGATATATTTATTCTAGTTTGTTTTGAAGAGTAACACACTAAGTGAGCAGACTGATATAATAGAATAATTTTACTTATTGTTATTTTATATTTTTCTTATATAAATAATTTTCATATTTGAATTGTCTTTTCTAAACAGTGAAAGATTGTGTATGGCTTATATGACAATAAAAACTGTTAACAAAATTATCTTTTACACTTTATCATTCATTGTCATATAGTAATTTTTTTTTAAATTCGCTTTATAGGTTTAGAATTTTTTTTATTTTAACATAATGTGAATTTACGGGGAAGTCAGTCAAACCTTTATTAGCATGCCAAAGGTTAACACAATTTAATGTAAAAATTGTTTTATCTGTAATTAAAAGTACTATATTAAAAATTATTTACTTTAGTGAGTTACCTCTAATAGCTTATACAGAGGTAACTAACCAAAAAAATAACAAATGAAAGAAATAATTTGAAATGACAGTTGAGAAGGATAAATTTAATGATGTTTACAACAGGATCCCTGACACTTATCTTCAGGACTGCATTTAAATCAGCTAAATCTGCACATGTTTAGTGCCTGAGATGTGCTTACCCATGTCACTTGGTGACACTTCATTGTTCCAAGAAATAGTGTCAGAGTTAGATTTACCATTTTGTCAATTTTTTAATGTACTTTATCTCAACATTAAATACTTGGATTTTTTTTTTTTTTAAGACTTTAAACAGACTCTTGAAATTAGCAAGGTCTTGTCCCTCTGCTACGAGATGATCTGCTGTTTGTTTCAGTCTGCCACCAACACCATCTGACCACCACCCTTACCATGACCACTCGGAGTATTTCCATGTAAGGCTTCTAAGACAAAATTTGCTCAGATACACTTTCATTAAATAGAACATACTTTTGTTCATGTACTGAGAAGGACTGTCACTCAAAAAAATGTAAATTTTTATATAAATAGAAATATAGCTTCTTTTAATATGATTTTTTTTTTTTTTCAATGTGTGCTGCAATAGCAGCATCATATTTAAAACTTTCTGACAGAACAAACAAAAATGGTTTTCAGGTCAGAACCTTTCTGTTTCAAGTACAGTATTCCTGTGTGCATAAGTAACTTACTGGTGAGAACCTCCACAATTAACACTTTGAATTACTTGAAAGTATTTACATTCATAGTTCTCACTAAAATTTACATGTATCAGCATGTCATTGTCTTGCAGCCCTTTTTTCAACTCATAAATAGCTTGATACTGATGAATTACAATAGCAACATACCTATATAAGCTGCTTTCATGTCTAAAAGCATTTGAATAGTTATTCTTAATTGATGTTTTGTTTTTTCTTTTGTTATTTTTCTTATAAATTTTTCTTTTCCCTTTACCATTATCTTTTCTTTTTTTGCGGACCCATCATTCAATTTCGTTATCTTGATATTTCTCTATTTTAATTTCATTATGTCTGTATTCCTTGCATTTTCTCTCAAGGCAGATTTCTTTTGTTTTCTTGCCCTCACAGTAGTGACTTAATTAATTGGTCACTATCTATGGCTTCAACTATTTTTAAATCCTTCAACTTCTTAAAAACCAGCTCAAATAATCAAGTCTTTCTGTACTTAATATTTGCAAGTACAACCCAAAAGGGTCAAAAAGAACAAAACGTTGAATTAGATATGTTATACCCAAACTCTACCTCATATTTTTTATGCAGACTTTTTAAGTTTCCTATATATATCATCTTCTGTTTTTTCACCTTTCACTTTGTCATGCAGTCTTTTTTGCCAGGTTCAAATCTGCTAACATTATCCTGTCCAAAAAATTGAATTACATGTGTTTTAATTTGTATTTGATTATTGGTCTTGTACGTTAATTTTGTTTTTAAAGTTCAATTATTTTACCCTTTATCAACATGTTCATCCTCTTGTAATAAGATTTTACACAACCTTTCATTTTTTCACTGCCTTATATTATTTAATAATTTTGCCCAATAAAACTAAGACAATGGTGTAAGGAATTTCCGAGATTGTTAGTTTTTATTAAAGTTTTCTTAAATTTGGGTTATAAGATCAGATGAAAATTCCAGGCAATTTTCTTACTTTTAGTGATACATTATCTCTCTAAGAAGTCTTCTTACTTTCATTCTTGAGCTATTTTTATTACTTACTTTATTTTTTAAATGGAAAAATTTAAAGAAATATTTATCCCCACTCCTTGATTCTTCTAGTTTCTACTTGAGTTTTTTTATTTCTCTATAACATTTTGATTTATTCCTTTTTACCACTCTTTTACCGTTTTCCTCTCGGTTGGTTCCTGCCTGACCAATATTAGGTTCATTACAAATAAACTCATCCATCATTACATTAGCTGCATTGCTGTCATTGTCACTGCGAGGAGGGGTATGCGTTTCTAAATTCGGTTTATTTCTTTATCTTATTCTTCTTTTCTTTGTGCCTTTTTACTTTTTCCATACAGCTTTGCTTTTCTGTGGACTCTTTTTTCTCTATCACTCATCTAGGAAACTTTTTTAATCCTTCCACATTCAGTTCTCGCCTTATATCTTTCTCTTTCTTTCCTTTTTTTATTCTTCATATAATGCTGGATCTCCCTTAATTCTATCTCTTATTCTTTGTTCAGACTCTCTTTTCATCCATTGTATTTTTTCTGTTTGACAATCTGATATCGTACGAGGTTCCAGTTTATTTTTATTTATACTTTTGGTAGCAACTCCAGTTGAACTAAGATCTTTCTTTTTCTTAGAACTATTTCAAACTGTAATGAATAAATTAAATCAATAATTTCAGGTAGGCCTAGGCCTAAATAGTAACCAGGCATGGGCCCTGGAGGGGACCAAGGAGCCATGGCTCACTCCAAAATGAAAAATTTAACGTTGAAATTTTTCATTTTAGAGTGAGGGATGCCTCCTTGGACCCCCCCCCCTGGGCCCATTCCTGATAGTAACTAAAGTTTGAATAAGTGTGTTGTCTAAATATCTGGCCATAGATGTACATGCATTGACTAAGAATAGAAAAAAAGTTTATCAAAGATTTTAATTAAGTGCAATTGTTAAATATAAATCCAATCTATAAAATTGCTTACAAGTTTATAAATAATTAGGCCTATAACATCATGTGTACATAACTTTCAGTAACCTCCATGGTTAACTGTAACCTCCGTGGTTAACACAACCCATGGAGAGTACTTCCATGGAAATCACAAATAAGTAGATTGCCATGCTTAAAACCTAACCTAAAAGACTGAGCATATACAGGCTTTGCTTTTAGAGAAAAAATTGGCTATTTTAATAAGAGTTAACTGAAAAAGTATGTTTAACACTATAAGGAATAATGACGTTACTGAATACACGGAGGTTACAATACAAGAACAAAAAGAACTCACCTTATTTTTGAGGATTGAAGAGCTTTTTCACAAACAAAATAAAACTGTGTGCATCCAACAACATCACAAGACAAAATGGCTGACTTGAGCTTCACTTCTGTTTTGGTATAGAAGACAGTGCTGCTATCTAGTAGAATTTTAGTCAAGTTAAAGATATTCCATGGAGGTTACCTCACCACCCCAGGGGACAACTTGTATGTTTTAAATAAAGTGGTAAAACAAATTAAAATTTATATTTCTTTGTGCATAGTTAATTATTTATAAATAAATAAATGTTTAACTCACAGTTTTCCACAAATACATTATTAATCAGGTTTGTTTCTTCAGTGAACACTAAAATAAAACATGGGTGGGGACTTTCCGTGGAAGTTACATTTCTCATAATTTGGATTTTTTTTTATATGTAAAATAAAGACTGAAAACATTTTTTTTTCTACCTAATACCAATTTCTTCATTTAAAAGAATAAACATTAATCCAGTAAAATCAGAAGGGAAAAATTCCCCTTCATTTCAGAATGACTAAATTATTACATTTTTATGTAGGTCTATGTAACTTTTTTTTGTATGTTAAATATTATATTTATAATTATAACAACTAGACCCAAAGGAATAAATTTGTGTTTTTTCATAATTAATATATTTCATGTAGAGCTATATAACCTTTTTTTGTGTTTGGGGTCCGTCAATCTCAAAGTGGGCCTTAGAGAAGTGAGAGTCCTTTACTGGTGAGTAATTGGGAACTGCTGCCATAGACGACCAACATTATTTTTTTTTTTGGAAATCCAAACTTTATCCTGCCACCATTTTGGATACAGACATCATAGCAACTTTTTATTTATACCATTTTTTATGTGTCGTATGTTTTAAAATGATATATTATACAAAGAGTGTTACCACTTAAAATACTTGAGTTATAGCCACTGGGCCAACCCTCACCCCCACCCCAAGAAAGGGGTTGAAATTCAGTTTCTCATCAAAAGGTTGACCAATAACTAATCCTGAAAGTTACAGTATTCTATCTGGAACAGTTTTGAGGAGTTTCCATACTTTTGACTCACTCTGTATATAGGTAACAATGTGATTAACAGTATTGATAGTTCAGGCGTTCGACTTATTGAAGGCACTCCGTCCATCCACATGATATTTTGAAAGTAAATTTTAGCTTGAATTTAAAATGGAACCTTTAATTACTGATGCTAGAACTATTAAAACTCTAATATACTGTATATTTATTTGTAAGTACAAAGTGATACCAATGGTTTCTTTGTACATCAAATCTCATGCTAGCTATTTGCATACAAATTTCTATTTCTTGCTTAAAGGTTGGTTTTCAGCAGTAAGTTTCTGTTTTCCAATGAGTTCTTATTTGTACTCTCTAAGAGCTTATATAAAGGTGATAATGACCACAATGGTTTTTCGCCTTAAATTCCCCCTCCCCCCCCCCCAATAAGAGCTTATATTCGACAAGTGCTTTGCACACATGCCCTTTAATCTTTAGTTACTACTAATGTAAGTCTGCATCCTATTCAGTAAATTTGTTATACAAAATCAAATAATTATGAATTGCCATTTTAGGAAGCTAAAAATTACAAAGATTGCAAGGTAAAACATATGAGAAACTTGTGAGCTTTTACAGGTTTGATTGAATTCCTTGCCTACTGCCATCATATTTATTAATTATATGTAAATTATTATGTCAAAGATAGGACAGGTAAACATGTATTTCTTTGCACATTTTCAGAAAACAACTTTTTTTATGATGATTGCATAATATTATATTTGAGACAGAGAAAGGGGTATAAGGAAAACTGTTAAAAGAATTAGTTTAGCTGAATTGTATTATGAAATTCCTGAGAATTGTATAATAATTTTAATTTTTGATTTAGCGTTTATACATTTTTTTTTTTTTTTACCAGCTAGTATTATTAATTAAATAATTATTTCAAGTGAAAAATATATGACTTAGGCTGACAATTGTACCCAATGTGTTGGTAAAGCATTGGTGCATAAAGCCAAAGGTCCTGGGTTCAATTCACAGTCTAGGTTATTTATTTTTCACTTGTAATTATTATTTAATTTAAAATCATGTTATTGTGGCCGCCATGTTTAACAACACTTGTAAAAAATATTCACATCATTTAAACACTCTAGGTGTTATATGATATAAATGAAAACATGCCAATTACGCTGGGGGATAAAAATGAATCTTTAGTTTGAAAATAGTTAGAGAGTACATTGTAATTTTGTTGTCAGTACACTTGCTCTCTTAATCCTCAACTCAGTTTTGGAAAATCCCCTGTTACAATAGAATCACATACGGTAAGAGTTAACCCATTATTTTGAAAATAAACAATACAAATTTTATGACATATATTTTGTTATTTATTATAAGTATTTTTTTTCTTGACTTTGCAGAAAATATGATAGTAAACAATTTTTAATTATGCTTTCAGGAAGAATTGGATGACCTAATATCCAACAAAGGTCCATACGATACAAATCTTCGTCTGACTGATGAGGAATTAAACTTATTTTTAATGTATGCTTATCAGAAAATAGTATACTATCAAAGAGAACTTAGTAGGATTCAAGTAAGTTTATTGATATTTAAATCTACTGTAAGTAATAGTTAGACTTCAACAAATGCTATTTTCATTTGCTGAAATATGACAGTAGATATTAACAGAAGACCTTCAACAACTTGTATATTTTCATAATAAGGCACACATTACCTATGCATATTGAATTCTATTGCAGAAAAAAACTTGTTTATGACAAAATTTTATGAATCTAAAAATAGCAGTTCATATTTGTAGCATGGCATTTAGATATTTCAGATATTCACTTTTGGGCATAAGTAATGGAAAAGTCAATATTTTCAAATGTACAGTAAATCAATAATCGTCGATTTATATTTCTCTAAACACTTAGAGTTCATCATAATATAAATTAAGATATTCAACTACTTTATTAGCAATGCTAAATTATTCTATATAAATCTCAATTCTAATAATTATTAAATAAGGAAAAAAAATATATAAGGTATATAGTTAATTATGAATTTTTCAATGCTACATTTAATTTTCGTAACTCTATTTTAAAAAAGTACAGTGTTATACAGTGTAAAAAAAATGGAAGAATTGATGAGAATCGTCATTGGTCGACTCGTACAGGAGCACGAAAACAAAACAGTATCCAAATACAGTGATTTAAATATTGAAAGGTGCAAATTTGAAACCCTTTCAAAATTCATCTGGTGCAATGAACATATCAACATATTACCCAATCCAGTAGTTCAACGTTAACAAAGTTTAACCCTTATAACTCTCATGTCAGCTGTATGCCGACATTTTAGGTTTCACGTTCCGATCGCATGTCGTCCAATGGCCGACAATGAACAATTTGATATTTTAACGCTAATTTTGATAGTTTACATTATTTGGTTATATCGAAGCTGTTCTATACACATTGTGTAACTATAGTAACTAAAGTAAAATAAGGAAGAAAATACATGTGTTTATTTTATTTTATCAATTTTAAGTATTAGCTCTATTTCAGCTATAATCGTTTAAAAAAATATTTTAAAAATAAGATCTGAGGGAGTGTTCAGTGCAATAATAATTATTTGTTTTTATCTAAGTTATTCTATACACATTGTTCTTTTATTGTGTAACTATAGTAACTAAATTAAAATTATAAGAAAATGCATTGTTTTATATAAATTGTATACAATTTTAAGTACTGTATTAGCTATATGAGATCTGAGGGAGTGTTCAGTGCATTAATAATTATTTGGTTATATCGAAGTTATTCTATACACATTGTTCTTTTATTGTGTAACTATAGTAACTAAATTAAAATTAGAAGAAAATACATTGTTTTTATTTTATACAATTTTAAGTATTAGCTATATTTTAGCTGTAATCGTAAAAAAGAAAAAAGATCTTTGGGAGTGTTCAGTGCAATAATAATGATAGTAGTAAGGATTAAGTTACACCATTATTGTTTACAGATTACAGAGCAACAATATGAATAATATTGACAACCACTACTGTATATATCTGAAAATGGTTGTATAGATAGTGTTACCATAGGAGAACACAATCAACAAAAATAGTAACAAGTATTTAAAGTAACGGACTTTAAAAGATTAATTATTTATTCTACTTTACTATTGTACATACATACTCAAATTATGAATTCAAATATAGGGCACCAACATGCGATTGAGCAAATGTACTCTTTTTAAAAATAAGTTAATCACAGAGCGTGAATTTTTAGAAGAGTGTATTACTTAAACTAAAACATAGTCGTGATATCTGAAATGCATATTTTTAATATCATATTTAGAACCATAACGAAATATTTAATCTTAACAATATAAATCCAACCTGTTTTAAGATGAACCACTTACATTTCTCGATCACAACCGGTATTATCTATTGGTGACTGACATCAGAATCAGTAATTATCAGGTGATGTCTACTAGACTTTGAAAACGATAAGCGCAAAAAAAAAGTTAAACATTACATAATTCCATTGAGCATCCATGGGAGGTTTGATCGGTATCAGATTACAATTAACTGGGTACTTTTTTTATAAATTCTGTTTTATAACTGAATAATACTTTTTTATAATAATGAAAAAACATTGAAATTAACTATTTGTAGTGTTTTGACATGTAAAATAATAATAAAAACATATAGAAAAATTATGAAATAGATTATTACTGAAATAATAATCTAGTTATATAATTTAGAATAAAAGATGTCCAGTTTCTGCCCATGCACACTTTTGTGTAATTACAATCGCGAGTGTGGTCCATGAATCTACTTTGCAACTGATGTAATGGATGCTTATATATGTGATTTAAGGAAAGGAGATCCAAAATATATAATACAACTTTAACCTAGATAGGAATATGACCTGATCTATAGTTTCGTTTCATTTCATTTGCTACACAAACTGTTCTGCATTTGTCAAAGAAGTATCCTGCTTGATATAATTCAAGAACCATTCAAAGGATTGATTGCCAAAGCCTAAATATGGCAAAGAAAACTATTGATTTTTAAGAAGCAGATTATTAACTATACGGTACATTATATGATATCTAGGAACTTGGGAAAAACTGATTTAGTGAAATATATTCATATAAATAAATCTATTGCTTTAGAGGGAAAAATTTTTAACTTTAGAAGGAAAATGTACATATGTGTACTGATTATATTTTTATAATGGAGATAGTGTAGTGATTATTAAATGATTGCTCTTACTACAGAAGTATAGGTTGTTAATTTTGTCATTATTTTTGTCTCGTTTTGTTTAAAATACGCGTGAATAATTTATTATTTACAAAAATGACCAAATTCATTATAACATTGGCCTACATTATTTTATTTTTATTTTCCTATTTAAAAAATGGGAAAAACTAATAAACTAAAACCTGTTGGAAAATATAAAAAAACCAACAGTTTCCAGTAAAAAAAAATAATAATAATACTTAATTTCCAAATGTTAAACAAATTAAAATAAAATTATACTGATTATGAAAACCAATCCGATTTTACAGTCAATAAATACTCTATTACCAATCCAGGCAATTAACACTCATATTATAAAATATAAATACAGTGTACTCCCAATTATCCGCGGAATTGGGTGGCACAGGCATTATGGATAGCGAAAATCAAATATTGTTTTTTGTTTCTTACTGAAAAAACACAGTTTCTTGATTCTTGACTGAACTTTTCGTAGTATCAGTTTTTCAACTAACTGTGTGTCGTCGGCTTGTTCCTCTAAATACTGGAGTACTCCATTGGATTGTTAGAAGGCCACTTCGTGTGGCATTTGTGCATGCGCTTTCATTTCTTCTTCCTCTTCACTTTCACTTTGCTCTTCGTTTACCCCTCTTGATTTGTCTGCTATTTCTTGGTCTGTTAGTCGCTCAAATCCTGGCTCAAGAGCATCACAGTCCAACCACTCTGTAATGTTATTCTCATCTACATTCTCACCCCCCCCCCCCCCAGAACTGACCGCACTAATTCAACCAGTGCAGAGCCATGTAGGTCTTCATTCATTTCTTCGTTGTTTATTTCCACTTCTACATTCAGCAGCTTTCTCCGTGACTTTTCAAGGGTTGAGGGTTCGACTAAACCACATGCAGACGCAATATCATAAATGCAGTCCAAAACTTTTTTAGGTCCCAACCTTCTTCAATTTTCTGCTTTAGTATCTTTTTTTTGTAAATTCTTTTCATGGTTGCAATAAATCCCTAGTCCATGGGTTGTAGTAGCACATTAACATTTGGGTTCAGATATTTAAGAAAAAAAGTTTCATATGAGGATTTAAACACACTCGAAGCTGGATGTGAGCATGCGTTGTCAATCAACATCACAGCCTTTTCTGACAACTTTTTTGATTAAAGTTGCTTACGCAAAAGGGAACAAAATCTTTTCGAACCACTCTTGGAATATTTGTTTGTTCGTCCATCCTTTCTTCTGGTTGAAATAATCAACTGGTAAACTATTTGCTCTCATTCCCTCAAACAACTTTCCATTGACGTAAAGCATAAGCATAAGGTTCTATTCAACCTAGTTCTATACCGTAAAGCAAGGATAGGACAGCTGTTGCTGTGTCGAAGGCCAAAGCTCCCTCCAAAGTCATGCTGGCAGGAGGCTAATTACAGCCTTGGCCGGTATGTCTGAGGAGTGGGGGTAGTGGGGATGCGGCGTTTAGCAGTTCCTTCCTTCAAATGAAACAAAAATCTAAGGGGCCATTAAGAGCTGCAAAGAAGAGTTCTAGCAAAAGAACTCGTCAGAAAGAAGTCACAGGAGTGGACTAATACCACACTGAAGTAGAACACTCACACATCAGGACAAATCAAGTCCCTGATATGAAGAAGTAAAATGCCTTCAACAAATCTGAATGCCATTTAGGTAATTCTCAACCTTGGCACGAGATTTACTGAATGCACTCTAATCCAAGAGCCATGTGTCAATGGAGGGATCATCAGAGGACTCCCAACCCTAAAATGTAAGTTAACATGGGAAAGAGAGAAGTGGATTCATGCCACTTCTGCCTGACACATAAAGAGACAGCCGAACACTGGATCTATGAGTGTGAATCTCTAACCTACAAAAGGCTACTTTACCTCAACATTCCTTTCCCAATAGCTGTAGAGGTAACGATAATGTTACCCAGAACCATTTTAAGATTCTTAGGAAGCCTAAATCTTGGCTGGGACTAAAACATAATTAGTAAGGTAGTCACAAAAGATCTATTTGGGTCGCAGTGACAAGAGACTGTATAGCCTCGAACCCCAAATTCACTAACTAACTATCTCTACTGAACCACTTTGTTATTATAGTTTTACTCGTTGTTACTTGTACTTGTACTAAGCAAGTAAAGTGTGCAGTAAAATTTTTAAGGTTTTTTTTTTTTTTTTTGCAAGACTTTTATCCGCTCGTGGATAATTGGGAGTACACTGTACATTACTTTATACTATGAATATCCAATAAAGTAATGTGTATAAATAAAAAGTTTTTGAGACAATAGGCATCCATCTGAAGAGAAATACAATTTTAAACAAGTCCAAGGCCAACTAGTCCCCCTTCATCTCATTTACTAAGTTTGTTGTTTTACTGTAAGTGACAGGACACTGCTATCTATCTTTTGTGTAGTGCCATACACACAACAAATTTGCACTTCCACATAAATTTTTGATAACTAGAAAAAGATGTTTGATTTCTATTTACTTTCTTCATCATCGCCTTATACAAAAAAAGAACAAAAGACTGCAAGACCTTAAATACTCTAATACCATTAGAGTTGGTTAAGAGTGACCTTGATAGGAAAGATGAAAGAGAAGGGTCTAACCTAAGATAATGTGTAAAGAGGTGTAGATCCAGCTAAGATTCCTTGGTATATCCACACCCGTACTCATGATAGTGAACCTGAGGGTAAAAAAGAGGTTTAAATAAAACTAGGCCTATTTTTTAAAAAATTATTCAAATTTTTAAGCAAAAACTATTTAATTATGAGAATAAAAAGTTCACACGAAATGAATAAAATATATATATATAATTTTCGCTGTATCTAAATATTTATTTATATGTTTGGTAATAACTTAAACAGATTAAATTCAATTTGGTGTCCAGTCAACGTACATGTATCCCCTATCCCCTGTATTTGAGACCAGTTAATTGCAGAACTGTTTTTTGTCTATTCGATAACAAGTCATCAGAAACCATAGGTATTTATTCAATTTTGATAACTTATATATGCCAACTAATCCTTTTTTGGGTATATATTACCTTATACTTAATGCAGTTTCAGACGATCACTCATCATCAGGTAATAAAAACACAACGTGTACATTTAAATACTCAAAGATCACTCTTTGTGGTGGTCGTAAATAGTTAACACATAAACACAGCTATGCATGAGATTCTTTCATCCATGTGCACGTCTGAACAGTGAGTCGAGACTGTGTTATTTGTGTTTTATTACCTTGATGATAGGCGATCACCTGAAACTGCAGTAGGTATAAGGTAAAAGTTACCTGAAAAAAAAAGAAGAGTTGACATATATTGGTTCAGAAATTAAATTTTCACTAATCTTAGGATAAAACAATGTAACAATAGGATATTTATTTCACAAAAGTTTTACTATATTCTAGTAATTTCTAAGATATTCTAGAGTTATTCGAATAAAAAAATAGAAATATGAAAACAGGATAATGAACCCTAATCTTTATCTCGGTAACATAGCTACCATCCACAGAGGGATATAAACCAAACATATTAGTTTATATCCCTATGAGGATAGTAACTATGTTACTGAAATCTAGATAATGATTTATTAAACTTTCTAACGTTAATTGTGTTAGTGTTTTATTTGTGGCTTGGGGATCACTTCTTTCATATTGTTATTAACCACAAGGTTTATTGAATAGTGTATGTATAGTTTTTATTTCTATCTCAATTATACTATAAAGTATAAAATACAATATCTTCTATATAATACAGATGTGCATGAAAGTAAGTTACCTGTAAATGGAAGTATGAGTGTGATTTGGAAAATAATTTGTTGTTTTAGAGTCAAGAATGAGAAATTTTTCAACACACATTATCGAGATCGAGGAAAACCGAAAGTTCAGGTTTAGGTTAGGTTAGGTTAGGTTAGGGCGTTAGGCTAGTGAAAACTAAAGTTATATTATCGAAATGAAAGCGAGACAAAATTTTTATTTACTCATTTAAGAAAAATTGTGACTACCTAAGTCGTTACTGTTAAGCTAAATTATCTTGGATTCACTACTAGACTTACAAAATTCTTATAAATGAATTGGGATAGCCTGAATTCATTGATTATTATTTACTGCTTAAAAAATAAATGTAATTAATTGTTTTTAAAGTGTTTTTTATTTGTACATGTTATTTATTTAGTGGTTAAATAAATAGATACGGTATTCATTATTACTTCAGAATTTGAAAATAATTTTTTTTTTGAAAAAAGGTATTTAAATATCTTTCATGAACAATATAAATGAATAATATATTAAATAATGTCAAGGAAGGACAGTATCTCCATTTTATAATTAGACTTAAATAAACATTGTAGATATACAAATATTTGTTAAAATTTTAATCCCTCTGTCAAAAAAAAAAAATATATATATATATATATATATATATATACAGTAGAGCCCCGATTATCCGCGGAATTGGGTGGCAAGGGCACCGCGGATAGCGAAAATCGCGGATAACCCAAAAAAAGACTAAAAATGAGGTGAAAACGAAAAAAATATTTCAGCATAAAAATTATGTTTTATTGTACAAAAAACATGATATGAAAACTTTTAAAAGATGTAGAGTACAACAGAAACCATTGTTCTACATCTAAATCACTAAAATAAATACAGTAACAGTAAATAAAAAACTATACATGTACTGTACTGTTAAACAAAAAGTGTCCAGTTACGCCTTTTTAAAAAAATCAGTCACTCGCTTTTGCTTCTTGCTTTGAAAACACCTTTTCTTTATTCTAGATTGTACTTTTCTTAACATAAGTTTTTCTGCCAGTTGTGCGTCGTCATCTTGTTCCTCTAAATATTGAAGCAATCCGTCTACGTGCTGCAAAGCAGTTTCGTGTGTCATCCTTGCAGGCGCCTCATCTTCTGAGCTTTCACTTTGTTCTTCGTTCTCGTCCAATCCCATTGCTTTGTTCGTTATCTCTACGTCAGTCAGTCGTTCAAACCCAGGCACACTTGCGTCGCATTCCAGCCACTCATCTATGTTCTCTTCGTCGACATTCTCTCCTCCTGGAACGGATGTCAATAGGTCAACAAGTGTAGCGGTCGGCATGACTTCACTTTTTTCTTCACAAATGGTTTGGTTGACATTTGTTTCGATACTTGGAAAGAGTTTTCTCCATGATTTAACAAGGGTTGAGGGTTTGACGTAATCCCATGCAGAAGCAATATCGTAAATGCTATCCAAAATTGTATAATTTTTCCAAAATTCTTTGAAATCGCAGCCTTCTTCGATTTTTGACAGTAACAACTTTGTTCTGTATGTTCTCTTCATTGTTGCAATCACTCCCTGGTCCATAGGTTGTATCAGAGCAGTAACATTTGGGGGCAAAAAGTGTGCAAAAATTTGCCCGTCAGAAGATTTAAGCACGCTTGTATTTGGGTGTGAAGGCGCGTTGTCAATTAACAAAACAGCCTTCATTGGCAAATTTTTTGAGTCAAGATGTTTACGTACTTGAGGCACAAAAATCTTTTCAAACCATTCTTGAAAAATCTGCTGATTCATCCAACTTTTTTTTTGGTTGAAATAGTCAACTGGTAAATTTTCTGCTCTTGTCCCCTTAAAAGACCTCGGTTTCTTAGATTTACCAATAACAAGAAGCCTAAGTTTGTGACTACCTGCAGCGTTGCTGCATGGCAAGATTGTAATTCTTTCCTTGCTACTTTTGTGACCTGCCGCTTTATGTTCACTTTCAAATGCTAAAGTACGAGTGGGAAGACACTTCCAAAAAAGCCCTGATTCATCAGCGTTATAAATTTGTTCATATGACAGATCTTCAGACAACACAAACTCTTCAAAATCACGTTGAAAATCATCAGCTGCTTCTTGATCACCACTCAGCTTCTCTCCGTGTAGACCGATCTCTCTAATTCCATGACGTTTCTTAAAACGATGTAACCAACCGGACGACGCATCAAAATTTCCTTCCAGGCCTAACAAATCAAAAAATATTTTTGCTTTAGTTGCAATGATAGGACCAGACACGGGGGTGCCCTCACTTCGCACCTGAGCTAACCATTCCGTTAATGCCGAATCAAGTTCATTATAGGTGGATGTCTTCATTGTTTTTCTTTTTTTCATCCCAGAAGCACTGTCCGACATTGATGCAAAGGCCAACAGTTTGTCTTTTTGCTTTAAAACGTCTCGCACTGTTGTTTCCCCAATCCCATAATTCAAACACATCTGCTTCCTAGAAGCGCCATTTTCTATTTTAGAAATCATTTCAAGTTTTTGTGTAATAGTTAACACAACTTTCTTTCGTTTTTCAGCCATTATTAATTTCAGGAACTAACGAAACACTAAACTTGAGCACTGACAAAGAAACATAAAACACAACTGATCACTAAGCACGCTTACTGACAACTGACACCGCTAGCAGGTCGAGAGAAGGGGGGAGGTCTTTGTGTAGAGGGGAAGGTCAGTGAACTTGACAGAGGGGATCAATAATGTGATACTTTAACGTAAAGCGGTGTGAAATCTTTAAACTTTAGACTTCGGTCATGTGCAGTCGTATTTTTTTTTTAAAATCGTTACACTCGCGGATAATCCGCACCGCGGTTCATCCACTCGCGGATAATAGGGGCTCTACTGTATATATATATATATATATATATATATATTGTAGGATATGAAGAAGTATGTCATTTTCTTAGGAGACCAAATAATATTCTCTAAAACTGCCTTTTAATTTGAAAAAAAAAACAGTGTGGTTGTTATACTAAATACATTATGATTATGTTATCATAATAATTTTTATACCTTTTCAAAGCTAATGTTCCATAGATTCATATACATATAACAAAAAGTTCATAAAAGTTAACAATAATTGTATTTAATAAATTGGTAAAGTTTGTGTATTATGCGCGATTGAACTGAGATACGCGGCAATCTGAAATTCAAATTATGGCATCCATTCGTCTAATTTTCACAAGCCGATATAAATGCCTTACAACTTAGGAGTAATACTATTTTATAGTATTTTTTCTTCTTCTTTCTAACTGTCTTCCAAATTATTCTGTTATAGTTTTAGATCTATAAAATTAAAACCAAACCAAGAATTTTGTATGCTTTATTCATCTAAAATATCACTTTTTTTCAATTTAACGTTTAGCCTAGTTAAACACATGCTATCGTAATAAACAATATACTGTTGAAATCGTTATCTTTGAAGCTTTCATAGTCATTCAACAGATTGTGCCAAAAGTGAAACTAGAAATTTTAAAAATTCAATGAAGTTGCTATATTTTACCATTAGAGAGAGCCATACGTGGCAACTGATTATATGAGGAATTATCATTATATATTTTTTTCTAAATGTTAATACTCAGCCAAATACTACAAGTTGACAACATTTCATAGATTTTTTTCATCTTTTTACCAACATATTCGAAATTCTTATATCTCTGATTGTTTTTGAGATATATACATTCTACGAAGGTCATGACCAAAATTAACCGGAGCCGTTTATAATGTCCTGTTTAGCAAATTGTGAAAAACAAAGACATACTTTCATATTTTGATCAGCTGTTTTATTCCATTGATAAGATGACATTCATTTCTACATAAATAATACAAAGCAATATGTTATTTTTAGGCAAGCTTATAGAACTGAAATCTGGTTGCGTTGACAAGATTTGAGTCTTGTCTCAAGTGTAAAATTGCATGCATTCAGTGCATATTCGGAGTAATGATTCGGTCTCGTGAAGGCTGACGAACATCGCTCGCATACAATAATAGCGCTCTCTCCCTATTCTGCGGTCTAGTTATCTCGACTTGAAAAAAACAAATGCTTTATATTTACATTGACAGCTTTGTATTTAGTATTGACCATCACTGAAAAAAATCCAACGATGATATATTATAATGTAAGTTTTTATATTTTGATTCAGTCAAAAGTTGTTTACTACTCTAAATCATGCCTCATACAGTGACTAAACAAATGATAACACGATTGTAGTAGTAAGGATTAAATGGGAAGATGGCTTCTACTTGACATCATTCATATTTGAGAAAGGAACATAACCAAGTGATTCGCATTTTCTTTCACAATTTAGGCTGTACACTGAACAACCAAATATATATCTACTTTTTAATTTGAAACCATTTTTGTAGCTGGAAATCTGTTTCAAATATAGTGGTAAAAGTCTCTTTTGCCGTACGGTACACGTAAATTGAATGTAAAAATAAATGTTACCTCTATGCCTTGTTCTTTAAACAACAATGTAATTATGTTGCTGATACATTGAAAATCTAAATGTTATTTAATACACAGTATAACAAACATACAGAACACCATTCTCACAAAAAATATGCCTAAGTATCAGACGCGTTTCAACGACAAGGTCATCCTCTTCAGTGATACACGAGCTACACCAATCAAACTATAACTGAATCTAACGTTGCGCCGAACCTCATATTTATACAAACTGAAGAGGGCATGGCTTTTTATAATAATAGGGGGCATGGCAAAAATATAATAGGCCTGATAAATCAGCTATGGCTAAACATTGTTTAGATGAAGGGCATTATTTCAAAAAAGAAAATTCCATACTATTAAAGAATGTTACAAAATCAAATACTATGGAAGCTTGGGAAACTTTTTATATTAATAGGCACGAGAATGTAATTGTAAATAATGAACTAGGACCTATACAAAATTCTATATTAATGTAAAATATAATGTATAATGTTAAATGTAGGGTTAGTTCGATTATCTTGTTTTAGCTATATGTAAAATCTTAAGTAGGTAAATTGACACGTGGCGCGTACTATCGCCTTGGCAGTGTAAAATAATAAGTTTGTATAATTATGGGGTTCGGCGTAATGTTAGATTCAGTTATAGTTTGATTGGTGTAGCTCGTTTATCACTGAAGAGGACGACCTTGTCGTTGAAACGCGTCTGATACTTAGGCGTATTTTTTTGTTAGAATTGTGTTGGTTATACTGTATAATTTTTCTCATAAGTCAAGCTCAAAATTTATTATTTAATACAAATTATTTTGAACAGAATAATTGTAAACTAGTAAGTCAGGTGATTTATATCTGTCACTTGAGTGAATCAGTGCTTGCATTGACCTTGGTCGACTGGAACAATTGTATAGTATATGGAAATGGTACCATACTTCAGTTTCTGATCTCACACACAATGTTTAATATATAACTAACTTCCTGTATAGAGCGAGAGGAAAGAAATAAAGAGAGAAAGGAGTAGCTTTGTTATAACTTTAGTCCCCCCCCTTCCTCTGTAGGTTTATATATTGGCTTCATCCTTATTCATCTTAATCTCAACATTCATTATGTTATACTTTTAGCACAATAGCTATTTATAATTATTTAATGTTACTATTATTATTTAAATATGATGGTGTCAGAAAATGAAATTATTCCAAACAATGACTATTTAATATTTATTATAATATAGTAGTAATATCATTATATCAAATATATCATAATCTATGTGAAAAATTATGCTCAATAACTCCTGAACCTTTTTTTTATTTTTTTATTTATTTTTTTTTTTATTTATTTTATTTTTTTTTTTGGCCAATATGTTCTGTTTAATGAAAAATATATGGAGTTTGATGAAAAATTAATTTTCATGTTAGCTATATTACCCCAAATTATAAACTTGACATTAAGTTATTTTTGTAAAATAATATTTCATTGCCAAAATATGCTTACAATACAAATTTGACTATATCAATCCACATTTTTTAGTTGTTTTATTTTTGTAGTATCTCCCCTCGCTATCTTCATAATAGTCGAATGTTGAATTTTTAACAGTACTTTCACTACATTCAGTGAGAAAAACAGAATTTTACAGAGTTGAGTTTTAAATAAATGTTGCTTCGATTATTGTTATGGGTTTTAAAAGAAGTCAATACTTGTAGCGTTTGCCACGGTGTGACAACTACTGCACTACAAACTATCAGTTTATCTGTTCATGTGAAGTTTGTATTCGTGGAGGGCTTTGGTACATAAAAATCATGGATTGATGATCAATAAAAAAAAAAAAATCTTACCATAGACAATACACTAAATGTACATGGCAAATGATATATATGCCCCCCACTCTTTTTTAGCCTATACAGTAAAATAAATGTAGCCTATTAAATTTCAACATAAAATATAATTTATGAACTTTTTTTGAGTTATGACTATTTAAACTTGTTTATTTATTTACATTACTTCACTCAGACTTTTTTGTAAACAGCGGAGTGTCTGTTGTCGCAATGTAGTACAATTACCTTTATAAGAACTAATGCTACGGAAACCTTTACATTATTCAGTAAAATAAAAGTATTAAAATTTAATATAAAATATAATTATTAAAAAAGAAGAGTTATACCATTTTAATTTGATTTATATTCATTACCATACCCGGTCTATTTGTATACAGCGGAATAGGGGAGTGTCAGTTATAGGGGGTACATTACAGTGCGAAGATAAGAGATAATGTTATGAATTGTTATTTCCTTGAAGTTAGTATATTATCGCCCTTGTGGGTACTTTATAAATGCAATATTTATATTAGCGCTATACACTCTAAAATTATATATTTTGGTAGAAAAGTTATGAAAAACTACCAGGAATTTTTGGAAAAATAGGAGGGAAAACCAGAAAAAATTTCGATTTTCAGTAACAAGTGTTTGTAGATACCCTGACATTGATCCTCCAACGTTGACCTTTAAACTTGCCGATAAGTGGGTTAATCCTACTATCTGACGAACAGTCTACTCAATCCAATATCTTTGGGAATCACTCTTTCCTTATCATCGCTTCATTTTTATATGCAACATCAAATGTTGCCTACGCTATTAAATATTCCATTTGTGTTAGGAAAAGTGTTAAAGTTTGGGTTAAATTATGTGTAGTTATTTAATTACATTATCGACAATAGAAAAATGCAAACATTACTTACTGACACTGTGTGACCTTAACTTTGTATCCTATTTAACTCCTGTTTTCTTCTAAATTATTTTTGTTTCAGAGATTTTTAATCTTTTGAATTGGCATTTAAAAGGTTTTTATACGATAAATATGTTCTTGAAATTAACAAGTAAATTACTTCCGTTATACTTATCAAATGAAAATGTATCTAGAAATGTACTACTTGTATAAGGTTTATTTCTATATAACTGAATACTTTTTGAACCTGACTTAAAATGTTCTATTTTTATTTTCATTTAAAAAAATACAAATTTGATTTATACAAATTTTTTATTGGAATTTCTAACAGTATTATTTTTATAAATAAAAAATAAGTTCTATAATCATATTAATTTAATCATTAAAAAACAAATAAATAAAATTATAATCAATTTAAATTTTGTAAAAATGGTATATGTTTTTATCTTGTCTTTGATTTTTAAGATATCGCCTACAGTATTATTAAAGCTAGAATTAATTTGTTGAGAGCCTTGAATTTTTTAAACTTAAACCTTGAAAGCCTTGATTATGCTTGAATTCTTTGAGCCTAGAATGTTGGGCGAATTAAGAGAATTAGAATGTTGAATTAGAATTATACAGAATGTTGCTGTATAAGAGAATTAGACAAAAAAAGGATTTTTATTTTTTTAAATAAATATTTATTAGTTTAAACATATTTAGATATTTTGAAGCTGACGTTCAACATGGATACAACTCCTCTCCCCTCCATCAAAATAAGATAGCAAACAATTCAATTCTTGTCTATTCGATAACAATTTAACAAAAACAATATATATTTTTTTCACAAAAATCTCACCATGTTCACAATAAGCCCATTCAGATGTCATCAGTGTGAGGTACACAATATTTTTCTTCTTGTTCTGATCAAGAAAGTTTTATTCCTTGTCAATTAAAAGCAAAAACATCTTGGTCATTATTGCCTTCAAGATGAACTAGTTATGTTCTCTCTCTAAACTTGTCGAGTAGCATCGACTTACTTGAGTGACAACACTCTGTTATGTGTCCTTGGTTAGTCATTTACTCGTATGCACCATTTTATTCAAATATTTAAATCTAAGCAATATTTAATTATAGGAATAAGGTTTATATAAAGAAAATGGAACACCAGTTCTGTATTTATTAGAGATGAGACGATTCAGGGCTTACCAATTATGATTATTGACGATTAGTGCTCGTTAAATCATTTTAGTGTTTCTTTAGTAGAATGAGAATTAAAGTAAAGATAATAAATGTAATAGTTTATTATACAATGTCAAATTAACTTAGAAGTGTATGTGACGCTTATAAAAAGATAGGTTTCAGTATTCTGTCATTTAGGGTGAAAAAGCAAGCAGTAGGAGAGGGGGGCTAGTTGCCCTTGAACTTGTTTACAGTTGTATTTCCTTTCAGTCAGACAGGTACATCTCAATTTTTATTTATTTATTCAATATTAGTTTTTTGACTAATAGTAATTTGTATAAAACAGGTCATATATACAAATTACAACACATTAAGACAATACACATAAAAAATCACAATATACAATTTAAACAGCAAGCAGCTTAAAAATAGAGAAAATGTACAATAATTGACACATTACACATAAATAAGTTTTCAAACACACTTCAAAAACTTATCATTTAAACTCATTACTTTCTCTTGTATATGTAACAAAAAGTAATGTATTTATTTTATATTATAATTAGTGTAAATAGGCTTTTGTTTGATAAGACTCCTTGACAAGTAAACAGAATTGCTTTCATAATTGGTATAATATTATTTTACTTATTTCACAATCGGAAGTATTGTTAAACTGGAAACGTTTGACAATCCTCAATTATTTTTTATTTCAAAAACATTTGAATTTATCTGTGTAATGAAAATTTTTTAGATATGTAAAAAATTTGGAGTTAGTATGTCAGGAATCAAAAGTTCTTACAAAAATCGAACTCGAAATTCCACATTGAATGCTTATTTTTTCTATAAAATATTGTTTTTAAATTTTTTCAAGATATATAAAGTATTTGTACTATGTTTGTGCATAAATGTTGGTTAAAACAAAAATTAATAAATTTAAAACAAATAAATAAGTAAATAAATTAGTTTCTTTGTACTTACCAACAAAAAGTTTTGCATCCTATACTAAGCTAGGCCTGTAACAAATAATATTAAAATTCACTCAAAAAAGTACACTCTAGAAACACTAACACATATTGTAACTTGTATAAACAAATTATAATAAATAAATCACTCTAAAAACACAATAACTTCATATCAGAAAAATAAATTGAACAAACCCACGCTTTACTCACAATACAAAATGGCTAAAACCACACAAGTGAATAAAAGCAACAAGTTTCCACTACGAAATAAGAGTTTTATAAAATTCACTGGCATGGTGATATTGTGTCTATAATGTTGATATTTATACCAACTTTTAAATCTTGATTTCTTCTTTGGAGAAGTGCAAAGAACGGCAGGAATATATTAAAATAAAGATTGAAATTTTCAAAATTTGTTAGGCATTCCCAAGAGTAAACCGGAGGAGTAAAGCACTTTGTTGACAGTATATATCTCGTAAACTATAAAACTTACGAAAGTTTTGAATATGTACTTTGAAAGAGGAGAAAAAATACTATAAAACATGTTCAACTTGTGGTATTTGAATAAGAATTACCAATTATAAAAATTAATGATCCATGAGTTCACAGTTTCTTATATTGCACCAGTCCATGAGGTGCTTCACTCTTGCGGATATATACAAAACTTTATCGAATTCTTGATTTTTTATCTTTCGTGAGAAGGATTTGTAAAAACAATAGACATATGTAGAATCTAGCATATATTTTGTTCTAAATTTTACAAAGAATTATTTTGACCTTTTTATTAAAAGATCATGAGACCAAAATCTGCAAACCTATGCATTACACAGTAGCAACTCATGAACTCATAGGGCCATAGCAACAGTAGCTTAATGTGTATCATACATTTAGACTGATGCAATATAAGTATTTATAACTGTAATCCGAGGCGTTGCCCCTCTTTTCTATAAAACTACTTTTTTGAGACCCAGAGAGGACACTGTATCATTACGCTTAGTACAAGTCGGATCTTTTACTATTGTGCATCGCTCTTGCAGAGTACAGCTGTACACCATGGCATTTCTTCTTTTGTTTAGTAAGTTAAAGTTAAATTTTGTTAATATCTTATTTAATAATGAATAATTTTGCTATTCTAAATGGATTTATATTTTTAATAATGGATTTGAACAAAAGAAAGCTTATAAAGCTTATATTTTGGAGAACCTTTATTAATCATAAATGCTTAGTATTCAAGTAAAAATTAACATGTTTAATGAAATGATATTGCATGATCAAATGCTATAAAATGAAAAGTTTATGTGAAATGTTTGAAATGAAAATAAATAAATGTATAAAATATTTTCTTATTCAAAAGTTAATCACATAACCTGTAACCTTTGATTAAGAGAATGTCTCTAAAAGCTATATTAATATTTGACAACTTACCAATTCAAGTCAGTAATTAATGTAAATTAATTTGATTATTCTATGTTATACCTTGACGCCAAGTCACAGTATTACAGATTTTTGGATACATGATTATGAAAGATTGAAACATTACCTTTACAATGATATATTACACATTTTGATAAAATTATTATTATTTTGTGTCAAAGTTGATTTTAAAAAAAAAATGTGATTTTAGAGTGTGTAAAAATCTGTTAAAATTCTTGATTTTGTTTAGTTTTTATATAGTAAAAACTACAACAGTTTGAAAGATTTGGAAAGCAAAGATCGAAACACAAAGGTTTGTTCTATAGTATTCTATATTATAGTTTTGTATTATGGTAGATTTTTTAGACAGAAATATGGATTTATGAAACTCACAACTGCGCATTTGGCGTTCATGGTTTGCTGGGAAATATACAAACTTTACCATATAATTAAATATTATTTATAATATTTTGTGTATTTATTTTTTATTATTATTATTTTTTTTTTACATTAATATGCATCTTTGGAACATTATCTTTTCAATGGTATTTTATTTATTGCGGTAGGATTATTCTTAGTGTACGAAATGTTGAATTGCAAATTTTTTTATTTATTTTTTATAAACGGCACCGCGTGTCGTTCATCAACACTTGAAGAGACAGATTGAAGGTTTAAATCAATAAATTTAAAATTAATAAATACATACCTAAGGGCTGCATGCTGGGAAGCGACTAAGGATAGCTCAGTTGGTACAGCGTTGGTGTGTAAAGCCAAAGGCCTGGGTTCAATTGCTAGTCCAGGTCATATATTTTTTAATTGAAATATTATTGTATTATCTTTATTATTGTTGCATTTTTTAGAACTGTTATAAATCGTGAGTTGTTTTGTGTCCCATGTTTCCTGTATTGTTTGTGCATACATGGATACTATATTTAAACATAAATCATACTAGTATAAAAATGGAGTCAAATAACTTGCAAGAATTTAATCTATGAAAACCCACTCAACAAACCTACCACAACAGATGTAAAATATCGATTTTTATTTTTGTTTCTGTGACAGACGAAATTGCTGACAAATAAAATGAAATAAAACTAGACGGACATGATGGACAATAGTGAATTTAAAAAAGTGTAAGTGAAAATGCTGCTGAAAATGCAATTAGCTTTATCTCAATCTAGTGTAAACTCAAACAGTGTACTTATAAGTACTTAAATATAATAACTAATGTATATAGTTATTTGTAATTTATCTTTGTTATTGTTTACTTACAGGGCATAAAAGAAGAGAAAATGAACAATGTACTGAGCAAATTGAAAGAAAAAGATGAGATCATCGATGCCACTATTCAGGTTGAATTGGATAAAGATAGGCGGAGGCTACAAGAGGAGTTTGAAAAGAAAGTAAGTAGGCCTATGTATATTTTATATCACTGATTGTAGTCCATTAACCTTCTACTGTAAAAGCCTAGTTATTGGAAACTCCTGAGACATAAGATGTTGGTTTTCATATATTGTTTCTTTATTTGGATATTAGTCTTACTCACATTCAAATTGGAAGTACTGTGGGAAGGTGACTAGAATCTAAGAGTAAGGAATGTGTTATCTACTAATAAGGATGGTAATCTCCACCCTAACCATCAATCAACTATCTGCTTACTTAACCCTCCAACCGGCAATGTTAATTTTCTTGAAAATTCTTCGTTTGTTTAAAAATTAATAAAATATATTATTTGTATACAAAACCTAACTTATAAGACATCATTTTTCTCAGGAAGATGCATAGAATTCATCTATGTAATAAAAAAAAAATAATTTGAAACGGTTTTGGAGTAAGTATGTTAGATGTCAAAAATGATATTAACTTTTTTTCAGAAAAATCTGTATCACCCAAAATCAATAGCTTACTACCTTTTTCTAAGATATACAAAAGTTTTGTGTAATATTTTTGAATATATTTAGGGGGGGAAAAAATGTTACATTTTAAAAATTTAAAAAAATATTTTACGAAAAAACTGAATTTTCTCTTTATTTTTTCCAAAAAACATTAAAAATAGTAAAATATATTTTATACAGAACTTCTTATATCATTATGTCCAGAAAGGTTCATAGAATTTAGTTGTGTAGTGCAAAAAAATGTTACATGTATCACATTTGGAGATTTTTGGTCAAATACCAAAAAATCGAGAGTAACGGAGAGTAAAATTTCACAGAAATCGGTACATAAACCATATTAAAAATTTTTTATGATTTTTTTTTTAATATTGATACAGATTTGTAATATATTTGTGGATAAAAGTTGCTAAAAAGAAAAATCAATTTTGAAAATTTTCATTAGGCGTGGTACATTTTTACGTAAAATGTAAATATTGACTTACTATATTCAAACAGTAACCAAAAATATAATTTTTATTCTAAACAAAAGTTTTTATTACCTATGTTCTCACAAATATACATAGATTTTATGTGTGTAATGCAAAAAAATTTATATGGAAACATTTTAGAGTTATTACGCACGGAATCAACAAATTTACCCTGTAACCGAGGCAAAATTCCACAGAAATAGGTATATAAACCAAATAAAAAAATTTTTTAGAATTTTTTCAATATATACAAAAGTTTTGCAATATAGTTGTGAATAAATGTTGGTAAAGGTCTAAATCAATTTATACAATTTTTATAAGGGTATAGCTATGTTTATATAAAAAGTGGTACGACTAGGTTAGGTCATTTTTCACATACAACATGTAAATGATAAATTCATACATACAACATGTAAAAGATAATATAATACCAAATATATCAATAATATAATGTAATAAGGTGAAATAAAATAAATTTTGTGTACTTACGTTCAAAATGGCATCCAGGTATGATGTATCGCTGCAGAGCTGTCAGGTAACATCACGAACCAAGTTACTGGTTAGGAAGGCTTGCTGTTGCAGGTTTTAATTAGCCTTTCCCTCCAGTAATGGTTTAGGTTTGTAAAACATTTTTGGTGAACCCGATATTACACCCAGGACACCAAAAATATGACCTTAGGTCGCCAACTTCAACCCCAAAACACACTGCACAAACTTTTTTCCCACCTCTTGGCAGTCTTGTTAGTGTGTGTGAGGGTGAAGTTTCCGAGCTATTTGCTGTGGATGTTGATGGTCCGTGATGAAATTGTAATGCAGGCAGGCCAGGAGAAGGAGCGTCTAAGTCCGTGGCGTAAACTAGACTACCAACTAAATTGACCATGAAAGTATGCCGTTTTTTAACGTTTTGATCCTGTGCCTTGTACAGAATCCAAGCGTTGAAAACAGCCATGTCAATAAAATTGTAGACTATCTTACGCCAGTACTTTCTGCAGGTCCGAGAACAAGTGACGTGGTAGATGCTTTTGTCTTTATTATCAACCCCACCCATAAAGGTGTTGTATTTGTGAATAACAAACGGCTTCGATTTGGTACCACCCCACTTGCTTTGCACATCAATGCTAGCAGCATGATAACCTGTGGTAAGTAGTAGGACAGGTTTTCTACTTTTCTTCTCCTTGTATTTTAAGAGAAGTGTTTGGCCTCTCCTGAAATACAGGGATTCACCAGCAGATAAATCAGCTGTTACCAATGATTTTGGTAACTCCTTGCTAATTTTGTTAATCGTGCCTGTCAAAAAGGTGTTATTCGACAACAAATATGAGGAAAGAGGTACCTTTGTGTAAAAATTATCAGTAAAAAGGTGGTAACCTTTCCCCAAACAATCTGCTTTTTTCATCAAATCCTTGACAACTTTTTGGGTAAAGGGGTCAGTATCATTTGCTAAGAAGTCTCTACCACTGTACAAACTCACTTGAAGAACATAGGAAGTTTTAGAGTCGCATATCTCAAACTTCTTTATTCCAAAACGATAGTGTCTCTTGTTAGGCATATATTGAATGAATGCACATCGGTTTTTCATCCCGATCATGGACTCGTCAATACATACCTCTTGACTCGGAACAAAATATGTCTTAAATGCATCATTCATCATGTCAATGAAGGCCCTGACTTTATTCCAGGAGTCATGTCCTGGTCTATTACGCCCTGGATCTTCAATGGATGACAAATGAAACATAGACATAATTAGTTCAAAGCGTCTGAGAGGCATCAGTCTGGAATAAATAGGTATAAATTGCGTATCTACACTTGACCAATACTCTTCAAGATTTTTCCTTGGCGTTAGCCCCATGTTTATCAACAATCCCCAGGATCTCTTCATTTCAATTACGGTTACATCAACCCACTGATTGATTCTAGAATGCCGTCCTACATTACCAGAATCTCGCCGTTGACGTAACAATGCCTGTGCGAATTTATTGGTCTCTTCGACCATTAAAACCCACATTGCATGTGTCATAAATAAATAAAGAAATGCTATTGGATTTGAATTACACGGAACATTTCTAGGGCCTACATTTTCAACCGTGAATTTGGATGCTATATCCTTCTCCTGTTCTGGCGGAATTACAGTTACCCACGGAACCACAGGTGTTTGTGTTTTTGTGATTTTACGTCTTTTTAACAATTTCTGGCGCGTCAAAACCAACAAAATCTAGCTCGCCAGATGAGTCTCCCACACCAGTAACTTGGGCGGCATCATCCTCAATTAAAATCTCATCAGTTGAGTCCTCTGAACTTACATCCGATCCACTACCTGCAGGGAAGTCTTCCCCAGCAGATAGATCGTCGTCAAAAATAAGAGACTTCATCTGATGAGATTCTCTCGGAGGGGAAGTCGCCACCTCATCAACCTCTAGATCACTTAGCTCTGGATCTGCGATGAGGTCTTCTAATTGGCGATTGGCTAATTTTCTAGATGCCATTTTTATAGTTTATAAAATTTAATTTGAAAGTTACATATGCCTAGAAAAACACCAACACAATATAGCCTATCACTTCTAAAATACCTAGTCTAACAAACACATGGTTTATAAAGTGTGGCTAGGCCTATAAAATTAAAACTAAAATATAAAACCTTTCAAAATGAATGAAAATAATACACTAAGCCTCTGTGTATTGTCTAATAATAATAATAAATCTCACTTCACAGATCATGTTGTGGGTAAGATAGGCCTAAATGAATCCAGAAATAAATAGGCTTAGGCCTATACAAATATAACATATAATATGAATAAATCAATCAAAATAATGTACTAAAGCAACCCTACAATTTTAATTTTCATTGTGTAAATGAAATTAACAAAATTATGAACACAATAGGCCTAACCAAACCTTGGACCATGTGCAGGTTAGACTAGAATTTTAAACACTTATATTTTGATTAACCACTAAAAAAAAAATCCACAATCACAAACACATTGATTATACAAAGTATAATCAAAATATAATAAAAAACCCGTTTCAAAAGATAATTTATTCACAAAACTACAAGACAGATAAACCTGACTTACTGTATGTGACAAAGAATTCACGAGTTGTGGCGATTTTTACGGAAGTTGGATGGTTTACAGTTTTCACAACATCCGGTCTAGAAATTTGTAACATACACGAAATTAAAGAAGGAAATCCCTTCTTTAAAATCATGTAAGAAATAACGGTAAAATCTATGACGATAATGTAGAAATATGGACAAGTGTCTAGGGACTGCAAATCACAAGGAGATCAAAATATTCAGTAAGCCACTTCGAAGAATGTATATAACTCGTAAACTATATAAATTAGGATGATTTCGTCTTCATAGTTCGAAAGAGAAAGAAAAATACTATTAAAATAAAGAAATACTAAATAAAATACTAGAAAAATACGAGTTTGTGAAATGCCGGGTTATCAGGAATAAGGGCAAAAAATAAATTGTAATTTAAACCCAAAGCGGCAGCGATATCAAGCGACTTTGTCGATAGCGGTATCCCATTGTCGGCAGTGTAAAAACACCGCGGCACCAAAGCGGCGGCGATATCAAACGACTTTGTCGATAGCGGTATCCCATTGTCGGCAGTGTAAAAACACCGCGGCGGCGATATCAAACGACTTTTTCGATAGCGGTATCCCATTGTCGGCGGCATAATAACACCGCGGCATTGGCACCCGTCGATATAGCAGACATACACCTGCAAAAACGTTTGATGGGCCGCTTTTTTTCCACGAATCAATTTAGTACACATTATGGAAAATATAACATTTCTTTTCAGTTTTCTTTGACAGGTACGCACAGTATATACAGTAAATAAAAATGAGCGAGTTACGAAAACGGAAGCGTGTGTTTTTTTCGTTTGAGACGCGGTTAAATGTGTTAAAAAGACTTGATAGAGGGGAATCTGTAAAAAAGCTTTGTGACGAGTTTAACGTGGGAAAAGTACCATCAACGATTCGAGCGATCGAAGTTAATGCCCGCTTTGGGATCTGTCAAACTTTTACAAACATCGCTGTTTTTGGAAATATATATTTTTCCCGTCGGGGTCACCGAGTAATCCGGACTGCCGGGTTATCAAGTGCCGAGTTTGCGAGACTCTACTGCAATACCTGATTATGGGTGTGTTACTGGAAAAAATATGCAGCACTCTAAACGTAGATTGTTTTTTTAAAGAATAAATTACTCTCTTTTTTTGTTGTGTCAAACATGAAGCTAAACAGTTAAGTTGACAAATTGACAGTTTGAATTAGGAAGTAAACAACATGTTTTTTAAAGGATGTCCAGGCAATAGAAATAAAACAATTATTTTCCTGCAGTC
The DNA here is from genome assembly GCA_963513935.1 of Aphrophora alni. Classification (NCBI taxonomy): domain Eukaryota; kingdom Metazoa; phylum Arthropoda; class Insecta; order Hemiptera; family Aphrophoridae; genus Aphrophora; species Aphrophora alni. The sequence continues at coordinate 92,328,403 of OY740765.1, forward strand.
TTAGAAATTTCCTTCAAAGTATTATGGGCCAGAAAGATAAGAGAGAATGTTTACACAAAAATTTGTGTTTAATTTCAAAAAATATAATATTACAGAAATCGTAATTTTATAGTATGTATAAATTATGATAAATTAATCTTATTTGATTTCATTGTTGTACTAGTATAATTTAAATTGACATACTGTAACAAATGGTGCAGAATGTATAAGACTTGTAATTTCACCCAATTTTAATAATGTTACAATTCTAAACAAATTTAAGTATAATAAAAGAGGTTTAGACATTTGGATGATTAGGGAATGAAAAGAAAGTTTGGTTGAATTAATTCTAGTCCACTATAATGTAGATTGATTCCGATAATTTAGACTGTTTAAGCATTTCTTTTAACAAATTACAAGAGAAAAAATTTCAGATACAACGGCAGGGCTACGTATAAATTCCTCTGATTGTATCAGATGCGACAATAGTCTCCATTGTGTTAAATAAAACACATCTAATACTTATTACACACCATATGCAAATCATTCTAATAATAAAATTCTTAGCAATAATAATACTTTTCAATCAATTGACAAGTACCTAATTTACTGTACTGGTTACTTACAGGAAATCACAGTTAGTTATCATAAAGTACATTACAGAAAATGAGTAAATTAAACATTCCAATATATTACAATCTTGTTGAGCACTGTGGTGAAATTCACAATAATGATTCGAATTTGCCCCTAACCACAATCACTAGAAACTTTAAAATAAAACACAATTATCTGATTAATTATTGTTCTTTATTAATTATTTCCACTAAATGCCCTGATGTACATTTTGATAACATTGTTATCATCATCGGAGGGTCTTGCTTATAAACTAAATATAAACTTACATATCTACTAATGAAATGAAACTGAAATTTTTATTTCATTAGTAGATATGTAAATTTAGATTTAGTTTATAAGCAAGACCCTCCGATGATGATAACCATGTTATTGAAATATACATCAGGGCATTTAGTGGAAATAATTAATAAAGAACAATTAATCAGATAATTGTGTTTTATTTTAAAGTTTCTAGTGATTGTGGTTAGGGGCAAATTCGAATCATTATTCCAATATGTTGATTACAATATTTTTGTCATGTACATGTCTTACACATTCTCTAGATGAATTTACATTAAATGCAAATCTCAATGTTATTGTAGAACATAAATTTCTCTTTATAGGCTTTACACTATTATAATTTAAGGTATTATGTAAAACTGTTCCTAATTTTGTAGTTTTTTCCAATAGGAACTTTCACTTTTATTAGAAGCTAAACGTCGTACCCGTGGCCAAGTGAAACTTCAAGCGGAAGCATATTATGACTTATTAAGAGAAGCTACTCTAATAAAAGAAGAAGAAATGAAAAGAAAATTTCAATGTGAACTAGAAGATAAAATTGATGAGTTGAAAACAGAAGGAAGGATGAATATAGCAGGCATGGTTGGCAGGTTAAAAGGTTACAATGATGCTATAACAAGTAAGTGAAAGATCTGTCTTTCTATGTCTTTACTTCTTGGATACTAAATGTAAATATTACCTTTATTTTTTGTTTGAAATTATCAAAAATCTTTCAAATCGTCATTCTTTAATGCAATTCTTAGTCACTTTTTTACTAGATCACAACAGGAGAACATACATTAAAAACTCATGTTACAAACTACAATTTGTAGTATGTCATATGTTAAAAAAAAAATTGTGAATACATCCTTATCCCTATTACTTTAACTCCTACTGCCAGATGTTTTTTATATGTTTTGCAAGATTATTGTAAACAATTTGCCAAAATTAGGCAACAACTTGGATTTACTACTAGGTTTACTAAATTCTTACAAATGGATTGTGAAGACCTGTAATTCATTGATTAATTACGGCTTAAGAAAATAAATACAGATCACGATTATCCGCTAAATTTGATGGCACAGACATAGCGGATATCGAAAATTACGGATAATCTGCAAGATTGCTAAACTTTAAGAGAAAATACTGTAATAAAAAATAGTTTTGACATAAAAAGACTTTGATATACTGTATATAAAACATATAATACACACTACAAACCTATAAATTACCCACAGTAAAAACGTTTTAATGTAATTTTACAATAAATAAAAAAGTACAGTAAACAATAAGTTCTTGTAGTAAAACAAAAAAACAATTTAGAAAACACATTATGCTACGCTAGTACAGTACTGCAATTTCAATAACCTGACGGTTTTTCAAAAAAATCAAACATTGTTTTTTTTTCTTACTGAAAAAACACCGTCTCTTGATTCTTGACTGAACTTTTCTTAGCATCAGTTTTTCATTTAAATGAGCATTGTCATCTTTTTCCTCTAAATACTGGAGCAGTGAGCAGTCCATTGATGTGTTGCAAGGCCACTTCATGTGTCAATCGCTCATGTGCATTCTTTCCTTCTTCCTCTTCACTTACACTTTGCTCTTCGTTCGCCCCTCTTGCTTTGTCTGCTATTTTTTGGTCTTTCAATCGCTCGAATCCTGGCTCATTAGTGTCTTAGTCCAATTACTCTAAACAGTAAACTTATCTCTACTGCACAACTTCGTTATCGTTGTTTTACCGGTCGTTACCCGTACTAAACAAGTAAAAAGAACCGTAATTTTTTTTAATTTATTTGTTCCCCATGACTCGCAGATAATCCGCTTCGCGAATCAACCACTCGTGGATAATCGGGAGTACACTGAATATTAATTATTTTTAAGTGTTTTATAATTTATACATAGTATCTAATGTGTGAAGAAATAAATATTCAGTATCACTTCAGAATTTTTCACACGACGCCAAAAAGAATAAAACTTGTACGAAACAGCCCATATGTCTGGAGTTCAATGTTCTTTTGCTTCCATGTGGACTAAAAAATTTGCTCATAGATAAATGCCCATAATAGTTTGGGTGTCAAATAAATGAACTAATTGTATCTTTGTTGTTTTGATTATTGTGTTTTTTTAATATGGTCACACTAATTTTGTACTTTTTCTGTAAAATAAATGAAATGAAACTTCAAAATTATTAACACTGTTGTAATTGTTAAATTGTTATGTGTGTTTTTTCTCAATAATTTGACTAATCCTATGCAATATGTAAAGCCAGTTAAAAAGGATAAAAAAATAAAATAAGTAAATGAAATTTGGAAATAATTTGATCTGTTTGCAAAAATTAAATTTCTTTCATGAACAATATAAATGAATAATTAAATAATGTCAAATAAGGACAATAGCCTACCCACATTTTAAAATTATGTTTAAAATAAACATTTTAGATACACAAATATATTTTTTAAATATTTTTGCCCTCTTTAATTTTTATCTTGTGAAAAGTTTGTTATTTTCTCCGCAGACTAAATAATGTTTTGTAAAATTGCCTTTAAATATTAAAAAAAAAAACTCAGTATGATTGTACTAAAATGTGAAATATAAGTAAAGTAGTGAAATTATGAATGAAATGCATTGATGAAGTCTGTTTTTTAAACTTGAAATTATATATAAGTATTCTGTTTGTAAAAACTCTAGATTATATTTTAGTATGGTATTAAACACAAGATGGTTGAAGTAATATTTACAAAGAAACACATAAACTTTGATTTTAACTTTATTTGAGAAATATTTAACAAAATATAAATAAGGTTAATTTGACAATGTGATATGTATATTAAAATCTTACAATTTATTTCCCTTTTTTATTAATCACTGTAGAAACACTTGGTTAAAACCATGCCAAGTATAAGGTTATATAAATACGCAGAATTAATTATCACTTTCATGTCAAGTTGTTTTTAATGTGAAACAATTTGAATTTTCTTAAAATAATTTTTAGATTCACGTATTATGTTTTTATTGAGGAGAGCTACCATTCCAATCTCTATTTTTCAAAGTCCATTTTTGGTACAGGATTTTTGTTCTACCAGAACTTTTAGGATTTGGCACACCTTTGTGTCAAATTATTCAGAAAACTTCAGGTTCTTTCGTATCCAATGTACTTGTTGCTTTTGATTCATTCTGTTTCGTCGTCTTCCTTTAGCTATGATAAGTTTGTGCTTGCAAGAGAACTTTAGACATTGTAATCAGTTTTAATGGCGGACCATGTTTGAAAATATTTGAATAAACTTTAACTTTGTGACATGTATAATTATAGTAGGTATTATGCAAATAAATTAAAAAAACTTGATACTTAAAAAGTGGATCAAAGGGGTTATATTTTGGCTGGTTCGAGATTAAAAAAAAAAATCAATTCCTTGTAACGATATCGAGACAATATTGACTTTTTCAATCTTGATGTAACTCTCGGTTATCGAGATCTATTGGGAATCGTTCATCTTTGAATCTAGGCTGGTGTAGGACTTTTTAATATGGTGAATGATATGGCTAGGGCGAATAATATCATCTTAAAATGGGTTCCTGGTCTTACGAGCATAGATAGGAACGAGACTGGTAATCGCCTTTCCTAGAGCCAGTGCTCAAACACCTTTTCATGATCCTGAACCCTTCTGTTGGATTCAGAGAGATAATGGTCCCTCCATTGGCAGAAAATTTCTGGCCATAGAGGGGGAAAGATATTTATCTGATCCAGTTTTGTCATAAAATATTTATCACTGTGTAGAAAGACTTACGATTGTAATGTTTTCGATTTGATTCAAAACTGTCAATAACAGAAATATGCATACCATGTTAGACAGGCAAATTTGTGATTTCACAAGATTTTTACAGCAGTTAGTCTAATGCTAAATGATGGCAGGTCTTAAAAAATTTAAATAATATAATTTTTGTTATGTTTGCTTCTTGTGAAAATGGGATTCTTTTCTTATGATGCCTTGGTTTGCTACAACTGAAATATAGGTCTGAACTTAGTAACAGTCTGTGTAGTATATCTCTTTTGAGATCCACACTTGAAAATGTATTCTGTATTGCATTGTGTCCTTCTGGCAGGCCTCTGCCTCCGACAACTGGCCTATAGGTAGAATTGTGTTAGATATTACTTTGGTGCCACCATTAAAACTTTGTGAATATTTAGTGATAAAGGATGCTAGCCCTACAAATCTGTGTACATTTTTACAGTTATACGAACAAAGGCATCAAATATCGCAGTATCAATGCTTTTGCTACTCGAAATCACTTCCAGGATTACTTTGAATCTTTTAATTAAATCCACATTGATCCCAGTGATTCAAGAAGAGTATTCAGGTTTGGCAAAAATCTTCTGGATGTGTTGCCATCACTTGTATTCCCAAATTCATGCTTGGGAATTTCTACGAGGAGACATATTTCTTCTTTGAAAGCTTTTTGTATGTTTAACAATTTTTTTCCCTTCAGCAATTTGTGCTTGCCACCTTTTCAGAAGTAGTTTATAAGCTAAATCCAATAGCGATTCGAAGAAGTGTATTCTTGAATGAAGAATAGAGAGCCCAAACTTCAGTGCTTCGACACTGACTTCCTCTGCTTCAATCAGTTTATTGAAATCTTTGGACGTCTGCATATATATCATCATATTATGCTTTATTTTGTATATTCCATTCAGAGTGGACACTTCTGCTACTCTCAGATTTATAGCTTGATTTTCGATGTATGCAATTTTATTTTTGGTAACATCTTTTAATTCATTGATAAAGCCTATACTTATGGGTCTACAGAATCTGGCAGGAGAAGGTACTGGGTTTTGCCATATAATTTTCTTCTGTTCCCCATGAATCATAACAACCAATCTTAAAGGAACAAAGGAGCTTTGAAAAATATTTGAGTCACTCTCGGTACTGTTTTGAAATTTGTTTAAATTGAGTCTGTTGCGATTTGACAAAGCCCCATTTGGATATTAACACCATGTTTGTTGTTCCTTCTCTGAACAAGTTGCTACAACCTCTGCCACATATTTATACAGATGCAATGAAGTGTGCTCTAATAATGCTTCTAGTTAAATCTTAGAGCAAATGTCAGTCACTTGTATCAATTCCTCATTGGGATAACATTCCTTCTTTGCCTTTTTTATAAGTGAATAACAAAGGTAGATGCTTTTGTTAGCCTCATGTAGTACTTTCCACTGTCATTGACTAAAATTGCCTTCTACAAAAACTGTCATTGTCTCTGGGGTGAATGTTTGTTAACAATGGTTTGCTTTTGAGCAGAAGTAATAAGTTTGTGTAATTTTGTAGCTCTGGTTTGGTGAGGAAACCATTTCTATTATTAATTTTGACATGTCATTGTTACCGTATTGCGCTGAGTAACGCCAGCTGCATATGTCAACTCCTCAACAGATTCCTGCCCTCGTAGCTCCTGAGTTTTCCGATGCGGTCACTTAATTCTTGGAATGTTTTAGGAGGTCGTCCCAGTTTTTGTGTATGTTCCGCAGACCAGTAAGGCAATTCAATCGAAGATTTAACCCTCCAGCTGGTGCATGTTAATGGGTCTTAAAAATTCTTCGTTCGTTTAAAAATTAATAAAATATATTATTTGTATACAAAACCTAACTTATAAGATATCATTTTTCTCAGAAAGATGCATAGAATTCATCTATGTAATAATTTTTTTTTTTTTGAAACGGTTTTGGAGTAAGTATGTTAGATGTCAAAAATGATATTAACTTTTTTTCAGAAATATCTGTATCACCCAAAATCAATAGCTTACTACCTTTTTCTAAGATATACAAAAGTTTTGTGTAATATTTTTGAATATATTTAGAAACAAAAAAAAATTTTAATTTTATATTTTAAAAATTTAAAAAAATATTTTACGAAAAAACTGAATTTTCTCTTTATTTTTTCCAAAAAACATTAAAAATAGTAAAATATATTTTATACAGAACTTCTATATATCATTATGTCCAGAAAGGTGCATAGAATTTAGTTGTGTAGTGCAAAAAAATGGTACATGCATCACATTTGGAGTTTTTTGGTCAAATACCAAAAACTCGAGAGTAACGGAGAGTAAAATTTCACAGAAATCGGTACATAAACCATATTAAAAATTTTTTATGATTTTTTTAAAATATTGATACAGATTTGTAATATATTTGTGGATAAAAGTTGCTAAAAAGAAAAATAAATTTTGAAAATTTTCATTAGACGAGGTACATTTTTACGTAAAATGTGAATATTGACTAACTATATTCAAACAGTAACCAAAAATATAATTTTTATTCTAAACAAAAGTTTTTATTACCTATGTTCTCACAAATATACATAGATTTTATGTGTGTAATGCAAAAAAAATTATATGGAAACATTTTAGAGTTTACGGACGGAATCAACAAATTTACCCTGTAACCGAGGCAAAATTCCACAGAAATAGGTATATAAACCATATTAAAAATTTTTTATGATTTTTTTTAAATATTGATACAGATTTGTAATATATTTGTGGATAAAAGTTGCTAAAAAGAAAAATCTATTTTGAAAATTTTTATTAGACATGGGTCATTTATGATAAAAATCTACCTTCACAATAGCCTAGACATTGAGGTTAGGGCTGTGAAAAAAAAACCAAAAATATGAAATATCACTAATAAATACACTCTACAAACATTGACACATTTATTATAAGTTGTATATACATTTATATATTATGTATATACATATTATAATAAATAAATGGTTTCTTGAAACTAAAAGTTCCAATAGCAAATCTAGAAATAGGCCTGACTAGTACTAGATTTGGCTAGACTAGGCCGAAAATATGAATTATCACTCATAACTACACTCTACAAACATTGACACATTTATTTTAAGTTGTATAAACAAATTATAATAAAAAAATCACTTCATGAAACTTATATTCACTATAAAAACAAAGCTATTGCACTTTGAAATTTCCACATCGGCAAAAATCTTGCGAGATCGAAGTAACAAATTTGAGGTTATTCTACGTTTTATAAAGTACCACAGCCTTTGTATTTTTCCTTGTAAAGATGTGTTTCAAATACAAGGTTAAACATTGAAACCTCCTCTTTACAGTTATATCAAAAACGACAAGATTGTATAAAAATAAAGATCGGATTCTTCAAGACTGTCTAGAAACTGAATATCGCAAACCGGTCTGAAAGTTCAGAGGATCATTTCCTAGAATGGATATAAATCGTAAACTATATAACTTAGGATGATTTCGTCTTCATAGTTCGAAAGAGGAAGAAAAATACTATATAATATTGTCAACTTGTAACATTTAGACAAGTTTTACCATTTCGAAAAAATATATGAACATATAGGTGATATTTTCTATATAAAACTCGCCGCGAGAAACTGTCGCAATCTAGCGCTAACAAGGTAAACTTCAGTCTAGTCTTATTTCTTTACTACACGCTACATAAAATTTTCTAAACTTGGTTATGAAAGATTGAAAGATAACCTTTTCATTGGTATAAAATACATTTCGATAATATAATATCTACTAGGATAAAAGTTGAATTGCAAAAAATGTAATTTTTAGCGTGTAAAATAGCGTTAAAATTCTTGATTTGGTTTAATTTTTATATAATAAAAACTATACTAGTTGGAAACATTTGATAAACACGGTTTTGAAGAGAAAGACGCGATCTATCAAGCAGTGTTATGTCCGATGTGACAGATTGAAATTTCGAAATAGGAAAAATTGACAAACTAGACGATAGTTTTGTTTAAAACTTGTTGACGTAAAACTTTGACGTTTCGCATGAAAACTATGCGAACTTCGCCAATTTTTGGAATATTATTAATAACGTTTTGTGGTATTTTTTTTGCATGATATGCATCTACGGAACATTAGCTTTCCAACGGTATTTTATTTATAGCGATGGGACAATTTTAAGTGAGCGTAACGTTGAATGGCAAAATACGTGTTTTTTAGTTGGTGAATAGAGCCGTGACTAACAAAGCGACCACTTTTAAGGCAAAAAGGGGTCGATCACCAGTTGGAGGGTTAAGCAATTGTACATTGATTTACAGGAAACATTTGTGTTTGTAACTAGTGGCTGTCCATTTTTTCTTGAAGTCTCTTTTGAAATACCTCAAACCATGACTTAAAACACTTTTTTGATCAGCTGGACATTTTGTCATTTCTACAATTTTTCTTCCATGAACGAAAACTTTTCATCCGGTTTCTTCCCTTTAAATTACTTCAGAATATCATACAATGCTCTTCTGATAAATTCCTTGACTGTTTCCAAAGAATCTACAAAAGAAAAACAAAAAATTGTTATGATGTAGTAGTTTAACTAAGTTAACATTTAAGTTTGAATTAATGAAACTTAAAATGGCGGATTAGGGCGGACAATGTTATTGTGTTAAACAATTGTCATTAGTCTAAATTTCATGTCTGTAAAAGAAATATAGCTCGACAAGACCCGACATGTAAATAAAAACATTGATATCTTATAATTTTGAGGTAACAAAAAATACCCATATAAACACTGTCTATAAACGTACAATTTAAACAATAAAATAATAAAATTATGTTGTAAGATAAAGTACATACCTTCAACTTCCATATTCAAGAGGTGTTTTTTATCTAAACTTAACCACTTTTGCCTCACTACATCACAGCTCTTATCCAGCCTATGGACCACGGCGTAATTGTATCAATGAAGAAAAAATACAGAACAAACCTACTGAAAAATAGAATTGAATTGAGGAACGATCTTCAGAGCTTTTGGAAAGATTATACGATTCTTGACAGCATTTATGACATAAGTATTGCTTGGGAGTTAGTTAAGCCGTCTACGTTAGTAAAGTCCTGTAGGAAAATTTTACCAAATGTGAAAAATACTTTTCTAGAGGAAGAAGAAGAAATATTATGCTTGTGATTTGGCTAATTTAATAAAATCTGTTACTGGAGGAGGTAATACCGATGAAGATAAGATCGTTGAGTGGATTAATCGCGACGCCAGTGGACCAGGCTTTGAACATCTTACTGATGAACAAATCATAGGTGGAGCATTAGGGATGGTCTTTGAAGAGAGTGAAGAAGAAGAAGAGTATAAGACACAGAATCAAGTGAGCCATGAGCAGCTCTAGCACACATTGACGGGCTCATTCAATTCTGCTGGAACAAGACGATCCATTACTTTGTGACAAAATCTTGTTAAAAAAACTTCAATAACAAATAAAAAAAAAGATATTTTAATACGACAAAACTGTTGAAAGATTTTTTTGTTTTTTAAGTAAACCAACAAACTTGTAAGTACTGTATAGAAAACTACTGTTTATTAAGGCATAATTGTATGTGATTACTAAATAAAAGTTGTTCAAAAGCATTTCCGTGTTAATTAAGACTGTGCTTAGACAGAGTAAGAAAGAATCGTGGGTCTTGTACATTGGCACAATATCAAAAACCATGCCCATGTCAACAGTGTGGAAATAGGTAAGTTTTCTTTGTGGTCCTCCTCCCTCTGCTCTCTTTTTGGGACTTTAGCAGCGAGATGGAGTTTTGACTATAGATAAATTATGTTATTGCTAATGTTTTGAGGTCATCATTGGCTAACTTTTCATCGATTGCTTCTTAAAGCTATAACATTCGGCATAATTTCTCTTTCTTAATTAATCACATCAAAAATAATAGCATTTTAAATAAAATTTATTTATCTAAAACCAAACTTATAATGAAGTCAGTCAGGTAATCTAATCAGGGAACAGAAGTTCGGTATAATGCAGATCCGTGAGAGCTGATGGATCATGTGACTACATCGCCTGAGCCTACCTTCAGAGAATACAGGCATTCATTATAGACTTATCATCCAACGAGAATAGTAGTGATGTATATTTAAAACTTTAATTAATTAAAAATGGACCATTGCAAAAGTGCTGCCAATTGCGTAGGGGTTTCACCTAACCTTTTTCTCTTTTATATAGAGTGAAACAGTTGAACTAATAGTCATTATCTTAAAAAATTAACTAAATTACACAAGTGGATCAATGCGCTGATGCAAATAGAAGAACCAGGTAATGATTTTAATTTCTTTTAGCTTTGATTACAGAACCACCAATTTCATTTTTATTATTGTATAAATGATTCTGTAATTTTTTATGAAGGAATAAAACTTAATTTACTACATTTTGACTAAAACTTGAAATTCAGTAAAACATGTTACATAACTTCCATCTTGTTTGACCTTGTTTAATCCTTATGTAAGAACTTGCAGGTTTGCTTTGTCATCCATTTTTAATAAAAACAAAGTCACTTTCTAAACAGGCAAACTACTGTTCATTCTTGTTAGTCAGGGCAAAAGGACTTATTTAATTTTCCTAACCGTGAAGTCTCAAAAACTTGTTGCAGAAATATTTTAATAGAATCTGTCTTCCAAAACATATAAATGAATAAAACTAACATTTTATGCCTTGATGTAAAAAAGTATTTCTGCTATTTCACAGTTAAAAGCTGGTCCAAGTGTTGTCCACGTAACATCCATGTAACTTACATGTAATCTTGCAAATAACATCAAGGAATTGAATATATATATATATAGTTTCCTATATAAACCCCGTCGCGTCAAGTGAGGCAATCTTTATCGTATTATTGAATTTTTATGAAAGATTATGATTATGATATGAATCATGATTATGAAAGATTGAAACAACACCTTTAAAGTGATATATAATTCATTTCGATAAAATAATATTTACTAGGATAAAAGTTGAATTTAAAAAAATGTAAGTTTTAGCGTGTAAAAATTAGTTAAAATTCTTGATTTTGTTTAATTTTTATATGATAAAAACTATAACAGATAGAAATATTTGGAAAGCACAGATCGAAAGAGAAAGATGTGATCTACAGAACAGTGTTATGGTTGATTTGTTTGACAGAAATATCGAATTGGGAATATTAGACATAAATGACGTCAGTTTTATTTACAACTTGTTAGCGCAAATCTTTGACGTTACGTATCAAAAATATGCAAACTTTAGTAATTTCTGGAATATTATTTATAACGTTTTGTGGTTTTTTTTCGTGATTATGCTTGTACCGAACAATAGCTTTTCAACAATATTTTATTTATTGCGATAGGACGATTATAAGTGGACGAAATGTTGAATTGCAAATACGTTTTTTACGGTCGATGAACGACCAACGGATGGGTCGTTGTGGGTCGGTTGACGTATCAAGAGTTAAAGTAGTTTAATATAGGCTATATAGTTGAAGTTTACTATTCAAATGATCTTTCCAGTTTTCATTTTTATTATATTATGTAACATAATCAGTTTTTATTGTTATTGTTAATGTTAATTATTATAAGGTGCTAAATCACTATTATAATTATTATTTAAATTTTTTATAATGTATTATGTATCAGTTTTGTGTATTTAATCTGTTTAGAGAGAGCAATGTATTGGTTTTTTGTTGTTGTTATTTTGATGGATTCAGTAGAAAGAGTTTCATTGCTTCAACTGCCGAAATATAGTTGATAGTTCAGTTCTTTCTCCATCCTTCCACCCATACATCCATCCATCCAACCACCCACTCATCCATCCGTCGATCTATCTATCCATCCTGAAGACCTCAAAACACACATTTCCAATGTCTTACCATCCAACCTACAATAGTCCTTGTAATGGACCAGTATTGTAAAATTGATACTTGAAATGGTTAATCAATTGTAAACTTTGACCATCTTTCATCTTGTGTTCACTTCGAACATCATCACCATCACCTTTTTATCATGAATAAACTTGTAAATGGAGTGGGAGAAGTTGAGGTTTATGCTAAAGGTAGTTTGTTTTGACCTATGTGTACTCAAAATCATGTTTTAACAACATTAATTGAATTTTATTGTTTCAATTTTAATTGTGTATTATATTTTTATTTCAGAATGCTTATTTGAGAAGAAGCAAGCAAGAGCAGCACAGGATTTGTGGTGTGCTTGCCAAACCCTAAGAAGTTCAGTTGAATTACCTCATAGTAATCAGGCATTGATAGAACAGTTAAAGCCTTTAGAGAATGATGTTAACAATATCATTGATAATTCAGGTATTTAAACATATTTTTGTTGTATTTTTAATAATATATATTATTGTAAATTTTAATAATAATGCTACCATAATATGGTCTGTCAACATTCTGCTGTTTTTCTTTTGTTTCTTTTATAAGTTGTAACAAGAATAATTTTAACTTTGATGCTCAAATGCTCCTATGAATCTTTTTTGCTTTTAACTCATACCATGAAGACTTCAGATGTACGTATATTCTTGCATATTTATGACTCTGACACTCCAAAAGTGATAATAAAAACATGTAAATAAGTAAGGATCTGTGGGTGCAGGCCCTCGAATTTCTCACTACAAAGATCTGTCACTCGGGCTAGTTAACAATTTATGAACCAAATACAGGACAGATTAGAATAAAAAACAAAATGCATATTTATCATTCTACATGTTAAGTTTATGAATTTAATATAAAGTACCAAATTAACTAAAATTATATGTTGTTATATATTTCAAAATTACTGATATAACAGTACAAAAGATTAGAATAAAAAACAAAATGCATATTCATCATTCTACATGTTAAGTTTATGAATTTAATATAAAGTGCCAAATTAACTAAAATTATATGTTGTTAAATATTTCAAAATTACTGATATAACAGTACAAACACAAATGAATTAATTGTAAAATGTTATAGTTTCTCACAATGTCATTTGTTGACGAAATAATGATCATAGACAGAGTTCACAGATTGATGTGAACATTTATATGGAACTATCATACTGATCTACTAGGCTAGTAGATTTATCAAGACTACTTTGATGTTTACACAGAAACTTTTGTAAAAACACCTGGAGATAAGGTCAAAATAAACTCTCATAACCAAATATGAATAATATTCACTTATTTTGTGTTGTTACTCATCTCATCTAAAGGCTAGTTAAACTCTTATCCTAGCCTAAATTCTGATATATGAAGTATTTGCCCGATGCAGTAATGGGTAATATTTCTAAAACTATGGAATCATATAACTTTGGTTATTTCAATCCTCAACAACAAAATTCTAAGATCATCTAATTTCATTTAAAAAATGTTCATACTTCAATCAACAGTTTTTCTCGGTTCTTCTTCTTCTTCTATAGCATTATAGCCCTCTGTGGGTCCTGGCCTCCCTCAATTTCCTGTGCCACATCTGACTGTCAAAAACCGCTCATCACATCCCCTCACATCCATCATTGCTGCAGCATCTCCTCTCACACCATCCTCCCATCTTCTTCGGAGTCTACCCATCAATCTTATCCCCTATATTTTCCCATTTAATATCTTTTATGGGTTCCTGCCATCGCTCATTCTACCTGCCAATTGTACTCTTTTCAATTTAATATACCTTGATAGTGATTCTTCTTTCCAAAAACTATATACAGTGGAACCTCTGTTAACCGGTCTCGGATCAACCGGTCCTTGGATTAACCGGCCTATTTCGTAGTGTACTGGTTCGATGAGAGTTTCCGAAAATAAATTGCAATTGAAACACCAAAGCGGCGGCGAGTCAAACGACTTTGTCGATAGCGGTATCCCATTGTCGGCGGCGTAAAAACACCGCAGCATTAGCACCCGTCGGTATTGCAGACATTCACCGGCAAAAACGTTTGATGGGCCGCTTTTTTTCCACGAATCAATTTAGTATACATTATGGAAAATATAACATTTCTTTTCAGTTTTCTTCTTATCTTTGACTGGTTATGATCTACGTACAGTATATACTGTACAGTAAATAAAAATGAGCGAGTTACGAAAACGGAAGCGTGTGTTGGTTTCGTTTGAGACGCGGTTAAATGTGTTAAAAAGACTTGACAGAGGGGAATCTGTAAAAAAGCTTTGTGACGAGTTTAACGGGAACCTCGGATTTACCGGCCAAACGGGCAACCGGCCCGGGTGTCAGTCCCGACTAGACCGGTTAAGAGGGATTCTACTGTATCTTAGAGTTTATTCTTATTCTGCAGTTTCCATTTTCTAGTATTGGTCCCTAAATTCTTCATAAAATTTTTCTCTCGGAAGTATTCAAAAGTTCAGTTGATCTCTGCTTCGGGACCCATGTTTCAATAACATAGTTTATAATTGCCCAGATAATTGTCTTGTAAATTCTCATCTTGTTACGTTGATTTATAATTTTTTGTCTGAAGATGTGAGATTTTATTCTGTGTTGGATTTCTCCATCCTATAACAGTTCCATGTCCAGATATTTTCCCACAATTTCTATATTGCTGTTTCCAACTATTAAATTTTGACTGAGTGTGGTACTTCTGGTTTGATTCAGCCTTTTGTTTTATTCACATTAATGGAGAGTCCCACCTCCTTGACTTTGGTTGTCAGCTCTTCATATCCCTCTTTAATCCCTTGTTCTCGGCATTATGTTAATGCCATCAGCATATGCTACTATTTGTATAAATTTATTGTGGTAAATCTGGTTTGATTCAGCACTTTTGTTTTATTCACATTAATGGAGAGTCCCACCTCCTTGACGTTGCTTGCCAGCTCTTCATATGCCTCGTTAATCCTTGGTATTTTTCTCAACATTATGTTAATATCATCAGCATATGCTACTATTTGTATTAAATTATTGAGGAGTGTTCAACTTCTGTCTATTGACATTTTTTTCTAATCCTCTAACATTATTTTAATAAGCATTGGGGGTAAAACATCTCCTTGTTTGAAACCCGGAGTTATTGATTAATAAGGGTTCCAACTAACAGTAACCTTTGTATTTTAATGTGTCCATATTGTGCAGCTGTGTCCATAAGTAATTAAGCTGTGTCATTATAGTAAGTTTTACTAGTCTTGTTGTTATTCTGAACTCAAGGAATATTGTGTGTAGTTTCTCTCTATCTTTGCTGTCATATGCCTGATAGAAGTCTAGCATTATTTAATTTATATTTTCATTTTGTTCCCACCTTTTGCTGAGTGTTTAGCCCATACTGTGAATAGTTGGTCTATTATAGATCTGCCAGAATGGAAACCTGCTTGTTATTCTCCTATTAATTTTTCTGCCACATTAATTAGAGTTGAATAATAAAAGTTGAAGCCTTTTATAATTTAATATATATGCTGTTGTTTTCCAGTGGCCTGTTATTGGGATCATTTAACCCATTTTGTCTCTTGACACCCTGTAAAGACAGTTCAAATTTTTTGAATCTTGTAAATCTTTTGAAAGTTTTGTACAACACATAAGGTGTTCATGACCCATTCATTCTTAAGCACTGTTTTTCACACAATGTACTACAACGAAAAAACTCAACTTTTTTATTTGAGCTAAACCATGCACTTCCCCTAACTTATTTAATAAGCGCACTGGTCTCAAATCCTGAATTTTTTTTGTCCAGGATTCGTTCCCGCGAAACAAAGAATGAATTAATCAATTAATTAATCCCCTGGAAGTTTAGGCTTCTATATCTTATCTGGCCTGGATTGAATAACTCCTTCAACAGTTTAGGTTGCCCCAAACTGCTGGTACCCCCCTTTTTTATTTAACTACTTCCAGTTCTGTATTTAAATTACCCTTTTTCTCAGGGAGAACACGATTTTATTTTTTTATCTTTTATTATTCCCTAGGGAGCGTGTTCTTGAGAATACCTCTTTAATACAATATATTTTTACCTTACTTCCCAATATAATTTGTAAGCATAACAAGCTGTGTGGATAATTAAATGTAAAGACACATTATTATTCATTTTAACAAATGAAACTTATTTATTTGATCTGCTTTTAATAACTTAATCAATTTTATTACGATTAAAAAACAAAGTTATTTAAAACAAACAAAAATTTACAATATTTTTTACATCTTTAAATTATACAAAAACGAAAAAATTCATTATACAACTTATGATTTTATTATTTTCTATATTTAGGTAGCAGATAGGCAATTTTTACTCAGAGAAAAATCTTATACTCAATACTATTATGTTACTAAAAAATTTCCTCTTGTTAATCCCTGAACACTAATTTCTAAGCTTTAAAATTTAATTAGTTGTTCAGGATTATTCTATCAACATTTTAGCACTATAAAAAAAGAGAAATATCCACACACAAGTATTATCTTAACCTACACAATTTTTAATTAAACATCTTAAATTTATATCCCAGGAAAATCAGTTTGACTCTACTTTCATTTTTGGCCAATTTTGCATCAATAAGAAAAAAAGGATAACTTGAATGATTTTTCAGACCTTGATCGCCGTGTGGAAGATCCTGGTCTCTGATGTTCCTGGATGATGGGACGATGTTGATTATCTGGTGTCTGGTTGTTGTTGAAGCTTATTGATGATCCATGTGTCCTAGCGAAGTTCCTGTGACGTGTTAATCTTCATTAACGCTGGATGTAAAAATTTTCCACTTTCTCGGAACTCGCTACAGATTTGCTAATTTGACATTTTACTTCACACTTCGTTTTTCCGTTATAACTTGATTTTTACTTCTGATAATTAACCATTTGAACGTTTTTGAAATTTTTTAGAATAACTTCAGCATAGCAACACCTTACACATTAAAAACATTTTTAAGAGAGAGAGTGCTCGGACATAGAAATCTCGTACAACTTTTTCACCAATTTTTCCAGAGAGCGATCGGGCATAGTAACCCTGTATCACTTTTTTACAAATTTTTACTGAGAGTGATCGGGCATAGTAACCCTGTATCACTTTTTACAAATTATTTTCAGAGAGCGCGATCGGGCATAGTAATCCTGTATCACCTTTTTTACAAATTTTTACTGAGAGCACGATCGAGCATAGTAACCCCGTATCACTTTTTTATAAACTTTTTCAGAGAGCGCGATCGGGCATAGTAACCCTGTATCACCTTTTTTACAAATTTTTACTGAGAGAGCTCGGGCATAGTAACCCCGTATCACTTTTTTACAAACTTTTTTCTCAGAGCACGATCGAGCATAGTAACCCCATACAACTTTTTCAGAGAGCGCGATCGGGCATAGTAACCCCGTATCACTTTTTTATAAACTTTTTTCTGAGAGAGCGACGAAGTCTCGTGCAGCTATATTTATAGCCGAAAACTATCGTATTCCCATACCAATTTCTTTCCCTCGCAGAGATAATACGATAGTTCTTTTTTTAATCTTTTTTACGTAGTTCTTGCTCTAATTTTCCATTCTAATATTAAGTTTGTTTATTCTAAGCAGTGATACACACGAAAAGACAGCTATCCCATACAATCTCCCAGGCACAGTCGAGGTAACCTTGCCGTGCCATTGCTCGTTACACAAGGGCACACACATCCTGGTAGACAGACAATTTCCATGCGACAGCAGGACATCCTTGGATCCTACCCTGCGCCATGTAGTACCTGTCTCATGGACGACCCTCCATTCATTGATATTAAAACCCTTCGCACATCATGACCCTCCTAGATTCCTCAACCTATCAACAATCTTAAACAAAAATTGGTCTCTATCAACCCCAGTAATGTTCATCCACAACAACATACTAGGGGATGAAATAAGTACTGTATCCCTACCAAAACATTGGTCAGATGTGATAGACACTACGGCTTTAATACACATCACAATAATAATATGGATATCAATTTTAACACTTATTATATTTTGTTTATGCATAAAGATGTATATAATGTCAAAACAAAGAATTATACGGGTACCCGACAGGGACTCCCCTATTTTTTAAGTTTTTTTTGACATCGGGACGATGTCTCGAGGGCGGCGGAGTTGTTAGGATTAGATACATATTAGAATAAAAATATAATAATTAGGAAAATATTTAAGTAGAAGCTATACATGAAACCCAGAATAGTGACAAGTATTGTGAAATAAATAAGAAAATGATGAAATGCTTGCCTTGCATGGGCAACCTACTTCGCAAGGCAGGTCAAAGAGATATAAGCAGCGAGTCAAGAGAAGGGGGGATCAATCGATCAACTGCGGGAGCGAGCACGTCAGAGGGAACGTTCGAGGCCGGAGCGAGGATCAGCCGTTGAAGCGGTTAGACAAGGGCGCGAAGGTTCTATTGGCGAGTTGGAGCTACCAATAAACTCAAGGGTGTCAAGCTGTAGTAGCGGCTTCACAAATTACAGAAAGGGTGAGCAAATAGACAACTTATCAAAGCTTGTAGTCATCAATATATATATATATATATATATATATATATATATATATATATATATATATATAAAATTCATTTTCTTTAAATAGCTGGAACTATTCTGGGTTCATCTTTTAAATATATGCAATATAGATTTTAATTGTTATTTTAATATTTGAATGGATCAGGGAAACATGTTGTATAGTTTAAACTTACACTATATGCTATGAATGTAAAAGAATATAAAGAAAAGCATTTATTAACTCGTAAACTGAACCACTGATTGCAAAGAACCCAATCCTAATACTTATCTGACATGAGCTCAACTGTTTGTTTTGGTTTATTTAGTAAGGTTATTTATGTCATACATCACAAAAAAAGGTTATTTATACCACTCAAAAATGGTTAAAAATAACCACATAAAATGGTTATTTATGTCATTAGATGCAAAATTCAATTTATTGTTGAGAATAGTTTTAGCGTTATCTTTTTATTAGATGTATATTTCATATTCTTCAATAAATGTTGAACCCTCAACTCACTTGAAGAATATGAAATATACACGTATGTGATACCTAAAAAAAATTAATCTAATTTGAATAGTAAACATAGCGGGAAATCGTTTAGAAAGAATTTGGGAGGGGGTAAAGGAGTCGAAAACGTGACTTATGTTATAATTTAAAATAAAGAAAATTCAATTAACATAGATTTCCAAACACAAATAAATAATAATGTATTGAATTTAAGAAATATTTACTTATAAGAAATTAAATAGTGTTGTGTGTATTATAAAATTAATCAAAAGGACTTGTTGTCAAGTGAGAAATATGAACTAAGTATGCAATGTGTACAAGACAGTTATCACTGGTGTCAGCGAGATCTGAGTAAGAGTCCGTGGAAAAGATCTGTAAACCCTGGACCAAGACAGGATATAGAAATTCACCATGCGTTTCGGCAGTCTTGGTTGAGCAGTTAAGATGGTTAGACATCGACTGGAGAGTCTAATAAGGAGCTTTGGAAGTGATGATTGTGTTAAGAGAGTTTATTAAAGGAGTTATAGTGGTCAGAGACGTTCTCATAAGTCTTTGGAACAATATCGTCAAATATATAAAACAGTATTAGTTGAAATAGCGGAAAGAATTAGAAGTTTCGGTATGAATCGCGTGTTGTGAAACAAAGACAATAGACAATCGTATTCACATGCGAGAGACAATTGCGTGAGTTGTATTTAGTACAGTAAAATAATGAACAGTGGTGATAAAAATCGCAATACAAACTTTAATCGAGCATAGTTATAAACTCGGAAGTGCGATTAAAATAATGCCAACGGCCGAATTACCACGCCACGGTATACGACACGACGCCTGGATCACATTTTGGACAATAACTCTCTAAAAGTCTGGTAAAACGTGTTATTTAACCCTACAGATGGCACGCGACCTACAAGTAGGTCGCCCACGTGTTCCCAAGTGATTTCACCAACTATAAAACACGTATTTTGCAATTCAACATTTCGCCCACTTAGAATCTTCCTATCACAATAAATAAAATACTGTTGGAAAGCTAATATTCCGTAGATGCATAATCATGCAAAAAAAAATACCACAAAATGTTATAAATAATATTCCAAAAATTGGTGAAGTTCGCATATTTTTGATGCGTAAAATCGTAAATTTCAACTCTGCGTCTTTTCGTAAACGCGACGCTATTTTTCCCGATTTGATTACAACTCTATTTATCTGTCAAACGGGTTGACCAAAACACTGTTCTATAGATCACATCTTTCTCTTTCAAACCGTAGATTACAAATTTTTCTGCGTCACAGATCCAGAGATATTTATACTTGACCATAGAAGCAACTTGACAGGACGAAATTCATTTGACATTCGGTGCAGTTAACGAAATGGCATAATCGATTACTGAGTTCAATTTTTGTAATCGAACTTTACAGTATGTTGTAGAGGAAATTTCATTCTACAAGTTGGTACTATTTGACATACTGCACAGTTATTTTCAGATGCTGTGAAATAAAATAGACGCAAAAGGGCGTGGCATTTGTGTAATATTTTTTTAAATTTCTTTTATTTTGAAGGTTTGTGTATACAAATTGTATATAAATTGTGTATACAAGTTACAATATATGTGTTTTTATTTCTAAAGTTTATGTTTTTGAGTGAATTTCGAGTGTGTATATGGAATAACCTAAAAGGCATAGGTATATGGAATAACCTATAAAACACTAAATTTTCTTATATTTAGTGTTTTATATGATTATACAAGTGAATATGTGTGTTATTCTTTGTAAAGTATATTGTCTTAGTAAAATCTAATGATTTTGTCTTAGGCCTAGCTTTAGAAAGTTACTAATTACGCCTAAATGATCGAGGTGTCAACCTAACCTTCAAGCGTCAGAATATCAATATTTTGAAAATCGTCATTTTTATTTTGAAAATGTAACTAATTTTTTTCCCCCCTAAATATATTTCAAATCTCAAGTAATGGTTGAAAAAAATCCATAAAATCTATTAGTATGTTATTCATTACCATTTCTGTGAAATTTCTGCTCCGTTACTCTTCGATTTTTTGGTATTTGACCAAAAAACTCCAAATGTGATACATCTAACATTTTTTTCACATTCTATGCACCTTTCTGAAGATAATGATATATAGTACTCTTGTATAAAATATATATTACTATTTTTGGTATATTATTGAAAGAAAAAATATCTTTTGACATTATTTTATAAAATTTTTTTTTAATTTTTAAAATGTAACAAATTTTTTTTTTTCCTAAATATATTCACAAATAATACACAAAAATTGTGTATATCTTAGAAAAAGGTAGTAAGCTATTGATTTTGGGTGATACAGGTATTTCTGAAAAATGATAACATCATTTTTTGACATGTAACATACTTACTCCAAAACCGTTTAAATTTTTTTTTATTACATAGATGAATTCTATGCATCTTTCTGAGAAAAATGATATCTTATAAGTTAGGTTTTGTGTAAAAATAATATATTTTATTAATTTTTAAACAAACGAAGAATTGTCAAGAAAATTAACATTGCCAGATCCAGGGTTAACAAGCTATATCTAAATTGATGTTATATAAAATTTATTATGTTCTTTTTTATATTAGTATTATAAATTTAATATTTTTTAAATAGTTAAACTTTCAAGTCAGAATACAAAGAAGGTTTACTGACATATTTAATTGTTTTCTATAATGCATTTTCAATAAATTAAATAAAGAAACAGATGATTTTAATCTTTTTAATTTCATAAATAAATTTGCTAGTTGCAATTTAAAGATAAATTCAATACTTAAAAAAGAAATTAGACCTTCTTCAAAGGCAATTCAAATAATTCAGAGATAGGATGTTAGCTATAGTTGATTTTCATGATATATTTTTTGTAATAAATGCTAATTTATAAATGTTCTTATTCAATAAATTCATGTAAAGTTTCAGCAAAATTAAGAGTTCTTCATTTAACCAAGTAAATCACTGTGGAGTACCCTTTTAAAAGAACTTATGCCCTGAGATTCAAATAGGTAAATTCATCTTTTTCTAAATTGATGTTTATACATCTGGCGCCCATAAACAGCTGTTCAAAGTTTTAAATACAATAAAAAATAAACGTAACTTCTTTTCTTTTATAAAAATAAAATCACATTGTAAAATAAAAACCCTCTGTTTTTAATTTATTACACGTAATACCAAAATAACCCTAAAACCATTCTCCATGATAAATTGAATTTTGCATCTAATGCAATATGTGACACAATAACTTCACTAAATAAATAGATTGAAACAAGCAGTTGAACCTATATCAGATAACCCATCAATCCAAGCAAGGCAAAAATATTAAACTGCCAGTCCTTTTTCAACTTGCTCCAAAGCAGCAATAACAAGACAAGAAGATGGAACATTTTCATTTAAATTTTAATAACTGACATGCTCGAACAGAAGGCAATTTAAGCGTCCTGTGTTTGTGTCACAATCGGTCTTACAGTTTCATTTTATGTTCCTCTCCCATATTCAGTTCCATAATTAATTATAGAGTAATACATTTGTTTAGTCATGCACTGAGGATATAAGTTTTTTAGTGAATAAAATGTACGGAGGCATTAAAATAACTTTTTTATGTGCATTTTCCATTTTAATTTATTATCAATAATTTCACCTAAATATGTTATTGATTTCACTTCATTTACTACCTTACAATTACAAACACATAACACATTACATCCAGACCCATACATTCTCAAGTTAATTACCAAAAGAACCCCTTCCACGAAATACTAAGGAAAGTATATAGTTTGTTTTAGATACATTTAGGAACATATTATTTTTCCAAAACCAATAATCCAATAGTTGTTAGTCATGTTCCATTAAAAGCCTTATCTCTTCATAAGAATCCTCTGAATAAGATAAAAGGTTGTATCATCTGCACTTTCATTAACTTTACTAGAAATTTGAGTACTACTTAAATCATTAACCCTATATTTGTGACTCGACCCCATTTCGGGTCGAGTGTTGACGCATGGTTTAGTTCACCGACTCTAAAACACATATTTTGCAATTCAACATTTCGCCCAATAAGAATCGTCCTATTGCAATGAATAAAATACCGTTGAAAAGCTAATGTTCCGTAGATGCATAATCATACAAAAAATACCACAAAATGTTATAAATAATATTTTAAAAAATTGGCAAAGTTTGCATATTTTTATGCGTAAAATAAAAGATTTGAACTGTGCGGTTGTAAGTAGAAATGACGCCATTTTTTCTCATATGTTCACAAATCTATTTTTCTGTCAAACAGGTCGACCAAAACACTGTTCTGTAGATCACATCTTTCTCTTTCGATCTGTGCTTTACAAATTGTTCTATGTGTCATAGATCGCGAGATATATCTATTTAACCAAAGTAGTAACCAAACGGAACGAATTTCACTTAGCATTCGGTGCCGTTTACTAAATAAGATAATCGATTATTCAATTGATATTTTGTAACCGATCTTTACAGTATGTTGTAGAGAAGATTTCATTCTACAAGTTGGTATTACTTGCTATATCCTACAGTTTGTTTTAAGTTATTGTTTTTTACTTGGAAGTTAGCGATGTTTGTGTACTAAAAAGACATGTGAAAGGCG
This sequence comes from Aphrophora alni, assembly GCA_963513935.1. Taxonomy (NCBI): domain Eukaryota; kingdom Metazoa; phylum Arthropoda; class Insecta; order Hemiptera; family Aphrophoridae; genus Aphrophora; species Aphrophora alni. The sequence goes on from OY740765.1 coordinate 92,352,600, forward strand.
TAGTGCGTATGTGACGGGATTATATTTTTGTTATTTTGAAGGTTTGTTTTATTTATTTATTATAAATTGTGTATACAAATTACAATATCAGTATTATTGTTTGTAGAATTTATTGTTTTGAGTGAATATTATTGTCAGACATCAAATATTGAGGCTATCTAGAGATAGAGGTTATGTTGTAATTTGGTCTTCCTTTATAGCAAATTTGTAGCAAAATACATTGTGTTTACTAATAAAAATAATTTTGTCTAATGAAAATTTTATAAATTGATTATGTTTTTACCAAAATGTATGCAAAATGTTTGTAAATTTATATAGGCCTATCTATAAATAGAGATAGGTTATGTCATATCTGGTCTGACCTTTTTAGAAAATTTCCATTTGTTTACATATAAAAATAATTTTGTCTAATGAAAATTTTATACATTTATATAGGCCTATCTAAAAAAAAAAAAAAAAAAAAAAAAAAAAAAAAAAAAAAAAAAAAAAATTATTTGTTTATATATCTATTCTGTGGAATTTTGCCGCGGTTATAGGGTAATTATGTTGATTCCGTACATAATAACTCCAAAATGTTTCCATCTAAAAGTTTTTGCATTAGACACATAAAATCTATGTATCTTTCTGAGAACATAGGTAATAAAAACTTGGATTTTGAATAATAATTATATTTTTGGTGAATTTTTGAACTGTATTTTGTAATTGTTTAATACTAGTAGTGACAATGGCTTTAGTATGTTTGAAAGTAAGTATTTAAATATTAATTTGTGATGTTGTTTTCAACTTTAAAAGATACTATCAAAAATAAAAAATTTACATGTGTTGTAAAAGTAATATTTATAACTTCTATTTAACATAAATCGGTTATTTGTGTATTAACAAGGAAACTAACTATTTACATCATAGTAAAGATTTAATTGAAATATCATTAATTATTATTAAATGGGTGCCATATCCTTTGGCACTTTTTTTAAACAAAAAGTATTGTCAAATAGTAAAGCATGTGTTTATATGTGTGTCTATTACCTAAAAAAGAGTAACTGCAAGATGTTACCACTTCAAGTCAATGTGGTATAATCACTAGTGTTGGGTCTAGTAGAAATAAGTATTTAGGTAGTTTGTAATTTATTCAAAGAATATTAATAGAAAGGTATTAAATTTAATAAATCTTATTTGTCTGTGTTTATAGGAGGAGATGAATTTGTTAAAACTGTTGCTTCTACTATTCCTAAAGTAGCTCTCATTCGTGGAGTCTATCCAAAAATGACATTGAAAGATCGCTTTTTGAAAGTGGAGCAAGTGGCCTTGGGACTTGCACAAGTTGACGAATCCGATTTGTCCATACCAAAGTTGTTGATATCGTGGCTCCAGAGTTTCTTAATAATTAAAAATATTGATCCAATTACTGGTAATGAAATTGCCAATGACCCAATAGACACTTCTTCATTTAGTACATATGACATTCTTCGTAGAGCAAAGTAAGTGTTTATTAATCCCTTTTGGGACTACAGTGTATTTTAAACCATTCTAAAAAAAAAAAAAATACTGTTGTTTATTTGACTGTTTTCATGGTTTTTAGAAAAATAATTATGACATTTTCATTTATTATTGTTTTGATTTTTCAACATTTTTGTTGAAATATTGTGATGAAGACAGTAAGCCAAGTACAATTTCACTGTTGGAACAAAACTTTTTCATTCTAGAACATGTTTTCTATATGGACATCAAAATTAGGTTTATTACATTTATAATTATAAAAACAAAAATAATATTTCCATACAATATGTGAAACTCGTAACTTGAAACTTATTGTTACTTGATATTAGCTCTAAGTCCAGGCTCATGAATTACAATACAATCACCGGCAGTACTAATAGTACTAATTCTTTATTAGTCAAAGTTAATGCTGTTTTAAAATGTAGCGTAATTAGTTATTAGTGATTATTAACTAGTTGTTATACGATAGTTCTGACCATTGCCCTTGCTCAATCGACGAGCAGGGCCTCCAGCTAATACTGTTCAATTAGGACTGTCCTTTGCCCTTGGTCATGGTAGGTTTATATGCCTTGTCAGGTTAACAAACTGAGTATTTTGTCTAAAGTTGGCTATTGAAACATTTTTTTATATATATTTCACAATACTAGGCTGCCTCCTGTGTATTATTGTCTTAGGACTTAGAATTAAAATTATATTTGATAGTTTTTACAATTATTCCTAACACCACCTTCGCTCTGAAAAATGTCGTCCTCAACATTGTGTCAACGATGAGTAATGCTCTAGGGGGTCTTCTTAGTTTTTTTTACTTTATTTATTATATATATTTTTTATCCTAAATAAGTCATTGCAATGTTTAAAGTAAATCCCTATATGTCCTAGGGATGTTGTATCCATCACGTCTAAACATTTTTGGAATTTTTGAACATTTCTTTTTAATGAGTTTGGGATGATTATGGTGAGTAGGTTTCCTGTAATTTCCTTTACCATGGGTTGTCCGTTGCTTGAAGAGCAGTGGAATGTGCATCTCTAGACTGCTGTGTAGATCTGGAAGAGCGGGATATGCTCAGGCTAAGGCATACAGACCAATTTGCCTAAACTCCTTCTTGCTAAAGGCAATGGAAAGAATACTGGATGTAAATATCAGAGAAAGTGTGCTAAGGAGTTCAGGCCTGCACGAAAATCAATTTGCTTATAGACCAGGCAGGTCCACAGAGGCAGCTCTGCATCACTTAGTGAGCAGAATAGAGGAAAGTCTGGAAGCAAAGGAAATAGCCCTGGGGGCTTTCCTGGACATAGAGGGTGTCTTCAGTAACACTTCAATACAATCGATGATTAGAGCTTTGGAGGATTGTGAGGTGAACAAGACTGTTGTAGGATGGGTGTCTGCCATACTGAACAGCAGGTTAATCCAGGCTACTCTGTATGATGAAATCATCACGGTCAGGGCTAGGCGTGGATGTGCACAGGGAGGAGTCCTATCTCCCCTGTTATGGAACCTGGTAGTGGATAAGATCCTTAGGCGTCTAAACGAACAAGGATTCTACTCACAGGGATATGCTGATGATGTGGCCATCGTGGTAAGAGGTAGAGACATGAGTGTCGTTTGTGATCTCATGCGGGCTGCCTTTATCCAGGTGGAAAGGTGGTGCCAGGAGGAACAGCTAGCTGTGAATCCCGGAAAAACTTCTCTCATTCCCTTCACAAGAAAAGGGAATCTGGGAGTGAGGTCCCTCCCTAAGCTTTTTGGGCAGGAGGTAGCGCTGGAGAACCAGGTGAAGTACCTAGGTATTGTACTGGATAAAAGGCTCACCTGGAACCCGCAGATAGAACGGGTAGTAACCAGAGCCAAGTGTCTTATGTTTGCATGTAAGAGGGCTGTTGGTAAACAATGGGGTCTGCAACCTAAGGTGGTGATGTGGATGTACACCATGATTATTAGACCACTAATTACCTACGCAGCGGTGGTTTGGTGGACAAAGACGTTACAAGGTGGGGTTGGAAGTAGAATGGATGGTGTCCAAAGGGTGGCCTGTTTGGCCATCACGGGGGCCATGGGGTCTACACCAACAGTTACCTTGAATGCTCTACTGGATCTCCCTCCCCTAGGGGTTTATATTCAGGGACAGGCCAGGATGAGTGCATACAGACTGCAGCAAACGGGTTGCTGAAGAATGAGATGGCCTGCGATCGGTCACTGCAGGATAAATCAAGTGGTCAACAAGGAAGTGTTAGACATGCCCTCAGATCACATGATACCTAATGTTTCATTAGATAAGCCTTTCAAGACGAAAATCTTCTCTAGGGAAGAATGGGAGTCTGGAAAGAGATTATATAACAAGCAGGATATAGTCTGGTTTGCAATTGGCTCTAAAACGGAGATGGCTACGGGCGGTGGTATAAATAGGATTAACCCAGAGAGTTCCATCGTACTGCGCCTAGGTAAGCATGCTACTGTTTTCCAAGCAGAAGTAGTTGCAATCTCTGAATGTATCAAGGAGAATCTAAGAATGGAATACACAGGTAAGAACATTCTGATCTTCACAGACAGTCAAGCTGCAATTAAGGCACTAAACACGACTAGAGTAAAGTCGAAGCTGGTATGGGACTGCATCTCATCATTGATAAAGCTTAGTCAGGTGAACACGGTCACTGTGGGCTGGGTTCCTGGCCACTCAGGTATCGATGGAAATGAGAGAGAGCAGATGAATTAGCCAGGTCAGGTTCAGAATCCCCTTTCGTGGGCCCGGAACCGGTGTTCGGGATCTCCTATGGACATGCCAGAGCCGCGGTTGATACATGGATACGGGAGGGGATGAATAGGGCCTGGACGGATTCAACTACAAGTAGACTTGCAAAGAGGCTACTTAGACCAAGCAAGAAACATGCTGAACAACTCATATCTCTTAGAAGGGATAACATGAGGTGGGTGGTTGGGCTCTTAACGAGCCACTGTCACCTCAGAAAACACCTACACAGGATAGGGTTTGCTGCAGAAAATACTTGCAGGAAATGTGGTTTGGCTGAAGAGTCCGCAGAACACATTCCCTTAGAGTGTGAGGCGTTAGGACGAGCCAGGCTATACTCTCTAGGCCCTCCGGGGAAGGAGATGGAAACCATCCTAGACAACCCTATAGGTAGCATCTGTTCCTTTATAATGATGACAGGTATTTACTGAGTGGGTGTAGGAAGGAACTTGGTGCGGCAAAAGACCTTTAGGTCGACGCCGGTGAGGCCTCTGATGGAGGCTATCACAGCCCAGTACAAAAAAAAAGAGAAAAAAGTGCTGTGTAGATCGCCTCCATTGAGAAATTGTGGTGCGCAACCTTCAGATATCGACCCTGATATCCGTTGTTGTGGTAGGAAACACATCTCGCTTGTTCTGAGTTCATGGCAATGATGGTTCTCTCTGGTGATAACGTTCATGTATGATTCTTGCAGTTTAATGGTATCTTGATGTTAGAAATCACAGATTGTGGAGTTATAATACAGGAAGAAATAGGTGGGAAAAATTTATCGTATGTGTAGATAAGTGGTTTTTACAGTTAGTATCTAACATAGCAAATTGAACATTATAAAATATTTGTTTTTGTTGTCTTATTACATAGTTAATACAATTTGTATACATTTTTTCTTTATTTAAGGTAGTGGTTTTATCTATATTGTTTTGGAAGTTCTCCAAGGCTTGTGTGCTGTCCTTGATCAGTTGTTGCATGTTTTTCAAGTGGTTTTTGACCGTTTCTTCATCTGCTGTGAGGACGTGTAGTTGGTCCTCTGTCACTGTGCCATAACGTCAGTGAGAGATGTCGCTGATTAAAGAAATTGCCCTTGGTGATCTGTGGTTACTGTTGTTGGCTAAGTCATGGGTTGCGACTGTGTGTTTAAGAAACTTAAAAGACTTTCTGGAACCCACTTCGTTTAAAATATTAATTTTTTATTATTGACCTTATTCGCCTGGAACTGAGCAAATGTCATGTGTAAACATTATTAATTTATTTTATATCATGTATATTAAAATTTTACTTAAAACATTATTAATTTTAAGTTTCTTCTGCCTTGTTTGAAAGTTAGAGACAAAAATTTGAAATTTTATCTGATGAAAACCTTACTTTCAGTCCTTATTAATTATAACTTATTACAATATTCTGTCATCTAACTTAAATAAAGTTGCTTAACTGAAGTTGTTTAAACTATTATATTTTTTTATCCATGCCACATGTACAACCTCTGGTTTTAACCTTCCGTATTGTACATCTCTATTTCGTAGTTTAGGGAGGTGATTTTTTTGGTTTATTTTATAGGGTCTGGAGTATTATTGTGCCAATTTGTTCAGTTGTTTGGGATCCTTTATCAACACTAGGTCTCCTATGCAAAATTCCATTTATGTGTATTTTTCATTATACCCTTTACATTGTTTGTTTTGGGTCCGTTTTAAAAGTTGTGGTAAGTGTTTTCTTATCTTATGGACTATTTTTAGTGCTGTTAATGTGTCATGGTCTGGTATGTTTGTGGTATGTTTGGAAGTAATGCTAAGTGTATGAGTTGGTTAGGCTCAAACCCATGTAATAAATAAAATGGTGAGTGTCCCGTAGAAGCATGTTTCGCTGAATTGTATACTAAAGTCAGTAATTTTACATATTAATTCCAATCATTTTGTTTTTCTTAATACTCTTAATTAACTATGACATTATAAAGACATTAAATACATTTTGTGTTTTCTTTGGATACACTTTTGTCCCATATAAATGCTATTTATTTTACTATAAACTTATCTGGTTTATTTTACGTCTCGTTATTTTGCTAACACTTTTCTGAATCTTTTACTACATCAGATCCTTCTCTCTTCTCAGGTCGACAAAACATAAGTATAATTTGTGCATTGATAAAACACTTGACTCTTGTACTACCGAGATTTATGAGTAAACTATTCAACAGGGATCTGGTAGTGAGAAAGACCTAATATTTTCTTTTTATTACGGACAGTTAATAGCTAATGTAAAAGTATAAATTGGTTTTTACATACTTCAATAATGTACAATTTCAACTAGATGTTTTTCATGCTGAATAATTAGTTAGTAAAATGGTGGAAAACCCATGAAAATAATGTGATGTTTTTAAGGTCAATTATATATACAAGAGAAAAAAGTAACCAGATATTGGAAAAGTTTGTATAATTTGAAACTAAAAACAGTTTACTCTTCTTCAAATTTTGCAATTACAGTGTTGACACTTTAAGTGTAAGTTTGAGGCTATATGTAAGATTTTATTTAGAGCTGTAAAAAGTAGGTATAAATCAAGGTAGTGTATTAAACAGATTTGTAAGGAAATCTATACTGGGTAATGTAACGTTTCTCCTAATCTAAATATATCTTACCTAGTAAATATTTTTCAAAGGATATAAAAAGTATGACCGACTACCTATTGGGACAGCTTTTAACTACTGTACACTTGAACGAGTGTCTTGAAATGGTAATTAGCATGTAAATTAAGGTAATCTAATATGATTAAACTTAGTGTCTAAACAATATGTCACAGGGCCTATATAAATGATGTCGGAAGGAAAAATGAATCCAAAAACATTCATTAAAAGTTCTGTCTATATGTATATTAAAATTTGGATGAGTATATATTGTCATTTTTTAAATAAAGTATAGAATTTCAAACATATACAGACAGACAGAACTTTTGAGTGAGTTGTTGTACAGTCAAAAGTTGTTGAGTTTGCCCATTAGTGAATTGTTTATAATAGAAAAAGTTGTCATACAAGTTATATAACCTCAAGGCTCAGAGTTGTGTCTTGTCAGCATTTTTTGGGTCTAGTATTGCTTGCCTGATAATAAATACAATACACTTAATGAATACCCATCAATTGAAATTATTTTCACAGATGATTCTAGACTGGTGATAAGTGATGATTCTAGACAATAACTCATCCGGTCAGACATATATGTATTTATTACCCTCAGCTTATAGTGCATTTTCTGCAGAACTCTGCTATTTTGAAAGGCCTTAATACTGTTCCATCTGGTTTCCATCACTATCTTTTATATTCCAATTCCAAAAGTGCTTTACAGTCTATCCAGGATGTGTATTCTAAGTGTCCCTTGATTGAAGATATCATGTGTTCCATACACAGACTTTAGCTACGCATTACAGTTCAGTTGGAGTATCATTTTGCTGGGTACCTGGGCATTGCGGAATTTTGGGAAACACAAAAGCTGACGAAGGGGCAAGGGAAGCTACAAGTCAGATACCAGTCACACATCGTGTTATGGTATCTTACTTTGTATCGAGATTTAAAATTATTTTGCATAAGAAATGGGAACAAGAGTGGACAAATACAGAGTCCAATAAGCTGAGGGAAGTAAAAGATACTGTCTGTCCATGGAATTCAACCATACATGCCAGTCATCTAGAAGAAGTGATGGTTACCCGTGTTCATATCGGTCATTCCATGATCACTCATGGATTTCTGGTGGAACAGAGGAATCCGCCACAATGCACATTTTGTCAAGGTGTCTTATCAATTAAGCACCATCTTCATTGAATGTGTTATGTTATGTGAGAGGTGTGCGATGAACTTTTGCCCTACCAAATTCCATTCAGACGATGTTGGGGGATAATGCTCAGATCCTTGATCGGGTATTGTCCTTTTTGCGTCGTCTGAAAATTTTTGATAAAATTTCAAAATAAATTTTTGATTAGATGATTGTAGAGCCTCTTTATAATTGTGTAATATTTTAAGTTGTATAATTGATTTTTTTTTTTTTTTTGTAAAAATTCTGTTTCATATCTCATTGCAGGGCCCTTTTACAGCCCTCTAATATTTGTTTTAATTCTTGCTAATTATAATAAATTTATCGTAGATTGTAATTGTTAAATTGTTGCAGGGCCATTTTACAGCCTTGTAATATATTATGTTGTTGATTATTTTGTTTGTTATCTAGTTTTTGTATTGTTGTTGTTTTTAATGTTTTATTTCTTAGAGTTGAAGGTAAAGCATCTTCTTGCCAAATTTTTGAAGGTGATAATGACCGAAATGGTTTTTCTGTTTCCATGCTGATCCTTTTCCACTATATACGCTATCATTTATTTTCTTATAGTTGTGTTAATATTCATCATGCAGGTGATCAGCCTAGTGAGTTCATTAAAGCCTCTTTAGCCATCATGTTTCAGACTTCCTGTAGAGCCTCCACAACTACAGTTTTTTTAATAATTTAAGAATTTATTTTTATTTTCTCATAATCCTCAGTGAGCAAACATAAAAATTAAATAATTAAGTTCATATTTTTCCCTTATTTTGATATAACTCTATTTCCTTGTTTATCTAGACCAGGGGTTCCCAAACTTTTTTGTACCACGCCCCCCTCTGGTTATTTGGAGACCCCCCACCCCCCCCCCCCTCCCTACACATATCAGCTTTCCATTTTGCAATACCCTATTTCCACGGTGCCGTACATACCAACTCCTACTTGTACAAGTATGTGCCTACTTGATACGGTGAGTTGGTAGATTTTTCGATCACTGTTGAATGCGGTAACGCAGAATGGAAAGATTCAATAATTGTACGTATGGTGAAAATTAAAACAAGTATTACATGAAAAACGAATATAATTACTGATACAAAATTTAACATTGTAACACAGATACATTTTCAATTTAAGGAAGGTGAAACAATAGGCCTACCTACTTACAAAAACAAAACATAAAATGTAATTTAGTGAGATGGGTGCGCTTGCATGTTCTGGATAAGTTGACAGATCCTGGGTTGAGTTTCAGACAAAGCACAGCGTAGGTCACTTTCGACATCAAGTTTGTTGCGGTACTTGGTTTTGATCGCCACAAGAGTTGAAAACGCTTTTTCGCACATGTATGTTGTTGAAAAAGGCAAGTACATCCGAACAGCTTTCTCTGAAACACTGGGGTAAACTTTTAAGTACTTTAACCAAAATGAGGGCTTGTCCATTTTGTCAAAATCGTATCTTGCAGCAGAGTCATTTTTTATTTCTATTCCCTCCTCTTGCAACTCTTCTGGCAGCAACTGTATGTCCATGTTGAACGGGTCGGTTGATAGTTTGTAAAACTCCTCTGACAAGTTAGGAAAGTACCTGCTGAACACCTCCTTGAGGTTCTTCAAATGGTCAATTATCAAGTTTTTCAAAAGCGGTCCTTCAAAAACGTCCTCAAAACATACTTCTTCTGAGACTGACACTACTTTGCTGAAACTTGAATAGTTGCTGGGGTTCATTGACACTTTACGTATCCAAAGTTGTAGTTTCTCAACGTACATCTTGATAGCATCCCGATGTGTTACTATATTTGAGTCTGTACCTTGCAGTCTCAAGTTTAGGTTATTTAACGTGTCAAAAAAGTCTGATAAATAGGCCAAAATCACTTGGTTACAGGGTTTTTTGAACTCTGCACTAAGCTCGTTTTGTTTCTGCTGTGCCAAAAACGTTATCACTTCATCACGGAGTTCAAATAGTCTTCCCAACATATTGTCTTTTGATAGCCATCGTACTTCTGTATGAAATAGCAGCATTTTGTGATCACTTCCTAAATCTTCACACAGAATTTTAAACAGTCGAGTATTTAATGCACTGTTCTTAACGTAGTTGACTACTTTAATACAAAGCTTTAAAACAGCATTGAGTTCGTTAGGAAGAGTTTTTGTTGCCAAGGCTTGGCGGTGAATAAAACAATGAATCCCAACCACATCAACATTCTTCTCTTTGACCAACTGCAGAAAGCCTGAACGAGAACCCAGCATTGAAGGAGCACCATCTGTGCATACACCAATAAGTTTTTGCCAAGAAAGTTCGTGTTTCTTAAAAAAGTCTGATACTGCTTCCATCACATCTACAGCTTTAGTAGTGGTCAACAGCTCAGTAGAAAACATCAGTGCATCCTTCATTTTTCATTTTCAATGTAACGAACATATACAATCAAATGAGAGCATTGTGCTATGTCTGTACTCTCGTCAAGCTGGATAGCAAAAAACGGGGATTTTTTTATTGCATCAACCACCTGGTTTTTAATGTCTTCGGCCATATCATCAATGCGGCGTTTTACGGTGTTGTCTGAAAGTGGTATTTGTGATAGCTTTTGCCTACTATCAGTTCCAAGGACAACATCAGCTGCTTTTAAAAGGCACGGTTTAACAAGCGTTTCACCAATAGTGTGGCTTTTCTTTTCCTTAGCAATAATAAGAGATAATTCATAGGAAGCTTCAAGCACTTTTAGAGATGACTGAGCAGCAGATCCAGTGCTATCTAACTTCATGCGCTTTAAATTCTTAGATTTTGCAGCGAAAAACTCTTTAGGTTTGTCCTTTAAAGAGGCATGTTTGGTTGACAAATGTCTCAGAAGACGATTAGGCCTCATCGCGTCATTGCTTAATACCTCATAGCAAATAACGCACTGAGGGTGATCAACATTATCTTTAAGCAAGGAAACAAACCCATATTGAATATAATCGTCAATATACTTGCGTTTCTTTGCCGTGTTCATCTTCTCTGATTCAGCTTCACACAGAACTCACACAACACAAAAACAATTACTCCAATTCAAACGTCGCAGCAATTACAGAACACCCACAATACAGCAAACACGCTGACTGATAATTCACGAAAAGCACTGTTGGCACAACGGACTGGCGAACGGACTAGTTACAACGCAAGCACTGAACAAACTGCAAGGTTATTGACATTGGATTGAAGATGCTGTGGGGGTGGGCGTGGTAGGGGTGGGGGGACACTCGCACTCACGCCAAGGCCAAATGGAGGTATCGGTACACACACCCGTTGCGTCTGACAGTAACTGCTATGGAGGGGAACGGTTTTGAGAATATTGAACTCTTGTGTGTTTTGATCTGTTTTATTTTAAACAATGGCTTTAATTTTTTACAAACACTTGACCATTATGTCAAGTGAATATTATTTATGTGGAAGCGTGGAAATTGGTAAAAAAAAACGTGGAAATTGAAACATTACAAAAACAATTTTGAAAACTTAGAAAGACTTTATTTCAAAAATCTGAGGAAATTATTTTTGTACTTTTTTTTATTTATTTCATTTGGGTGTCACGCCCCCCCTGGACTTTCTCCACACCCCCCAGTTTGGGAACCACTGATCTAGACATTCCACTAGTTGGCACTACATTTCTCTTCTTCATTTTTATTAAAAAAATTACCTTGTTAAAAATGACATCAATTTATTGTTTGTGTAATTGGTAAGTCTTGTGCTAACATACCAGCTATTTCTATTAGTTATTAAACATTTATGATGCTTAATTCATCCATCTTGTTTTTAATATCTTATTAGGTACTGGATGGATCTCGATGATATCCTGCAAGCTGTCCGATATATGAACTTACTATCAGGTGCTCCAAAAGCAGTGGCGAAAGATTGGATAGAAGAAGCCACAATACTTTTAGAAACTTTACAAGCAGCTGATACTTTGCTTGCTCATGCTTGTGCAGGAAGTTTTAGTAAAACATCATGAAGTTTGGTTTTAAAACTATTTATGTTTGTACAGTAATTAACTTTAATTAAAATAAATAATTTTAAAAAGATTGTTTGTTATTTCGATAATGTTATAATTTTCATAGAAATAAAAATTAATAATGACTTTTAGAACAGTGCTCTTATACTGAAAAAAAAAAAAAAAAAAAAAAAAAAAAAAAAGAAGAAGAAGAAGAAGAAAAAAAGGGGGGAAGGGGGAAAATGATTGAACTGTATTTTGTAATTGTTTAATACTAGTAGTGACAATGGCTTTAGTATGTTTGAAAGTAAGTATTTAAATATTAATTTGTGATGTTGTTTTCAACTTTAAAAGATACTATCAAAAATAAAAAATTTACATGTGTTGTAAAAGTAATATTTATAACTTCTATTTAACATAAATCGGTTATTTGTGTATTAACAAGGAAACTAACTATTTACATCATAGTAAAGATTTAATTGAAATATCATTAATTATTATTAAATGGGTGCCATATCCTTTGGCACTTTTTTTAAACAAAAAGTATTGTCAAATAGTAAAGCATGTGTTTATATGTGTGTCTATTACCTAAAAAAGAGTAACTGCAAGATGTTACCACTTCAAGTCAATGTGGTATAATGACTAGTGTTGGGTCTAGTAGAAATAAGGTGGGAGTACTAGTTGGCCTTGAACTAGTGTTTGTATTTATTTTCAAGTATGCACTTCAGCACTTTTCGTTTACAATTTTACAGTCTCCTGTAGTTAGAAAATGTACAAGGTTCAATAAATACACAAACATACCATTCACATAACATACACTACTTATTAATACTATGAATATGTTTATTTATCTATTGTGAAGGGGATATTAACTGATTAACTGTTACAACAAGCATTTTAAAATTATTTGTCGTTCTAATTAAATAAATTCATAAATTTTATTTCGTGCATATTTTTTGGTTGAAAAACTCAATTTGCCCTACAAAGTCTTATAATTGTTATACTATAAATAAAAATCTTTACATATCTTGAACAATATTAACCTTACAATATGCATATTAAAAATATTCGTTGTGAAAGTCAAGAAATGTATGAATTATTATTATAAATATTATTATATGTTGAATATCCATTTACCTTTTTGTTGCACCCATTGTGATAAAAGGGTCCTATAAAGGAGAGCACACATAAATGTAATTTTCTTTTGAAGAAACAAATTATATAACAAGAAAATTGTTACAACGCTTACCTGTCTAAAGGAGAGTTTGTACATACACCTTTTGGAACCAAAATACAGCTACTCCCAAATTTGAGGAACTAAGTAGGGATGTGCGATCTCTCAAAATGTTGAGCTAAGCCTTCAATTATCGAGACCTCGATTTCTTTAGCCCAGCTTGATTGTTCAAGCTCAGCTCGATTTTCAAAGCTTGACACGACTTTCCAAGCCATGAAACCTTGTGAAAATTTGAATTAACCCATACATTGTATTTCTTGAGTGATTTCAATGAAACTTATATGTATGTCTCTTAAGTCACTAACACGAGTTAGGTAACATTATGCAATAATTATACCAATCCAAATATAATAATTACCTATTTGGTACAGCTCACTGTCCTACTTATCATACTTTTTCCCATCAGCTGACATTTTACCTATTACATGCATGATCAAACCTTATATTTGCATGTCATGTCAATTTATAAGTAAATTAATATAAGTTTAATCCATTAAGCTAGTTCTATACAAAACAAGTTTAGAAAGAAAAAGTCCACAAAATAACTATTAATGTTTTTGTAACATTCTTCATGTTTTTTAATTTAAGAAAAATGTATGCCACATTTTTTGATAAGCATATTTTGATGACCCATCCCCCCCTCCCCCATACATGCCCACATCCACTTTTGGTGTAACATGACATTGCACTGTGTTTTTTATTTTTGTCTCCCCCCCCCCAAAACATCAATGCACCATGGATTTAGGGATGTGTGAGCCCTCGAAAATGAGCTTCATTATCTAACAAAGACCGGAATATTATCGACCTTGGCTCGAATGTTTGAGCTCAGCTCAATTTATCAAGCCTGGATCAATTTTACAAACTCAGCAGAGTTTTCTAAGTAGATCTTGCTTTTACAAGAACAAGGCACAAACTGATGGAATAATACTGCCACAAACACAATATAAATGTGAACTAATAAATGAGAAAAAAACCGTCAGAATCGATATCGGAAATGAAAGGAAACATATGGATATGATGTCTTACTTATCGTGAGAGAAAAACAAGTTTTTATTAATAAGTGTTGTGAGTTATAACAGGAAGTTACCAGGAGAAAGGAAGTAAACTGCTTTAGTGGTGCCCCCACTTGTCTGATTCAAATATGATGACTAGTTGTCAATATGCATCACTGAAGACATACGGAAACCAAAATGTTTCCGTTTTATAATAGATTTAAAACAACAGCCAAATAAGAAAATCCGATTTCAAAATTATAACTTATAGAAAAATTGAATATTATATTTGCATTGTGTTAAATTTCAAGAAAACTGAGAAATTTATAATTCACGTCATTTATTAATATTCGCAATAATACGTGTCATTAATTAATATTTCAAATTGGATACTGCGGGGCCTTTATAAAAAAATTTTTAAAATGCCACAAAGGAGGTATTAAATAATATAACCTTACATTATTGTTAGAAGGGACGCAATAAATATGAAAAAAGGTGTTATTATCCAGAAAGTAAATAACCCATATAAAACAGCGATCGCGGGAGAGAGATAATAATTATAGACAGGAAATGAACATTACTGGTTCTACACAAGGAGTACAAACACTAAGTACAACATTTGCTTAAAAGAAAATAATATTGAATTATTAGTTATACTTGTAAGTCATAGTATTTTTATATTACATTACAAACAAATCATTCGGAGTCTGGGAGTGGAAATTTATCAGTTTGGTTTAGTAAAAGAAAATCATTCTGTTAAAAAAAAAAAAAAAAAAAAAAAATTTAAACCAAAAAAACTTGTGCTTTACTATGGAAAAAAAAACATAAATTTTTCGTGAAAATGTTAAACTATATTATTTAACACGAAATATAAATACATAACAAATAATTCAAAATATCATATGAGTAAAATTATCGTTTGAGAATATTGGGAAGTTTGTTACATAATGAACAAAACTATCCTGAAAATACTGTGGAAAACACTCTACATGTGCGAGCTCTTGAAATGTTGAGCAAAGCCCTTGATTTTTGAACCCAGCTCGATTGTTCAAGCTAAGTTCAATTTTCTAAGCTCGACACGACTTTCCAAGCTAGGTTCAATTTTACGAAGTCAGAACGGTTTTCCAAACAAGACCCAAACTGATAAAATAATACTGCAGCAAATACGATAAAAAATGAACTAATAAATGAGAAAAAAACAGTCAAAATTAATATCGGAAATGAAACGAAACACAGTGATATGATATTTATCTTTAGTGAGAGAAAATGAAGTATTTATTAACATGTATTGTGAGTTATAACAGGAAGTTAACCAGGAGAAAGAGAGTAAGTTGCCTTAGTGGTGCCCCCACTTGTCCGATTCAAATGTAGTGAATAAATGCCAACACGCATCACTGAAGACATATGGAAACCAAATTGTTTCAGTTTTATTAAAGGTTTATAACAGCCAAATCAAAATAATAACTCGTAGAAAAATTGAATTTATTTGAATTACGTTAAATTTCAAGAAACAAATTTATAATGCATTTTGTTTATCCAGTACTACGTGTCATTAATTAATATTGTCAAATTGGTTTCCGCGGGGCCGTTTATGAAACGTTAAAAAAAAAAATACGGCGGGGTATTAAATAATAGAACCTTACATTATTGTAGAGGGGATGCAAGAAAAAAGGTATTATCCAGAAAGCGAATGACCCAGGTAAAGGAAAAGCATTGATCACAAACAAATCATTAGGAGTCTGGAAGTGGTGATTTATCAGTCTGGTAAAAAAAAAGGAAAATTAACATTTATACCGAAACATGGTTTTTATAACGTTAACCGAAACACCCAGTCTAAATTAAAAATAAAATTAATATTTTTAGAATGAACAATGTTAGTGTAACATAAATTTTAATGTATAATCACATGTAAACAAAAGTAGTGTGTACATGTGTTGTTTGCACTTTGTTCAGGTGATCCCAAGGTAGACTGTCTTTTAAAAGTATTTTATTTGTGCATATTCCTGGACCAGTAACAACTAAAGAAGAAAAAAGTAAGTCATCATTAGATGGACTCTTTACTAAATTATTATTTTAATCAAAGTGAATGGTAACATTTTACAAATCTCTAATAATTTTAGAACTCTAATGAACTGCTAAGAAATTAATTTATAATAACTTTTAAAAAATAAACCTTTTTCCGTTATTAAGAGTTCAATTAAAGAAATATTATTTAACCCTACATCTGGTGAATCTAATTCTTAATCTGGCAGGCCATTTTTGCTCATTTTTTAATACTTTTTTTTTAAATTCACAAAAAATAGTAATTTTATCCATAAACCAACTTGTTATATATCTTTTTTTCTCAGAAAGATTCATAGAATTCATTTATGAAATAAGAAAATCATATATAAGTAACAATTTGGAGTTAGTATGTCAAGAATCAAAAAATGTGCATTATAAAAGCGAAAACTCCAAAAGAAGTACCCTTGACCACCATATAAACAAATTTTTCCAAGATATATAAAAGTTTTGGAATTTATTTGTGAGTAAAACTCGTTAAAATAATTTATCATTTTTGAAAAATCAATTTTTATGAAAAAAGTGAAATACAGTTACAAAGTTAGACCTATTTTGAAAAATTAACCAAAAATAGTAATATTATCAAAACACAACTTGTATATAGGCCTACTATTTTTCTTATAGCCTACTGCGTGTTAAATAAGTCCTGGGGCGGCTTAATATTATTTTAACCATTACAGAAGTAGCTACAAAGCTTTGCACATTGTTAATGGACACCAAAACCTATTTTATTACATATTCAGTGGACCGCTACGTTTCCAGGGGGCTGCCTACAAGGAGTAAATAGGATATCTTAATTGAGAGGGGTCGACTTGTACATCGAATTAAAGACCTTTATGAGCAGAACACAATGCCGCTAACCCGACCTCAAAAGGTTCACCCTAGGTAAAATAGCCTCGATTGATAGTTCATATTAAATCAAACTAGGAAAATGGATTAACCATGATAGGCCAAAGAGAGAAAGTTGTTTGTGACTGATAGTGGAAATTCCTACAAACTGGAAACATACTTGATTTAGGTAATTGTTATTAGTGGCATTCTACTCGTTAGTGAAGACACTATAACAGTTTTTCACTTCATTTGTTTTGAGTTGAGAAATTACTCCTTGAGGACCATCCCCCATTGGAGATAGAGCCAGTGAGCAGAATAAAAAATAGTTTTTTTAAGCCAGATTTTGATTTTCAATGTTTTCATTTCATAACCTCTACCTAGTAACATTATTAAGCTGTTTTCAACATACCTGACATTATAGCTAATATGAACTTTAAACCCACACTACTTCGAGGGTGAACCTTTTGAGGTCGGGTTTGCAGCATTGTGTTCTACTCATAAAGACCTTTAATTTGATGTATAACTCGACCTATACTCTCATTTAAGATATCCTACTTACTCTTTGTGGGCCATCCCCCTGGAAAGTTAGCGGTCCACTAAACACGTACTATAATGGTTAACAATATTAAGCCATCCCGAGACTTATTTAACATACTGTATAATTCTTCTGTATAATGAAAAAAAAAATTAGAAGTATAAATTGTGGAGTTAGTATATGTCATAAATGGAAAAATGTGCAGTAACCGAACCCAAAAGTCACAAAAAGCATATATTTTATACAAAATATTTTCTAAATTCTTTTCAAGATATACAAAACCTTTGAAATCTATAAAATAACATTTATTTTAAATTTTGATATTGAACAAACCAAATCCACAATCTTAACCCTTTCGGGTCCACTTACCTTTGCCACCTGCTGCTCGCTCTGGTCCACTATTTTTTTCAGCCATTTTGTAGTATATTTGAATTTTTGCTATAAAATACATAATATGCCTCCTATATCCATGTTTTTACCCTTGTAATTCTCACAATTACTTATAGTATAATATTTTCATAACTATACTTTTGTTTATTTTTTTTTTTATGTTGCTCATAAACAAAAAAAAACTTTTTATAGTTTCTAATTTTTTTATTTTATAACAAAAGTTTTATACAAAAAAGAATTAATAATTTTTTTTCTCATTTATTTTACTTATACGTGTAAGATACTTTGCAAATATATCAAAATCTATAAATAAAAATATATATTTGTAGCGGGCACTAAGCTCGGGTCAGTGAGCCAGTGGTGTGATGGAACAATGGGGCGCTTTGACAGGCGGCGAGTCGATTGTGCGGGGAGGGGCGGTTGAATGGCGGGATGAGTAAACAAACCGGTTAGTAAGAGGCCGGGACACATTCCTGATGTCAATTTCTCGGATAAAGATCGGCTCATTGTCAACAACAGAACTATCACGACAAGTATTGATTACAAAACTATGACTCTTCGTGGGCCCTACCTGCCGAATTCATAAACCCAACTAAAAACAAAAGATATTATATTTCTTATTTGTAAAAAATTCTTTTAAAATTTAATGTATATAATATTACGAAATTATCATAAACACTCTTGTAGAAAACGTGGATAAATATATATTTTTTCCGTCAAACTTCGCATAATGTAAGTAACACAACTAAACAGTGTAACAAAACGTATAGGGTTGCGAACATACTTTTTTAACGTTCAAAAACGATAATAAATTGTATTAAAACGGCATTTTATTCAAATAATACGATCTAAAGATCTCTAAGGAACTTATTATTGTAGTTTAAAAATATTACAAACGTGTTACCTATATTGCAAAACCAGTAATATGCATGGCGCACCCAGTGCGCCAGTGGACTGGAACGGCATTTTACCGACGGCGCACCCGGTGCGCCGGTGGACCGGAAAGGGTTAATAATATACAATGGTTATTTTTTTATAATAAATACGTATTTATTCACAAAATTTCTATATAGTATGTTTATCATCAGATCATTTAAACAATTTATCTATACATTAAACAATGGCATCCAGATTACCTATATAGTGACGTAACAAGCGGGTGAAAAGTGCAATTTATCTTTTAAGAAATATAATGAGGGCCAAGAATTTTCGTCCCCCATTGACATAACACAAACATTGTGGCATGAAAAAGAGGTGAGGTAACTGATGAACCCGAGACTAAAGGTAATTGCGGAAGCTTATACAAAATTAATTTACCCCTTGGTTTCACTCGTCAGAGCAGCTACAGAGATATAATGTTTCCTAACACTATCAACAGATCCCCACAAAATATCATTTGTACCTATAATCAAGAAAATGTACTCAACTGGAAACAGATCCAGTGAATGTGACTTAATATATGCCTTAAGACATAGAGTGTTTATACCCGAGTTATCGTGATGAGATAATTTGATCTTAAAGGTAAGATTAGACTCTCAATATAGATTAGATCAGCGAATGTGTGCGTCTCCTATAGCCAAAATTGAAGGTGTTATTAACCGAATTCAAAGTACTCTAGATGGATATGGTTGTTAGTATGAAAACTGTATATTAAAAAAATATCATTTTCCAGAAAAAAAATTGAAATCAATTAGTTCTGCTACTTTTGATGTTAAATTATTAATATTTATTACCTTTTTTTTCTTTTGAAGTTTCAGCTTACTCAGTTTGTAGTGCACTACTGTCATGACACACTCTATATGTTCAAATAAACATGTCAATTAAACTTCCCCCTCCTCCCTCCCCATTTG
This sequence comes from Aphrophora alni, assembly GCA_963513935.1. Lineage (NCBI taxonomy): Eukaryota > Metazoa > Arthropoda > Insecta > Hemiptera > Aphrophoridae > Aphrophora > Aphrophora alni. The sequence continues at coordinate 92,372,469 of OY740765.1, forward strand.
ACACATTGAATTGCCATTTAGTAGATTTACTATTTTATTTATTTCCCTTCATTCCAAGTTGTTGTGTACATCTGTTAAACTATTACCAAGTCTTTATTTCTTACATTTTGTTTATTAATCATGTATTTGTTAGAACATATTATAGTTTAAGCTACTAATATTTTCCACTTTATTTTATTATTATTATGTTTAATGATAAAATTGTACCTATCCTTTAAAAGTTGGCTATTATATTTGATATATTTCCAATCTTAAATGTTAGAGCGAGGTATTGCGCATATAAATTAAAATATTGGCCCTCTGTGAAGGCTAGTTTTATTCATGTAGGCATTGTACATAGAATGTTTCTTCCAACCACAGAGCTGACTCAGCTGTAATTCTACACTCACTACCTATTGCCTACAGGCAGCCTGTGTATGAACTTATGTATGAATCAACTTCAAGCTTGAATAAAAATTTCCCTTTTATATGACTGTATTTAACATTACATTACCTTTCTTAGCTCAACGTCCAAACGTAAGATAAAATTCACTTAAATGTTTTTAACAAGACTGGTACGGGTGTACTTTAGCTCATTTAATAAAAATCCAATTTGTTATTAGAAATGTTGCTTCCACATTTTTAAATATAGAGCCTTCCGTGGGTCATATTAAAAGAGAAAGAAAAGAACATTAACCAATCCATATGGGTTTACTACAAAACTTTAGAATAGCAGCACACACATTTTCGGCCACTTCTAGGTCAGGTGGCTGCCGGTGGCTTACTATTTCTGTAAACTACCAGTTTCAAGTTAGCTTCCTCCACTTTGCAATGGACATGGCAGTGAGGTTCAATCATAGGATGCATAGCTTGAAATATTCTGTGTGCTTTTTTGTCATTATTAAAAGCAATAGACCAAGCACAGCACAAAACCTTTTGCTCTATCGTAAACAACATAGCAAAAAGCTAGAACAACCTAAATTCAGGCGCGGACACAAGGGGGGGTCATGACCCCCCCCCCCCCAAACGGGTCGAGCATACTTTTTTTTTAAACATTAAAACCAACTTCTGGAATAAACTGAAAACCATAAATGATTAAAAACATTAATTTGTCAGCCGAACAAGGCTACCGTACATAGTATCAATAACGGAATGGCGGCTCCAAGACTAGACAAAACGGAATCGGCCTGGCTGGCGAGCTGAGCTGTCATTGTCCACACAATAATAATAAGTCGTCGGGAGTAGGGCGATGTGCGCACTCGCACCGGCCACCGATACTGACCTTGGGGAATATCCATCCCTTGACGTTGGAGAATGTAGTTGTAGAAGATTATATGAGTAGTAAATTGGCTATACTTGAAAAAGGACTAAAAAGAGTAGCGGAGTACAAATCGCGATCGGACGATGAAAGTAGTTCAGACGAAGCTAAACCGTCAGAAAGCAAAATTGTCAAGAGATGTACTGTAATCGTAAAGAAAATAATGTAAAAGTGAATCTTTTTTAAAATAACCGTAAAGAAAATAATGTAAAAGTGAATCTTTTTTAAAATAACCGTAAAGAAAATAATGTAAAAGTGAATCTTTTTTAAAAATGAATAAATTAAAATTTTTAAAATAATTGAAATTAAACACCTTAAAAGACATATTTATGCCTGTGGATGTTTCACGAATCGTGAAAGGCTGGGTTAATTATTTGTTTGATATAGATATTTCCCAATAACTAAAGTTAAAACTAGGTATTTACTAACTTAATAAATGTATTTATATTGTTATTTCATACATATCAGTGATTAAAGAAAACCAAAAGTGATGGAACGAAACGCTTACCAGGCATAGGTCCAAGTCCAGGCAGCGGATTATGTTGATTCATATACTAACGCTTATACTGAATAAACCAAACACTGTAGTTAGAAACTCTTCAAACAAAATATTTTTGGAATTTCCTTCTCTACAAAATGGCTAGTTCAGATTAGTTGCGTTTTAAAAAAAACATGAGGTCATAAAGGCTCCTTTAGTTAGATGTATAGTAAAAAGAATGGGTTATTAGAAAGACATAGTGTTTTAAAGGAAATTTTATACTGAACACGAATATATACAGAACGTTGTAACTGCAGTTGGAGCGAAAGGCTGCATATTTAGTTGGGGCGTCCGTCAGCTTGGCGGGATGCGCACAACGGCTCTACACTCGTCACTCCGCACTTGTCCTCCCGAATGTACTCTGGCACTATCTCAAATGTATGCATTTCTTACTATATTATGTACACGAAAAAATAGTTTTAAATAGGCAAGAAAATGAACATTAAAAAATTAAAAATCCATATAACACTAACATTTTCCTATTTCACATTGATTCAGCACACAAAAATTATCGTTTACCTTAAGATAAATAGCGTTTTTATAGAAAAACAATACTGTTTATTTTTAATTTTTTTTTGTGATAAAATAGTGTAAAATGTGATTTCCAGACGTAAAATAACCAAAAATTTAACCCCGGACCCCCCGGTAGTTCGATGTAAGAAAATAGTCATAGTGAAGTATGACCCCCCCCAAAACTTTAGTCTAGATCCGCCCCTGCCTAAATTATGTTTGTTCCCTGAGAGAACACTGCAAAAGTTGTCTACAATGATCTGAAATAAAAGAAACAGCTGTTTGTTTTAAAATAACCAGCTTTAAGCATTTGGAGCTTTTATGTTATTTTGTTCTCCATCGGCTAGCGCTGTAGTTTAAACTGCATTTCTATCAACAGCCGTAATTTTATTCCTATTGCAGATATCAGCGTAGAAGTTTGTTGGTACACCTCTATAAAATAAATCATACAATTTGGTAGATGGGTATGTACTTGGCGGTTGTTTAAAAATGCAAATTCCAACATGGGACATACAGTATATATATATATATATATATATATATATAATGCTAAAGCAATTTTTTTAACAGAATTCTTTCATTATTACTGGACTGTTTTCAACAAATAAAGTATTAAGAAAATTGTCCTGCTTTGTAGATGTGCATTAAGGTTTTGAATTTTTTATTTTGTTGTTCTGGAGACCTGTCTAGATTTTTGTTATCAAATTAATCTATAAAATCTTACAGTTAAGGTATATTTGTAAGTTTGTACTTCTTGTAAAAGACAACAATCAACAATTTAGACTTCTTTTAATACTGTCTACAGATTGAGAAAGTGAAAAGTGTTTACGAAATATTTCAGTACTTTAGTATTTTTTGTGGGTTTTCCTATTTGTGTACTACTAGATAATACCAAGGACCACTTTCCAAGGTAAGCATGTGTCTCCTATTCATACAAAATCTGAAATGTGTAAGAGAATAAACAGGAAGTAGAAGATCAGAACATTATTGAATGTTGTTTCCTTTACCAAAGAGAAATTATTGTGGAGTGATGTGAAGTGGGTATTTTTTATTTCTCTTGCTCTGTTCTATGGTGTGCCATCATTTTATATTATAAATTCAAATTTTTTGATTTTTCTCAATGTCAATTTTGAGCTATAACTTTCACAATAATAATACCTTAACATGTCTCATTGCATGTTACTGGTATTACTCATTTATAAAAATGAAAAATTCAAATTTTTATAATTCTTTTATTCTCTTATAACATCTAAATCTCTGCATTAAACTTGCTTAGCTTTGCTGAAGAAACACAACCATGACCTTTGGCTTTCTTTATATTACCACATCTCATTTTCGACTAGTCAGAAGTTGTGTTTCTGACTTAGAATAATTTCTGTCATATTTTTATATAATTCCTATTAATCCAGTCAGTGTCACCCCCACCATTATATGTAGACCCAGTACTGATAACTGAAATATAAACTGTATATATTTACTTTAACATTCCAAGTGTTTCCCCTTTAGCAATTGTAACATTGTGATAAATGATACACTACCTAAAAGGCTATGGAAAATTACAAATAAAACAAACACAATTCTATTAAAAAGTTTTATTTAATATATCAAAGTCAGAATTTGGAATTTTTGTTTCAATTTTGTCCAAGTGTCTAAAATATGTAAATTCCTTTAAATGTTAATTTTGAATAGAAAAATATATCATATAATAGAGATTCAATTTAGGGATTTTTGCTGAACTTCCTGCATGGCATCCTTTTCAAACAAGCAGTAAGAGAAGTTTATTCATATTCAACCATCTTATCTCAATCTGAAATATAAAAATAACATAGTTTTATTACATAAAACGTACAATAAACAAACTATCTCTTTATCCTGAGATCAGAATTACAACTTTTATATGGCAATTTGTTTTTTCATCCAGAATGGAAAAAGTAATTCGAAGTAGTATTTTGATATTTCTCTTAAAATAACATATGACTATTAAGATTCCTGATAAGGATTTATTTTTGGTGAATTTTAGAAAATATGCTCACAAAATTAACCTTACAGGGGTCGCATCACTGTCTAATCCACCGGGGTTTTCGTATTGTACTTACAAATATTGAGCAGAGTTTGTAAGATCTTCCACCCCTCCCATATCTTCACATAGACTCGTCTACTACTCAGTTATATCACCACCACTCCTCCCAGATACTTCAGTTGGCAGCTACACTGCAATCGTTCGTACAATCTGTCTTTTCCATCATGTGCGACCCTTTATGTTAGTAAGATTTGTGTTTGTATTGTTAAGGACAATATTCTATGTTACTGCCAAGAATATGAATACTAAATAGAAATGAAAAGAAAAACTTTTAAATAGTGATGAAAGAGAAGAAAGGCAAGAAGAAGAAAGAGTTCTGAATTCAGGTGCTGTAAAAAGGCAACTGTTTCTTAATGAAATTGCTGTTGCTCCCATTAGTGATTTGGATTCTGATGATGATGAAGATGATCATATATCAGCACATGAAAAAGACACAAAGTCAGAACAGTCTGGGTATAAGAAGGAAGTTCCTGTAAATGTAGGCCCTGAATATACAGGTAAACATGGGATTACAAAATGGTATGCTCATTGCGCTAGAATAAACAAGCGGACTCCTGTTGCTAATTTAGTTAGACGCTTGCATAGTGTACGACAAAGTGCTAATTTCAAAATACCTTTTGCTGCTAGGAAATTGTTTTTCTTTGATGAACTTTTGAATAACATTGTTACCTACACCAACCAGCATATACACAAAGTTTGTGGTAATTATATCCATGAAAGAGACACTCTTGACACAACCACAGATGAAATTGAGGCATTCATTGAAATATTTTATATGGCAGGCGTTCTTGGTGGCTCTCGCTTGAACCTGTATGATCCATGGGCTACTGATGTGGAGTTTTTTCAAAACTCAATGAACTTAGGAAGGTTCAAATTTTTGATTCAAGTTTTGAGTATGAAGCAGCATTGACAAGCTATGGCCATTGACAAGCTAGAAAATGTGGTATCAAAATTCATACTATGGCCGAATCCTCATGCGGAAGAGAGACTTCAAAAACAATTTAAAAGAAACATTCAACACATGCTGGGACTCGAGGAGGATAGGCCTCAGTCTGCAGCAAATCTTGAGGGACATTATGGTATCTGAAAACTGGCAAAAAACAGGAAAAGCAAGATGACTTGTCACACCTGTCACAAATACATCTGCAGGGAACAGACTGTCTTCACTTGTACCCAATGTGCTGAAGAAGATGAGCATGATTCTACTAGTGACTAGCAATTTTGTACATCATATTTTATATTTTGTTTGTATAATGTAGGTTAATAGTTTTTTCATATATTGGTACATGTAATCATGTATTCATACATTCACAAACCCTAAGTTTCCAGTATCATTGTACAATATTTTAGTTTCCTATTAACATTTTAGTTTTAGTCCAGTATCACATGTTAGTTCTATAAAAAGAATATTGAAATACACTGTAAAACTTGACTTGCGTAACAAATTACATGTTAAATAGCATTTTATTCAATAAACTACCTTTTTTTAAAATGTTTTGTACCAAAAATATTTTTAAATTGATTTTTGTTTTTACCAAAATTTATTCACAATTATTTTACAAACTTGTGTCTTGAAAAAAAATGTAAAGAAATATGTTACATGTTTATAATATACACTTTTCTGTGAAGTTTTCACTTTTTTTTTCACATTATTTGTTTCCTAACATATAAACCTTAAAAAAAAACTTTTTTTTTTTTAAATTTCACAGATACATTCTATGCACATTTCTGAGAAAAATTATATAAAATAAGTTGGCTTTTGGATAATATTACTATTTTTGTGTGAATTTTAAAAAAAGTATTGAAAAATGATCAAAAATGGAATCAAATAACATTGCCTCTAGGACTAAAGGAAAGATAGGAAGTCAGTCAACAAACTTTCATTCCTCGGGATTTAAAATTACTTTTAAACTTATTATTGTTTAATTTATGTTTATATTTACAAAATATCTTACTACAAAAAGACTTACTCTAATTATGACTCCAGAATCTACGTTAACTGACTCCAGAAATCTTTTAATGGTTTTTTGTTTCTATTATATGTTGATTTACATTTCTTACACGTTGTATTTACAGGAGTTAATGGATATGAATCATTTTGTTGTGGTATTCTTTCGTGGAATGTACAGCCAGAACTGAATTCATTTGAACACTTTCTCATCATTTCGTTCTGGAATATCGTATGTGATAATGGTAACCTTCTGTTAAATATACCACCCTCAATATCTTCATCTAATAGCTCCTCAACCTCCATATTATGCTTAAATATATTTTGTCTTCTTTCAGCTAGACTGCTGATTATACATGAAGTTTTAAAATTTACTATGTTCTTGTTTATATAAATTGGTGCTTTATTTGGTCTTAAATGCTCAACGGCGGCTCTACAGCTCATTCTTTTTTCTCTTTCAGCATCTAATTTATCCAGATATTCCAACTCTTTCATCATCTTATCTAAAAACAATAAAATAATATTATACATTAAAATCACTCACTTCACAGCATATAAATTTCAGCCTTAGGTTTTTGACACTAACTCAAAAACAATTAAAATAATCTAAAAAGAAAAATTTAGTAAAAATAAATCACTAACCTACTGAGGATTATTTTTTGGCCTATTTTTATGTGATTGTTTGGAAGGCTACCATAAGTTTAAACCAGTTTACTCAACTGGACCTTCAAGATATGGTTTTTAAAAAAGAAGAAAGAAATATATAATATATAGGCTTCATGCATATTAACAAAGTCTTTTGGTGAATGAGAATAAAGCTTCACCATAGAACCAAAAAATAAACAATAATGATAATTATACAATTACTTTTTTTAGGTGTTTTACTGAACCGTATATTTAAAATATAATCAGTAACATTAGTAGTTTATGAAAATGAAAAATAAAAAAATTAGTGAAACATTAAACAAAATATGAGGAGGTAAAACTGATTTGTATAACCTTAAGAATATGAACAATTACAAAAATTATAAAAGATAATATGTGAAAAATAATAATGTTTATAATAAAGTAATTATTTTTACACTTTCATTAAATATTAGTCAGACTAAAACAACATGATTGCCTTGATGCCATCATAATGTAAACTGAATGCAACTTCCATCATAGAGTGCTATGCATGTCTTCTGATGAACTAATATAGTTCAACAACATTGTAATAGGTGACATTCTATAGTAGCAATGCACTATAATTATACATTTTTAGACTGGTATAGTATATTTGTGATAATTTAAATTCTTTTGAAAACTTGATCTGGAAAACAGTCGAAATCATTTTTATTTGTGAATAATACAAGCAGCGATTTAAGCTAATTACTCCTATTATTAAAAAATTCAATTGAATGATTTTTGTTGCCCTATTTTATTAAATTAGTTACAGCATATATCTTAAAGATTTCAAAATATAAAACAAAATTTAAAATAAGTTATCTGATTTTCTAAATAAAATGTAATAATAAAATTAAAAACCGTGTGAGTTGTTAAAAGAATTAAACAAGGCAAAATTATTATGATTTCGGTGTAGGAGAAAAAATCTAGTCAAACATTAGATTGTGTGTAGCTGCAAAACTGTCTAAACCAGTGGTTGACTGGTGAGAACGAAATGCGGTGAATAGCTTAATGTCGACATCGATCTTGAAATGGGAGTTTAGTGAGTGTTTTTCTGTAATTCGAAACTTTGGATTTGTGTTTGCACTTTACTTGGTCCACAGTCATATTAATTCAATATGTTTCAAAACAAATAAAACAATCTCAGCTATATATTAAGATTGTTATGAGATATCCTCTGCATGTAAACCTGGAAGATGTTGTATATATCACTGTTACAAATTTCAGGTATTTCAGGTATTTTACTGTATTACTGTATTTTCAGGTAGTTAAATATAGTTTAGTGCGATGTTCAACATACTATGTAACACAAATTAATCAGCTGCAGAGGATACAAAGAAGTTTTGTCCTCATCGTGTGGATGAAGTTGAGTTATGCATATAAGGATGTAACTGTGAACAAGGATGTTTCTTGAGAAGAAACTTCAGTCTTGTATCTTTTGAGAAAATACTGTTGCTCCATAATGTCATATTTATGTAAAAATTTGATGTAAATGGCATGATGGTTTTGGCCAAGTTGCTACTTCTTAAGAGGGAATTATACCACCAATTTTGAGTATCATGGAGACATCTCCTGTTTACCGAGGGTGTGTGCTACTATTTCCTCCAGGGTTGACTTCTACTGATGGCTCCAATGTGGCGGGCTTCAAGAATGAAGTGATGATGTTGAGTTAGTGTAGATTTGTGACAGGTTTAGGTATTTGTTCAGTTCACTTTATTTTGTTAATGTTGGGTATTTGTATATTTATTATTTTATTTTATTGTATTGTTGGATGTTCAATCATTGGTTAAGTTGTTATTATTGTTACTAGATTTGTTAATATTTAATTTTTCTTATTATTTTACTTAATATGTTATTGGTTGTACCATTGATATATATATAACAATTTAAAAAATAGACCTTTACACAGTGTTATGTTGTTACATAATAATTATGTTTTCTAAGAAGCAATAATAAGGTGACAGATTACAAAATCAAACTGAAGATAAAGCTTCTTTGGAATTCTTGAATGAACTGAGCAATTAAATATATGTATGTGGAGCTATTTAGCGGTTATTTTCCTTCTTGTGTTGATCAGGAATTTACTCCTTATCCTCCTTAAAATAGAAGCAGTCAAATCTTGCATGTATAGCCCAAAACTTATGCTTCAATTTAGATATAACATGTTTTATTATCTAGTTTCTATAGATTATTCATTCATTTTTTTTTTTTTTTTTTTGTCTTGTCAGTTTTGTATTATTGAATGATTGGAATGAACCGGATTATTTTGTTTTCGTAACTACTGTAAATACAGATAGTTGTTCTGTCTTTTTATTGTGATTTTTGCCTTCTTGTTAAATATTAATGATTCTTTTACAAAAAAACTAAAAGACCCTAAATAGGTCAAATATTGTATGTTCCTAGAAATTATTGTTACGCACGATGTCTTCCTATATATAAATATATAATCATATTTTGTATGAAAAATTTATAATCATAAACTCTATATTAAGTAGACAGACATTTTAAAATTTGTATTTCCGTCAAAACCCAGAAACAGAATTCTCTGAGAAAAAATTAAAACAAACTCCACTTCCTTTTCCTATTGGTACAAGTTTTATGTTTAATCTATATGAATGAAAAATTGTCTTTGTTAAATATACATACATAATAAATTATAGTATGAAGATAAATTATTTATTCTTGGATGAATACCATCAGAGGGGTAGCAGAACTAGTAAAACAAAAACATACAATAGCCAGTGCAATAACAATACAAACACAGCTCATAGACAATATTTCAAATAAATTTAATAATAATTTCAAATAAATATATATACCACATCATCCCACCAATACATATTAATATACTATATAAATACTCGTTATATCACAATAAATCTCTGATACTCTTATAACTATAATATAACAGTTACTACTACAGTATTACCACACCCAATTAATATTAGTATGCACACATTGACACATTGATAGTTGGCTGGAGAACAGTTTTAATTATTATATATTTGATTATAAAATATAGGCAATACTTTTATTTATTGATTTTCATTAATACACCACTTATATACTCCCAAGCTTCCAAAGCATACACTATTAATATCCCCCCCCCCACTATTAAACCAATAAATTCATGAACATTGAGAAAAGACTTTCTAAGCAATCTGTGTCTGATTTTGTTTAACTTAGGGGATAGATCTAAAAAATGAATTACAGTCTCATTCTCACTTGTATTACACAAAGAACAGTGAGGGGATCATCCAATGATTTTTAACATTTTAAATTTTAATAATTAAATAAAAGGCAATTTGTACTTCTACAATATATTTTAATGAGCCACGCCGACCAAGGTTTCACCAACTACAGCATTGCCAAAAGCAGCTTACAGACTAAGGTACCAGAATTTTACAACAATACAATAGGCCAAGAGAAAGTTGGCCAAATTTACTGTTCGGTTAAGGAGGAAGGAGAGAGGCAAGATGCCTAGGCCCAAATAGGGGTTGCAAAAGTGGTGAATTACTAAGATCTAATTGTTCATTTATAACTAAGCTAGAGTCCTTATTGATTATTCTCTTAATTTCTAACATTTCTAGTGCATTTACTTTTTTACCCTTACCATTAACATGTAGAATATTAAATTCTGTATTAGAATGAATATGAAGAACTTAATTGTATAAAATTGATCGCCACTAATAATGTTTACGATATATAATTGAGAAAATGTTAAAACATAAATTGAAAAAGAATGTTACTAAATATATTTTTCCAAATAGTTATATTGATGTCAACACTAAAAAATGGCATAGAATAAGTTACATCGGTAAAGTTAGTCTTAGTGTGGGTAAATTATTAGAAAAGAAAAACCTTTGTAAGCCATCATATTACATTGAAAAAAAGTTAAAATTTAACCTAACCTAGCCAATTGCCTCGTCATTTAATTAGTGACGCGTATGAATGGATTAACGAGATCCCCGCTGTCCTTATTTTCATTACCTGTAGCTTTACATAAGAATAGGCCTTATTAAAACTATGACATTTTTAATATAACCTTTTTGCGAGTGCACATGGCATATGCCGTGCTTTGATGCATGCTACAAGAGAGTATACATTTTACTAAATACAAACCACAAAGGATTAATAATATTTTTCTCTTTTTATTGTGAAAATTTATTTATTTAAACTCATAACAACATATTTTAGTTACTTTTAGAACGTGTGATATTCTTGGAAACAAGACAAAGGGAGTAAATAGTCTACTTCGAAGTAAAAACTCTATATTATCACTCATCTTTATAAAAATTTTTAATAAACACATTTAAACAACAACAAATAAGCACTAATGTAAACTATTCTTCTCACAGCTAACTAGAAATAAAGCGCTCCAAACATTGTAAACAACATGTGTGATAAAGGCAGTAAAACAAGTAATTGTTTTACATGCCAGATGGCACTGATACCATTACCAGCACATGTGTTGTGATAAATAAATATTTAGGAAGTCTATTTGTTTCAAGATACTGCTGGTAGATGTCAGGGCATTAACAAAATAAAATAGGTTTAGAGTCATGTGAAAAACGGCAAATGCTGTGCATACTCGTTTGGGAATTTAAGACAATTACTGTGCACACTCTTTTTTGGGATCATTACGCTTACTCACCAACAGTTTAAAAATAGCAAATCTAGCCTAAACACAATTGGACAGTGTAGCTTACATAATATAATGAAGAATTTCTTTTTTTAATTTGGGGGTGAACCCAAATGGTATAAACCACTGTGGTTAAGAGTCCAAAACCCTAGACTTTTGTATATCGCCTTCTATTCCCAAAATTGGAGGGGGAGGTTAACCCCAAATTGTAATAATCAATTGTGATTAAAAGGTCACATTAAAAGGTAAGAATTTAAAACTTACAGTGAACTTATCTACCCTCTTTATTTCCAAATTAGGGGAGGGTGTTAGGAATTAGGGGTGTATAGTTATAGTTAGAAGATAGATAATTAAAAATAATATTGAAGTCAGAATGGAGACAAACTGTTGCAAAAGACAAAATTGTAACAATAATTTATGATGAAATGCTTACCTTGCAAAGGCAGTCAATGTTACAAACAAGAGGGAGCTATATAATCTCTTACACCAAAGGAGACGGAGTTTTTTGATCACAGGAGGAATAGCTGCTAGAGGGGTGATCGGAAGATAGCCATACTTGGCGAATAAGAGAAAAAGAGCCTACTAGTTCAAGACCTCAATGTTAGAAGAACTTTGCAAAAAAAGGTGAGTAAATCATTGTGTGTTAAAAAGCTTGTAATTGTTTAATACGAAAAGTAAACTGTAGAGTCATAATAGTTGGAACAATTCTGGGTTTATATATTTCATATCGTAGTTGATTGGATACAATTTTAAGATTAGGAAAGATAAGATAAAAATTGTGACTATAAAAAAATATATATATATTTATTTATGTGTTTGAATATATAAAATTAAAGAGAATCTTGTAAAATTGAATCACTGATTTTTGAGCATAAAGAGCTCGGGCCTAATAAAAGTGACTTCCTAACAGGTGTTACCCCAATATATCCAAATAGTCTTGGTCAAATTAAAGAAAAACCTACCTTTTCTAGCTCTCTGTGTGTAGTATTTTATTCCTTGTAGTTATATACAATTTTATATATATAGGGATACGCATACTACCCTAGGGCTACATTTGATATATGGCCACGACTATTGGGCTACATCGGAGGTAGCCCAATTGATGTCGCTCTATTGGCTACAATCACGTTTACCACTACTACCATAGGGCTACATAGGTTCCTCTATGGTTGTGAACGTGAAATTTGTAACCCTTATTGGTTTGCTCTGTAGAGCTACATCTAAAATCTATTGGGCTACCTGCACATCTTTTAGTTCTGCCAGTGTTGCCAATTTATGAATTATAACCCTAGATTTAAAATACAACAAGGAATTGAATAATTGTGTATGTTTTATAATAATTTCATATTTATTAGTTTAGTTTGTATTCTTAACACTTTTATCCGTATTTCTTTGTATGTGTTGTATTTGTTTATTTCCACCATGATGGAATGTACATAAATTTTTAACGTCTTATATTCCTAAAAAATATCTCTGTCCATTTAAAATTCAAAAATAATTACATAATTTCCATGCACGTTATACGGAAGGTACGTTATCCGAAAAGAGTTTAGATCATCATGATCCAATTTGATTCGGTAGATTATAAGTTTACAATATTTGTCTTCAAGGGTAATAAAAATAACACAGCATTTTGATAAATCGTATGGATTTGAATAACACTTTCAGTGACAAACTAAATTTATTCTATAGCCAAATTAAATGGTTTATAGCCATTGTTAAGGTTTATATAATTGCATACGTAAAATTTGTAAAACAGTGCACAACGCAGTGTAAAAGAGGTCGCGCGCGCGCTCACACACACACACACACAACACCCTTGATGTAAGTTTGTGTAGATGTAATATTGCTAAATACGTACGATGTAAGTTGTTTATATAATATTGAACTGCTTTATAAGCATCCTTTTGTACATGTCATTAAAACTGAGAGGCGAGGTTTGGGTAGCCAGGTCTAACATCCTAGCTACCTGAAAATCGACATAGCAATCAAGACAAAATATTACCTGTAATGGTCAGTCACTATATTTTTTGATAACACAAAATACAAAATACTATTGAAAACTTTTTTAACAAACATTCCTAAAATAAATTATAGTTTTATTTATGTTACAAAAACACACAAGTACAAAACAAAACAAAGATTTAGTAAGCATGTTGTCGGTTCAAGACAGAGATGTTTCACCACTGCCTGTGAATTCTTTCCTAGCTATTTATAATAATTATCAGTTTATGAAGTGAGTTTCTTTCCATTGAGTACTTAAATAACAAAGTTATTATATTAGCCGTCAATTTGATTGAGTTTCAAATGGAGTTAAGTGATTTCTATTTGCTAAAATCTTATAAACACACAAAAATACTTCAAAATGAGATTTGTGTGATCTATCCCAATCTAGTAAAAATCCTTTCTATCCGCCAATTTGAAACATCAAATCACGTCTAACTTTATCTTTAAATTGTTATACGGCATTATATAGTGCGTCTTAGAGGAAAGGTTTTTATTTTGAGGTGGGAGATAGGTGGCATGAATACGTTCTAAGGGATATTCAGTCCAAATTTGATGTAAACATTTTTCCTGTAAACTTTTCTATGTACCAAAACCCTGGACGTTTGTGTAGACTATATTTTTAAAATGGCGACCGGTTAAAATTTGTAATGTTGAATATGCCGAAACCAAACAAAGTTTACCAAAATGTTCAAAACACAAAAAACTTTGGTTTGTTTGTCATTCAAACTCGACATTTTAAAACGGTTAAAGCTATTTTTTTAATAATTTTGTGGTAATTTCCTTAGCAATGTATAATCATAAATCCTTAATATTTTTAGTTTATGCTAATTTTGTGTATTTTCAGTTATTGTATATATCTCGTTAATCCTATGACCTTCAGAAAAAAATTTAATAGTGATTTTGTTTGTATATAAAAAAGAATTTTATTTTATTTGAGGGGTAAAAAGTTGGACACAAATAAAAAAAAAGATATGACTTATATAGCCTGAACTGCCAATGGTTTTCCATTTCTCTACTTTTTTGTATTTTTTATGAAAAACATTTAAAACTTTGGAAATTAATGAGATTTTTAGTTCAGATTAAATAATTTACCTTTTTATAAATTTACCTTTTTGTTTTAGTATCTAAACCATGTACTAAAATCCGGGTTTTTTTTTTTCCCTTTCAGATGTGGAATGTGGAGGTCGTTTAAATTTTTTAATGCAAAATATATTGAAGCCAATAAACTTCATCAAAAATATTTAAGACACCAGACTTTAAAAGCATATTCGTTGTTATTTACTAAGTAAGGTAAAACATTATATTAACAAACCTGGAAATCATTATATCACACTGACATAAATCTGTATCACTCACTTAAATAACTCATTGTTATTTTATACTATTAACTGGTTAGAAGCAGAAACATTTATAAAAAATATTTGTCATATATAGGCTACGTTTATTTAGACATATTTGCATTAAATTCATAAAATTTACAATATTATATTACTGTTATATGGATTAAAATAACCACAAGACACTAGACCACATAACAAATAGTTAAGGGTTGTATAATTTTTTTACTAATTCTAAAGGTCAAAATTACACAACATAAATTCAAATAATATTGCTAACATATTTCTTAAACTACATACAAGATCAATAATTACGATAGTTTTGACTTTATACAAACCATTATAAATTTTAAATGAAGCAACCATTCACATAAAAACAGTAAGGGTTGCATTGTAATTATATACTATTAGATGGTTAGAATAAGACACATTAAAAAATATATTTATCTTTCATAATTTTAGTCAAGTGTCAATTTATATTAAGTTTATAATTAATAGACCTACAATATTGTAAGATAGGGCCTACAGTAAAACAGTCAAAACTCAATATACCAAATGAAAAAAATAATTAAAATTATAATATTTGTTAGTAATTATAAAGGACAAAATTAGACAACGTAAAATGCAAATAATATTGACAATAAATTTATTAACACAAATAAACTAATAAACTAATTTTTATTGGTGAACTAATTTTTTAATAAGCTAATTGACGACAAGCTAATAAAATATTTGCATAAATGCACCTATAAAACTAAATGTTTTTGGAAATATCCTGCAACAATATCCTGATATTTCATTAATAGTAAAATGTTCATATTAAATGTCATTAATGGTCAAAATAATTATGCTTTTTCTACTCGTTGTGTAAAATAAAAATAGATAATAGGCTAGGCATACATAAATATATTAACTTGTAAATTAATAATACTATGGAAACTAATAAATGGTTATTAAACAAACATAATGCATTATTTGTATATGGAAAATATTTCTTTGAATACATAAATAAGCTCCAATATTTCATTTAAACCTGCAATTTATACTATGATAATTGTACTTCGTTATATTTTTAGGTTAATTTTTTTTACTAATTCCTTTCTCCTATAAAATTAATGTTGTAACTCAGGAGAAAAAATGTTTACTCTACAAAAATTGCAACATAACGTTTCATGATTGGACAATGTTTGTTTTAGAACTCTTATTAATTTTTTTTAAACATTAGAAGCACTACTACCTTGGTTTGACCTCTTATAGGGTGTTTAGTGAAAAAAAAAAAAAAAAAAAATGGTGGATAATTAAAAACTAAGCATTTCCTGGCTTATGTTTATTGGAACTTTTTTCTTATTTTCTCCTATAGCCTAGTGAAATTTGGGAGTATATTTTCTTGACACTCTGTATATCAAAAGGAAATACATATTTTGTTCAAATTTTTACAACATTTATAGTTTTTTCAACCCAATAGATGTACCCCAATCAATCCCAGTCTTTCCCTCAACGCTTACAATAATTTCATTCCAAAAAATTACACTTAAATACTGTTTTATCCCCTATAATTATGACACTTTATAATTTGTTTAGAAACATTTTGTATCAGATTAAAGTTTTTGCTTTTTATAGTTATTATATAGTTAATAAAGAACATCTAACAAAAGCCAAATAAATTGTCTTGGTTGAAAGATGAAAATTATACACCTTTGAATATAATAAATAAATGAAGTTTAAATTGATCTAACAGCATTGTCTCTGCATCATTTTATTCAAAAATCTGTTTATCCTAAGGAGATAATTTATTCTACTAAAAAAATATATAAGAATGCTATATTTTAATTTTAACAAATTTAGTACTTTTCATGTTTCAACTATATGTCAACCAATTTAAAATTTCCATCGCCTAGTAAGTAATGTTATTCCTAATATTTATTATTTGTTTTTGTTTTACTTGGCGTCCTTCTGGTCCAAGAGGCTTATGGCGCTCGAGGCAGATGCCCCGTTTGCCTTGCTCTCCATGCAAACCTAACCTAACCTAACCTAAACTTACTCTCAAATGGTCATGTATAAAATGATGGGAGATCTTCGAATAAAGAGTAATAATAATACAAATATCCCATCATAAAGTAATAACTTTAAAAAATAGAATACACAACTCTTTATAAAAATAGTCTGGGTTTTCCAACTTCTCTAGACACCAATTATATATTTCAATTCGACAGATGACATTAGAAATATGCTGTACCAGTTAAAACTTAATCGTATATGGACGAAACTTTTGTATTTTCAAACAATCATGTTGAGTAGGGATCTTGTCCATAGCAGAAAGATACTTATTTTTAGATGGGTTGTTTTGTTGTATGGAAAAGGAGATAAGGTAGTTTACAATTTTGTTAAGATAGCTTACTACAATTGTTCATACAAATAGTAAAAAATGACTGATCTTATAAGTTTTACCCAAAGTTTAAAGTCCATAAACAACAGCTCCATCATTTTTTTTGTTATTTATTAGGATATTGGTTGAGCGTATTTTGAGAAATTACGTTATATAACAACTCCATCCACAATTTGTTTGATATTTACTAGGTAATTGGTTGAGCGTATTTTGAGAAATCTGGTTTTATAACAGCTTCATCGAATTTTTTTTGGTTTTTTACTGAACGAAATGGGTTGAGCAGATTTTGAATAACTGAGTTTTATAACAGCTTCATGGACGATTGTTTGGTTTTTTTTTAACAATCGGTTGAGGGAATTCTGAGAAATTAAATATTCATGGCTCCATTGACTGAACTCTAGAAATAACATTTTTGAAGAGATGGCGACTACAAAGTTACTTGAACCCTTAAAAAATATATTTAACAAAATTTGACAAAAATTAGTAGATCCAATTTTGAGTGAACGTTCTTATAACAGTATTCCCTAAATTTTGAAATATTAATTAAAATTTTTAAAATGCATGTTATTTCTAATTTCCTTTTTACGGTTAGTTTGGCTTTACATATTTTATAAAAACGATCACGAAAATCGTATTTATAAATATTTTTTAATAAACCTTTCACAAAATGTTCTTTGTATATTCGATAATAATTTGTTATAATTTCAATTCCATCTACTAGATTTAAGTATGTTTTTGTGGTCAAAAATCATTTACGCATGATTGTAAATTGTTCTTCTGAGTAGGTTTTCGCTTATAATTTGAATATTCCTTAAAATTTATTTATCACATTTTCTCAAAATGTATTCTAAGAATAAGTAAATGTTCTTTGTAAATTTTTTCATGATATAACTAGATTGAATAATTTTGTGTACCGAAAAAATGCAGGTTATTTTTCATTTCCTTCCTACGGTTCATTTGGCTTTACATATTTTATAAAAACGATCACGAAAAGAGTATTTATAAATATTTTTCAATACAATTTTCTTCAAAGTTATTTTAAGTATAAATAAATGTTCTGTGTAAATTTCATCATGATATAACTAGTTTTAATAATTTTGTGTACCGAAAAAATGCACGTTATTTCTCATTTCCTTCTTACGGTTCATTTGGCTTTACATATTTTATAAAAACGATTAGGAAGAGCGTATTTATGTATATTTTTCAATAAAACCTTTACAAAATGTTCTTTGTATGTTCTATAATAAACTGTTAAAATTTCAATTCCATCTACTAGTTTTAAGTGTGTTTTGTGGTCAAAAATCATTTACCGGTTATTGTAAATGGTTCTTTGAAGTAGGTTTTCGATTATAATTCGAATACTTATTAAATATATTAATGAATTTTTCACAAAATCGATTCTATGCATAAATAAATGAACTGTATACATTTTATCATCTTATGATTACTTTAAATAATTTTGTGTACCAAAAAATGCAGGTTATTTCTCATTTCCTTCCTACGGTTAGTTTGGCCTAACATATTTTATAAAAACGACGACGAAAAGCGTTATTATTATTATTTTTTAATGAAACTTTCACAAAATGTTCTTTGTATAATCGGTAATAATCTGTTAAATCATTTATGTAATAATCTATGATCATCGTTGAAATTGATCTAACATCAAGAGTTGATGTTTATGGCCTAACATCAAATTTTGTTGTATTTCTTCATGTTTCATTGATTCCAGACATAAATTTTTACCAAGCTGTAAAATTAGCAGTTTAGCAATCGTTCAGGTAGCTTCTGCCCCTAATAAAACAAAGGGACTACAGTGTGTTGATGTATAAAAGAAACTAAATTTTTTGTAACGGTTTTCATGGTAAGCTAATGCCTATTGTCTTTAATGCAGTGCAACTAAATTTATGCCAGAATTCAATACAATCAAAATTAAAATATTTCAATAATAAAAATAAAATCCAATTTTAATGCTATTTTTTTAAATTTTGGACATTTATATTTTATTATTATTTTAAACACATATTATTGAGACATATATGAACTTTCAACACAATATCAAAATGCTTAAGTTTCGACTAAAAGTAATCGAACATTAGGACTGCTTAAGCTTATATTGATTATGGTTATGAAATAAATACTTCTTTGTACAGAACGTTGGAACAGAATGGTCAGGAACGAATTTAAAACCTATATTCTTTACAGGAGAAATGTTTACATCAAATCTGAACTGAAAATCCAACATATATGTTATTCATCCAACCGATCCCCCCCCCCCCCAATAGAAACCTCGCCTTCTGGGACACACTATATAATGCCGCATACTAATTTATCATATATTTAGTCGTGATTTGAAATTACAAATTGGCGGATAGAAAGGAATTTTATCAGAAATGGATAGAACGCACAAATCTCATAAATAAAGTATTTTTGTGTGCTTATTTACATTATAGCAAATAATGTTGACTAAACTCCAATTGAAACTCAATTACATTAAGGTGGAATGTAGTAACTGTTATTGATGTACTCAATAAACTAACTTCTTAAACTGTTAAACATTATAAATAGCTAGGAAGGAATTCACAAGCCGTGACGAAAAAATTAGTCTTTTAAACCGACTACCGTATGTGCTTACAATATCTTTGTTTTGTTTTATATGTGTGTGTGAATTTGTAACATAAATAAAACTAAAATTTATTTTAGAATAGTTTGTTGGATTGATTTCTACAATAGTCTGTAATTTGTGTTTTCTAAAAATATTGTGACTGACCATTACAGCTCTCTCATTATCAAGAAATATTTTGTCTTGATTGCTAAGTTGAGGTTCAGGTAGCTAGGCCGTTAGGACTAGCCTAGCCTCTCTTAGTTTTATGACAAGTACAAAAGGACGATTATCTAGTTGTTCAAGATTATTTATACAACTTACATCGTACGAACTTAGCGGTAATACGTCTACATCAAGGGTATGTGTGTTTGGATTCCTATATTAATTGCCTCACATTGTGTTCATTTGGACCGTGCTGTGGAGTCATCACAAATTGTGGGGCAATACACACATCCCCTCAGTTCTAAATAGCAAAACTGGAGAAATGACATCATAAAATGAATAACAGGTATAACTTACATGAAGACCTCATTGTTGAGTTTAAATCAGAAAGTAAACTCTGGGGCCATACATATTAACCGTGAAGCAGCGCTAAATATTTTGTTGGTTGGTGATGAATTGCGTAATTATAAACTTTCAGTTTAGAGTCTACATCAAGACAAGAGGAACAGAGAGAGAGTGCTTCCGCTTATCAGGGTTTATACTTCCATGTCCCTTTAAATCAACTTCCGTAGTTGATATTAATTTTCAAGTGAGACTAGTAATATTATTTTTCTCGAACTATGTATTGAAACTCGGGTTAATATTTTTTCAATATCGAATTCTGACTATATTTTTTACATCTTTTTGGTACTAATGATATGCTACTGTATTTTTTCAATTAATTAAATTATCATAAAACCAATATAATTTCTATATGCATAAATACATCTCTCTCTCTCTCTCTCTCTCTCTCTCTCTCTCTCTCTCTCTCTCTCTCTCTCTCTCTCTCTCTCTCTCACACACACACACAAACACACACACTCATACACACTGTCTATATATATATATATATATATATATATATCTCTGTCTATTCATTTATAACTTGAGAACCACTGATTGGATTATCATGTAGTTTTTTTCTTTCTACATCTAGGTGCGATATCTGAGGAGGTTTTAGGCTACGTTTGATCAAAATTGGTTAAGTAATTCCTAATTCTCAACAATATGTGTCTACGTGTGTCATAAAAAACTCGGAATTTCTTGAAAATGTTTAAGATTTTTATTGACAACCTATTTTTCGTCAATGAAAAAGTTGTTAGAATATCTGAACTATCTATGATAGGATCCGAATTTGTTTTTGAAATCAAGATAGTAGTTTCTGAGTCATAATTACTTTTGTGATGATATAAAGTCAAAAATTCATATTTATCGACATACTTAAGAATTATATATTAATTTCAAGCAACAGCATATATTTTGTA
Organism: Aphrophora alni; assembly: GCA_963513935.1. NCBI lineage: Eukaryota > Metazoa > Arthropoda > Insecta > Hemiptera > Aphrophoridae > Aphrophora > Aphrophora alni. The sequence goes on from OY740765.1 coordinate 92,393,948, forward strand.
AGTGGGGAAATTAGTACATAACTATACGTATAAGATATTGTTTTTTTAAATCGGAAATATATCTTTTTTTAAATCTTTTAACGATGTATAGCCGTTTAAATGTCAAGTTCATATAGCTCCTAAACTGTTGAATTTGGAAGAAAACAACACGAGAAAAAACTCTTATAATTACATGTTATATCTGAAACAACATGTTTAGTAAAAACGGTATTTGGCTACCATTTTGGGAAATAGCAGTGTTTTGAAATGATACAAATACTTTTTTAAACTCGAAAAATGTAAGGAATGATACTTATTTCAAGTATTTTTAACTCCTGACTTTTGAAGATACCAATATCTCCATATAATTATATAAAGCATTTTCTACTGCTATAAAACCATTTATGCGCACTCATGACATCTTCCTTTGTAAATATGCTCGAAATATAGTATTTATATGCGGGCGGAGCCACTGGTACAGCTAATCAACAATATAATTGTTTTCAATATGTTATTATTATACCGTTTGTTTTAAATATTTATTATGTGTTTAATAATAAATAGGGAAAGAAGATTTCACAAAACTACGAAAAAATCTAAAGGTAACTTTTTTTTTTTAAATTACACGTACAATTTGTTAATACCGTGTAAGGTATACTATAAAAAGATCGATAATTCACATTTATTTGTCAATCAAAAGATATAGAAATGAAAATTGTAAAACGTCTTTGAGTGTAATTCAAAGCCGACATGACAACTGAACAGGAAAAAATTGTCACGTTCTGAAATGGAGGAATAGAGACGATATTCACACTGGCTTAGAGTATAGGGATAGAAAGGAGGGAGAGAGAGAATAAGTCTTTTTAGGCGAAGTTAGAACCATCAAGTTCAGTTTTCCAATTAACCCCTAATTAAAGAGAGACAGAGAGTAGGCGAGAGAGAGAGAGAGAGATTTGATTTGATTTGCCTTTATTTAGGGGCGAGGTTAGGACTGTATAGTCCTCTCTAACACCTAACCCCATACAACATAACAACATATTATATAAAAATATAAAATATAACTTGATAATAACAAAAAATTTAAATCGATTAAAAATTACTAAGATAATATAAAAAATTAACAAACTTAAAATTAGCTACAAAATGAAATTAATAATTTAAAATAAAATAAAAAGTAACAATCTTAAATTTAAAGTGACAAAATGAAAGTTATAACTTAAAATAAACTAAAAATAAACAAATTTAAATTTAAACAACGTAATAAAATTTAGAATTTAGAAACAAAAATAAAATAAAATGAAATACTGTAGCTTACACTTGTAGATACAGATAAAAATCAATCACACATACACACAAGCACATTCATACATAATAACATTTAAAAAAGACACCACATAATTAAAAATCACTATTATTACTACATAAAAGCTAAAGAAAGTAACAAATACTTATTTCAATCATTCACACTTATTACAACAAAAAAAAAAAATTAATGAAATAAAATAAAATAAAAAATTAAAAAACACTATTCCGCCACACCCAGGGACGAGGACACCAAATCCATTCTATTCAAAAAGAAAGTCTTAAGTAATTTTGAAAACTGGACACGACTGTCAACAGTTTTAAGTGACTCTGGAAGTAAATTCCACAAGCGGCAAGCGGACACAGTAAACGATTTATTAAACATAACAGTTCTATGTAGCGGTATCATAAGCAAAGTGGAACCTCTTCTAGTGCTCCTTGCACTGATATCAGAGGTGAAAACAAACTTTTCTGCCAAGTAATTCGGCACTCCAGTTTTTAGGACCGAATGCAAGATAATTAAAATATGAAATGATCGGAAATCGTTAAGTTTTAGAAAATTAAGTTCTTTGTAATAAGGAGTTACATGAGCATCGCGTTTTAAGCCAAAAATAAATCGCACGCAGTAGTTCTGTGCCCGCTGCAACCTGTTAGCCAGAACAACAGACATGTCATTGACTACAGTGTCACAATAAGAAAAGTAAGGAAATATTAAAGTCTTTACTAGGAGTGCTCTAATTTGGAGCTGCAAGCAATCTTGCATTTTTTTCAAAGAGTGGATCCCAGCAAAGACCCTGTTACACGTCTCAGTCACGTAATCATTCCAAGTCATTCTACTGGCAATTATTAGTCCCAAGTCTTTCACTCTATCATAGTAGTCCAAAAAATGATTGTCAACTGGATTCTAGGAAATGTCGTTACATCTATTTTATTTAGTAGTCGAGAATAACCCAAGATTATTGGCTTTGTCTTAGCTCTGTTAATCGAGAGTCCATTTTTCTTAACCCACAATGAAACATTTTTCAGATCATAATTTACATTATCCACTGCTCTATCAATATCACCAATTTTAAAATGCAAATATACTTGAAAATCATCAGCATACAGATGAAATTTACAATAATTCAGCACAGTATGAATATCATTTATATACAAACTAAACAACAAAGGTCCCAATACTGAGCCCTGTGGAACTCCACTACAGACATCCCTCCAACTTGACCTATCATCACCAACACTAACGCACTGACTTCTGCCAGAAAGATAGGACTCCACCCATGCAATGCATATAGGCGCCAAACCCATATTTCTTAATTTCACCAAAAGCAATGAGTGGTTAACGCAATCAAAAGCTTTAGAAAAATCCAACAAAGTTAGGATAGTCAGTTCTCTACGATCCATTGCTAACCTCACATCATCAGTTAACTGAAGCAAAGCTGTGGTAGTACTATTTCCAGTGCGAAATCCAGATTGTAGTGGACTGAGTATGTTATTTGATTCGAGGAAATTAGTCAATTGCTGTTGCACTATACGTTCTAGACATTTAGATAAAGCTGGCAATATACTTATTGGTCTAAAATCAGATAAACACGAAGGTTGGGATATTTTACCAATAGGACGGACAAGTGCGGACTTCCAGACAAGCGGATAAATACCAGTTGTATGCGACAAGTTAAATAAATTTACAATAACAGGCAAAGTAAAAGCAATAGTTCCTTTAATAAAACCAATAGGAATACCATCCACACCAACAGCATTAAAAGTAAGTCTACGTATAGCTTTAATGACATCAATTTCTGAGACTGGAGAGAAATTAAAAACTTTATTTGATAGACAATGGAGGCCTTGTAAGGTCAATATATAATCATTTATAGACCCATTATCTGTGGCTAAAGGAGTTACGAAATAATTATTTAAATCTTCAATTGACACATTTACCGGATGGTGACTTTGTACTTTACCTATACCTAATCCTTTAATACCACGCCATAAAGCAGCAGAGGATTTGTTTTTGTTAAAAGAAGTATAAGAATATCTAATTTTAGCATTTCGTAGTTGCTGTTTTACTTTGTTTCTAAGGCCACGATAGTGCTCAATGTCATTAATATTTTTTGTTTTCTTCGATTTACGGTAAGCAGAATCACGTTGATTCATTAATAGTCGAATTGCATTCGAAATCCAGGGAGCTGGACGCTTAGTTATACGTTTAGTTACAATAGGGGCATGTTTATTGTAAATATCTAATAACATTTTATTAAATTCTTCTACCATTTCGTCAATATTATTGAAATTATTTATTGCATCCCAAGGCTTAGCAGCAACATCAGTCAAGAAAGCATCTAGTTTAACATTTTTGAAATTTCTATACGAGATTAATTTAGGTGGTGACTTTGCAATTTTTATAGCATACACACAGTATACAAGATCATGTGAGGATAGTCCTGGGACAGGAATCTGTCCATGATGTACAGTATGTGATAAGTCACTTACAGCCATAATATCCAGAAGAGTGGCAGAAGTATTCGTAAAGTGTGTGGCTTTAAACGGTAATATATGCATATTGCAAGTATAGAACATATCTGTCAAAAATGTTGAGTCGAATGTCTCAGGTCCCAGTAAGTCAGTATTAAAGTCGCCCGCAACAATAACATGCGAGTATGATGACATGAAATCAAACAGCACAGTTTCAAATTCAGATAAATAACCAATTTTTGGTGGTCTGTAGCACAACCCCAAGAGGATTTTAGCCCCCGACAATTTAAGTTCAATAAACATGAATTCAGGTCTGGCTAAGTTTTGCTGATCAGAACAATAAAGGAGCTTACTCATGATTGTTGACTTGACATAGATTGCCACCCCCCAGCCATTCCTATGTATACGATCATTTCGAAAAAGAGTATACCCATATAATGAAACATCGGCTGAAATAACTTTTGGTTTCAACCAAGATTCAGATACGAGTATTACATTAAAATTTAGATTCTGAAATATCTCCCGAAACTCATCAATATGACCTCTCAGAGACTGAGCATTGACGTGCGCAATTTTTACTAGGTTAGGGTAAGGAGCAATCTGTTGTGAAAGAGACTGATGGACATTATATTTCACATCAGCCGGTCCAGCAACACTATTGTCATTCATGGGAAACCAATATAAAACTTACATTAGCATCCCCCCCCCCCCGACATGTGACAGGAAAATGTACAAAGTATAATATCACATTCACACACAATCATACCTAAAAAAATAATATATATAATAATATAAAATGAATAAAAAATATAAAATATCTCAAATAATACAAAATAAAACATTCCACTTATAAGTGGTGCATTATCTACTCCTATAAACACTATATACATACGGACATCAACATCATGATTAACCAAAAATAAATTTAAAGATAAAACTAAATACTCAATACAGTGATAAGAATCAAAATGTCAGATATAGACCCAGGAAGCACATAAAAATTACCAGGGCAATCAAGGAATATAACATATGATAGCAAAATTTTACAATGGAGTCTAAGCAGAGAGAAAAAACAATAATAAACTCTTAAAAATAAATAAATAAGTAACTCAATAGCAACAGCAAAACGGGCAAGAATGTAGAACAAAAGACTACTTAGACATATTATAAATGTAACAGTCCATAATGATAATTTTAAATGAAGGAGGGGGTGATTTAATTTTATTTTATTTTAAATTATTAATTTCATTTTGTAGCTAATTTTAAGTTTGTTAATTTTTTATATTATCTTAGTTATTTTTAATCGATTTAAATTTTTTGTTATTATCAAGTTATATTTTATATTTTTATATAATATGTTGTTATGTTGTATGGGGTTAGGTGTTAGAGAGGACTATACAGTCCTAACCTCGCCCCTAAATAAAGGCAAATCAAATCAAATCTCTCTCTCTCTCTCTCTCTCTCTCTCTCGCCTACTCTCTGTCTCTCTTTAATTAGGGGTTAATTGGAAAACTGAACTTGATGGTTCTAACTTCGCCTAAAAAGACTTATTCTCTCTCTCCCTCCTTTCTATCCCTATACTCTAAGCCAGTGTGAATATCGTCTCTATTCCTCCATTTCAGAACGTGACAATTTTTTCCTGTTCAGTTGTTATGTCGGCTTTGAATTACACTCAAAGACGTTTTACAATTTTCATTTCTATATCTTTTGATTGACAAATAAATGTGAATTATCGATCTTTTTATAGTACACCTTACACGGTATTAACAAATTGTACGTGTAATTTAAAAAAAAAAAAGTTACCTTTAGATTTTTTCGTAGTTTTGTGAAATCTTCTTTCCCTATTTATTATTAAACACATAATAAATATTTAAAACAAACGGTATAATAATAACATATTGAAAACAATTATATTGTTGATTAGCTGTACCAGTGGCTCCGCCCGCATATAAATACTATATTTCGAGCATATTTACAAAGGAAGATGTCATGAGTGCGCATAAATGGTTTTATAGCAGTAGAAAATGCTTTATATAATTATATGGAGATATTGGTATCTTCAAAAGTCAGGAGTTAAAAATACTTGAAATAAGTATCATTCCTTACATTTTTCGAGTTTAAAAAAGTATTTGTATCATTTCAAAACACTGCTATTTCCCAAAATGGTAGCCAAATACCGTTTTTACTAAACATGTTGTTTCAGATATAACATGTAATTATAAGAGTTTTTTCTCGTGTTGTTTTCTTCCAAATTCAACAGTTTAGGAGCTATATGAACTTGACATTTAAACGGCTATACATCGTTAAAAGATTTAAAAAAAGATATATTTCCGATTTAAAAAAACAATATCTTATACGTATAGTTATGTACTAATTTCCCCACTTACAAAATATATGCTGTTGCTTGAAATTAATATATAATTCTTAAGTATGTCGATAAATATGAATTTTTGACTTTATATCATCACAAAAGTAATTATGACTCAGAAACTACTATCTTGATTTCAAAAACAAATTCGGATCCTATCATAAATAGTTCAGATATTCTAACAACTTTTTCATTGACGAAAAATAGGTTGTTAATAAAAATCTTAAACATTTTCAAGAAATTCCGAGTTTTTTATGACACACGTAGACACATATTGTTGAGAATTAGGAATTACTTAACCAATTTTGATCAAACGTAGCCTAAAACCTCCTCAGATATCGCACCTAGATGTAGAAAGAAAAAAACTACATGATAATCCAATCAGTGGTTCTCAAGTTATAAATGAATAGACAGAGATATATATATATATATATATATATATATATATAGACAGTGTGTATGAGTGTGTGTGTTTGTGTGTGTGTGTGTGTGAGAGAGAGAGAGAGAGAGAGAGAGAGAGAGAGAGAGAGAGAGAGAGATGTATTTATGCATATAGAAATTATATTGGTTTTATGATAATTTAATTAATTGAAAAAATACAGTAGCATATCATTAGTACCAAAAAGATGTAAAAAATATAGTCAGAATTCGATATTGAAAAAATATTAACCCGAGTTTCAATACATAGTTCGAGAAAAATAATATTACTAGTCTCACTTGAAAATTAATATCAACTACGGAAGTTGATTTAAAGGGACATGGAAGTATAAACCCTGATAAGCGGAAGCACTCTCTCTCTGTTGCTCTTGTCTCGATGTAGACTCTAAACTGAAAGTTTATAATTACGCAATTCATCACCAACCAACAAAATATTTAGCGCTGCTTCACGGTTAATATGTATGGCCCCAGAGTTTACTTTCTGATTTAAACTCAACAATGAGGTCTTCATGTAAGTTATACCTGTTATTCATTTTATGATGTCATTTCTCCAGTTTTGCTATTTAGAACTGAGGGGATGTGTGTATTGCCCCACAATTTGTGATGACTCCACAGCACGGTCCAAATGAAAACATGTGAGGCAATTAATATAGGAATCCAAACACACATACCCTTGATGTAGACGTATTACCGCTAAGTTCGTACGATGTAAGTTGTATAAATAATCTTGAACAACTAGATAATCGTCCTTTTGTACTTGTCATAAAACTAAGAGAGGCTAGGCTAGTCCTAACGGCCTAGCTACCAGAACCTCAACTTAGCAATCAAGACAAAATATTTCTTGATAATGAGAGAGCTGTAATGGTCAGTCACAATATTTTTAGAAAACACAAATTACAGACTATTGTAGAAATCTATCCAACAAACTATTCTAAAATAAATTTTAATTTTATTTATGTTACAAATTCACACACACATATAAAACAAAACAAAGATATTGTAAGCACATACGGTAGTCGGTTTAAAAGACTAATTTTTTCGTCACGGCTTGTGAATTCCTTCCTAGCTATTTATAATGTTTAACAGTTTAAGAAGTTAGTTTATTGAGTACATCAATAACAGTTACTACATTCCACCTTAATGTAATTGAGTTTCAATTGGAGTTTAGTCAACATTATTTGCTATAATGTAAATAAGCACACAAAAATACTTTATTTATGAGATTTGTGCGTTCTATCCATTTCTGATAAAATTCCTTTCTATCCGCCAATTTGTAATTTCAAATCACGACTAAATATATGATAAATTAGTATGCGGCATTATATAGTGTGTCCCAGAAGGCGAGGTTTCTATTAGGGGGGGGGGATCGGTTGGATGAATAACATATATGTTGGATTTTCAGTTCAGATTTGATGTAAACATTTCTCCTGTAAAGAATATAGGTTTTAAATTCGTTCCTGACCATTCTGTTCCAACGTTCTGTACAAAGAAGTATTTATTTCATAACCATAATCATTTTAAGCTTAAGCAGTCCTAATGTTCGATTACTTTTAGTCGAAACTTAAGCGTTTTGATATTGTGTTGAAAGTTCATATATGTCTCAATAATATGTGTTTAAAATAATAATAAAATATAAATGTCCAAAATTTAAAAAAATAGCATTAAAATTGGATTTTATTTTTATTATTGAAATATTTTAATTTTGATTGTATTGAATTCTGGCATAAATTTAGTTGCACTGCATTAAAGACAATAGGCATTAGCTTACCATGAAAACCGTTACAAAAAATTTAGTTTCTTTTATACATCAACACACTGTAGTCCCTCTGTTTTATTAGGGGCAGAAGCTACCTGAACGACTGCTAAACTGCTAATTTTGCAGCTTGGTAAAAATTTATGTCTGGAATCAATGAAACATGAAGAAATACAACAAAATTTGATGTTAGGCCATAAACATCAACTCTTGATGTTAGATCAATTTCAACGATGATCATAGATTATTACATAAATGATTTAACAGATTATTACCGATTATACAAAGAACATTTTGTGAAAGTTTCATTAAAAAATAATAATAATAACGCTTTTCGTCGTCGTTTTTATAAAATATGTTAGGCCAAACTAACCGTAGGAAGGAAATGAGAAATAACCTGCATTTTTTGGTACACAAAATTATTTAAAGTAATCATAAGATGATACAATGTATACAGTTCATTTATTTATGCATAGAATCGATTTTGTGAAAAATTCATTAATATATTTAATAAGTATTCGAATTATAATCGAAAACCTACTTCAAAGAACCATTTACAATAACCGGTAAATGATTTTTGACCAAAAAACAAACTTAAAACTAGTAGATGGAATTGAAATTTTAACAGTTTATTATAGAACATACAAAGAACATTTTGTAAAGGTTTTATTGAAAAATATACATAAATACGCTCTTCCTAATCGTTTTTATAAAATATGTAAAGCCAAATGAACCGTAAGAAGGAAATGAGAAATAACGTGCATTTTTTCGGTACACAAAATTATTAAAACTAGTTATATCATGATGAAATTTACACAGAACATTTATTTATACTTAAAATAACTTTGAAGAAAATTGTATTGAAAAATATTTATAAATACTCTTTTCGTGATCGTTTTTATAAAATATGTAAAGCCAAATGAACCGTAGGAAGGAAATGAAAAATAACCTGCATTTTTTCGGTACACAAAATTATTCAATCTAGTTATATCATGAAAAAATTTACAAAGAACATTTACTTATTCTTAGAATACATTTTGAGAAAATGTGATAAATCAATTTTAAGGAATATTCAAATTATAAGCGAAAACCTACGCATTACATTACAAAACTTTTGTATATCTTGAAAAAAAAAAAAAAAATTATTGTATGGTTTAAATAGGCTTGCTTTTTCTGTGGAATTTTCATTTTATTTTTGATATCTAAAATACTTATAAACCTTTACATCTAACTTTTTCTTTTTTTTTTCATTACATACATAAATTCTATGCACCTTTCTAAGAAAAATGATCTCTTACAAGTTGTGTTTTGCATAATGTGACTATTTTTATGAATTTAAAAAAACAAACTATTTAGATAAATTTGTTTTGCATAATGTGACTATTTTTATGAATTTAAAAAAACAAACTATTTAGATAAATTCTATGCACCTTTCTAAGAAAAATGATCTCTTACAAATTGTGTTTTGCATAATGTGACTATTTTTTATGAATTTGAAAAAAACTATTAAACAAGGAAAAAGCTTATATTGCTGGATCTAGGGTTACATTATAGACTTTCATTAAAAAATTACTTTTAGGCAAGATTTTAGGGGTTGAACATTATTCACTTTATTCAAATTTGTTATTTAAATTTAACTCATATTCTTATTCCATAGCCTGTCCCTTTAAAAATTAATTGATTAAAAGCATATAAACTATGACCTGTGAGTTTCTTCAAAGTACTAACCTTCAAATTCTCTTAGGTATTTCTTAGCACGAACGTTTTTATGATTCGTTTTCTTCATCATAATAGTTGTTGAAAAATGAAGTTTTTTTTGAAAAGGATGAAATCAGAAGCCCTCAATTCTGATTAAGAAGGTAGGTTCTTGTAAATGATAGTCAGTAGCTCTTAATACTGATTTAGTTGATGTTCTTGCAAAAACAGTAGCTAAACAAAATATATTAATTTTTCATAATTGAAGTTGGAAATCAAATATCAAATAAATTACATACATTCGTTACACCAAAAACACAATACATGCATAGAAAACAAATTAACATGATTAAATATAACATGGAAACAAACAATTAGGCTATACTTCAATTTGCAAATATAGAATTTTCCCACATAATATACCATACATTTGAAAAACAATCCCTGCCAGCAAGGTTGCTTGGGTAAAGGAAGAAATAACAACACTGTATTCTAAGAACATGCAATTAAATATTGAATTATATAAATTGTATTTTGGTTTTGCTAAAAGCAAAACAACCTACTAATTTTATATCATGAGATATGTAAATAAATGATTTTAACTATATTAAAGCAGACCCTTTACAACAAAAATTGAGAAAGTTATTTATTAAACAACATCCCAAAGTAAACATAAGTTTTACTCTTGTGTCTCTAAATCTTACTAATATTTAATGATCAAGAGAATGTCTCTTTTAAAAAGAATGATTAAATAATGAATTAAAAAGAGAGAATAAAAGATAAAATGTTTTATAATGTAAATGCCATCTATGTTAGAGAAATACAAAACTAATTAATACCACAAATTAGAAGATATTAACACCACTATAAAAAAGCTCAATAAAGGCAACACTTGACGTAATGAACAAACAGATTGTATCTTTGAAGCTATGAAATTTGTAACTCACAATAATTTTAATCTTTAAAAGTCGATCAAAAGATGCATTTTTTTTATTTGATGAAGATATATGACGATCACTTTAACTTATTATTGGCCTTTGCCCCACAATTCACTGGATTACATAAACTTCATAAAAACATTCCATTAGTCCTCTAATAAATTACATGACAACACGTGTATATACAGTTGCAAATAAAATTGGAACATGTAATAAAAATTACATTATTAAAATAAATAACTACACCATTAAAAATAGCATCGAATTTGTAAATAAAACTAAAGAAATAAAAGATTTACACCAGTAGAAATAGTTTACTGTTTTTATACAATTAAAACTTTATTAGATATATTATGACTAATTTTTGTACATTATTATAGACCTACAATATACATAATTAGAGTACATCTAGGTTGACTTAAAATAATCAAAAATAGATTTTTGTGTTTGTCCGGTGCAGCGTTTCAGAGCCGTTTTGCCACTCCACCTCTTCATTAATAACACATGAATGGGAATAGCGTCAGCTGATTGCTCCACAAATCGAATAGCAAACTAAAACAATACTTAAGGCAACCTAAAACAATGCTTCCTACTCTAACTTACTGTTATAACAAGAAAACCAAATCCACAACTTTACGCCAGATACTGTTCATTGTCAAATTGTATACATACAGTATTTGTAAAAATTAGACTAGGGGATTGAAATCTGCTAATAAAAGTTTACAGAAAATTTTAAATCAAGTGCATTGAATGTGTTATCAGTTGTTACTCAGCTGAGGTCATCACAATTCATTTCTGAATCTATGTCGTCTGCTTATTCAGGTGCCGTCAGCTCCTTGACCAAATTCACAATTTCTTTATCCATCAGCTCAAGTTCAGAATAGTCTGCTTGCTACTGCTTGCTACTGAAAACTTCTTTTCCTTCAATGCTTTCGCGACCTGGGACTTTATTTTGTAGCTCTGACAAGTTCTCAAAATTCTCGTCCCATTTGTCAGTTGAAGTTGAGAGGCCATTGTTAGGAATAAGTTAATATTAGGATAATATTAAGGCTATATTAGGAAGAACACATATTCACAAAGCTCAGAATGACCCAACTATTGTGAAACAAGTAAAAAAATGTTGAAATGCTTGACTTGCAAACTCAACTAGGTTACCAAGACAACAAAAGGTGGATAAACGATCAACAGGATTTGGAGGTCTCTCTTGTCTTTTTGGAGCTGGGAAGATACACGGCTGTGTGGCTAGCCGTGGTGGAAGATGGCCCAGGAAATCTACGCAGCAAACCATAAGCAAGCATTTCTATACATAAAGTCACCAATAAAAACATTTATAATTTCTTTCATTTAATATATAATAATAGTTGGAATACTTCTGGGCTTTGAATAAATAATATGGTTTTGTTTTATTGTATTTAAATTATTGTATTAAAGTCTTGTAATAAAGTATAGTAGTAAAGTATCAGGCAAAGATAAGATAAAATAAAGATAAGATTAAATAAAAACTGAACCACTGATCTTGATTATTAATTGAAATTAATAAATAAGAACCCAGGCATATTCTATTGGGCCGTTCATGACACCATCAAACAGATTGTTCCATGCTTTTTTCAATCTGCTAGGTTTAACGTTATCCCAGGGTTGAGCACACCAATACACAACTTCTTTCATTGTCACATATTTTAAACACTATATAATAGTCTTATTTATGTTTTCACTTTCATGTAAAATGTCTCAGCAAGAAACTTCTGTAGTGACGCTTGAGTCTCAATGATGCCCTGGTCCATCAGTTGGATCAGGATCAGACTTGTCACGTTTGATGGAAGAAATTGGTTTCTAATTTCACTATCTAACTCCTGGGTGGCAGGGGCATAGTCCAATATTAAAATAGTTGAAGAATTCAAAGTGAGCCGATTGCATTCGCTGCTATAATAATGGCGATTCTTTGTTTTTGCATTTTATGTCCCGGAACAGATTTTCCTTTGACACAGGCTAAAGATATTTTTGGCAACATTTTAAAATTCATTAGTTTCATCTTAAATATTTGGTCGTATGTGTAGTGATAAATTATTTCTTCCAATTCCGTCTTGAACATGTCTACTGCTCCATGATCAGCTAACATTTTCTCTCCACATGAATAAGTTTATTTGCTGTATTCCGAAGCGGTTTTAAACCTATCAAGCAATTCACTGCTTGCGACAAAGTTTCTTGTCTTCACCTAAAATTTCAGCAAAGATATTATCTTTTTCTTGAAGTACTGGCCCAGATAAAGGCACCCATTTTTCTCTTTGCTGAGTAAACCATAATAACAAAGCTTCATTGATTTTTTTTCAAAATCTGAAGTTTTCATGGTTTTACAATTAGGGAATTTAATACAATGTAGAGCAAGTTTTTCTTTATTCTTAATCCAAACATTAACAGTTGAAACACCAACATTGTAGTCCGCTGCCATACACCATAACAAAGCACTGTTCTCAACGCGTCTAACAGCTTCAAGTTTATCAGTAATGTTAATAACTATGCGTTTCTATGGTTATGAAATAATAAAAAAAATTCCCTCACACGTCACAGTTCCACAAATCTAACAGTTAAAGAAACGTCGGAAACATGTCCAAAATGTATTAAATTAAAACTGTTTTAAATGACTAAAAACTAAAACTTACTACAAATAAATTAAACTATAAGTAATCTATACCTACTGTCATTAGCATCACAACTTTCACTCTAACATTGAAGAGCACAATTGAACTGAAATAACAGAGGTATGATGAGGATGTGTTTGGTACAGTGGGAGGAAGGGTGGGGCTTCTGCCTTCCAGGAAGGAAAACAACTTGTTAATGCTGTGCGGGTGAATAGTTGCTCACCGATTCGAAATAAATAAAAAAGAAGTTATTAACGATTTTGGCAACAGATCATAGAAAATATTTACTAGGAAGTGGACAATCACAGTGGACTTAAATGAAAATGGCATTTTCTGTTTATCATGCAAATACCTTTTTCAACACCAAAATCAAGTTGAAATAAATATATAATTATATTTATAACCGGATAATAATGCCAATGGTTATATTGATATGTTCTGTAAGAGGTTAAAGCAAACAATGCAATTTGTTCAAACTGATGAAGAAGTGTTCTTCAGACAAGAAGATGTTGTACTGAAGCTGATCAAACTGGAAGATGGCACATCTTTGCGAGATTCAAAAACTCCATTGCCTATGTAAATGATTTGATACCTTATATTCTTCATTTAAAATGTTCATTACCATTAGGTCCTTGCTTTTGTATTGTTTATATAAAATTATAACTCTATCTGAATACTTTGAGCTTTTGATTCGGTATTATTAAAAAATAAACTATTAAATGCATATTTTCAAACATTTTAATTTAAGGATATCATATTACAATAATAAACAGTCAGCTTATATTCGCCCTACTAAACGAGAATAGGAACAAACACTCATTTACTTCCTTGTTTCTATTCACCCATACACGTGGGGTAAATAAAAACGATATATCATAGAGGGGCTCAAACAAATACCAAAATAATAGAAAAAGAATATAACAACTTAATTAACAACATTGAATAAACTCCTAAAAAGCTTCACTTGCACTTTTGGAATGCGAATCATGTGGTGGTCAGAAAGGAGGAGAGACGTGAAAGCAAGCTAAGAGTGAATCCTCTCCTAGTGGCGGTACAGTTTGATCGCTCGCAACAAGCCAAGATTTGCTTTGGCAAAAATTTGTAACTTCTCTTTTTTAATGGGGGGGGGGGGTCGTATATTCTTTTCCTTCATTTTAATATTTGATTTATATTCATGTATATCTATTATATTCATTTCAAATTGGAATCATTTCTGTCATTTTTTAACGTTTTAATAAACAGTAATTTTAATTGTAAACTTGTGTTCTTCTTGACTTGCGAATAAAATCACGATTGCATTGGTTCATCCTGACAGATATTCAGTCGACGTTATTACTCAACCAGCCAGCTGGGATTTCCTGGATCCATATCAAGGGGTTTTTGGTTCCAAAACAGCAGAAGGCGTCAGATCAATAATTTTTTTTTATCTTTCAAAATTTGTTATATTGATTAACTTTTAGAAGAAACCAAGACCGACATTTTGATATACTTTTTAACGTATTATGGTAAAAGGTATGAAAGTTGCAAGGACTCAAAAGTGCGAACTGTTTCTATTTCACCGCATTTTACAGTATCTAATTAATAAAAATGTATTTAAGTTTATATTATCTCTACCCATAACCAAAAATAAGATCACAAAGATCTTTGTTTTACAATGTTTCCCACTCATTTAAGAAACAATAAGCAATTCTTTTGAGTCAATAAAAACTACTCAAGATATTATATGGAAATAATAGTTTGCATATAAAAAGTTTAATTAGTAATCTACTTCGAATTGGGGTGATAAAATTTTTCTGTTACCATTGTTAACACCTATAACGAAACATAGGTCATTTTGACCGACGGGTAAATTTTACTTAACAGAGTTGGTACTCCTGCTTGACCTTGGTGCTCCTCCCTCCACATACCTTACCCCCTTTGCTATCCCTCACCATCCATCCCTATATTCTTCAGTTTCAGTGACGGAGTTGAGTGTACAATACGTTTTTGTGAAATCAGAACGATCAGAATGACCGTATCTTTCACCTAACGTTATTTTTGCGCCAGTCAAAAATACCGCGTTTCGTTTAGTAATGTAATCGAATGTGTAAGTGAGAAATTGTTTTTAAAGTTTTTATTGAATTTCTCTGAATTTTTTTAATTTTTATATTTGTAATGGATAGGCCTAGTTCTAGTAAATGCATCGCAATCACTGATCCTGATTTTAGTGATCAAATTCGAGGTTTATTGACATCTGAGGGTGCTGAATGTGAAACAGAGGACGAATTTTCTGATGATCCTGTAGATGACTCGGATGCCGATCCAGATTATGTCATTTCAGATGAAGAACCCGATTCGAGTGATTCAGACATTCAAGAACCAAGAGGTGAACGTTTTGGAAAGAGCAAAAATGATAATAATAACCAAAGTTACGATAATAATGAAAGGTCCGGTGAAGATGAAAGGCCAGATGAAGATGGAAGGTCAGATGAAAATGAAAGGTCAGCTATAGATGAACCGATGTTAGAAGAGCATGGAGAAAGAAACATACCAAATCTCATTGCGGCAAACATTCCACTACCAGAGTATTTCTTGGAGCGACTAAAGAAAAAAGAATATGGACCTCCAAATGCCTGGGCTTCAAACCCCCCCACCCAGAAATATTCATACACCTAGACGAAACATAATAAGAAGTGGATTGCCAGGCATAATAGGGCCTACAAAAGAGTTAGGCAACAACCCAAATACAAAAGACGTTTGGACGCTCTTCTTTGATGAAGACATAATAAAGAAGATAGTAAATCACACAAATGAAAAACTAGCTAAAGTTCGTGACAAACTTGCTCCTAAGTAAAAGTAACTATAGAAATACTAATTTTGAGGAAATTAATGCACCGATTGGACTTTTGTTACTATCTTCAAGTTTGCGATTGAACAACGAGAAGATCTCATCCATGTTCGACAAGAGTGCGTTCAGCCGACCAATATTTCGCCTCACCATGTCAGTAAAACGTTTCGATGTTTTGATGGAGTGTCTCAGATTTGACGATGCAGAAACTCGAGCTGAAAGAAAGGAAACTAACAAGGCTGCAGAAACGTTTGAAAAGGTTATTTCAAATAGTCAATGCGTCTTTTGTCCATCGGCTTATGTAACAATAGACGAGATGCTCGTCCCCTTTCACGGGCGTTGCTCTTTTAGAGTATTTATGCCAAGCAAACCCAAGAAATATGGCATAAAGATTTTATGTCTTGCTAACACGAAGACATCATACCTGTATGATGCATATATATATATATATATAAAAGTTCTGACAGTGTTGGGTTGAACGAAGACGATAAAAAGGCCAGTGTGCCGACACAGTCAGTCTTACGATTGTGTAAGAAAATTGAAGGATCAAACCGAAATGTTACTGCCGATAATTGGTTCTCTTCAGTTGACTGTTGTTCAGAACTACTCAAAAGGAACCTGACATATGTTGGAACTTTAAAGAAGGATAAAAAAGCCATTCCAACGGAATTCCTGCCTCACAAAGACCGACCCAAACTTTCAACACTCTACGGATTCAGAAATGATACAACACTGCTATCATTTGTCCCTAAGAAGAACAGAGCGATATGCCTTGTGTCAACAACGCATCACTCGATAGAAACAAACCAGGACAAGAACAAGCCTGAGATGATCTGTTTTTACAACACTAATAAGTACGGTGTTGACCTTCTTGATATGAAGTGTGCAGTGTTCAATTCGAGTAGGAGATGTAGGGGGCCCTTAGCCATATTTTATCGACTGATAAATGTGGCTAGTGTAAATTCATTCATCATATATATGAGCGAGCCTACTCTTAAACAGCAATGATGAATCGATTCGAGTACATCAAGAGCCTAGCCCACGACATGATTGTTCCTCATCTTAGGAAAAGGATCAGTGATGTCCCGAACCTCCCACGGGAGTTCAAGCTGGACTTTAAAAAGTTTCTTGGGGTAAATGTTCAGCCAGATGTTGGGGGCTTTGAAGTACACCTTGCAAAAAGGAAGACCTGCGAGAAATGTCCACCTGGAAATGACAGAAACACCCAAACTATGTGCATTGTGTGTGCCAGTGCGATCTGCGGCCAAGGCCAAAAGCGAGTTTGCTTGGATTGCGCGGCAGAACACTTCTAAGGTTCCTTCAACAAATTTACACACGAGGAAGTATTCAAACTCCCACTTGGACATGATATTTTTAAGTAAGTCTTGTTTATAGAATATATACATCCCAGATTCTTTAATTTTCAAAATTATTTTATTTTATTTTACTAAAAAAATCTCACATTTGAATTAGTAAGCAACAGCCTAAAATTATCCTTTTCTATACTTATCACCGTTTATTTTATTTTAAACTAACTTATATTATTTTATGTTTGCCAAAGAAGTTATTTTTTTCATTTTGTTGTAAGAAACTAAGTTATTAGGCTAATATCCACGCAATACTATGATTTTGTGTAATGGATGAATTTCTACACGTATTTCTTATACAGTTGAAAGTATTTTTGATTTGCTTTAGTTAAAAAAGGGATTTATTTTATTTTGTTATTATTAAAAAGTAAATATGTAATGTGTAGATATGTATTCAATAAAGTAATTTTGTAAAAAAAGTGTTTATTTTATTTACATAATTTACTATACACGGTCAAAATGGCCGTATGTTTCTACTGTTCACGGTCAAATTGACCGTATGTTTCGTTTAGACTGTTACAAAAATCAAGTTTCATTAGTAGTGTTAAGTAGGCTGTATAAACTAACACAAGCAAAATATACTCAAATGTTCTTCTACAGTACAGTTTTTAATAAACTGATCCAAATGTTTTTAGACACCTCTGACCTAATCTCTCCGAGTTGGTATATATATGGTTATTTTTAGCACTTTAGATACCACATGAAAATGGCATTGACCATACCCAGCAATTCACTTAATTTAGATATTTTCCCAGAATTGTTACTACTTAACCAGAAAATATAACTCTGTTTTTATTTTTAACATTAATGGATGTTGTTTATATTATCATTTTTTTAAATTAAAAATGGGTTACATTTTGTAAATGTAATATCTATGTCTGTACTAACATATATAGCCTATTGATAAAATTTACTATTATAAAACATAAAACCAGATAATAAGAGTAAAACTACATACCAAATAAGCTATTACATGTAAATAAAAAAACTTGGGTTCTTTGTATGGTTTTTTTTAAACATTCGTTCAAACATAAACCATCCCACTTAGGTTAGTCATGGGTAGGGGGATGGGGGGGAGAAAGATAACACAATCTAATGATAGAGGTGGTTCAGGGATAAAAAAAGATTGTATAAACTATATGTGCCTCTTAAAGAGAGGAAGAAAAAGACTGTTTACTGATGTAATGAAAAACATACTAAGGAAAATGATAGACATAGGGTGTCATACTCTGTACACCGGCGGCAATATTACTATAATAGCTCCAGGCGTACATAGTACGACAGTGGCAAACAAAATGTTAAATTTATTTGATTATAGATTTTATGACATTGAACAAGCTGGGGGAATATACAATTATGCAGTTTTTTCAAACTTTATTAAAAATAGGATTCCCAGAACATGGAAAAGCATTAATCAGCTATTAAGTCTATTCTATACAATATTCACATTTTAGCAGCTATAGAACCCACCATATTTACAAACCTAGGCCAATTAATTAAACATATTCTATGAAAAATCCTTCAGTGGATCTCCAGATATAAGAGGAAACTCATAACTGTAAAATGCATGTTCATCTAAAAATTTTCCAAAAAGAAACAAAACTTTTTTTTAGAACAGTTTTCTGCTCAGTATTATGCTTTGTACAAACTAACCACAGCTGCACCTTCAATGAAAATGAATGATTACACAATCCTTTGTGATTTCTGATTTTAAAGACCAAAACAAAAATTATATAAAGTTGTGTGACATTTCTTGAAATTCTAATATTAGGTTAATTGAAATAAGAATATTAATTAATCTTCGTAAGTAACATCAAGTTTTAATTATTATTTAGCATACAATATACAATATGAGGAATAAATATTTTGACACTATCAGGGAAAAAAAAATACACAATAATTTTAAAATCTACTGAAAACCAACACAAACAAACCTTACCATCCATGTCACTTCAAACAACCCAATGTTACATAAACTTGCTGCATTCAATATTCTTATAGACAGATAACACAACATATCAATAAACAATAATGACTTCAGAGAATAAATAGAAACCATTAAACCTTCATCTCCAGCTGCTTTCACTACCAGGTCATTTAATAAAATACATAAAACATACAGGGAAACAAAACCCAAAACATCTAATGAGGTCAACGGAAAATAAATTGGAATTAATTTTAATAAATGCTTTGAAACTAGCAATATTTTTTTGAAAACAGGAATACCACATCAGTTATCTAGCATCCAACAATTTAAACTATTAAATGATTTGAAACTAACAGAATCAACAACAGTGGAGGATACAGATTATCATTTAATGACTACAGGCAGCAATATATTCATATTAAAGATGTTATGAAGAGTATTTGACATCTCTTATTGGTTAGGAGATATCACAAAGCCCTTTTACTCAGCGATATACAGCAGCGAACCGAGCCTTTATTCCCGAAGCTCTTTTAAAATAACAGTGACACAAAAATCTGAATTCCAACAAGTCGCAAGCAAACCTACAATGAAAATCCTACAATCTTTTTCTTACTTTATTAAAAAGAGAAATATGCCCATATTTAATATGGTTGTGTGCGCTAGGAAATGGGAAATCACAGTGTATCTATAATGATCATTAAATTCTATATAGCCTATGTTGTGTAATACCTTTGTAATACTAATATCAAGTTTCATATTCAATGCTATGAAATAATTAGTAACATCTCCAAAAAGGATAATGTTTTGTTTATATTATAACTACCTATTATTATTTTTTTAATGGCCTTATGCTTCGGATATGATACATGCACAATAGTGGCAAGGCTAGTGTGTCTCAGATCTGATACAAGCGCATTGAACGTATTAAATATATCTTCATAATATAGACTAACCTAAAATTGTGTAATGTTGTTGTTCTTAAAATATTAAGTCAGGTCTGTTTAAAGACAGTTGTATTTTAGAGAAGTAATCCACACTTGACTTTTGTCAAATGATATTAAAACCTGTTTTCTTAGCAACATTTTTATCTGTTAATATGTGAATTATTTAGACTATATATATGACTTTATAATAACAATTACAGGATGTTGTTTATTTGTCATACATTGTATAGTCCTATATTGAATTAATAAGACTATTTTGCTTATATTTTAATCAATTTTATAATAAATTTTGTACGAGTTTGAGATGGGCGATTTTTCACAAATCGTAAACTGTGAGTGTTATTGGTATGTTAACACATAGAGTGCGGCTAGGTCGCCGGCGCCATATTTCTTGCCAAGCGCTGGTGGCGTGTATGGCGCCATTGGGGCAATACACTTCACTCTGATATCAGTCCAACTGTGGCTCCGCAATTCCAGGGTAGGTATGATCGGCGGCATAGTGCATTCAATGTGTTAATGTCACAGTCACCATAAGTAATAAACATTACCTGTCACTGTATATGGTGTTGCCCACTAGAAAATATTGATTTCTGTTACTTTATACTTTTGCTGCAACATTATATCGATATGTTTTACCAAATACCTCTTATGTCAGTAGTACATTGGCAGGAAAGCTTATAGAGAACAAGTACATAATATTTTGTTATGTATTTAACATTTAAAATAATAATAATAAAGTAATCGATTATATCCATAAAATATTATTTCTTCTTAATACCTACTCTAGGTACTAAAAGATTTCTATAATCCATAAACACAGCCTACAGCGAGTTCTAGAAGAATAAAATAAACAAGGTTTGTTATAAAATATATTTTATTCTTACTTAGTAACAAAAGCGATTGTTAATCAATACTGCATTTCACATTTAAAAAGCTTTTATAATATGCACTAAAAAACAAAATTCTAAAGAAAACCATTGTTAATAATATGCTGTGGACATCACGCCAACAATACTGTAGGGTTAATTTTTTTTTAACTGAAACTGAATAGAAACACAGACGTCCTTAAAAATCACTATAATTGGATAAGAAATAAAATTACATTTTCGTGAAAAACATGATGGACAGACCAAACCAGCTTATTTTTGTCACAGATATTAAAAATATATCGTGATTCTCACTTCTAGTATCAATATCTACTTGTCAATCCTAAGATATCAAATGGACATGTACAAACCTCTTATAGCAATGTATTATCTCATATAGTTGAATTATAGCAAGTAGTATTATAGCAAGTAGTATATATACACTTTTCTTAGAAGAGGAAAGACACAAGTAAGCCAAACAGGTTATGAGAATAGATTTTTGTAGTTGTGATAAAAAGCAAAAATCTTACAAAAATAACTTTCAATAGGTTGCCTGTTTCATTCCAGGTTTGGAAAAGATGTACAGTGAACAAAAAGGCTCAATTGTCCCATGAATTTATTTATTAAAAATAACATACTTAAAATGTTGATTGTTCAAATATTTACCTATTTAATACCTTTTAAACTAATGGTTTGTTAATTTAAAATACATATTTCATTACTTTGTATTCAACATAGCGAGGAAAACTGCACCAACAACAGTTTAGTCAGGCTATGTTCAGAACATGGAAAAGTCAGCAGAAAAAGTTTGGGAACTGCTGGATTACAGAATATCATATTATATTTATTTTTTCCTTCGTTAAAAACTGGACTCCCAGATATATTAATAAAGCTACAAGTATTAAATATAATTTAGAATCTTTACTAATGGCAGTTGGTGGTATTTATGATTTGTCCGCCATATTGCCACAAATAATTATGAAAATTCTACTGAAATTACATCAGTGAATTTCCTAATATAAAGGGAAACTAACAAGTATCAAAGCACATTTAACGATTTGCCAAAAATAACAGAACCTCCATTTCAGAAAAGTAACCGTCTTTGCATAGTTTCTACAATTGAAGGTTAGAAAGTGAACAAAGGAGCGACAGCCGAACTTACAATAAAATTAAAATTCCTTACTTATATAATGACCTTTTCAGTACCTACCAAAATTAAATTAGAATTCCATTCTGGTAGCCCACAGAGTAGTGAAAATTTAATTTTAGTATTTTAGAACAAGAATTCTATTAGAGGAATAGTAGATTTTAAAATTAATCGGTATTTTAACAAACCGAAATTAAATTTTATAATTTACAATTAATACCATAAGCAAATTATTAAGTAGAATTTTACATTTTAAATAAAGTAAAAATTTTTTTCAATATTTATTAAAAATAAATTCACAAAGAGGTCAAATGTTGTTATAAAAAGCTTTCGTAGGTCAGTTTTTCGTTTGTTTTTATAAGTACATATGACCAAAGAACCTATACCCTAAGTTGGCCCCACATGCTAAACAATATTTGTTGTGTAGCTGGAATCTTTAACACATTATTAATACAGTTTATTGACACATTTGT
The DNA here is from genome assembly GCA_963513935.1 of Aphrophora alni. Lineage (NCBI taxonomy): Eukaryota > Metazoa > Arthropoda > Insecta > Hemiptera > Aphrophoridae > Aphrophora > Aphrophora alni. The sequence continues at coordinate 92,417,083 of OY740765.1, forward strand.
GAATATGAAAATAATACAGAATGGTTCAAGTATGGATCAACTCCCATTATCTAGCGATAATTTAGAACATGAAAATTATGAAGAGAGCCAACATAGCCCAAGACTGTATTAGAAACTAAAAAAATAACATAATAAAGAAACATAGGACTACAGCTAGGCCTGAACATTTAAAATAACTAAAACTGCATACAAAATTTGCAGTGATTTCAGTTTAAGTAATTAATTAGTACATGTGAACATTAATTTAGAAAAAAATACATTAGGTTTTGTTATTTTGTTAAGAAATGTTATGAAAAGTTATTTTCAGCCTTTTATACTTCCACATACAATAGTATAGTATTGTTTTACAATTTTGAAAACAACTAATATGAAGTATCACTAATATTGAATGTTTACTGAATTCTCACAAGTACCTTATTAAGAATATTAAAAGTTAAAAGAACACTGCCAAAACTAAGAAAACTTATTAAAAATGGGGTTTGTTTAGCGAATAAACATATATTGTCAAGATCAAACAAATTTGTAAAATATTCTTCTGTTTAAATTTGTAAAATATTCTTCATTTAAATAAATTTTAATATTTATATAAAACCAAGGCCACCTTACCTAATCTGTCCAAAACGTAAAGTATTTATTTGTTGCAAAATTGCTGATGTTTTTGAAAGCCTTATATGTTACTTAATTAATTAATTTCAACACTTAATTTTAAACAACAAATAAAAATGTTACATCAAGGACAGTTTAGGTAAGATTGATTCCGTTTATTTACAAATTAAAACTATTACATATATGAACAATTTTTATATTTCAATCAAAACTAAAACACTTCTAAAAATGTATAGTTAACGTTCTCAGGATTATAAGACATGTGAATCTTGACAATATTGGATGTAATAACCAAACTTCTCTTACATGTTCATTTTGGAATTTCACATTTAAAAATTAGTCCCAAGGCCAAAATTATATATTTTTTAATGCCTTAAAAGTGTTTTAAATGCACATTTGTTGTCTGAAACTAATACCACGACTTGGTAATTTCTATTTCCACACTTACATAACCTTATTGCTTTTTTGTACGATTCATTTTTGGTATGAAAAATTATGATTGCACACAAAAATTTTGTTTTCAAAGTATGATTGTTGAATATTTAGGTAAAAAAGCATGGGGGGGTGTTTGTTTTTTCTGCTTTTACCCAATCCCAATGGACCATCAATAACACATTAGCTGCATTGACAGTGTTGATGATAATTATTACCCTACTGCTGAAATTTTGTATGCTTTAAATCCATGTTGTAATACAAAGAATACTACCAATATGTGTTTCGAATGTCAAAATGGTGGAAAATATATCATAGGTTACAGCCACACTGTGAGAAGTCCATGTTACATAAAACAGTTAATTACACTACTTTTTTGGAAACAATTGTTGGATATGTACAAATGGTGACAGAAATAACGTCATTGTTCATATAACCTATCAGCAATGCTCACCCTTAATGAAGACAACCCACTGAAAAATGTTAAAAAAACTAACAATTGTTGAGATAATGGATCAGAAGGTGGCACTGAAACTTATTTTCTTATATGAATAGAATAGCATGCATGTCTATTTTAATGAGTAGCCATTATGGATACCCAATTAAAATATCAACCTCATATTCTGATACACTTTAAGTAAATCAAAACTGTTCCCAAAAAAAAGGCAAGGAACAAACTGTCCCAATATGGTAGAAGAAACAGCATTCATACTCAAATACCACTCTCACGCTTATATGTATTATTGCTGAGCATTATCGAATAGAAACAGACCCACCTGAACAGAATCTGGGCTGTTGCCTATCAGTCACACCTGCAACAATATGTTATACAGATGCCTGCACTTACGAGTTATAACTTCAATGCCTATGTTTGCTAAATATAAGTGCATAATTGCAATCATCCAGTGTCCAAAAGAATATAGCCTATTGGGTTTATAAATAACCAATTAAGCTACCATACCAGCAAACATAATAGGCCTAGGCTATCCCAGTTATAAAATACCATTTATAGACATCATCCAATGCTAGATTCCAAGTAAAATTAATGGAAACATTTTGTGCTAGCAGAGAATGCCAAGGCTATCACAGAACAGGCAGTAGTTAGGCCTATAGACCACCTAACCATTTATTAAAATAGAATTTTTCAAATAGAATTTTAAAAACAAACTTCTCCCATAAAGTACAATTCAAATAATGGATAGTATGCTAATACATGAATATTTTTACAATACATAATTAGGAAAATACTGTTCAATAAAATATCTCTATATACAAAAATTCTCCATTAGCTTACCTTAAATGTATTTTTATTTATATCTATAGTATTATTATTTTGAATTATTGTAAGGTAAATATAATTTATAAATTTGGTGCAAAATGCATACACTTTCTACGAGGGCTATCGAAAAAGAGGGAAAAGAAATGAATAAATAAATTGAATATTACTTATGTTACGTCATCAGTAGAGTTACCAACATTTCAAGTTAAAATGAATAAGGTTTAGTAAAACTGTTTAACCCTATGCAATTTTATAAAGAATAGAACTTTCTTTTCATACTATTTTTTGAGGAATTGTGCTCGGTTAACTCATTGCAATGCAGTTTTTTGGTTAAGAGTTGAATTCCTTATCAGGGAAACAGAGTTCATCTTATAAAACTGAAAAACTGTTTTTGAAATAACCTATAAACTTCTTTATAACTAATTTAAATGTTCAGAAATAGACTGTTGAAACTCCAAAAAGTAAAGTCCTATTAAATCATCCATTGATAGGCTATCATGTGATTTTCAGATGAATTATTCTTGGTTAATAAAAATGCATAATACATGCACTTAGAAAATCTACGATCAATAAAACCTACTAACATAGGACCAAATTTCCATGCGAGTGACCGATTTCAGGAGCTATGAGGCCAGAGAAAGACGTTTGTAAAACAGAGACGAGGACCTTGAACGCTGTCCAAGAGTTCAACTTAGTATGACGTTTACCCAAGGTTTGACGAGGTTTTAATGCCGGTACACATGAGCGAGCATTTACTCGTAAAGTAAAAGTTAGGCATAACATCTACTGCCGTGTATACGGAGCCTTGTAACTTCTTCATGTAACGAATTCGTTACAAGGTTTACGGCGAACCCCGATCCGGCCACAGTCCGTTTTTGATTGCGCATTAAAGGAATGTTCACGGCGATGCAATGCGTAGTCTTGTCAAAAATTCATATTACAACTTGTATCTCATCCGGTAGTCCCGCCGTGCGTCGGTACGACGTGTTTCGTTTTTGAGTGAACTATATTGGTTTTAATTATTGTTTATGGTTTTTGAAGTTATTGTATTGCAGTATATTCAGTATTGTGAAGTTTCTTTATGGTCGACTCGCGGAGTTCAGCAGAAGCATTAGACCTTATTGAAAAGTATAGCGAAAAGGATCTATTATGAGACCCGAAAACAATCAGATGAGAAATGATGCTTGGATTGATATTGCTAACAGATAGTAAAAAAAACTGTTGCTGCTTGCAAAAAGAAGATGATTTTACTGGCAGTTCTTGTAAAGGAGAAGTGCAAAATCACTGTAAAAAGTGAATATAACACAAAGGTTTTATCCTGTAATTGGCATAGACTATTTTTAAATGAATAATGAATAAATGATTTTTCACAAATTAAACTCTTCAGTCATTGGCCCTGATCAATCCTTCACGACAGACGCACACTAACTGCTCGGCTCGTGCACTAAACCGAGCTCGTTACACAGTGTGCATCGAACAAAAATGGTGTGGCGAAACGATTAAGAATAATCCGATAATAATACAATAAAAATCTTGTTTAATAATTTCATTTTAACTTAATTTAATAACTAATGTAAAGAGTATATTTTGATGTGGCTAAAAATTAACCATAAGCAATATGAATTTAACAAAAGTCTTCTTATATTTGGAAATTCTAGCTTTGTCGACCACTTTAAATCACGTTGCAGCTTATGTAGTTTTACAAGCTATTTTTTCCAGTAACATTTTATCAACACTTGAACGGGTTTCGTGCCGGTAGTGCTGTGGACAGTTTTATTGTATTACTTTACTACACTTTTCAGCAGTTCCAACCACTTGGAACTACTGTGTGCCCTAAACTTATGCCACTTAAGATTTTTCAAAGTAAGCTTCAGTCTTTCTACTACTGACGCTTTCTTGTCAGAATAAGTGGCGTAATGATTTATATTGTATTGTTTTATTAATTTGTTCACGTGCATATTGAAAAACTCCTTCCCCTTATCGGTCTGGAAAATAAATGATTTATCCGGTATCAGGATAGGTTCTAGCGCTATAGATATGTGCAACGCTGATATTGTTTTTAGCGGTAACATAATCGCTAGTTTCATAGTTTAATTTATCATTGTCAGTATATATTTGTAGAGTTTATTTTCCTTAGCATACGGAATCATTTCCACTAAATCTGCTTGATAAAAGTCATTTACTCCTTTTAGCGTCATTTTACATCTCGTGATTTTAATTTTCTTTACGCGGATTTGTGGAGTTCCACTGTAATAACACGGCTTACACTCATTATGTAAATGGTGTGTTTAGGTTTTTGTACACTATTTATTTCCTGTAGACTCTCTAAAGCATGTAACGTCAAAAATATTGTTCCTCGTTCCCGCCTCATTGTTGTTTTGGATTAATCCGCCGAATACAGTCCATACAAGATCGGAAGAGAGCTCCGAAGCTTAACTAAAAGGAACATATTTCTTCTCCTTTGTTTTAAAGTTGAAACTAGTAAATGTATATCCCAACTGATCATCATCACTATTTCCTTTTTCCATCTTGTAAACCAAACAGTCAAAGTCTCTTTTTATTCATTCATTTTCTGTGAAACTCCCTGGATTAAATGTAAACTTAATTTTAGTACTAAGAATACGAAATTGTCTCACCTCCCAATTTTAGGAAGAATCAATGTAAATTGGCTCCATACTCTAGCAATTTATGTGGCAATTGTTCCCTCTGAAGTAAGAAATATTCTGGAGTCTCATAAATAATATGGTAACAGCAGTGGTAGAGAGCAATAAGACAGGTTTGTACTTGCAAAAACAATATTGGTTGACGGTAAGGACACAAGACGGTGCATTTCAGTCCCACAAGCCAGTGCCAAAACCTTGGTACATGTAACATCCACACTCACACAACGACCTTTACTCATTGGTATTTGAAACAGTATTTTGTATGGAATTTCGGTTGTAGACGGAGTATTTCGGTTGGAAAATTGGATGCAGAAGCAGTATATCAGTTTCAAAATATGTTGCAGAAAAAGTATATCAGTTGGAAAATCGGTTGTAGACACGGTATTTTGGTTGGACAATCGGATGCAGAAACAGTATTTTGGTTGGAAAATAGGTTGCAAAAAACAGTATTTCAGTTTAAAAATCTGTCACAAAAATACTAACACAAACACACGCATTCGCATGTATACATGCACTCACACACAGTCGCATGTACACACACTCACACACAAAACATGCTTAACACGTTAGCTGCCACGCCGACCCGATCGGGTCGGCACAGCTCGTCTTGTTAGAAACATCGGCCGACCCGATGGGGTCGGCTGCGTGATTTTATAGGGCTTAAGTAAATCGATCCGTGACGTTTATCAGTAGTCTTTGGGAACTTTTTAAAGAGTTATAATTTGAGAACACAATACTAAAAATGTTATTGAATGTTAATTTCGTCAACACATTTTTTTTTCTTTCAGTTATATATCGTCTGCCAAAAGACGATATTTTACCGACCGATCGGGTCGGCACATTTTTTTTTTAAGTTTTACATTATTTTTAGTGCTGAAACATGAATAAAACTTGAATCTAATTGTAATGTTTTTGTTAGGAATGTAATAAATATAAAACCGTATATTGTCAGAATATTTTTTTAATTTGCCAACACGTTATAGGCCTATGCCTATGCTAAAAAATACTTTCAAATGAAATGAAGTTATTTATGGACAGTTAACATTACATTATTTGCTACAAAAAGCAGTAACAGGTGTTTTGTCATTAAAATGCGCATATAAAAACATGAGTACTACACATATCTTAAATATAAAAGAAAATTTCAAGTCACATCGAAGAAAACAAAGCACAAAATGTGAACAAATACAACCTTACAGAAAAACTACCAGAGTTCACAAGGATCTTGCCTATTTATGTAAGTTCTTAAAACAATCTTTGCAAAGAAATGGTTTCCCAGGACATGTTTCACAAAATGTAGTGATCTTCTTGAGGTTCTTAGTTGTTTTTCGGTCTCCAGTTCGTGAAGCTCTTGCATAGCACACTTTACAATTCTTCCGGGCTCTCCTTTTGTTTTTACCCTCGCCTACAAATACCGCCGTTTCAGACAAGTGGTGATGTCCAACATGTTTTACTGGCTCGATTTGTCCATTTTGCAACCCTAGTAGTGCGTACACAACTTTTCCCTGAAGGTCGTAATGGAGTATAGATGCTTATTCTTACTCTGAGAGTTGACCACAGCTGCATCCTTGTAGGCGAGCCAGGCATTGACGACCGCTGTACCCAGCAGGAATTCTTCTGCGATTTTATGATACCATCGCATCGATTTTCTGATGGCTGTGCTGTACGATGACATCTGGTCACTGACATCAATTCCCATCTTCGCCTTGTTGTATTCGACGATGACAATAGGTTTGAGAATGGGTTCGCCCTGCCTGGTTTTTTTCCTGTATCAACATAGGAGGATGTTTGGTTGACATCATTCTCACTTCCCTCTTATCAAACCATTTGGTGTAAACGATACCACTTGGGTATTCAAGACAGGTCATTTCACCCTTCGTTAATTCGTCAATGGTTTTTTTCTGAGGGAACCAGGCCCTGTTGCTGATTACACTTCCGACGAGGTGAGTGTTCCTTGCTAGAAGCATGTGGGCAAGATCGACGGAGGTGTAAAAATTGTCAACATACAGTGTATGCCCTTGGTCTAAATAATCTCTCATGAGGTCCATTACCACTGATGCTGCTAAAGTCAGGTTATCTTCAATTCCTGTCCCAGCGCCCATGTAAACTTTCATCTTGTACGTGTAGCCAGTAGTGTCGCATATTTTAAATACCTTAATGCCGTACTTGTGCGTTTTATTTGGAAGATATTGGCGAAAAAGAAGTCTTCCTCTGAAAGGAATCATACTCTCGTCTATAACCATATCTTCGCCGGGAGTTTTGTACATCTTGAAGGAGTTGTTCAGGATGTTGATCAGAGGAGATATTTTACCTAGTCGACCATCTAGCCCCATGTTCAAATTGTTGTTAAAATGCCAGAATCTCAAAAGCAATTGGAAGCGGTTTCTGCTCATTAATTTACCAGCAACAACATTGTTATACAATAAGTTTTTTGACCAGTAGTCTTATCTACATGAGACTACTGTATATTTTGGTTATAGCGCTATTATCCATTGGCACTAGCCCCATCCATAATAAAAGGCCAAGAAATTTTTCCATCTCATTTGGATTGGTAGGTCGCCACTTACGGAGTCTGCTACTACGATTCAATCGCAGTGTACTTATAACCTGAGTAGCATTCCGATTAGTTTCATCTACCATCATTTATTTTGTATTAGATCATCTGTTAAAAATGCATTAAAATATTTTTCTGGTTTTGCATTTTGGGGCAGGCCAAAAGCAAACTTCGATGATCCGTCAAAAACAATGTTTTTCTGTTTGCCTTCAAACGGCTGCCATTTTTCAAGTTCATCTTTTTTCATTTTCAACTTTTCGGTCTTATTTTTCAAACTTTAAAATTTTTCTCCTAAGTTAACAGCAAAATCTTCTCTTTCGACATTTACAATATTTACATCATCACTTTCACTAGCTACAGTCATATTTTCACTAAAAGAATCAATCATTTCATCCGTACCATCAATACTTTCTATAAAACCAACCTCATTGTCATCGATGTCACTGCCTGACTCTGAGTCATCACTAGGGAGGAAGTCCGGGTCATTGTCTGTTTAGTCCATCTCACTGTCCCAACCATCATCACTTACACCATCCATAATCGGGTCAAATTCACTAGAAGGAGCTTCGATTGCTCTTATTATATCATCACTGCCTAGATTATCACTCATATTGAACTAATTGAACGAACCAAACTTCGACAAAAAACACAACACGAACAACAGCTCGAGGTAGACTGCGTGGCACCAACTGACAATAGAAGCAAGTAAACAAACTCACTTTGACACAAAGGCGAGAAACTGATAGCGGGATACCCAAGAGCCTTTGCGTGGGAACAGCTGACGTGCTGCCAACCTCTAAAACGAAATATACGCCAGTATGAACGTGCGACCAATCGGGTCGGCAAATTTTTTTGTCAATCAATATTTGTTGAAAAAAATCGCGGCCGACCCGATAGGTAACAAATTTTTAAACAATTAATTTTAACAATTTAAAGTATATCTTGCTGTATTAGTGTATTATAAACACAATTAAAGTAAAAATATCAAAAAAAATTAATAGTAAAAGTTGGCATTACGCCGAACATTTGAAAATAGGCCCGTGGCAGCTAACGTGTTAAACAGAGAATCTAGAGTTAGGTTAAAATCTTATCTTTAGTATAACTCCGGTCATGGGTATAGGTTATGGTCATAATGTTTTGGTTAGGAACTCGTGTTAGGGCTTCATTTCTTATGTTACATCTTTGGTCAAAGCGTGGGTTAGGGGTTACATTAAAAAATTTTAGGTGTTACTTGTAACATATTACTTAGAAATAAAAATATTTTCTCTCCCATAAGATTCTAAATCATAGACAGCTCATGATGCGTGGGGAAGCTAGTCAGTACCGAATGGTGTGCGGAAAACTCTTTACTACCCTCGGTATAGCTTCGTTCTCTGATAGATCTTTGTGGTCAGAGCGGGGTGCTTAGACTACGGTCACACATTTTACGTTATGGTCATATATTAGGTCTCACGTCTTTGGTTTCACTGCAGGGTTTATACTATAAACACAGGTGATGCACATGGCAACTCTGAAACTTTAATACCAACACTCCCACTAGCAAGCTCTAGGAGCCAACACTGTAACAATTGAAGCTGTAATATCAAAACTTCCACTAGCACACTCTAGGAGCCAACAGTGTAACTACTGAAACTGTATTACCAGCATCTCCACTGGTGTTCCTTAGAGCTTGGCCAGTGCAGACAGGTTCATATTGTGCTCCGTAATTTCAACGGTTAGTGCTGTGAATGTGTTGTTATTGTGCTTTGTGATTTGACATTTCACTTGTGTTGGCATGCTGAGCCTATGGCTAGGGGGACTTATTGTTCTCTCCCCCCTTTATTACTCTCCCTCCTTTGTTTAGTGAAGAGTGACAGGACACTTTCACTTTCATTAGAAAACTTTTCTTGTTTTCATAAATACAATTCGATATTCTTCTAGAGAGTAAGTACAAAATTCATGTAAATTATATCCATTAATTGATTATTAATTTTTATACAAAAAAGCTATAAATTGTGTTAGTGACAGGACAATAAATTTAAATATTGTGTAATTTATGTTTGTGTTTCTTATTCTAGGTACTCTGTATGAAGGTACACGCAGAGGCCTATAAGCCCCCCCAATACACCTACCCAGTGTTTTAGGTGCCAAAATTTTGGCCATACGACAAGCTCTTGTAAGGCAAAGCCCAGGTGTGTAAAATGTGGGCAGGAACATGGCTCAAAAGAATGTGAAGCCTCGAGGGAAAACTTCAAGTGCGTCCTTTGTGGGAAGTCGCACACCAAGAGCTATTGTGTATGCAAGGCTCATAAACAGGCAGCACGAGGCATCAATGCTAGGAAGGAAAAGGCGAATGTTGACTCCCCAAGCCAACTCCACGCACCAGACCCTCTGCCACCCCTTCACATACAAGGCCAAATGTTTCGTATGCGCAAGCATCGATTCAGAAGGCTGCTTCAACACTACAGGCACCACCGACAGTTCCATTAGAGACTACGGTACCCGCTGTGTCGACAGTCCCCATAGCCCCGAAGGAGAAGGCTCAGGTTTCTCTAAAGTAGAAGGTAATTCCTGTTCTTAAAGAGCAGCCAAAGCCTGCACCCAGGGAGCGGAGGACCTGGCGCACCAGGTCCCGTACCACTCTTGTGCTGAAAAGCAAGCTGAAGTGTCACAACCACAGACACCCACATCCAAAACCACTCTAGCTCAGAACACTACAACACAGCCCAATTCAGGCACACCCGACTCCAACACAGATTCATTCCAAAACTCCATTGAATCCGTCCTAAGAATGCTAAACCCAGCTTTCACCTGGGACGCATTTCTCCCTGCTTTCCTAAAACTCCTATTATCCCTAATGACTACCTCCAACACTACCTTTTCGTCCTTCCTGACCTCCCTCCTCAACACCATTAAATCCATAAATAATAATGGACAATAGACTACCCGTACTTTTTTGGAACGCTCAGGGCATTAAAAACAAAAAATTTGAATTTCTTCGCTATATGCAAAGAAATAACTATAAAATAGCTTTATTTCAGAAACACACTTAAAGTCACACAATTAATTTACTCTTGCAAATTTAAAAATATACCGCACCGACAGAACAAACAGGGCCGGAGGTGGTATGGCTGTAATAATACATTAAGCATATAAAACATGTAGAAATTTTGTTGCCCACACTAACACGCATTGAAGCTACGGCTATCAAGCTTGAGCTCAATGGCAGCCACACTACACTCATTTCAACGTACAATCCCCTGGGTAATATACACACCCGTGATGTACATAAACTCCTGTTAACTTCTAACAAAGTTTTCATCGCCGGGGACTTAAATTCAAAACATACACGCTGGGGCTGCAGACATACAAATTCAAGTGGGGGAATCCTTTACCGCTACATCGAATCAAACAATGCCATACTACTGGCTCCCACTGAACCAACACATCTTAGCACTCACAACACAGAGGACATCCTCGACATGGCTATTGCTAAGGGCTTGACGGTATCACCACAGCTGCATGTAGATAGGGATCTGAATTTAGATCACTATCCTGTCTTAATGGAAGTGGCTGGCAATCCTTTTAGCAAGGAGCCAAGAGAGGTGCTGAACTACAGACTTGCTGATTGGCAGATGTACTGTCAGCAAGTGGATGGCTCATTACCTAACTCTGATGAGGTTCTGTCTCCTCAGGACATTGACAATGAACGGCAGCCATAAGAGATGCGACGAAAGCCGCAGTCCCGATTAAATGCCAGCCTCGGCATCACACGTACATACCACGACACATACTTGCACTCATCAAGCGTTGCAATAGGCTAAGAAGGGCATTACAACAGGGAGTAAATAGATGTACACCAAGTACACAACTAAACCGTCTCAAGAGACGAATTAAGATAGAACAAACTGAATTTCGAGCTGAAGGCTTCCAAGCTGAATTGGTCAGCCTAGATGTCAGTGAAAAACCCGTATGGCCTCTTGTAAAACACTTTACACGTGTACCTATGTGCTATCCCCCACTAATAATCCCTCATGGACAGGTGGGGGACTCGGATGATAAGGTAAATCTATTTGCTGAGACCCTGGAACAAGCGTTTCAACCAAATACTCAGCCCTCTGACCCAGTTTTCACCGACACGGTTGAAAACAACACTTTACAATTCGCCTACTCTCCTCACCAACACTCTATCCACAAAACAACCCTAACAGAAATTAAGTGGGCGATTTCACACACAAAGACTCCTGGGCCAGACACTATTGGAAATACAACACTCAAAAACTTATCGGAGAAAGCGCTCAGATTCTTTACAAACATATGTAATGCAATTCTCCGTACTCAACATTTCCCTGCTGCTTGGAAAGAAGCTAAAATATTTGTTTTTCCCAAGCTGGGGAAGGACAAGCATAGGCCCGAATCCTACAGACCCATTAGTTTACTGAATACAATGAGCAAGGTCTTTGAGAAGATCCTGCTCAAACGTATCAACAAACATATACACACACACAACATCTTGAGGCCGGAGCAATTCGGTTTCAGAACCAAACACTCCACAACACTTCAACTGCTGAGAGTTGTTGAATACGCTACCAGGTGTTTCAATGGTAATCAATCAACCGGGTCAGTCTTCCTGGACATTGAAAAGGCCTTTGATAGGGTTTTGCACAGTGGTCTCATAGACAAACTTAGGCAATACAACTTCCCAGACGGGCTGATACACCTCATTAGGTCTTACCTAGCAGACCGCAAGTTCAGGGTTGATGTAGACCAAACAACATCCACACAGAGCACAATACAAGCTGGCGTGCCTCAAGGTTGCTCATCGGGCCCGTATTGTTCAATATCTACATCAATGACATTCTAACACTTGATAACACCAATGTGGCTATATATGCTGACAACACCGTGATATCCACACAGTCATGGCAACCATGTATGATCTACAGTAAGTTACAAACTTCACTAAACAATATAGAGCCTGGAGAGTAAAGGTAAATATGTCCAAGTGCCAGGTGCTTTTGCTCTCTAAAAGAAACTCACAAACCATTAATACTCCTTTACGCTTATTCAACGAAGACATACACTGGCATGGTCAGGTCAAGTACCTCGGGATCATCCTAGATAGGAAACTGACTTGGTCTGCCCACATATCCGACACAATTAAAAGAGCAAACATGACACTGTCACAACTATATCCATTGCTCAATAAAACAAGTTCTCTTGAATATAGAACAGCCACCAAAATCTATTTATCTATACTTAGAAGCGTCATCACCTATGCAGCGCTTGTCTGGGGACACACACATGCACAGGCTACAGATATTCTAAAACAAGGTTTTGAGAATAATCACTAAAGCACCAATGTGCACCAGAGTTAGGACCTTACATAAAACTTAAATGTGCTGTTTATCAAACAACACATTCAACGATTATCAGCTAATCTCTATAAGGGGGCCCATGCACACCCAACATAAACGCTAATCTCTTCACTAGGTACATACGACACAACATTTGACAAACACAGACGGCCGCTGTCCTTATTCGCACGACCGACCTTGATCTCTCATTTGGGCCTATAAAGCCATGCATAGCCTACTACATACCTAAATTTCACCTCTTTGCTTTCTAGCTCTGATTCAGACCAAAAGGTGCACCGCAGCGGCATGAGCCAAGCTGTCGCCACCATGATGCAGTTGCATGCAGTCTAATCTTGCATGCTTATTTCAGTATCGAGTAGGCAGCAGAAGAAGATGTAGCTTGTAGCTCCTCCAATAAATTCACTAACAAGGTATTTGTAAGGTAACTCCCATCCTTCGCCTTGCACGCCACATATACCAAACCTGGGCTCCTGCATGGTCGCGAGGTTTTACCTGACTGGACTCTGTCGAGTCAGGTCTTTAACTTACCCATCGCGGATACATAACGTTCTGCTTTTTTCCACATTTACAATCTCGTTACGCCCATGGAAAGAGCTTCTCAGCTTGGTACATGGAAAACCTTTGCTGTTTCTTGTCCCATGCGATAGGGTACTAACAGGAAGGAAGGTGGTTTTTATTGAGTAAGAATTTCACACTATTGGGAAGAGCGAATTTCTCCCTTTGTCTTTTGAAGAATTTCCACCTATGCTGCGAAAATTTAAAAAAAAAAAAAAAAAAAAGTAGCACCTCCACTAGCATGCTCTAGGAGCCAAGAGTTTAACTATTGAAACTAATAACGACACTCCCATTAACACGCTGTAGGTGCCAACAGTGTAACCATAAATCATATAAACTTGTCATACATTATAACACACGTACAAACATAGATGGTTGCTGCTCTCCCGCTAGATTAGGAATCTCTATCAGTTTTATAGTTAACATTTTTGGTCCTCTGAGCCAGATCTTTTCTATATTAAGAAACCAAGTTATGGTCATCAATTGCTGTAGACACCATTTTTGTATTTAGTTCTAGACTTTTCTAAAATTGTACTGTTATTTTAAGGCGTACATTCTATGCCCATTTAATAAACTTTTACAAAACAGCTAATAGTTGTATTCCGTTTATTATAACTGGAACATGTGCTTTAACCTTAACCGTTAAGCGGGCGTGTCTTCAAGAATCACGATTCCAGGCGTGACACGGCACTCTATACCGCGAGTAGTAGTTTGTAGATATTCCTTATATTAATGAGTTATTTCAATTTATATTTTTATTTTTATGATTTTTAAAAAATTTAAAAATAGATTATTAAAGTTATATGTACAAAAAACACATAAAATATTGTTTTATTTAAATGTATAATCACTTTTACAAAAAAAATCCTTTTTTAAAATTTTCTAATGTTAAATTATTAACATTAAGAATACATGTTGTAAAAATAAAAAATAATAGTAAGTCTTTAGTTTTAATTGTGATATAAAATCAAATAAATTGAATTAAATTATAATTTTAAACTTTTTTTTCAAGAACTATCATTACTTTCTTGATTGCAATCAAAACGCTGTACTTTTCTTTCACTGTGTGTCTCACAAACAAACTGATTACAAGAAAAACAATGCACTGTCGTTTTGTTGTTTTTATGTTTACTACAAACTTGACATGGTCCACTTTTTGCTGAACTATTTGATACTTTCTCTGAGCACTGAGTTTGATCAACATTCATTTTCAGATAAAGGCTTATATCTTTAGATAATGTTTGAATTTTAGCTCTATCTTTCAAGTGATCGGCCATAAGTTCTCTTGCTAAATCTTTTAGAAATGTTCTTCGAGTAGCTTTCATCTTTGACATATTATTGAACTCAAAAATAACATATGCGTTGATTCCAACAATATCTAAATGTCTAAAAAATTATGACATTGGCCATCGTTTTGTGTTACGAGTGTTTGAGTAGAAAGCATACTTTTGATCAACAGTGACCACTCCAGATTTTATTTGATTGTATTCTTCGATCACGGTTGGTTTACCAGTTTCTTTATTGACTACTGAAGTATCATGTAATGTTGACAATAATAACACAATTATTTTTTTTTTTCGGTGCAAAAGATACTAATGTATAATCGTACTGAAATCCAAACAAAGAAAAACCGATTTTACGAGATTTGCTTGCCAAAAACTAGTTAGGAATTTTTTTTTTTTTTTTTCATTGTTCCAACAAAAGTAATTCCATTTTCCAATAACCATTCTGCTAATTGATAGCTAGTGTAATAAATTGTCAGTAGTCAAGTTTCTAAGAGTTTTTGTAATGGGACCAATAAGCCTTTTAACTATGTCAATTGGTTTATTTGACAATTCAAATGGTCCATTCGGCTGATTTTCGCAATATATTTCAAAATTGTATGTGTAATATCGCTGTCACACAAGGCATACAATTTAAGACCATATTTGGCCGGTTTTTTCGGCATGTACTGAATTAAACCACATCTTCCATGAAACGGATGGAGCATCTCGTCTATAGTTACAAATTCGCTGAGACTGTAATTTGATTTACAATTGGCTACAAATGACGTATACAATTCCCTTACAGCTGCTAATTTGTCAAATTTTTAACGGTCCTTTCTGTTCGCTATGTCGTCAAACCTTATTGATCGCAAAAGAAATACAAATTTTTTATAACTAAAAACTGCTCTGAGTAGTATTATTCCAGTTCCATCATTATTCCATTACTCAAATACGTTAGCTCGATTTCCTTTCTTAGTGGATAAAAGAAATAATACTCCTAGTAAGGCCATCATTTCCATTCTATACGTATTACGACAATCATGTTCTCTTTTATAGTTTACTTGCACTTTTTTTTTTACAAATATAGATATTTGTATAATGAACGATTTTATCAATCATCTCAAAGTTAACAAATTTCAAGAAGGCTTCTAAAGGTGTTTTTGCATCCCTACAGGCTCTGGTAGGTCCAGGCAAAGTTTTTATTATGATTTTAGCCTTTTGTTTTGTACTTCGTAGAGCCAATTCTGTACTTATCCAGAGTGTCTCATTGTCTTTTTCAATAAAATAACGGTAGTCATCAGATGTGTCCATCGGTTGGCAAAGTTCATAATCTTCATCAGGTGAATGCTCACTTTCACTTTCATGCTCGTCTAGAATGATGTTTTCCTCTTGTTCTTCATCAGAAGAGTCAATAAAGTCTTCATTTTCCTCTTCATCTTATTTCTTGCAAAATTGTGTCCAGTTTGTTCGGGTAGTAATTGTCACACCTAAAAAAGATATTTACCGACATAAATTACAATAATATAAAAAAAAATACATTTAAAAAACCTATTAAAAAAAAAAAAAAAATAGTAAACAAAAACAATTCTTATAAAAATGCACGCAATTACATACACATACATGAACACGCAAAGACACATATATTTTATTATATCTATATTTGCTCAACTATGTATTTAATATATATGTAATACAAATATAATATAATACATAATAATAAATAATATATATAATAAAACTTAAGTAGACATAAAAAGATAGACATTATAAACACATTTTCTTTACTAAATGAGTTTCTATTGTTTGGTTCATGCATTCTTTATAACCTCAATCAAGTAATGTGGATTAATTATTAATTTCATTCTATATTGCTCTCTTGAAAGTAATTATAACATGGAATATTTTTTCCTTTCTCTCAAAATGCGGTTCATTACATTTTCACTATAAGCTATTGGCATAAAAACTCGACTTTCTAAAATATTATTAAAAGTTGAAACTATTTTTTGAATCTGCAGCTGACATTCATACTACAGCTAATAAAAACAAATTAACTGCAATATTTGAGGATGCACAAAAATGCTCATCTTCTTTTAATAAGTTATTTGATCAAATTATGTCTGCAGAAGATATAGAAGGATTTGACAAAAGTGAAACTTTCCAAATTCAGGATGAGGTTTCAGATTTAATTGTTAAGATCATTTATTTAATTAAGACTTTATTTCCACAGACAGATGAATCTACAAACTTAACCCATTTTCAAAATTCATACTGTTAACAATCTAGTGTGTGTCCATTTGCCGAAATTAAATTTAAAAAATTTAAACAGAGATTTACAAGAATGGACAACATTTTATCACATGTTTGACAAACTCTAAACATAAAAATCAATCTTTATCTCAAGTTGAAAAGTTTTCTTACCTGATTTCGTGTTTGTCTAGGAACCACTAAATCTCATACACAATTTACCAATTACACCTCCCAACTATAAGATAGTATGGAACACCTTGTGCGACAGATATCAAAACATTCGTAGGTTAGTTAATTTTCATATTTCATGAATAATCGATATGCCTACAATCAAACATCATTCTTTGAATGAGTTACGTCAATACATAGATGTCTTTCATGAAAATTCTCAAGCTCTAAATGTACGGTACCTAATTACGATGTATAAAATAAATATATGCTTTTAACAAAAATTAGATCATGTGACACGAAGAGACTTCGAGGTTCACTTAAAACCAACCATGAGCTACCTACATCAAAAGAATTAATCAAATTTTAATTCTTGAGTGTTTTCATTTAAAAGATGCACTACCTCTAGAAACCACAACTAAATCATTTTCTGAATCTAAGCCATTTATAATAAAGAACCCACACCAACTATAGTCAAGGGGTTAAATTTAAACAAACCCAGGGCCAATGTTGCAAGGTATATATTTCATATGTCTACTGTAAATAATAAAAATTGTGTACTTTGTAAATCAGACTCGCATATATTCTATAGTTGTATGGATTTTAATAAACTTACACCTTCAGAGAGATATGGAAAAATTAAAGAACTTTATGTATGTATTCATTGTCTCGGTAAACATTTTACAGCTAATTGTACTTCTAAAGTACGATGAAAACATGCCAAAATAAACATCACACAATGTTACATTTCGACAACGAAATCAAGCCGAACAGTGGAACTACTTCCTGCTCACGCCATCACAATGTAGCTTCGGAATTCATTAAGCCAGGAAATCACAACAGAGCCAATTCTGGTCTACAACTCTGATAATATTTCATCAGTGTCTGTTAATTCTCAAACAGCGGAGATAAGCAATTTTCATTCAACTTTGTTTGTACTGCTTTAGTTAATTTGTCAACACACTTTAACAAACCATACATGTTTACCGCATTACTTGATTCTGCAAGTCAATTGACTATTATTATGGAACATTGGGCTTCTAAAATTGGTGTAAACATCATCCCATCTAGCACTTTACTAACTGGTTTTTCCGCAACATCAACATAAACATTAGGTACAGGTTAACTAAACATTTACACTTTAAATGGTCAGTTGTTCAAAGA
The DNA here is from genome assembly GCA_963513935.1 of Aphrophora alni. Taxonomy (NCBI): domain Eukaryota; kingdom Metazoa; phylum Arthropoda; class Insecta; order Hemiptera; family Aphrophoridae; genus Aphrophora; species Aphrophora alni. The sequence continues at coordinate 92,435,373 of OY740765.1, forward strand.
ATCACACGAAGTTATTGTGATTGATGAAATTAAAGCTAATTTGCCACAATTTGATAATTTTCTTGAATTACAAGATAAACTAAAATATTTTCATCTTGCTGATCCTAATTTCAATCACAACTCACAAACTTCAATAATTATTGGTGCTGATTTATTTGGTCTTACTTTATTTGACCATACTGTACACGTAGGTGTCGATTTACTAATGGCAATAAAGATTATCTTTGGTTATTGTCTAATAGGAACAATTCCTACTCCAAATTATCAATCAAATACGATATCCATCCTCACAATTAGTGACATAAAGCTACACACATTATTCGAAATTTTTGGACTCTATAAGAAGTTCCAGGCTCTACAAAAATATCTAATAAAGAAATCCTTAGTCAAAATCATTATGAATCAACAGTCCAGCGCAATGCTACCACACAATATAGTGACTCACTTCTATTCTCTCAAGATCATATCCTGTTAGGAGATTCATTTAATACAGTCCAACCTCATTATTTCTCCTATTTCAAAATTAAATTTGAAACTAAACCAGATCTAAAAGAAATCTATTCTAATTTCATGTCAGACTGCTTAGAAGCAGCTCATATATCCTATTTACATACAAAAATTCCTGACAGAGCACATTATTTTCTTCTACATCATGTTGTGTTCCAATATTTTAGCAGCACTACCAAGATTAGAGTCGTGTACAATGGTAGTGAAAAAATCACTTCCAGTATGTCTATAAATGATATTTTACTCGCAGGTCTGAAACTACAATCCAACATTTTACAATTTCGCATTCATAACATTGTTTTTTCAAGTGATATTCAGCAAATGTATCACCAAATTTTGGTTCATACTAATAACCAAAACTTTTAGTTAATGTTATGGAGGAAAAATAAGTCTGATCCTTTCTAACATATAAGTTGCATATTGTTACATGCGACATCATGTTCACCCTATCTCTCCATTGGTACATTACTTATTCTCAATTAAATTATAAGTTAATTGTACTCAACAATTAGAGATGAAGAGGCTCGCATAGATAGGGCCATCAATGAGGAGGAGAAAATAGATTTACATTTAAAGACCTTCCTTAAAATCTAGAACTGTTTCGTCGGCCTTGACTCACTAAAGAGCCTTTAAATCAGATCGTGAATGTTTATGAGCCAGTAAATAATATCTGTGTACTTCATTGCTATAAATTTTTTACTGATTCTAGAGAGCTATGAGCCACTGTTAACCTACCATACATATACAGAAACACACCCACAATCTGCACATCTCTTTCACTGCTCCATGTCTAATATTGTTAACTGTTCACTTCAAAGATATATTACGTCCAGTAAACCTTGATGTAATATATTCTAATGACAGATTAATCTATATCATATAAGTATAAATTCTACTTCTATTTGTTTTGATTTCGAATGGGGACAAATCGAGACCATTCAACAGCTCTGAAATATGAATCTCCTGAAACAAAGAAACAAACATTAATCAATGTGGATGAAACGTTTCCTTGGAAAAAATAATAGTTTTGCCTATATTTTAATCGTATATACAGATCAGTAATATTCACTTGTTTTACTGATTATAAAATAGACCTTTCATATCAAATTAAGTAGAACATAAACATTTCAACTTTCATAGTAATAATATAGAAATTAACATACTTTACATAAAATTTGTCAAAATTTTGTAAAATTTCTTAAGAAACTATTAAAAATTTAGAGAAAACGTAAGTTCTGCAACTCATTTGATAAAAAAAAAAACTCATTTTAGATTGTAGCTTACACTTTTAATTAAAAAGTAAACTAAAACCATCTGCCCCTCCAGTTTAAAAAAAATAATTTATTATGAAAAATACAAATACAATAATTAAACACATTTTGTACATTTCACTTATTTCAGAATTTGTCACTTATTACAATTAATTTATATCTGTTAATCAAACTACAAAGACAGAAACTGTAATTAGAAATAGAACCTTCTTTTCCAGATTTTGTGGACCTATAAGGTTAAAATGTTTACATGAAAATACTGAAGACAAATTAATAAAGAGCAAAGGAACAAACTTATCAGTTTCGATACAATAATAGATGGAATGTCATATAAGCTTGCTTTAACAATGATAAATGATAAAGTTTGCAATATATTCACCAATACTACATCTACTGGGTTTATTAACTTGATTTTATTATTAATTAAGGATCATGATCAGAAAATATATCCGTTTTCGTCTACACAGAAATGTATACACAAAATCATTGGTTTTACATACTAAATAGATTGCCCATCTCCATGGAATAGGATGAAGCTAAGAAATTAGAGGCTAATATATTCTACTTAGCCCATATAAAGTAAATACATACATATAATATCAACATATAAAATACACACATGAAAAAGGATATATATATATATATAAACAAAAGTAATATACAAAAATGAAATCATTGTTATGTAGTACTTGATGAGTACAACGAGAATTTAAATCTATTTAAAAAGAAACAACGCAATTCTAAATAAAGGAAAATAACAATAATAATAATTAATAAATAAAAGTAGCATCATTATAAAAATAAGGTAAACTAATAAACATTGTGGTGGATATGAAAAACTAATATAGAAAACAACATCTTTTGTCATATTAACATTCATCATACACTCCTCCTGATAAAATCATTACAGCACACTCCGAGCAACATCAGTCCATCCCATATGATCCATATAAAAAGCCTTAATTGATTTTGCAAATAAGGCACAGTGTTATGAACGGCCCTCAAAATATGCCTGAGTTCCTTTTATTAATTAATTACAAGATCAGTGGTTCAATATTTTATTAACTCTTTATCAGACATTAAGCTTACGTCTACTTCCCTAATACATCAATACGATATTTTAATGCAACACAATAATAAGAATCTAATTAAAACAATAAGACAAAATAATATCCAAACGAAGTATTTATTATACAAATTAATTACTCAAAGCTCAAAAGTATTCCAACTATCATTATTCTTTAAATGAAAGAAATTATAAATCTTCTAACTGGTGACTTTACATATATAGAAATGCTTGCTTACTGTCTGTTGAGTAGAATTCCTGAGCCAAATTCCTGCACCACGGCAATCAACCTGCTGGTATCATCAAGAGCTCCAGAAGATGGAAAAGACCCCCTCCAAATCATGCTGACCGCTTATATACCTTTGGTTCTCTCTGTTGTCCTAGTTCAGTTGCAAGACAAGCATTTCAACATTTTTTAACTGTTTCACAATAGTTGGATCATTCTGAGCTTTGTGAATATGAGTTCTTTCTAATATAACCTAATATTAACTTATTCCTAACATCACCGGCGCCTACGAGACATCGACCCGATGTCATGTTACAAACCTATCCATCTTTAACATATCAAAGTTTGATTAAATAATATATAACTATATAACATTCAAACAATAACATTCACAAGCACTAATGGTTTCACAAAAAAAAAAACAATTGCACATCTAGAAATTCAGAATATAATAAATGAAATAATAAAAAAATATATAAATTTTACAATCCTTTTTGATCAATACTAAGTTCTAGTCCTAAAATACATACATGTGTTTTATTTTTAATTTTAAAAAAAATATACAGGTCTAGCCAACTAAATGTAGTTAATTAATTGGCTACTCAATTCACCAATCTTTCTACATTAGCGTAGTCAAACCTGCAACAGGGTAAAAACAATTTAACATTTTTTTTACATTATAAATATAAATTACAATACAAATTTTCTGTGGCTTGATGTCCTGTAACTTGAGCAAGCATTTCATATAAATTCACCAAAAATTGAATGGTATAATTTGAGAAAAAAAAAAAAAAAAACTACTAAAATTTTGACTTATTAGTTGTAAACCTTCTGAAATTGGCTTTGAATGTGCTTTTATTTTAATTTTTATATTCTTTAATTACAGCATTTAAATATAATACTACTTTTAGATTTACGTTTATTATTATTACTAATTTATTTAACTTATATATATTCCTACACATACATACATATATTTATTGCTTACACATTTGATTTATTCATTCCGTTGTATTATACGGTTTTAATCTTGAGACATGGACTATGTCCCCTATCCATCTACCATATCGGTTAACCTCTATCTCATAATTTAATGGCGACAGTCTTTTTAAAATTTTGTAAGGGCCTGTATACTGTTGGGCAAGCTTGTTGTCCTTTTTCTCTGCTTTCACTAGGACCATTTCCCCTACTTGAAATTCTACTTCTCTTTTGTGTTCATTATATCGCTTGCATTGATCTTTTTGGTTTGCCTCCAACAATTTTGGCAAATCCTGCCTTATTTTGTGTATTGTTTTTAAGGCTTCTAGTACATTGTGGTCTGGTATTTTCGGTAACAATGCTAAATCGATCGGTTGGTTTGGTTCAAACCCGTGTAGTAGGAAGAAGGGTGAAAATCCTGTGGCTGCGTGTCTGCTTGAATTATATGCAAAAGTTAATAGTTTCACATATTTATGCCATTCTTTTTGCTCTATGTTTACGTAACAGCGCAGCATGTTTACTAACGTCGAGTTGTATCGCTCAGTTATCCCTTGACTTTGTGGCCTATAAGCTGCCGAAGTTTTGTGTATTATTCCTAAGGCGGTGTATAATTGTTTTAGTGTGTCGGCTACGAAGTGAGTTCCCCTGTCTGTCTGTATCTCTGCTGGCATTCCATAACATGGAATGATGTCTTCTAATAAAAATTTCGCTGTTGTGTTGGCATCTGCTTTTTCGGTTGTTTTGGCAACCGCGAATCTCGTTGTGTTGTCCGTTGCAATTATAACGTATCCCTTCTTGTTTGATTTTGGCAAAGGTCCCAGAAAGTCTATTGTTAATTTAGTAAATGGTTTTTGTGTAGATTTTTATCGGTTGTAAAAATCCTGTTTGTTTCTGTCGGTCCGTTTTCATAACTTGACACTTGTGACATTTTTTTATGTATTGTACCACGTCTGCCGTCATCCCTGGCCAATGATAGTTATTCTTTATTTTTGACATCGTTTTTTGTATTCCCGCATGACCTCCCCCAACATATAAATCATGAAATGCCTGTAAAACGTCTGTTGTCAATGTTTTAGGAATTGCTAACAGCAGTTTATTTTCTCCATTCATTATGTGCTTATAATGCAAGATTCCATCACGTAGTGTGTACAACCTTGAAGCTCGCCTAAATGCTTTGTCAGCTGCCTCTGGATCTAGTAATGCTTGTCTAATGTGGAATAAATAGTCATCTGTTAGTTGTAATTGTTCTATGTTTATTGTCTGGATTTTGTTTATTGTCAGCTCACCCTGTATCTCTGTTCTTGATATTGGTGTTTTACCTGGGTAGCGACTCAAGCTATCTGGTACTCTCATTGTCTATCCGGGTTTGTGTTTAATTTCAAAATCGTACTCTATTACCTTTAGAGCTAATCTATTTAAATGAGAGCTTAGGGTTTTTACATTCTTATAATATTGTAAACTGGCGTGATCATTGAAAATTGTAAATCGTCGGCCATGCAAAAAAGGTCTAAAATAGTTAACTGTGTAAACTACACTTAACAGTTCTATCTCTGATACGCTTCAGCGCCACTCTGTATCTTTCAGTCTTCTGCTGACATAAGCAATAGGTCGTAGTGTACCATCTTCTTGGTATTGGGACATTACTCCCCCTATTCCAGTCCTACTGGCGTCGCATGATATTACTATTTCCAAATTCTCGTTGAAGTTTGCTAGCACTGGCGGCGTTGTTAATAAGATCTTTAGTTTTTGGAAAGCTTTTTCATGCTGCCCTAACCATTGGAATGTTTTTTTTTTTCCTCATTTTCTTTTTTTGTCAAATCCGTTAGTGGTTTAGCTATGTCACTAAAGCCTTGAATGAATTTTCTATAATAAGATGCCGCTCCTAAGAAGCTCCGCACATCCTTCATTCGCGTAGGAGTGGGAAATTCGGTTATAGCCTTTAAGTTTTTCTCCAATGGTTTTATCCCCTGTTTGGATATGTTGTGGCCAAGTACATCGATGTTTTTGTAAAAAAAATGACACTTAGATGTTTTGAGTTTTAATTTAGCTGCTTCCAGTCGCTTAAAAACTTTTTCTAGATTATCTAATTGTTCTTTAAATGTGCCTCCATACGCTACTAAGTCGTCTATATAAATTATCATCCCTTGATATAACAACCCTGAAAATAAGCGGTTCATACTCCGTTGAAATGAGTTGGACGAATTTCTCATTTCCATAGGCAGTCTCGTGTATTGATATAGGCCTCAGTGAGTCACAAACGCCGTATACGGTTTATGCTCCGGCACAATCGGCTGTTGGAAAAATGCCTGATTAATATCCATTGATGAAAAGTATTGTGCCATCCCAAGGGTATCAAATATTGTTTCTGCCCTGGGTAATGGAAATTTGTCTGCCTCCATATTCTCGTTTAATTTTCTATAGTCCACTACCATGCGGTATTGGTCTCCTGGTTTCTTTACCAAAAATGCTGGTGCCGCGTATGCACTCTGGGAATCTTCTATCACCCCTGTTTTCTTTAATTCCTCTACCTGACGGTCTAATTCCATCCTTTCCACGTTGCTTAACCTGTATGGAGGTACAGCTACTGGTTTGTCTGTCTTCATGTATATTGAATATGGCGGCATATTGGCTTCTTGTAAATCGTATCGCCCTCGCGCAAACAAATGTATATACCTATTTATTAATGCCCTAGCTACCTCGTATTCTGCGGTAGCCAATTCCTTATTGATGTCTATACGGTCTCCCTTTTAGTCGTAGCTTCTTGCTGTTTTTCACTTCCGTATTTTGAGACAGGTAATTAATGTGATGTTCATTTTTTGGGTTGTGGTCTTCGAAGTCTGCATTTGAGAATTTTATTAATTTGCGGGTTTTTTGTTTTTGTTTTTCAGTCACAGTTACTTTCCCTAATTTGGTGTTTGTTAACAAAGTTTTTGTTCACGATGTTGGGTTCACAATCGTTAAGCGTGTGGGTGTGTCATTTGTACTAGCACATACATGAACCCCATTCTTCATTAGTAGGTCATCCCTACACTGAAATTCATATTTTTTTCTCCTGTTAATAATTTTTCTGTTCGCCCTTCGATATTTTTGGTCTCACCTGGGGATATGGTTATGTCGTGTGGTGTGTAAATGGGCACCACGTCTTTTGTTGTGTCTGCTGCGATGTGATTTTGAAATAAGGACATTTTGCTTTTCCCCAGAGTAACTGTCTGTGTTTTGAAGTTAATGACAGTATCATTTGCTGCCATGAAATCATTCCCCACCAACAAATCGCTAGTCAAATCTTCCACTAAATATACTGTTTGCTTGTATTTCTGTTTTTGTACCTGAAACTCTAAAATTGCTTTGCCTGTGACATTCAGCCTCGTAGCATTCGCAGATGTTAACCAAGTGTTGTCTGGCTCTATTTTTTTTTGTTAAATGTTTGTATGTATCATTTAGACATGAAACACTACAACCTGTGTCTAATAAAATATCTATTTGTTTGTCCCCTATGTTTCCTCTTATTGTTGAAGTCAAATTTGTGTTTATGTTACAAATTGGTGTTTGTAATTTGATTGTGTGTTCCGAGTGTGCACTATCATTTTTTGGATTCGTCAGCATTTTCCGCCCAACGTTGCAAGGTTCGTTGTACATTGTATCTTTAGTGTCATCAAATTCCATTATGTGTTGTTTGTTATGCAATCTATTATGCGAATAATTTTTTACTATGTCTCCACACGTGTCGAAATACCACTTAATAAACTGTACATGCCTCTGCTGTGCCAATTTATGTCCTACTTTGTCGTGTAACAATTTTTCCTATGCGTTTTCCGCCGTTTTATTTTTCCGAGATATTTTAGGCCGTCCAGAATGAATGTTGTTCAATCCCGGCCTTCCTAGTTTTTTGCTTGGCAAAATTTAGCAATGTGGCCCCTCTCTCCACACCGAAAACATTCTGGCGCTGCTCTATATGCTCGTTCCATGGGTTTTCTTCTGTGGTACATCTGTTCTGGGTTGTGTGGTTTATATTCCCTAGTGTATTGATAGTTTTTCCCTGGTCCTGGTTCTGTATTTCTGTCGTAGTACCTTTGTCTACGGCCCTGGTATTCTCGTCTCCCTAGATCATCTCTGATCTGTCTATTCTGTATATGCATATTTTTAAGCTGGTCTAATATGATAGCCAATTCGGATTTTGCAACCATTTCTTTTTTTTCTGTTAAATTTTCCGAATTAATTCCCAGCCTTTCCCGCAGCATGTATGTTGCTTTTTCTGCCGTGAGCATATTATGATTTAACTTTTCCAGCGTACTATTATCTAACATAGCTATCTGCTGCAACATAGCTGGGTTAAGTCCCTTCAATATGTGGTTGCAAATTTTTAACTCGCTCATGTCGGGTTCATACTTTGCACACAACAACTCCACATCGGTCCTATACTGTATCAGGGATTCCCCGGGTAATTGTACTCTATTATTTAATCTTATCAATTCATTTCCTTCTCCTGTGTTGGTGCAAATGCTTTTTTGAATTGTGCCTTTAAGTCTTAACACGTTAATCGCTCATTTTTCATTTCTAGGATGTCATAGTAGCTGCTTGCTACGCCCTCTAAATACCATGGAAAGTTTTTTTTTTTTTGTCGTCCCATCCGTTTGCTACAGCCGCCCTGCTAAACCTCGTTATATGCGTTTCTATGTCTTCCCCTATTTTTCCCCCAAACTTACTAGGTTCGATAAATGGCAGTTTCTCACACATCCTACCCTCTAGCTTTAACTCACTATTTGTCAACTGTAATTTCCGTCCTTCTTCCGAAAGTCGCTCAACCGCGTCGTATATATTTTCCTCCCTTGATGTCCCTGGTATGTTAATATTCCCTTCAATGATTTTTACGGGCCAAATTGTATATCGGTCGCCAAACTCGTCTTGACTCATGTCCAAACTTGCGTGAATCTTCCACAAGCGAATGTGTGAACGTAAAAATTCCAAATCGGCCTGTTGTGGAATTTCCCAGTTTAATTCTTTCCAAATTGCAATAGCTTGGGTCTTGTTTAACGCTTTAATTTCGGCCAACGTTAATTTCATGATATACATTTAAATGTACATATACATTTAAATAATATTTTAAATAGGGAAACAGAGTGTAGGCCAGCATTTTATTGTAGTAATAGTTTAGGTAAGATTTTAAATAATTCTAAAGATAAAATTAACAAAATGTTGAGAAGTGGTGTATATAAGATAACTTGCAAAATATGTAATTCATGTTATGTAGGTCAAACAGGACGTAATTATAAATCTAGATTAAGTGAACATGAAAGAAGTTGGCGGTTAGGATATGAAGATTCCAGTTTTTCAAATCATTTAAGAATACATCAAGTGTCTGATTTTAATTCGAGTGTAGATATTAAAATATTACATTTTGATAATAAAGGTAGGAAATTGAATGCTTTGGAGAGCTTAGAAATTAAAAGAATAAGATACTGTAACCCTAATTTAGTTTTAAATGACCAGTTAGATTTGTATAACTCTCCATTAGTAAAACCTTTAAAAGTTATTTGTACTTAGAACAATCAACTGGTTTTTCCAATATGTATTGTTCCTATGGTCATTGCCCAGGCCGCGTATTTCCCCAACCTTCCATTCATTGTATCCTAACTCCCACCCTCTAGTTTTAAGGTTTTCTGTTTTTGTCTTTTTTCTTCAGTCTGTAATACAGCCTCGTCAATGCCTTAGCAGGCGAAACCATTGGTCGGCTAGACTAATTAAAAGTGTATATTACAAAATAAATAATTGTGTTTTATTATCTTTTACTAAGGTATCGCCTAAAATAATTTCTAATACTCTTGATTTCGTAAGAAAATATTATGTAATAACTTTTTTTTGCACAAAAAAAGTATTGCAGTGTTTAAGAAAACACTGATATTTTTTGTTTCAAAAGCATACTATAGTGCTAAAGAATAATTAAATGATAATGTTATGTAGCTGGTTTTTGTAGATTAGTTGTACATAGATTTCAAACTTTATTATAATGTTAGTATGTGTTGTATATATTTACAGTACTTAATATTTATTATTTATGTAAAATTTGTTATTGGCAATATCACCCAATTTATAGCTTTTGTTATCTTAAAATGTACTGTGACAGTAAAAGTAAAATAAAAATTGTGGCATAAATTTTTTTTTCAACAAAATTTGTATCTCACAATAAACAGGAAAATACACAAATATCTTAAACTACACCCACCTTATTTTACAGACTCGCTAATTTTTATTTGTATATTCCTTTAAAAAAAAACAAAAGTATAAAATACACCATAACCAAAAAAAGAGTGTTGCTATTAAAAAACGATTGTTAAATACACACACACAAACATAGGAAAGAAAACCAAAAACTGATTAATTTTATGATGTTTTACAAAACTTATATGTGGCTTTCGGTAGTCAAAGGTCGGTTAAGCACTTGCTAGGTGTAAATCTCAACTAAACCACTCTTGTGAGACAAAATGTTACTATAGATATGTGAACAGGGCATACTATAAAGTGGGATGAGGCCAATATTGTACATAAAAATATAAGCGGACAAAAATTAAGTTAATCGTAGCAATGTGTTGCATAAGGTTGGGTCAATTTTGTACAATACATCTAATCATTTGTCAAGATGTTCAATGTATAATCAATAGGTATACAATAATTGATAAGCCAACTCACATAGAAGATTAATACCTTCTATCTGTGTTAAGCATAGATGCATTAGGTTAGTCCATGCTAGGATCATATTACTTTTCGACTGCGAGCAAGAAAAAGTCAATTACAATTGCAAGTTGCCCCACTTGCTGGCTTTTCATTTTTCAGGTCTTTTGGAGAAATATTTTCATCCCTATTTAACTAACTTGTAAGTAGAGTATATCCTACTAATTCCTTCTCCTTAACTGTATTCTACAGGCCTATTTCAGGCAAGCTGTTAACTGAATAAAATTTATAGTCACTTTGAACAATCATTGAAAACTCTATATGGTAGTATGGTGGTTGACATTGATTGTTTTTCACAGCCGCATGTTTCCTTTCCCTTGCGTTATATATTTTTATTAGAAGAGAAAATGAAGATAAAATTTTAATGGCAAGATTATTAATCTCTTCCATACTATTTACCGTATCACAACAATCAACCAATAGATGACACTTTATATGTTTTATGATCAAGCAAAGTGTATATGGTCTCCATGAAATATCAAAATCAGTTTTTGTTTCCTTTCCTCTGTTTTCTGTATCTTTATTGAACAACCATTTGTAAATGCAAAATTTGTTGTTAAGAAATAAAATTCATGGATCTGGTAAATAAGATGGTATGTATTTAAAATGTTTATGTTAATGAATTCACACTATAATTAATTAAGAATAATGTCATTTATATCAAAATGGAAGACGCTCATAAGATAACATGTAATTAACTAATGTTGATTTATAAATAGTGTAAAAGATTGGAGGAAAGGAAGGATGAATAGAATGTTAATAATAAAACAACATTTTTAAACTCTATACACTTTGTTTTGTTTAGAACAACTATGAATCACAATATTACCCTCTTTTATAATTAAAGTGAATTACTAAATAAACAAAATTAAATAAGTTATAAATTGGTTTTTGGTACAACCATCATAATAAAAATGAAAAAATTTTCTTAAACAATACATGGAAAAATGAACATAAAGTTATGTAAGACTTAACTATCACATAGGTAAAAAAAACATGGTAAAACTTTGATTATATAATAATCTTATCATTTAACGAAATACTTAATACAAAAGAAATACTGATATTTACACTGAAATGTATTCCAGTTACAGAGTCCTCATCTAAAAACAAGCCATTTCAAATTCTGTTTATCGTTTCAGTTCTTATGATAACGTTTGGTCAACATGTGAGTCCGACAAAACAATCATTATTGAATTATACTAGATGTAAAGATCTGAAAAATTTTGTGCAAATGAATAGGCTAAATGTAAAAAAGTAAAATTTAAAACCCAGGACAGGTCATTCTTAAAGAACACGATAGAATGCTGGAAAACAGCAACGTTAAATATAAAATATATTTAACAAATTGTCTTCTTTGGCAATTTAACATATAAATACATAAACATGCCAAAGTAGGTTTAATAGTAAAATGACCAAATGGTATTAACAATGAAATAAATGACTTGCTCTTAGAATGCTGATAGAATAAAACTAAACCTATAAATATAAGTTTGTTTTCTCTTTTTGTTTACTGCAAAATGTAAACTTACAAATTTACATAAAAATAACTACACTTATTGATGACTTCACAAATTAGTTTTTATGAACAAATAAAAACGTGTTATAATAAAAAATATATGAAAACCTTAAGTTTTACATTGGTTTTTTTCATACATAGTCTTACAGGCAGCAGTTGAATCACTTCAGTTACGAGCTTATCGAATTCGTTCCACATCAACACATCATCTGTAATATAATTCAAATAGTTTAGTCACTGTTTTGTTTCTAAACAAAACACGTTGGACAACTAAGTTATATGGTTGTTTGAATGGCACAAAAGTTACTTGACAAATAACATAAGCATTTGAATTTATAAGAAATTATACTTTTTACCTTCACCATATAATGTTTAATAATTAATTTCTTGTTGTTGTGCTAATTGTAATATTTAAATGAAGTTGGGTTCCATTTTGTAATATTTATTACAAAAAAAACTCTTAAAGAGAGCATAGAAAATTTCTAATTGGGTCGTAAGTTCTTTTATAGTGTACTCTGGAGAATTTCAAATAAAAATACAGAATCCAATTTCTGAAATGTACATTTAATTATTTAAAAAAAATATTATAGATTGCATACAAGTTAAAATATTTCCTGAAAAAACATAAATCATCACATCTTTTATAACATCATAAAATTATAAATTCATCCCTACTTAATTTATAATTAATTTTGTGGTTGCAACCTAATTCAAAATAAAAATGCAATATACTGAAAATTTACAATATTTTTATATTACCAAATTTCTTTTTACTAATTACTTATTCTCTAAACATCAAATCTAATAAAATCAACTCATGAATGTTTTTTATTAAAGTTTATAATCATTATTTTTTAAAACACATTTTTTATTATTTGAAACCATGTGATTTCTCTGCAAACATCCTATCCAAAATTTGATAATAAACTGTATGTTCCAGTTATTTTTATGTTTAGGTTTTTATGAAACATAAATTGAGCATGTCATACCAAGCATGCTAACACTGAAGCTAAATTCTGCAATATACTTAAAATTATCATTGGATTCAAACTATTTCTTTGTTCAAACCGAATTTCTTTTGAATTCACATCACATCTATTAAAAAGTATCTTATTGAAAACATCCCCTCTCTCTAAAATGTAACTTATTCAAATTTTATGTCTCATTTCCGAGAACAATACTTATTGTCTGATTTCTCCTCTATTAAAAAAATAACTTATTGTCTGTAAAACATCCTATCTCCTAGAACACCACGTCTCGTCTCATTTCTTCAGCTTTTTCTTCTCCTCATCTTTACACACAACACACTGTTGTCTCATTTCTTAAAGTTTTATGCACATCTACACTGTTGTCATATTTCTCTTATTAATATATTTTTTACAAATCTCTGATCATTTAGTACTAATTACCTTCTTTATTTATTTGTATACTCTTTATTTAACTCTATCTATTATTATTATTATTATTATTATATTCTATAACAGAAAATTCCCTATTCACTGCCTTGGGTCGAACTACTTTTCTAGTCAGACCAAGTTTACATAACCAAACATGTATAGTAAAGCCGTCTATCTGTGCGCGCAGGCTGGTGGTTGGGTTGAAAGGCGAGAGGGGGTGCGGGGGCTCTTTTCTAAAAACATAGGGTTTTCAGTGGAAACCTTCGTTGCCGGTGATAGATTTATAGACCCTCACTTTCACCGTCCATCTGCTGGGCTACCTGACCCATTTTGTTTTGTTACATCTTAACCCTAGATTCTCTTAGTTCATTGTTACGTGATCACTATTCATTCATAAATTTTACTACATTCTGTTTTTATTTTTATTATTATTTTTTAATATATTATATATAGTTTAAGTAAGTGTATATTTTTTAGTTTTCATCGTCAGTGTTATTTATGTACAATGGAAAATGAAATACAGTCTAAGTTAAAAGGTCGTGTAGTTAATAGTCAAAGTAGAGAAATAATTTCAAATGTTTACACATTTATGAAACAAGAAGCTGACAATAAAGCTACAACGATTCCAATTGCCAGGGCCCGTGATTTTAGAGTTCAAAGGGTTTGATTTAGCTACTAAGTGTATATTACTAAGGAATGTGATTCTCAGTGAAGACATGACTCTAATTTTGGCATTTTTGGCGTTCTACCTAATGAACTTATTGTAAATCATTTTTTCTATTTTTATATAAATTAAACACTTATAAATGATGTATTTTATAAATATCCGATTAATTTTTCCAATAAAATTATATTTATATTTTTTTTCGATTTTTTCCAAGAATTATTATTTTTTTAAAACGTACTTGTAGTGGTATTAAAAGACATATATTTACAGTTAAATATGTAGGAGTTTATTGTTAAAAAATTTTAAAAACACTTAAAAACAATAAAGGATTTAATATAAAAAAATAGTCAACACTAAAGTAAAGTTTAAAAAAAAAACAATAAAAATAAAAACAGAAAGTAGTAAAATTTACGAATGAATAGTGATCACGTAACAATGAACTAAGAGTAGTAATCTAGGGTTAATTCTTGACTAACGTGTTACGTTTTAATTTAGGTTGTTGTAGCCACACCTGAATATTTCTTATTTAAATGTATGTTTATTTTAATTGTTAAAAACAAAGTCTATTAACATAACTTACATTTATTTACAAATACATTTAAATAATTCTTGAATAACGTGTGTCGTTTTAATTTAGGTTGTTGTCACACATACAATTTTTTTGATAGTACATATACATTTAAATATTTTATAATTATAATTTGTATTTATATTTATCATAATGAAAGACACTAATATGTTATGGTACATTTAATATTTCATAATACTGTAAATCATAGTCTGATACATATTTACATTGCCTTTATAAACATCCCTTTTAGTAGGCTATGGCATAATAACACAGCACAAAATTAGTGTCGGGTCGGGCGGAAAGGAGCAAACAATGCCCATAGGCTCTCCATCAGTATGTTTTCTGCGAAGATAGTAGCGAAGGGTTCGTGCGCACAGATAGACGGCTTTACTATACCCTATTACAACCATAGTACAATAATGATGGTATCACAAAAGCGATAGATTTATCTTGACAGGTTACCACTGTTTCAGTGGTGGTGTAAATAATTCTGATGAAGTGTTTCACCCATTTAGAATGTCACTTTCTTACATAATGTAAATAAAGGACATTTTCTTTAAAAAGACTTATAAAAATGGTACTACTGCCATTATTAATAAATGAACAAAGAAGATTTTAATTCAAATCCATCATCTGTGACAGATGTTTTATGAGTTATAACACAAATTTGAAGAACATAGATGTAGGATGTAAAGGACGCAACAAGATCTGAATGTCCAAGAACGGCCCAAATAGAAGAAATGAAGCATATGTAAGTTTAGCCCTGACTCAGAATCAGTAGTAGATATGGAACAGTTCTATAATCCTATAGTCGAGGACAGCTCAGCCATTGATAATATTAGAAACTGTATAATAATATTGTATTGGTATTAAAATCATATTAGACACTAATCAACACTGATCTTTATTGTATGCACGAACTTCAATATAAATACCAATTCATCTTCCATAACTATATATATATATATATATATATATATATATATATATATATATATATATATATATTATATTATTAATTTTATTATTATTATTTACAAGTTCTGAACTCATTCTTCATACTTAAATGTTTTCTATCTAATTGAAACAGTTCTATAACCCTATAGTCGAGGACAGCTCAGCCATTGATAATATTAGAAACTGTATAATAATATTGTATTGGTATTAAAATCATGTTAGACACTAATCAACACTGATCTTTATTGTATGCACGAACTTCAATATAAATACCAATTCATCTTCCATAACTATATATAATTATATATATATATATATATTATTAATTTTATTATTATTATTTACAAGTTCTGAACTCATTCTTCATACTTAAATGTTTTCTATCTAATTGTTGTTGTTTATTTCTATAAAAAATAGCGAATTTGTCTTCTTATTACACATTTTGTGAAATTATCAAGTTTTATAAAATATTTGGTCTAGGGGTTTTGGAGAGCTGAAAAATGGTTTCTTTTGTATAAAGAAACAACACTACATACACTCCTCTTACTAACACCAATTTGGGTTGAAACTTTCATCACAACAGTCTTTCAACATGTCTCTATTATCAGTCAATAACTGTTTATAAGCATTTATATCAAACTTATCGTTACATATATAATTTTGCTCTTTTTGTTTATGTTCACTGGTTGAAAAGTTTTCAAATAGGCAACTGACTGACAACTGTAAACCCATTGTGCCTGTCATCGGCTGTCATTAACCGATCACATGAACAACCCCTGCGTTATTGGCTCTTACCCCTAGAGCACATGCAACTTTCACCTCTAGTATGCAGCACTTCTCTGCAAACATCCGCTGATTGTTTTGTAATTTAAATTTCTCTGCTGGGACCAGCGAATTCCATGACCATGAGCAGTCATTATTACAACCAGATACAGCTACTAACTACTGTTATCTTGAACATTGTATTGTTTACTGTGAAAGTCAAAGTACGTTGTGAGTTGCTGAGTTTTATTTATGTAGTATGAGTAGAGGGAAGAAAAGCCAATTAGGTCTATATTCTAACTTTGCAAAGAAACTTACGTAAAGTTTACTATAATAATTATATTACAAGTTGTAGGATACAACTGGTACACTATAATTTTTAAATGCTACACAATTTTGTGTAGTGTGTTTTTTTTGCATAAAAACCAGCAAAAAATGGGCTTTGATTGGACTGGATGTTTGAAATTAGCAAATAATAAATTATTTTGAAATATTATTTAACAAATTAAATGAATAAATTAAAGCCCACTTAAGCAAGTGATATCTTAACTATTTTAATTCAGTACAATAACTGAACTTGTGCTAAAAAATTCTATGTAATTTGATAACTCTATATTGGAAAATATTTTACAAAATCTCTAAAATTATATTTTGTTTGTCTAAAAATTACAAATAAAAACAAAACAATAAATTTAACATGGTGTATACCAATAATCGACTGTTTCTAGATGTTTTTGTGTTAGTCTATTCTCGGGTTACGTTTCTGGGTGCTAACTTAACCTTCTAACTGCCTATACATAACGCTTTCACGTTTTTTTCATCGGGTGAAATAATTTCAAAAAATTTGCCAAAAATAGAAATTCTATCCCAATCATAAAGTGATCAATAGCTTTTTTTTAGGAAAAGGTTCAAATTAATCATATATGTAACTAAAAATTTGATTGGTGCAAAATTGTAAAAGTTATAAGCTCAGGAAGCAAAAAATTTCAAAAGCGGAAATTTTTTTTCTAAATTCAGGCCTAAATAAATACTATTAAATTTTTTTGTAATTTTATACAAAATACACAAAAGTTTCATAATTTAGTTGTGAATAGAAATATGTAAAAACTTTTACCAATTTCAAAGTAGTTTTTATGAAATAGAATTTTTTATGTCCGTACTACACAACGGCACTAAAATTTGGCCTTTTGAAACATCAATCTAAAATGTATCCTTTTACCCAAAAATGAAATTTTATATACCAAATTGTAGAGAATAAATCATAGAATAGAACTGTAAACTTGAACATTTTATATAACTTACCATTTTGTAATCAGAAATTACGAAACGAAATTTCGTTATGTATGTTATGAACCCACATACAAACATAACCTACACCGTTACTAAATAAACCTTTTATAAAACTAATTTCACTAAACAAACACAATAACAAACACTACACTTATTTATTTATATATAAAACAAAATTTCATAAATGTTATTCAATATAAATCACCAAAATAACATTCAATTCAGATCAAACATTTACTTCTAGAAGCACTAACCTAAAACGTGGTTTTAGATACAATGGCGGATGACTTTCAACCGTAAAAATGCAAGGTTTGAC
Source organism: Aphrophora alni (assembly GCA_963513935.1). Taxonomy (NCBI): domain Eukaryota; kingdom Metazoa; phylum Arthropoda; class Insecta; order Hemiptera; family Aphrophoridae; genus Aphrophora; species Aphrophora alni. The sequence goes on from OY740765.1 coordinate 92,453,626, forward strand.
GGTGAATTGCTGCCAACTCATTAGAGCTAAATGTAAAAAACCAAATACCAAAGGAATCAGTGAAGCTTTATCTACAAAACCGTGTAAAGAGAATTTTAGAAACACTTCATCTGTGAGAAACATGTCGACTTCCAAAGAAGGTTGCTAATTGGTTGAAATCTTGGCCAATAGCAAGGCTTTACGCGATCGCATAGAATAGACAAACCGTAAACGTAATCTAAGATTTGAAAGCAGTGGTAGAGAGATCGAAATGCAAGCTTTCTATTGGTGTAAATATCATTGTCCTAAAGTCGGTGTATATAACTGGTATAGGTCCTGAAAGTTGACGAAATTCAAGTGTTCCGTCGACGCTCGAAGCAGCTGTTTAGAGTTCTGCAATTACTCCATCGATCATTAGACATGTTTGTATTCATTTTAGAAAAATATGGTAAATACAAAGATTAAAGTTTGAAAAGTTTCCTTTCCAACGGTATAAAGTTTATTGAGATTGGATGCCTGGGTTCTCAGTTTCAATTAATAATCAAATCAGTGGTTCAGTATTTTATTAACTCTTTATCATTGACATTAAGCTTACGTCTACTTCCCTAATACATCAATACAATATTTTAATGCAACACAATAATAAGAATCTAATTGAAACATTAAGACAAAATAATACTCAAACGAAGTATTTATTATACAAATTAATTACTCAAAATAATTACTCAAAATAATTACTCAAATCAATTACTCAAATTAATTACTCAAAATAATTACCGTACTCAAATCAATTACTCAAATTAATTACTCAAAGCTCAAAAGTATTCCAACTATCCTTATACTTTAAATGAAAGAAATTATAAATCTTCTAACTGGTGATTTTACACACACATATATATATATATATATATATATATATATATATATATATATATATAGAAATGCTTGCTTACTGTCTGTTGAGTAGAATTCCTGAGCCAAATTCCTGCACCACGGCAATCGACCTGCCGGTATCATCAAGAGCTCCAGAAGATGGAAAAGACCCCCTCCAAATCATGCTGACCGCTCATATACCTTTAGTTCTCTCTTTTGTCCTAGTTCAGTTGCAAGACAAGCATTTCAACATTTTTTTAACTGTTTCACAATAGTTGGATCATTCAGAGTTTTGTGAATATAAGTTCTTCCTAATATAACCTAATATTAACTTATTCCTAACAGTATTATGAGGACAATTGTAATAGGTTGTTTTCCAAAATATGAAAATTAGGTAAAAACCAATAACTATTCTTAAATTTGTATTTGTTTTACAATTTCATTTGTTTTCAGAAAAATAATTTCACTAAAAATTTGTTAAAATACAAATTCATTAGTTAAATTACATATGGATTTCTATTGAACAATACATATGAACTGTTAAAAAAAATTCCAATATTGCATTGAAAAAATTTAATGAACAGTACTAATTTCTCCCTCATGTGCCTTATAATTAATATATAATTGAATTACTATGTTTAATCTTACTATCAATTTTAAAAAGAAAAAGCTCGTCCATTCACCAATAATATACAAATCTGTCTTCTTCTTTTAGAGAAGGGAGAAAAATTCAATTAATTAAATGATAAACTTGATCATGAATTTCCATAGTTGTGATGAAATCAACTCTTTTATTATGTTAGTAAGCCAAATGAAGTCTTTTGAAGATCAATTTATATTTACTGTTACTGTATCTGTAAATAGATATAACCCCAATATTTTTTACATTCTAAAAAAAAAATACATAGTTTGTTGTCATAACTATGTAAATATACATAGTTTACTCTACAGCAAGTAAAATGATTTTGATATAATTTGGCAAAATGATTTTAGTTGTTTTTTTAAATAATGCAAAATTTAGGTCTCATAATACCAAAACTCAAAATTTTGATTTAATTGTGGTAAAATGTAGGATTTAGACTCAAAAAAAAATAATTTAGTCGACATCTCCCCAAAAATACCATTTCGTGCATTACCAGTGAAAATTTTTTTTTTCCTTCTAAATGACTTTACATAATGCCTGTTAGAAGAAGGAGGAGTAGGAAATGCACGGAAAAATATAACACTATAATCAGACTCAAACACTATAAACCTTTAACAGTTTACTAGTTCGAACTGTGGTGAAATAAGTAGCCTAAGTGCTCTTCTGCTAACCGACCTATGCCGTACTCCACAATAAAAAACCAAAAAAATCAATCAACAATGGAGGAGCTGTAAAAAGACGTAATTTCTCAAAGTTTGGTAAAATAAACAGATTAATAGCCTAACAGTGTGCAAAATTGTAGTAAAAAAAATGGTGGTCCAAAAATAACCCTTCCCCCCCAAACAAAAATAAACCATGACAGTCATTATTAAATTATTAATTTTAATCAAAGACGATTTATCCTTTATAAAAGTATATGGCATAAGCAAAGCAAGTTTAGGCTTTATTTAAATTTAACTATCATACCTGATAATATATATATATTTTTTTTGTCTAGTATTTAGTTTTGTAGAGGAGTTTGTGAGAAAGTTAGTGAAATGTTTTTGTACTGTTTATTATTAACAATGGTTCTCATAGATTACTAAACTTGGCTAACTTATTTTTTCTTAACTCCAAAAACACTCCAAAAAGCACTGAGATAAACATTTGGTTTTATGTCAATGTGTTTGTGAAGTGTCTTTATTTTCGAATTGTAGCGTTGTTTCTGGTTTCCGTACCAGATAAAAGTTTTAGTGTTTTTATATAGTTATTGGTTTATTCTAATGTTTATTTTGTACTAAATTTTAAAATAGCAGCAAGAGATGGAGAACAAAGCTTTTTGAGTAGTGATAAAGACATTCCAGATGTGCGGAACACACAATGAGATTTATGAAACAGAATTCAAAGACGAGGACCCAGACCATCGGCTATGGTTGATTTTTACAAATGGTATGCAACAAATTACTTTTAAAAAGGAGCAAAAATCTCTAGTTCTTTTGTCAGGCCAGAGTAAGTCCTTCAATTATTTTAATATGCTTCTTGACAAGATTTTTTCAGAGAATATCGTAAAATTCACACATAACCATGTTTTGGAAGTATTTTTTCTCCTGCTCTAACTCCTAAATCTTGTTAACAGACGCCTCATTTTCTTGTTTTAAATCACTCGAAAAAGATTATAAATAACACAATTATTATACTATATTTGGAATATCTTGTTTGTATATAAATTATAGGCTATATCAGATGCAAATAACAAACTTTAATCTTTCTTACCTTTCTTTACTACTATTTTCAGATGATGCTTCACTACCACTTTCTTGTTTTAAATAACTAGAAAAAGATTAACCAGATGTTTCACTCTGTTGTTTTATATCACTCGAAATAGATTTAGGATTTCCTGGTTTCACATCTAAACTAGCTTCATCTATATTCGTCAGGGAATCACAACTGTCGGAATCACAACTGTCAGAATCACAACTGTCGGAATCACAACTGTCAGAATCACAACTGTCGGAATCACTAAATAAAGTAATTTCTTCTATTCTCTTAGAGTTAATTAAACTTGCACTCGGTTTGGACACAGAAGCCATATATTCCATTATTGCATTAAATGTACCATCTGCAAATCCGTACCTTGATACTGGCAACCTATAGTTAGAATCTGTCATTCTGAAATGATTAAGTTTTGTATCTATAATGGAATCTTTAGTGAAACTTTTAGATACTGTACAGATGAATAATATATCATCATCAGTATTTTCTTTATTAGTAGAGAATTTTGTTTCATTGCTACATTCGTTACTACATTCATTGTTGCTCTCATCGTCATTAGAAACTGTTATTACTTCATAAACCCTGTTTTTTTTCTCTTCTTGAAGGTCATAAACCACACTCAATTCACTATCACTTGACGAGTCGGGCTCAACTACCAATTGCTTTTTTATCTTTTTCACACAATTAAATTCACCTTCTTTGCTATCAATACTCAAAATAGTTTTGCATTTTTTATCCAGCTTTTTTCTTTTTAAAGTGGCTGGTTGAACATTTTTTGCACTATCATCATTATATTGAGCTCTACTAGCACTATCATCATTATGTTGAGCTCTACTTGCACTATCATTGTTATTTTGCCTTTTAGATCTCGTCAGCATTGTTTTCACTAGTCCTAAATCGAAAGAATTTGGCAGCAATTTGAATTCACCATTAGGTGCATTGAATTTTGTAATAACTATATAATTATGGTTTACTATAAGTAATTTATCACAACACTTGGAAGTATATAAATAAGGGTTAAAGAAAGCCAAAAGCTTAGTTGTTTATAGAGTGTTTGGTTGAAAGAATTTTATCAGCTTTAACATTACCGTTAGCATACATAAAATATCACAATATATTTTAGATGTATGCCACTGAAATAAACGAGAACACACCGTCTGATATTGAAGAAGTCACAGTTGCTGCAGGTGCTGGGCAATGATCTTGGGATTATCTAGCATGTGAAAATCTAAAACAAACAAAGAGTGAAATATTAGTTTTAACAACTTGATATTATTTGTAGACTAGTATAGTCTTCATTTACAGATTAGTCATATTAGGTTTTATTTATAGAAATATGCTTGTACTGCAGTTTAAAAAATAAATAAATAAAATGTAGTTCGGAGTATCCAAAAACATATTCTAAGCATCCCTCCACTCAGTTTTTGGGACAACACTATTTAAAATAAGACAGCCTAAAACATTATTATACTGTTTAACTCATTTCTATCGCATTTTGGAATAGATTGTCAAAAGAGCAACGTTGTTTTGTTATAAAATTACTTAAGGCCTAAGATGAGTACATTTTACAATCAAGCTATTTTTTGGCCAGTTATGTAGAGTAGTGAAGGGGGTTCTACTAATTTTTCCCCACTATACAAAAAATTATCAATAAATAATTATTGTATATATAAATACCAGGGACATTTAGATGTTAATGTTTTGTTTAAATTGGTGACTGAAAAGTGAAATATGTCACACAACTTACTGTGACAACTTTGAACTTAGAGGTGTCTAAAAAAACACTGATTTTAAATGTGAAACTTTTAAAATTACACAGTAAAATTTTTCCTATGTGGTTTCATTATTGTACTAACGAAATATCCCAGTAATCAAATAAGTATTGTTACCCGGTTATAAAACAGTGCTTATTTTTTCCACTTAGTATTGCTGAGTGTATTTATTCCCCGTGCCTAATCCATCGAGTTATACTTATAAGATGTCACTAAATTTAAATTGATTGTTGCAATATAAATTTTAAAGCATTAATTATCTCTTTGATATTTCTTCATTCATTTTTATTTCTCCTTAAATATATGAATGATTTCATTCAATGGAAATGATGGATACATATTTTCCATGTTAATCTATTAATATTTATTCCAAATAAACAATTTTGGTGATTTATTAATAATGGCCTTATAGTATGTCATGCATAGTTTGTTATGAACTCTGTCGGCTTAAGCAACTCTCACTACCATACACACACACTCTCTCTCACATGCCATTCTACTTCCAACTCGACCCTAGCCTATGGCCACCTACCAAACACTGCACTACCAGATTGCAACTTTTTACATTTGTAATTTTATTTTCTTGTTAACCTATTTATGGAATCTTTACATGAAGATGGAAAAGTTAGTCCAAACGTGACATAATTTTGACATATAGAAATATATCAGGGTGTATATTTTTATAACACCATCAATATTTTAATACCATTTAATAAAAAATAAACTATGTGTAATTAAGACTACATGGTCAAAATTAAAACTGATTATAGTTAAAGTATTTTTAGTTGTGTGATAAAATTAGAGTAATATTTTTCGAAACTTTGATGGTTCCAAACTCGAAAGAGCATGTAAGTGTTTATGTAGAAAAACCTTCGTGTGAATGAGATTAAGTAGGCCAAATTTTAGAAAGGAAACTTTTAACTTTTAATTTTTATGTAAGTAGCATTTCTATAAATGATATGAATATAAGTTTATAATAATTATATCTGCTGGGATCTTCATCATTAGTCTGAGAACAATCTTTTGCCAATAATAACATTGATTATTATTTATATTTGTCGTGTGTTTCAAAGTTCCTCCATCTTCGAGACCTACTTATTACTCAAAAATTGAGGAACTCCGCAACACGTCGACAAATATTAATAATAAGACAAAGCTATTGGTAGAAGAGTGAACTCAAACTAAGTATTAAATACTATTTTCAAATTAAAGTTATTTTTACATTTATAAGTAAAAGTTGTATGTTTGTATATATTAAATAAAGTTGTATTGTATTTTATATTAGGCATACTGGATAACGAACAAATATTTTAATTTCAATTATTTTAGAATTATTTTATTTTAGTGCTTGATAATTCATTCGATGGCATAAATAAAAGAATACAAAAATGGTCTGTCATCGGTCACAGCACTAGGCACCTAGAGAGAGGGAATAACCATGCACAGGCACATGGACGACAGCAAAGGGTGACAAATTGACAGATATTCCTTAGGTGTACCTAATAAAAATAAAATTAATGTTACTATTTTCTCTCAATTTTCAGAAACTATATCTTATAATAACATAAATTTTATGTTATGTAATGCAAAGTGTATTGCATGATTTTCCTTAAAAATATGTATTCCTTACAAAATTATATATATATATATATATATATATATATATATATATATATATATATATATATATATGGTACCTTTATAGTGTATACTGCTATTGCTATTTTATAGATAGCATTAATATAACTGTATTTGCTCCATGGTAACACATACTTAATGGTTAATACATACTATAGTATTATTTGGCCATATGTTACAACTTTTGGCAATAATTGTTTATAGCAGAACCGGTGGGTGGTGACGCTTGACCCAGATCTGTCAAACAGGTTTCTAGCCAGTGTTCAGTGGTGGGGGAACCGTGCGCCTCAGTCTGACTCTGTATGTGCTACTAGGCACATCACATTGTGCGACATAAACCGATTGCTTATAGTTTACTCGTGCTATTGTAAAGTACTTACGCTGGATGTGTTTAAACTGCTTATGTTTGTGATATTTTCTTTTCGTTATTAGTTGTTGTATTTGTTACACTTTAAAGGTAATATGGAAAGAAATCCCAATTTAAATAAAATAGGTCGAAAGAAAATTATTCATAGCCAGGCAAGAGAGCTTATCTGTAACATTTATAAATTCATGAAGAAGGAAGCAGAGGAAGGGCCAATACTATTAGAAAAGGTTCAAGAAAGAGTAGCTCTAGCCACAGGAACATCACACAACAGTGTCCAGCGAATTCTTAGGGAAAGTAAAAGTAATGTGGAAGTTGGACAACCTTTCTCAACCCCACGTAAAAAACGCCCAAGAAAAAAACCAAAAACAGAATTAGATCATTTTGACAAGTGTGTGCTACGAAGAACTATAAATGAGTTTCATGTAACAAATGGCCAACGTCCAACTTTAAAAACGTTACTACCAGTTTTGAGGGATAAAATAGATTTTAAAGGTGGGAAGTGGGCTCTTACGGAAGTTATTAAAGAGTTGGATATAGGTGGAGAAAATCCCATGACAATAGACAAATTTTAATTGAAAAACCTGATATTAGAGAAAAAAGGCTTAACTATTTGAGAGCAATACAAAAGTACCGAAAAGACAACCGAACAATAGTATATATGGATGAAATCTATGTTCACACCTCACACACTAAACCACATTCATGGTCTGATAACTCAAAAGATGGCCTTCATAGTCCAATATCCAAAGGGCAATATGCAATAATTGTCCATGCTGGGTGTGAACAAGGTTTCATAAATGACGCGTTGTTAATTTTTAAATCTGGGCAGAAGAGTGGCGACTACCATGACGCTATGAATTATAAAAACTATGAAAAATGTTTAAATGAAAAATTAATTCCGAATCTTCCTCGTAAATCAGTGTTGATTATTGACAATGCATCGTATCATAATAAAGAACTTAATACTGCACCGAATTCCTCAACAAAATAATGTGACATAATTTCATGGCTTATACAAAATAACATTCCATATGATGAAACCATGCTCAAACCGGAACTTTACCAACTAATCAAACTTAATAAAAGTAGAACTAAATTGTATAAAATAGACTCTCTCTTAGCAGAATACGGCCACAGTGTGCTCAGACTCCCCCCGTATCATCCAGACTTAAACCCAATCGAGATGATTTGGGCGACAATTAAGGATTATGTTGCTTTGAACAACACTACATTTAAAACAGATGACTGCATACGATTCGTAAAAGAAAAAGTAGGTCTGATTACTGGAGAGGATTGGTCGTCCAGGTGTAAACATGTCATAACAGTCGAAGATGATTATTTATCTACAGAACCTTTAATTGACGAACTGACAGAAAGGATAATTATTAATTTAGGTGACAGTGACATTAGTGACAGTGATAGTGACATTAGTGGTGTGGATCTGTTGTAAACGTTTCGTAAAAAGAGTAAGTATATTTTATGTTTATTTTGTCTGTTGATTAGTTTAGAGTTAAGAGTATAATCTTTGTTAGTTATATAGTTACTGTTATTTCAGTTTGTGATTGAAAGACAAGGTAAAAATATTAATATTTCTTCTTTTAAATATATTTTCTAAGAGTGGAACCAAGAAGTTCTCATGTTGTTTTTTATTTATAAAAAAACAATATTGATATTTGCTATGTTCCTGACTATTTAGGTTAAAAAGTGAAAAGACACAATTTTATTATAAGTTTTTGATGTTTTTTTTTTACAAATTGTATTTAGTAAAATAACTTTTTAACAATCCTTTTATATGCCTTCTATTCATGAATCGAGTATTTTATAAAGGAGTAATAATAATATTTACTACATTTTAATTTGCTCAAGTTACATTTTCATTGTAGACAATTGTCTCATAGTTATAAATTGCATTTTCAAATATTTTTCCATACCACGTTCTTCAATAATTTTTCAGAAGTAGTACAATTCATACATATTCTATTCTCAATGTACATTTGTTCGCTATTTTGTTTATTTTAGGCTTTCTAAAATTTCATATTGTTTTTTGTAGTTGTAGTTGTTATTCCAGCAACTCAAACAAATTATAATTTGTTAAAAGCAATTTTAAAACCAATAATACTTAGTACTTCATTAGTTCATACTATCCGCTAAAGATGTTAAATTTTTATTTTATAAATTATTACATTGAAGTAACAAACAAAAATGCAGCGCTGTTAACAAAAAAGAATAACATCTCTAATCAAAGTATGTAAGCCCAGTTCCCCTTCGATGGCTAGGTTCCCCCACTCCAAGCCCTACACCTCTCCCTCCAAGCTTCACCACTTACTGACCGGGCTATACTTTGCTATGAAATAGGCAAAATATAAAATAATTTTATCTTAAATATCTTATCTTTTCCATCAAAGATGGTTATCTTAGACAAAGATAAAGTCACAGTATAACAAACACACAGAACACAATTCTCACAAAAAATACGCCTTTATATAACTATTTGAGTTATAGTTTGATTGGTGTAGCTCGTTTATCACTGAAGAGGACGATCTTGTCGTTGAAACGCGTCTGATAATTAGGCGTATTTTTTGTGAGAATTGTGTTCTGTGTGTTTGTTATACTGTATAATTTTTCTCATAAGTCAAGCTCAACATTTAATATAAAGATAAAGTCTTCAAATAAAAAATAAAAAAATAGTGGAAGTACCATTTTATCAGGAGATCCTTCATTAGCCTATGATATCTCATTTTGTGTAGGGGACCTTAGAGATCTCGCCAAGATCAATGATCTATAAATGTCAGTAATAAAATGAAGAAATTCACATCTATCATAACAGTGTGCCGACTTTAAGGTTTAGACTTCTCTTTTAGTCATGTTTATCTGAAGATGAGATCGATAGAATATAGTTACCTTCCAATTAAAATTATGAGCAAATGACTTGGTCCACCATATCTTGTCTATTTTGGTATTTTATGTTTTCTGATTAATTTTTCTTTACAGAGTTGAAATTGTAGTTAATATAAAAGAATAAATAAGCTGTTTATTCCCAAATATTTGACTCTTGTTATGAGTTAGGGATCACACAGTAAGGACATTTTTACTGAAAGTCAATCTTCTACCTATGACCATACCTACAACAGGTTTTAATAGTTAATCCAAATGTTGTATTTGGTGAATTTTAATTTATTTATTTTTAAATATACACTAATTTGAAGAAAGATACAATTTTTTATTTCGTTATCTATCTGTTCATTATTTACAATCATATGGTAAATTATATGGAGTCTATGTCTAAAACATGTAATGTAGGGCCAAAGACAAATTTAATCTGTGAAGATTGTAAGCAAGAGTTTAACAGTTGTCTACTAGCTTTAGGATGAGCAAATCTAGAAGAAATTTGGGTCTTAGTCTAGAGGTTTCACCCATGTACAGCACAAATAGACAACTACACAAAACTGGAAGCAAAAGTAGGTAAGCCAATTTGGAAATACTTTAAAACAGATTATGAAAGCTATAAAAGAAATTTAAAAGAACAATGGGAAAAATGCTTGATTTCAATATTGCTCATCAATACTTTGTAAGAAAATCCTGATAATACTTGAACAATAAATAAACCACCAGTTTGTAGAGTTTTTACAACAAAAGGAGCTAAAAATCAATGGCAGAAAGAAAAGGTGTAAATGATCAAAACAAAATTATAAGATCATTACAACAGACTAACCGTTTAGAGGGCTACAATTACTTGAGCAATCGAATGAGAACATAGTTAAGTTACTGAAAACTTTGGGAAAGACATTAGGATTTTAATTGACCTATTCAACGTTTTTTTAAATTTTTTTATTTTATTTTATTATTATTTTTTAATTAGTTATTAAGTTATATAACAAATCAACCTAACCTAACCTATTCACATTTATTTAAATAAATACTTTATTCCTAAACATGATGACCTTGATGGTTTTAGACAATTTAGCTAAATAAATTCTTCTAAAAGTTGCAACATTATGTAGATACTATAACAGGTTCAACATAGTTGTATATAGGCTACTATAGCGTTAAATGGAATGAAGTTTTAGGCCTAAATGAATTTTACAGTGGACAAGTCTTCCTGATAATGTTATTCTAGTTTTCACATGTCAGTACTGATGGGTGTATGTGTGTGTGTAATTGTTTACAAAGAAAGTCACTACTTTTTAACACACGTCACAATTTTTTTTAACATGTTCTACATAGGCCTACCTCATTTCTTATAATAAAATAAGTTTTCAATGCGGAGTTAACTTTTTCAACTTTTCTAGGTATTAGGTCAATTAACCTTCCGTTGGTAACATGAATCATGAACTGGTCGTTGGTAACACGGGGTGACTAGTCATCCCAACAAATAAAACTTGTTTAAATAATTAAATTTTGCAATATTAATGCTTTAAAAGTATGTAATTGTATGGTTAATCCATCTTCTATAGACTTTGTACGAAAGAGTTTTTTGAATACAAAAAAATTAAATCCATTTAAAACACGTGTATTTAAAGAAAGGCAAGAAATGCTATAGTTTTTAACTTTTAATTTCAACAAGCAAGTTTTTGAATATCTATTTGATTCATACCGTAAAATAAATAATAATTACTGTTACAAAAACATTTCTAATATATATATAATTGGTATAAAAACATATGATCGTTTGCATAATACAGTAAAGATGGGAAGAAAATTTTGTTGAGTCTGGCAACATTATGCAAAAATTAAAATTTATATAACTTCAAAAAAATTAAATCATTCTTACAGTTTTTTTAATACAAAGTTCAAATGCAATTTTCAATAAACTTCTTTACGGTGAATACTGCAAGCTGGTTGACCACATTTCGAACAAGCTGTTTTCACTTTTTTATCTTGTGATTGAGGACAAATATAGCACCTTGCATGCTTAGCCAACTTAGCTGGAGGAGTCAAAGAGGGCTGTGGGTCTTCTATACAAAGAACTGTCTTGATGATACCTCTTAAATCTTTATGTAGGTTTTTTGGAGTTTTTGCTCCATATGTGTTCTAGCTAGTTGAAATCCAAGGCTCTTGATAAATTGTCTTCTTACAATTTGGTCTGTTTTAGTCTATTTTCCAAACAATACCAATGAATTTACACCAGTTTGGTTTAGAATAACATAAAACATGCGCAAAGGCCAACGTCTAGTTGCTCTTGAGACAGAGTAGGCATGTACCATTTTGTCAAAAGTGTCCACTCCTACTTTAGTTGAATTATAAAATTCAATAACAGTTGGTTTTGTTTTGTTTCTGGGTTTACTTCTGGATGATTGTGCATAGTTGATATAATTAGAACCCATCTGCGTTTTTTGGGGGTACATGACATCAACATAGTTTTGTTCAAAAAAGCAAATTGTGAAGAGTCTACAGGTTTACGCTTGTCAGCCAGAAATGATAGGCGAATTTCTGTTTTATTACGCCTACAAAAGTCAAATTGTGATTTTTTAATATCTGATCTGCTAATGGGATTGAAGAAAACCAATTGTCACAGATAATATTTCTCCCAGTACCATGAATAGTTTCCAAAAGTTTGTTTACATAATAACTAGCAGAAGTTTTGCATGGCTACTTTTCAATGTAAGGAATTGCGTTTATCATGTAAAAAATTCTTGCATCACACATTGTTACAACTTTTATCCCATATTTATCAGGTTTTTTGCAATACACACTATGGACATCTTCCACGGAAACCCAAACGTTGTTCATCAATTGTGGCGTATGCATGTGCTTCATAGAGTGGTTTGCAGTGTGATGAACTTAGTCCAAAGATCTCAAATTGGAGAAAATTTATCAGCCCTATTTCTTTTGGTTCTGTCATCAAATTTCAAGCATGCCAACAAAAATTTTAATCTGCACATTTTAATCACTCATTACAGATTTATAAAACAGTGATCCATATGGAGACCACATTTCCTGGACTCTAAGATGTCCATCCTTTTGACTACCCGCTGTGTATAGCAAACCAATTAGCCCCAACATTTCAGTTGAATTGGTATCTTGTAAGAATCACTGATCAGAATTATATTTCAATTTTCGTCTAAAAATTTCTTGGTTAGTGGGAGTGACAATCATATCTATAAGAGAAGTACCAATCAAATGATCAAATGCATATTTTTCAGGAACAATATTCAAACCTTTCCCTTTAACATGAGGTATTCGTACAATATTTCGAATAGCAGTTCTAGTCATAGGTGGTGACATAAGAGACCATATATGTCCATTTTTACCTTTAATTATTGTTCTTTCCTCCTCAGGTACTTCAGTGTCTGAATCAGCTTCTGTTTCCGAATTGAGCTGGGATTGTATCTCAATATTATCTTCAAAAGAAGTTATAGAACCTTCATCACTGTTTCCAAATTCATCCTATAACATACCTCTAACAATATCACTAAAGTTAGGATCACTAATATAAGCCATTATGTAGTAAACAATAATGCAAAACAAAAATACAACACACAAAAATCACACACATGGTTAGTAACAGGGGTGTCACACCACCCCAAGCCTTTCAAACAAACCACTTTGGAAAGAGCAACAAATTCAAAACTCTATACTTGGACACACCCAGGGCCGGAACTAGAAGATTTGTCAGGGGGGCAAATATCAGTTTGCCGCCCCATCACCCCTCCCTCCTCCCTCCTCCACTATTAAAATACAATACCTATGTAAGCTATTTTTTACATGCGGTAGTTGAAATTACACACCATATGTATATTATGAAGAAGTTTCATTTATGAAAAGCACTTATTTATTACATTAATACACTTATACATGAATAATACAAATTTTTTTTTGTATTTGTAACTCAATTGCAAATACGCAAAAAATTACGTCATAAATGTCATTTTAGCTTGGTCGGAAGTTGGAATGTTATTTATTATTTTACACAAACGGGCTTTTAAGCCCAATTTAAACAAAATTAACAATTTTATAAGAAAACAATTAAATTACAATAGAATTAAAGTAGATTTAAAGTTGTAAAATGATTGCATTAAAACAAAAAAAAAAAAAATATATATATATATATATATATATATATATATATATATATATATATAGTACTAACACCATTAGATTCAATTAAGATAATTATCACAATTAGACAATTGATAGTCAGTTAGAATAAACTATAGATATAAATATACATCAGGAATATTTAAAAGGAATATATATTTTTTTAATGAATATATTATCACAATGAGATTAAATAAAGGTAATTATCACAATTAGACCATTGATTTTCATTATAATTCAATATAAATAAACTATAGATATAAATATACATTAGGAATAAAACTAAATAGCAAAAATATTTAAATTAACTAACAATAACAAAATAAAACAAACAAACAATTATTTAGACATAGTTGAGAAGAAAATAAAAGAACGTATCCATGAAAACAATCACATGTCTTGATATGAAATGAAAAATGTTTATTAAAAATTTTTATATATTGTACCTAAACTTGAATTCTTCGAGCCTTCTTAGCTGCAAATGTACTGATGATGTCGTCAAAATTGATAAGGGAAGCTCGTTGGTGTTCAATTGATATTATGCTTAGATTAGAGAGTCTCTCCTGTCCCATTGTCCTTCTCATGTAGTTTTTGATGATTTTCAGCTTGCTAAAACTTCGTTCTCCAGATGACACTGTAACTGGCAGCGTGAGAAACATTCTCAGTGCAGTAGTGATGTTCGGGTAGCCTTAATATTTCTCTTGCTGTGGCTTCTTTTAATTTATCGTCAACTGATAAAGCATGGTGCTTGAAACTTTCTATTTCAAATTTAAATTCTTCATTGTTGAGTTCCGCAGTGTAGATGTTTGCCAATTCTTCTGCTTTCATTTTTAAATCTTTTACTTGCATTTCTTTGATTCGAACTCCATTCAAAAATTCAAACTTGCCGTTTATGTTGTCCAAAGCCTTAAACCTGTCACTGAATTCCGTAATCATCCGGTCAATAACCTCTAACATGGCTACATGACACACATTCTCAGCACTTGTTGGAGATTCATCACCACACAGCTCATCAGGCATTTTTTTCTTTTTTCTTTGTCTTTTTTCTGAGAACTCAGATGGTTGATCATTCATACTTGCTAAGAATTTACCCTTAGTAATGGCCTCAGATGGAGCAAACTCTCTACAAGATTTCAAGAACGTTAAAAGACCTTGAAGGTTCCGGGTATCCAAATCTACTGTAAGATCTTTTCTTTGCAAAAACTCATTGACATGATTGATCTGTTTCAACAAAGCATGTCAAAATCACGCCAAAACGATGAATTTAAGTTTCCCAATATTTTTCAAAAGGGATCTGGCCTCACTTTTAGTTTGAGGTGTTGACAGATCATGGTTTATAAGATCCTTTAGAGCCTGCAAAACTTTACCGTAATGTTTATGCACAGCTTCGACAGCTTCTAATCTTGCAGACCATCTTGTCTTGCTTTCAGGTTTCAATGTCAGTGGCACATATTTTCGGAGAACTTCCCAGCGTGAAGTTGAAGCCACAAAGAAAGAATACATACTATTCAAAGTGCCGAAAAAATTCTGAGCCTCAATAGTAGCACTGGCCGCATTAGCACCAACTAAATTGAGGGAGTGAGCAGCACATGGGACAAAATATGCTAACTCGTTCTCCTGAAGTAGTCTGGACTGAACACCTTTATATTTCCCCGCCATATTTGCCCCGTTGTCATAGGATTGGCCTCTACAGTTCTCTAAGTTAAGTCCATCTTTGTCTAATTTTTTTAGGATTTCTTGGCTGAGACCTTCACCTGTTTTGTCACTAACTGGGAAAAAATCAATAAAACTTTCTTCTACCTCCGATGTATTTGTTTTGACATAGCGAACTACTTGAGTCATTTGCTCACTGTGGCTGATTTCCGGAGTGCAGTCAAATATTATGGAAAAATATTTCGCATCCAAGATGTCTTGTATTATCTTTTGCCTTATGTTATTGGCAATAATTTCAAGGAACTCATCTTGTATTTTATGTGAGAAATACGAGATTTGCCCTTTCTTATGCCGCTCTGTAATGCACTGTAATGCGATATAAGTTCTATTGTGTTCAAGAACTTTCCACTGGACGGGTCGCTGAAATCACAGTCTTCTTTTGTTTCTCGGAATGGACACCCTTGCTTTGCTAGGAATAGAATAGCATCGATAATGCAGCGCAATACTGCCTTCCAGTGAGACACTTCTTGATAGATCTGGTTTTGAATTTTTGTATCAATACCTCCCTTTCCTAAACACGATTCTAAAGCTTTCCACGAACAAAAGGAAAGTTTGTGGTTGGATGAATTTTCATGTTCAGGCAATTTTTCACAGAGTTTTTTCTAATTAGCAAGTCCTTTTTCTTTAGCTAAGGATGACACTTAATGTGACGTTAAGTGTGAAAACAGCCTGCAGGGAACACAATATAGAGCTATATTACTTTCACTATAGCATAGCCATGATCTCTTTACTTTTGATCCATTTTTGAGAACTTTATAAAACCAATCTTTGGTTAAGTTACGTCCTTCTCTGCTGCTATTATTTAAATTTGGCTCAATCAGATTTTCAATTCTCATTTTTGTTACGTAACACCTTTCCGAATCGGAAAAACTCTGTGGCCATGAACCAGGATCCCTAAAATCAAAGGAAAACTCGGACGTCTCTTGAAGATCAGTTGAAGGGCCTGGACGAGATAATAAATCATCTTCATTCGCTACATCAGTAGGACTCTTGCTAAGTTCGTCATGATGTGTGCCTTCCTCTTCAGCTTCAACATCATCTAAAATATTCAAAATAAGTTTAACTTTAAAGTTGAACTTTCAGTTTAAAATCAGTAGTGGTAATTATCTTGCTAAGTGTGTCAGGTGGAAGTCGGATTAGAGAGTTTCTATTGTAATTTATATATTACTAGCCGCTCCACCCGCCCTCCGGGTGGGTTCCCGACCGGCATCAGCGCTTTGCTCGCTAAGGGGGTTGAATAATCAGAGTTAAACCTCGGATTCGTTTTCCCCGGTCCAAAAACCCCCGGATTCCGAGTTTGGTACAAATCTATCAAGATTTCCTTACAGAACTAAATACATAATCACCTATGCACCGCCCAAGAAAACCAACCGCAGATTCGAGTTACTTGGTCCAAAAACCTCGTAAATACGGGAAATCGGTTCGATATATTTTGCCATTTTTGCGTGGAGTTGTTGTCTACGTTGGTATATCTTTTTGTGCTTTAGCGGCTAATCGGTGGGTCGAATCGCAAAAATGTAAAGGGCTTTATTTGTTCGTCTTGGCGAGCTAAATCAAATGACATCTTATACAGGAAGATCAGGGAAAAATGTGAAAATTAATGTGTTTGCACGTGAGGGCGGCGCATTGGGAGACTAAGCTCCCCCCCATGTCCTTCTCCGGGTACCCAAACGCCTAGATACGGGAAATGGTTTCGAAGTGTCCAGCCGTTTTGGCGTGATTGACACAAAATGAGCGTGTTTTACACGTGCTCTTGTCGCTTTAGCGGCTAATCGGTGGTTCGAATCGCAAAAATGTAAGTTCGTAAACCTTATTTGTTCGTCCTGGCAAGCTGAATTGAATGACACCTTGGACGGGCAGATCGGGAAAAAATTGAAAATCTTGCACGTTTACGCGCAAGCGCGGTGCACAGGTAGACTAACCCTCCTATGTCCTTCTCTAGATACGTTTCGAAATGTCCAGCTGTTTTGGCGTGGTTGACGCACAAACAAACAGAAACTAAATTCAAAATCCACTCAGATCGTTTACATTTCATCTGAAACGAATAACTACTAAAGAGGAATTTTTCAAAAATATTCAAGGAACACGAAAATCGGCTTCATCTTTAGTGAAATAGATTTAGATATAATAAAGTATTAAAAAAATTATCTTAAAGTCCGATACTATAAAGGTACAATTAATTCCTTCTCTTCTCTAATGTGGTATAATTTAGTTATTGAAATAAGAATAAATATTTGCTTACCTGATTTTTCTTTTGAGCCTTCATCTTCATTAACATTAGGTTTTTTAAAAAAAGTTTCTAATTTTGGTGTTTGTGAAAGCACCTAGGTTTCTTTCTTCCTTTTACTTTTGCAAGTTTTTTATACTCGGCTCCACTGAGTCGTTTTCTCCTATTGATAATTTGGAAACTGATAAAAACACAGCTAAAAATGTACAAAACAATTCCGTTTTCCAAACAATGATAAACGGTAACACTAATAACTAACCAACACTCTGAACACTAATACCTAAATGTAAATAAAATAAAACAACTGTCGGTTTGTAGTAACACATGCAGACAACACAACTATAGCCGTGGCGACGTGGCAACTGGCAACAGAACCTAATGTAATTTTAAGAGGAGGGTGTGGCATCGCGTCAAGGCCACACTGTTTTTGCGCCCCCGACCTCACTACCGAGCGCTCTGGCTACTAATTCATATTAGTAGTAGGCACAACACTCAATCCAGATCCACGAGCTGCGTTAATTTTGGTCTTATAAGACTTAAGAATTAACTTGGTATACAGTATAATGAATTTTATAAATTATGCAAAAAAAATCAAATAAAATAAAACAATATTGATTGTATTGTTATTATTTTGAAAACTTTTTTAATAACTTATTATTTTTTTTATAATCTTTTCAAATTATGCCGCCACCTGAAATCTGCCGCCCGGGGCACGTGCCTCCCCTGCCCCGCCCTAGTTCCGGGTCTGGACACACCTCAGACAGACTAAGGAATTCCAGGAAAACCAACATCCTACCAACAGTGCTGCCACTATTAACAAACAAAACATACCTGCTTGTGGTGACACATCACCCCTGTTACCAACTAAAGGTTAACACTTAACTAACATCATGATTTAAAGTTAAGGCCTCTTCACACCGCATGTATTAATACTCCGCCGATGTCTTAGTAAGACGTCTTAGACGTATCTCACAATGTTATCATATGGGGTAGTTCAGACCGAGTATTAATACGAAGCCTACATCGGCGAAGTATTAATACGGGAGGGAGAAATACCCCGGCTAGCTATGTGTCGCCGCCGTATCTCGACTCGCGCATGTGCACTAAGCTGTTCCTACCTCCTGGTTACAGCCTCGTCTGAACATCATCTGCTCTTGTGTTGTTGTGCTGATCGTGTGTTGTATTAATTAGTGAAGTTATAGCAAGTTTATTGATTGATGAAGTGAGGAAGCGGCCATCGCTTTGGGATTGCAAGATAGACCTTTACAGGGATAAAGGTGTAAAGGAACTGGCGTGGCAAGAAATAGCTGATGTATTACATAAACCAAGTAAGTATGCACTGTAAACAAAAGTTGTATAGGTTAGTTTGTTTGTAGCCCTTAAAGTTTATTTATATTTTGGCCCATAGAACCTAATCTCAAAGTTTGTATGTGTTTTTGAACATACCCTTCATAATAATATTGATAAGTTATATAGTTAAAAATAAACATTAGAACTTCAATACATGTAATTCATGAAACAATCGTTTTCAGACTAGAAAACAATATACCCCTAATGATGGAAGATACAACGGAAGATGAGGGAAACGATACTACCTTGCAAGAAGACAGTACGTTAAATGTGACCGTCGAGGAATCCCCCTCTCCCCAAGTTCAACAGTCGACTGTTCGGCAAAGACCTCTAAAGGGAGTTGACAAACCTATTCATTACATGAATGCCAGAAAGAAAATTAAGAATATACGGCAATCCCCTGATGATATTGATATGTTTTTTTGGAAGTTCCTCTATTTCAGTAAAACAACTCCCTTGCAGACTACAAAATAGAATCAAACGAGTTGTTTTGGATTTAATCACTCAGGCGGAAGAAGAAAATTAATTATTAATGGCGTCGTCGATATCATCGGCTACGCCTCCTGTTTATCCGTCTCCATCAAGAAGTTCATCATCTATTGGATTCATTGACAGCCAAACAGAATCTAACAGCTTTTTGAACTTCGCGTTCGCAAACTGGCACTTTGATGCGAACATTCACCGACAACACCTACCCCGATAGTTAATACAAAGTACTCGTAGTTTGCTTAACTTTACATTTCATTTCTATTTGTTATTATTAATATTTTACTATTTGTACAACCTATGTTCAGCAAGCAAACTTTAATAGCTTTTTTCTGTCATTATTATTAAAAATATATTACATTAACATAATTTTTTTAGGTTTTTTCAGTCTTTCGTTATTACATTAAATATTCTGTATTAATAAAATATTTTGGTTTCATACATACAGCGTAATCCAATGTGTTTTATTAACTGTGACATTTATTATAAGTTGTATTTTTATTCAACAATAACAATTAATACGGAACTGTTACATTCATTCCATTATTAACAGTGTATTAACAAAACGCTCATGTCCCAAAAAACAATTTTTGACCTAACAAATTTTATACGCGTATTTATACGAAGATAAAAGATATTTCTTAAATTTCGTTCACGATTAATATTTAGTGTGTACTACCTTTGAAATGACACCGCAATTATAATTTCGGGTTCAAAACTATGGGGAAAATGTGGGGATATTTTTTAACATTGACCTAATGGAAGATCAATTCAACATGGCGGTCGTGGACAGCGTGGTGTTAAAACTGAAAAACTTACCTCAAGCAAATAGCAAGCCGTTCACTAGGAGGTGTTGCTTTTCTGTAGTTGGTGTCTTCTTTCTTAATATCACTACTAATGAGCGACAAAACCTCATTAGGAAACTCTTCTTTGTTTAGCCTATAATATGTTCGAAACTTTTCATCATCACACTCCAAGTCGGCCATTAGGTGATGATATTCACCGAACTGTTCACGCCTCTTGTTTATTCGATGGACCCATTCCGACCTTCCACCTACTGCATACAACAGTACCAACTCTTCATCACTATCACTTGAATCGGTTTCCATCCAGGGCATATCAAAACCAGGCTCACACCACGGCACTGTAAACGCCAACATAAAATTTAAGTGAACTCTTCATACAACGAGCTGTTGGCAGGTAGGTAGAGGGGGAAATACGTCCTCCATGTTGCTTCTGTGTAAACGGGGCACGAAAGACGTCGCTGAGGAATTATTACGCCAAAGACGTATTAATACCTAGGCTACGTGTGGTGTGAAGAGGCCTTTACGCAATCAACATCATATGTCTGGGAGACACCTTTGGGTATTTAAATGAAAAAAGGGCATAATTAATGAGCAATAAATGTAATAATCAGTAAAATGGCTTTACATACCTATATATACATAGAGTGGACGTAGAATTAGTTCAGAAACATCTCTTCACAATGTCCTTTTTACTCTTTGAAAACAAATCACGACGCGTCTCGATAAAAACCATAAAATAAAGTCACATAAACAACATCATACGTCTCACAGATGGATAGTCCCGCAAAGTCATCAAAAACTATAAATAGCGCTGCCAAGGGGCGAGACAAAAACTGGCAACTTTCACTGAAAAAAGACCAACGTCCGACTGGCAGCTAGACAGCCGGACAAAAACAATAGGCCAGGAGGAGGGGAATTACGCCGATTTTTATTTTAGCACCCGTCATCAAGAAGTATGATGTTAGTTAAGGGTTAAGTGAATTACACATTACAATAGGTATGTACACGAATTTTTAACTTACAAGGTTAAATAAGTTGGCTATATATATATATATATATATATATATATATATATATAGCAGCCACCTTACCTGGCTACGCGTAAATTTGTAAAAAAAAGAAGAAATTGTGTGTTATTTCCCAAGCGGTCACCCATCAAGTACTAACCACGCTCGATGTTGCTTGACTTCCGTAACATAAATTCTGTAGTTTTGAAATTGCGATTTTTCAGTGAAACAATTAGCTCCGCATTGAAAACTTATTTTATTATTATCAAATAAGGTATGTAGAACACGTTTTAAAAAAAATTGCAATAAAAGCAGTGACTTTCTTTGTAAACAATTACCGACTGTGTGTGTGTGTGTGTGAACAACTTTAATTTTATTTACCATGGCTAACACACTCCCCTTATGCATTACTTGAAAAAAGTAAAATTAGACAATATTTACATAAATATGATACCGGTTGTGGATTTTTGCTGACAGGAATAACCAGTTTTACAGGTTTATACAATAGGCCTAAATGTAATATATTGATAGTATTCAAATTTACATTTAAAATAACTACTACTTGATACAACATTGTTCCCTATTCTGCAAAATATGGCTTTTGATATATCGTTTGTTTCTTAAATAGATTAGTTAAAGAATAAATACCTATGTAGAAAAACAAAGAAGTAAGAACAAAAAGTTATAGGTTAGATACACAGTATTACAACAATTGGTATCATCAAATATAGGTAACTTGTAGGATCTGGTTATGCTATTATTACAATTAAAGTATTAAAGTAATATGCTCGGCTTACCCCAAGTTTTACAATAAAATGCCGTGCCAATAACAAATTTGCAAACTGTAACTGCTAACTGCCTCTATGATATATGATTTAGTGATATGTGAGTTCAATTAAAATACTCGGCGAGTCCGAGTATCAAAATCCTCGGAACGTTCCGATTATTAAAATCCTATTATTTTTTTAAAATGTACAAACTTAATTTCTTACCTGGTTGCGTGAAGAGATTTGCCAGCCCCAAAAAGCACTAGTCGGGATCCCACTTCTTTTACAAGTTGTGGCCGTCGCCCGCTTTTTGGCGGCAGAAAACCACCTGCTGAAAAATTAGAAGTTCTCTGCTGGCTGGAGATTGCATCCATGTTGGCCGAAATTGTCAGGATGGCTAGATGTGGTTTCAGGCGATAATTAAATTACAAGCAACGCAAGTTTAGTGTTGAATGATTTAGAGTTTTATTAATACAAATAATTATTTAGTTTACATATTGTTATTAGTTAAATCTATATAATTCAAAACTTTCCTTTATGACGGTTAATTTAGAATTTTTATACGCCGAAAGTGGACCGACCTCGCGGAGCAGAATGCTCGCCGACCGAACTCAAAACAGACTCGAGGCGGACTCTCCAAACGACTTCGTGTCTGTGCTCTTCCCTCTTTCTTATTGATCTCGCTAACTCAGATTCCGTCTATCACTCTATAGAAAATTACAATTCAGGATCCCTTTTCAATAAATACCAATTATTAATTTTACGTTATACATGGTGGGCTCCTTGGCTGGGCCACACCTTGTCATGTTATATAATAGACTTGGTGGTTTTTTTCCTTAGTCACATTATTTGTACATAGCCTTAGAAATTTGGACAGCTCACTCTAACTAATATTAGCCCTGAGTTTATATTTCAGTTTTAATTTATACTGAGTATTGTGAGTAATAGAAGTTTTGATCCTGTGTATGAGTTGAATGGTGTACAAATATTGCAGTAACTTTTTAATTCATTTTAGTTTTTAACTTATTAAGCCTTTAAAACAGTAAGCAATTAACATTAAAAATAAGGAAATGTCTTTTTATTACTTTTTACTAGACTTAATGGATGTAGCACATGTCAAGTCAAACATCTGCAAACATTCTCTTTGTTGCTAACTAATAGCCTAAAATAAAAATGTATTAAACATATCAACAAAGTGAAATAATTTCAGAGAATGACTAACTGCATGTTTACCTTTCATTTATATATTATGATACCTTTTAAACTTGTATTTTGATCATATATGATTCCACGAAACTTTCATATTCTGGAATATGAGTTGTTATTACTATGGATATGTGTGTAATTTTATCATTCCCTTCTAGTTAATTTATATAGATATATATAGTACAAACATTTTATAATTTGATTATCTTATAGGCAATCATAAATTCAATCTTGTAATTTTATCAATAAAAAATTATATTTGTTGTTGATAAGTTCAATATAAAATAAAATTATCATCTAGAAAATCATTTCAACTGTTTTTACCTTCTGAAACTCTTATGTATTTAAATACTACAAATACATTCTGTAATTTATCTCTAAAAATTTTGGTATAGAATGTTGCTGTAACAGTCATTTTGTGAAAAACAAAGTGTTTTAATCTAACTTAGGCTACTGAAATAATCAATCATTAACGAGCATATAGAATGAAGTACGGTAGTAGCCTCATAGGTTAAAGGTTAAAGATTAAAAAATAGTTTCCTCACTATGATTAAAATTAGTTAAGATTTTTCTGTTAAGAAAAGAGTCAGAAATATTATATGAAATATTTTTAGGTGTGAAGTTAAGAATTGTAAATATTTTTTAGGAGGGATGAAATCAAGAAATACATAGCCAACTGTAAAACTCCGCAAATTAGTTAAATTCCCAAATAACTAAAGTTACCGGTACTATAAAGAAATGGGTCTTAACTTCAGAAATTTTTGATAATTTTAGGGCAAAAATCAGGATTTGGATCTGATATTTTATACAATTTTTGGTCAGGTTCTACATTACTTTTATAAAACTTTTCAAAATGTAACCTATATACCCAGATACCCTACAGGTTCAAATTACAATTTGTGGATTTGGAATATCAGTGATGGATAGTCCATTAGAGAATATGAATATAACCCCCAGTAGAAAAGATAAGAAAGATAATTATGTTACCACTTTAATAACACATAAATAACTTTTATTTACTTTTTCCATCTGTTTTAAATGTGTAATAATTCTTGAAGTGTGGTTGCCTACCAGAAGACTGAGTTTAGACATAATGGTACTCCTTGACTTGTTATCTTACAATACAAGGGATATAGAAAGGTGTGCAGGGAAATGCATTTTCCAGCACCAAAGTGTATGGTTCTGTAAAGCACTCATTAGATATGCATTGAGTTAGTTAAAATGTTATGATACTGGCATGGTGTTGTTTTCGTTGTTTATTTACAAATACAGAAAGTGTCTATTAAATATAGAGACTGGTAACAAAAGTGTGGTATATTATTACAATCTTACAACTTTAATATCATCCTCTTCAACATACTCCACTCCACTTTCTATATAAAATTGTATGAAATTTTCCATTATTGCTGCAAGGCATCATGTGTGCAGCCTTTTCAGCTGCACCACTGTTTTCTCCTTCATTTTGTCCATGGTGTGAAAATAGGTTCCAATCTATACAAATTTTATTTTAAGAATCAGATAAAAGTAACTTGGAGCTAACTTAAATCCAGTAATTAAGGTGGATAGTCCAGCACTGGAATCCTCTTATTAAACCAAAACTGCTTCTCTCAAACCCTTAGTTAAACACTCAAAGTAGTACTGCTGATTAACTGTCTAACTTCTGGGTGCATATTGAACCAGGATAACAACATTGATATCAAAGAAAAATATCAGCATTATCTTTAATTTACTTTTTCATTCTTGGTGACATTGGAATTTTTCATTACATGAGTTGTCTATTTGTTTGTAGATCATACTAGTAACATATTTACATGTTGTCACATGTTATGATCTTACTCAGATCTCAAGTTCCCCTGTGAGTCATTCAATAAAGTCAATGTAAACATGTATTAATTTTTTTATAAACCCAGGTGTTAATTAAATTTTTTGCAACACATCGTTGTTACTATGACAGGACAACTCTGTTATTCATCATCTTCATTGTTCCTTCTAACCTCACAAATTCATTTCTGCCATAGAACATTGGAGCAGCTGACATCACAATACACCTCCTGCAATAATTCTAAACACTCACTCAGCAATTATCTTCTACATTACAAGGCATTTGAGATTAATACGCTGTTCGATTTTAACATCAGCTGTGATTCCAGCAACACGATTGCCCACCTGTTTCTTCATTTGCTGCTCTTATATTAACAAGTAAACATTCCTAGATTTGTTTAGTTTGGTTCCAAAAACTTCAAGGTCACTCACCTTGCATGTGGTCCTCACTAATATCAGAATACCATATACAGAATGCTCAAACAACTTGTTATTTAATAGCGACACCTCATGTAGTCTTGGATTAAATCCATCTCTTTCATTTTTCTGATAAAGTCTCTCTTGACCAACTCTTGTTCTTTTCAGACCCTGCCGCTATTAGACTGAGGTCTGCCGCTATTCAAGAGCTGGGGGTCTTTATTTATGTTCTTTCCTTCCTTTTTTTAAGGTGATGATGACTGAAAGGGTTTTTTCCCTTTAAATAACAAAAATAATAACAACTACACGTTTTGAAAGAGGACGCAAAAGATTGTTTACACCAATGAACAGTTAGGACAACTTCTCTTGGCACCACCCCTTTAACAATCAGTTACTTGCCATCCTTTGTGTAGTGTAGGCCTGTGTGTGAAGATTATATCTGATCATGTTTGTATTTAGTCTTAGATTTGACTGTTCAGGCCTAGTTTTAAGCTTGAGTTCTTTTCTAGTTTGTAGTTCTACTTTTAGTTTCCAACTTATGCTATGTTGGTATTTTTCTCTTTTAAGGTCTAGGTTTAATAGTTAATGTAGAATAAAACATTAAATAGTGTAAAATAAATGAGTGATTATTCAACTTATTTCAAAGAAAAAATAAAATGTATAAAACAAAGAATCTTTTTTTAAATTAATTAAAAATAATCACTTACTAGATTTGTTTTTTTCACTTTAAATGATGTTGTCTTTATTTTTATTCTAATTTACTTATCGTTAGTTTGTCGGCCAGCGATGAGTCAACTTCCTGTTATAAATACTGCAGTAGTATGTTGTTGTTTCTGTGTCAACTTTGGCTGCTCAGTAAGCTCTTCTTTTTAGTTGTTTTCTTCATCAGTCAAGTGCTGGAATGTTGGTTCATTGACATTACAGTTTAACACGGCCGGCCTATTTTCGAATGTTCGGCGTAATGCCAACTTTTACTGTTAATTATTTTTTGATATTTTTACTTTAATTGTGTTTATAATACACTAATACAAGAAGATATACTTTAAACTGTTAAAATAAATTGTTTAAAAATTTGTTACCTATCGGGTCGGCCGCGATTTTTTTCACCGAATATTGATTGACAAAAAAAACTTGCCGACCCTATAGGTCGCACGTTCATACTGGCGTATATTTCGTTTTAGAGGTTGGGGTCAACTCTCAAAGTAAGAATAAACATCTCTACTCCATTACGACCTTCAGGGAAAAGATTGTGTACGCACTACTAAGGTTGCAAAACGGACAAATCGAGCAAGTAAAACATGTTGGACATCACCACTTGTCTGAAACGGCGATGGTAAAAAACAAAAGGAGAGCCCGGAAGAACTGTAAAGTGTGCTATCAAAGAGCTTCACGAACTGGAGACCGAAAAACAACTAAGAATCTCAAAAAGATCACTACATTTTGTGAAACGTGTCCTTGAAAACCATTTCTTTGCAAAGATTGTTTTAAGAACTTACATAAATAGGCAAGATCCTTGTGAACTCTGGTAGTTTTTCTGTAAGGTTGTATTTTTTCTCATTTTGTGCTTTATTTTCTCCGATGTGACTTGAAATTTTCTTTTATATTTAAGATGTGTAGTACTCATGTTTGTATACGCGTATTTTAATGACAAAACACCTGTTACTGCTTTTTGTAGCAATAATGTAATGTTAACTGTCCATAAATAACTTCATTTCATTTGAAAGTATTTTTTAGCTAAGGCATATAACGTGTTGCCAAATTAAAAAAAATATTCTGATAATATACGGTTTTATATTTATTACATTCCTAACAAAAACATTACAATTAGATTCAAGTTTTATTCACATTTCAGCACTAAAAATAATGTAAAACTTTAAAATAAAATGTGCCGATCCGATCGGGCGGCAAAATATCGTCTATTAGCAGACGGTATATAACTGAAATAAAAAAAAAATGTGTTGATGAAATTAACATTCAATAACATTTTTAATATTGTGTTCTCATATTATAACTCTTTACAATGTTCCCAAAGACCACTGATAAACGTCACAGATCGATTTACTTAAGCCCTATAAAATCGCGCAACCGACCCGGTCGGGTCGGCCGATGTTTCTAACAAGACAAGCTGTGCCGACCCAATCGGGTCGGCATGGCAGCTAACGTGTTAACCACAAACAAATGTGATTTTTATCCACATCCTTTCTCTGGGAACTGATTTTGCTAGATTAGCCAAATCAGATACCATAGACACGAAATCAGTAACAGGTTTCATATGTTATTTTGTAAGATTTTCCTCCATGAATTTGCAAGAGTAGAATATTTAACTGAATCTCAGGTAGCAGAAATATCGTAAGTTACTTCCAGAATTGTAAAGTGCTTCTAAAAATTTATGAGGTCATAACCTTCTTCAAACGGAGAAAAATTTACAAAAATTGAACTGTCATTGGTTGTAAGAACACTTTCTTCCGGGTGTAATGGAGCATCGTCGATAAGCAGAACAGCATTTTACAGCAAGCCTTTGGACCTGAGATAATCTTTCACCTGTGGAACAAAATTTTTTCAAACCAATTTTGAAAACTATTCATGTCCATCCAGCCTTTTTTTGGTTGAAATAATTGGCGGGAAGGTTTTTGCTCTAGTATCTTTAAAAGAGCTTGTTTTTTTTTTTTACTTCCTATAAGAGTAAATTTCATCTTATGCTCCCCTGAAGAATTGGTACAACACAAGATTGTTAACCTTTCTTTGGTGGACTTTAGTCCTGGAGCCTGCCATTCGGATGTAAAAGCTAAAATGTGAAATAGCATCCTTTTTCATAAAATTCTCGTCTCATCTATACTATAAATCTGTTCTGGAAAAAAAAAACCGTTAGACAAAACCAATTTATCTAGAATACTTTTGAACTTGTCAGCTGCTTGTAAATAACTGCTAATTTTTTCACCATAAATTCCTATTTCTTTCATACCATGGCACATTCTGAATTTTATCAGCCACGTAGTAGGTGGCTTTGAAGCCCAGTGCCTAAGATTACACTCAATATTTAATTGGTAGTGCATTTCTACATTGATCCTTCCATTCTTACCTCTCTACATTCATGTTAATCACTCAACACTTGCAAGCTTCATGTTGTTCATGTTTAAAACTGGCCTTACTTGTACTTACACTCAGAAAGAAAAACAAATATTTAATTGGCAGACTAATATATTAAATTGAACCCCTCTACACTCATGTTAGCCACTCAACACTTTCAAGCCTCATGTTGTTCATGTTTAAAATTGTGCTTATACTCACTCTCAAAAAGAAACAAAAATATTTCATTGGTTGAGGATTTCTACATTAAATCTCCACTTATTTCCCCTATGCACTCATTTTTGTCACTCAACACTGGCAACCCTAAACCCTCTACTCCCTTGGCTGATGTTGGAAACTCTTCTCTAGTGAGCCATGTAGTTGTGTATATTTAAGTTGAATCTCTACTCCTTACTCCTCTGCACTTATGTTGCCACTCAACATCTGCAGGTCTAAATTAAATACTGATGCCTCTGATATAGCTCTTGGTGTAGTTCTATATCAAATTGACAA
This sequence comes from Aphrophora alni, assembly GCA_963513935.1. Lineage (NCBI taxonomy): Eukaryota > Metazoa > Arthropoda > Insecta > Hemiptera > Aphrophoridae > Aphrophora > Aphrophora alni. The sequence goes on from OY740765.1 coordinate 92,483,067, forward strand.
TCTAGGTGATCATTCAGTAATTGCATTTGCCAGCAGAAGTCTACAAGACTTTGAAAGGAAATATACAATAACAGAAAAAGAACTTATGAGTATTATATTTGGCTGTAAAAAATTTAGAAACTATATTTTAGGTAATGAAACAATAATAAGATCAGATCACAAAGCTTTAATCTTTTTAAAAAATTGTAAACTCACAAATGGTAGACTCTTAAGATGGATGTTATATTTACAAGAGTACAACATTAAAATTGAATATTGCCCTGGAAAAGAGAATGTTGTGGCTGATGTCATTTCTAGGATTAATGAATCTGAAATTTTAAATAATAGTGACAAGAATGTAATTAGGATTTTTAAAACAAAATTAGAAAAACAAAATTTAGATAGGGACACAAAATTAAGAAATTTATTTAAGGACATAATAATAAAACAAAATTTAGATCCAAATTGTAAAAATATAATAGATATGATTAATTTGAATGATGAGAAGAGTAAAGAATTAAAAGAACATTACACAATTTATAAAGGCATATTATTTTACAAAAAGAACGACACGTTTAAATATAGGCTATATGTGCCTGAACCAATTACAAACTTAATCATTGATGATTATCATTCAAGATATGGACACATAGGAAGTAATAAATGTTATAAATTTCTAAAACAAGTATTTTTTGCTCCAAAATTTGAAAAGAAAATAAAACAAAGAATTAGATCTTGTTTAATATGCCAGAAAAGTAAGGTTAGGACTCAACAACAACAGGGTTTAATGCAGTGTAATGTGCCAAATGAACCTTTAGAAATTGTAGCAATAGACTTATTCGGAGAATTACCGACTAGCAAGGGAGGTGTCAAATACATATTTGTAATGTCAGATGTTTTTTCAAAATATATTAAATTGTATAGTATTAAGAAAGCTTCGGCCAAAGTTCTAAGCGAAAAGATTATTAAAAATTACATAATAGAAGTAGGCAAACCAAAGATGATTTTAAGTGACCACGGCAGTCAATTTACATCACAACTTTTCTATGAAAGGTTAGGTTGGGAAGGCATACATCTACGAAATACATCAGTGTACCATCCACAAAGCAATCCTAGTGAAAGATGTATGCGAGAACTAGGTAGAATGTTTCGCACATATGTACATGACAACCACAAACAATGGGCAGAATATGTACCCTTCATAGAAAAGTGTCTAAATTATTCAATACATGACTCAACAAACTGTATTCCTTATGAAATTATGTTCAAGAAAAAATGTCCTAATTTTTATGAAAATTTAATTACATATCCTGAAAAAGTAAAAATAGATTTTGACGAGAAAATAATAATTGCAAAAAATTATTTAAAGAATAAAGCTGAGGCTAGGGCCAAGTTACATGATAAAAAGTCAAACCAATAAAATATGCAATAAATGATTTAGTCTTGGTAAGAAACCACTACTTGTCGTCCTGTTTAAAAAGTGAGATTAAAAATTTTTTTCTATTATATAGGGGTCCATATAAAGTATTAGACATTAAAAAAGAAAATGCATATGTGTTAGGCGAAGTAGATTCGGGTGAAAAAGTTGGTACATATAACATTGTTGAATTGAAGAAGTTTTATCCATCAGTAAATAGTTAGGTAGTGTAGGGTGAACCAAAGGGAAACTCCGGAAAAAACAGTGTCACAGGGGGTCATTAACCAGAGGTCATTTTGGGGTCCCTATTGAATTGAGTAGATAGGAATACTTAAACTCATTTTGGCCAAAGGAAGGTGATCTCTGTGTTGACATAAGTGTTTTATAGATATGATCAGAAGGACATAGGAAGAGGTGAAAATGGTTCAAGGGGTAAAATTTTAGACATTGATGGATAAAATAAAAATAATTTACAAATTTTTAAATTTTTTTTTTAATGCAAGCTAATAATAATAATAGGTAGTGATAGATTTAAATTAAATAAGTGAATAAATAAATTTAAAATTAAAAATAGGCCAATCCCTTTTAGGCCAGCGTTGGAAATTAATATTTGTACAGAAACAAATATGAAGCTTAAATAAATTAAATTTAAATTTTAAAATAAGATAGATCCCATTTAGGCCAAACACTAGAAATTAGTATTTGAGAAAAGAACAAATACGAAAATTTAAATAGGTGAAACATAATTTATAAATCAAATACTTTAGGAATTCATGAATTAACAAATTTTTTTTTGATGTACAAAATTTAATTTTACTCATAAATTTTTTTTTTAAATGAACATACTTTTAATGATTAAAATAAAAGAAACTATTAATGTATTAATTAGAAATATTATTTACATCTGACATTGAACAATAATGATATGGTTAATGTTAATAACAACATGATGATGATGAATGAATGAGAGAATGAGTATTATTTCATAATAATGCTAAAACTAAATAGAGAACCTTCACTAATTAAGTAGAAGTTTTTGTTTGTTGGTGTCAAACAACCTTCAAATATCACTACGGTGACTTTTGTTTGTTGGTAACAAATAACCATCACATATCACTACGGTGACCTTTGTTTGTTGGTAACAAATAACCATCACATATCACTACGGTGACTTTTGTTTGTTGGTAACAAATAACCATCACATATCACTACGGTGACCTTTGTTTGTTGGTAACAAATAACCATCACATATCACTACGGTGACTTATGTTTGTTGGTGTCAAATAACGTAATGTTAAATGTACATACGATAACGATTAAATAGGTTAGGTTCACGATAATAATAATAGACGAATAAATTAAGCTAAGTTTTTTTGTAGTAAAGTTTTTCTTTCTCGTTTTCATAACGTTAGGTAGGATAGGAAAATAAATAAATAAAATATAAATAATTAGAATATTTTGTTACTGATTGTAAGAAGATGGTAAAATTTTTGAAAAAATATAGTGAACAACGGAAGTCAGAAATAAAATTTTAAGTACATTAAAATAATAACACAGAACCTACAATATGGCTAAAAGTAAATAATTAAAAGTAAATAAATGATAGTAAAATTTTTGAAGAAAATGATTATGAAACTTTAATGAAGATTTTAAGTAAAGAACAAATGGATTAAGTGAAACATAATTAAGAAAAATAAATAATGAATAAATTTTTGAAGAAATGATGAGACAGTATTGATAAAACTTTTAAAATAAAGAGTGATTTCAGGAAAATAAAAAAAAAATGGTTTGAATCAGAACTTAGTATTTGGTAATAGGGATTGTAAATGAATAATTAATAGATAGTTTTTTTTAATAGATCAGTGAGATGAATGAGATTTTTGAGGGGGTCAATTAGTGATGTCTACGACAATGTTCTGCGATGAGTTTTTTCTACGACAAATATAGACTAGGGGTTCCAATGTGACGCTAGATCTTAATAATGGTTCGACGAGATTTTTCTACGATTTTGCTATATTAATATAATAGACTAGGGGTTCCAATGTGACGCTAGATCTTAATAATGTTCGACGAGATTTTTGTACGATTTTGCTGCGTTGATATATGAGATTAGGGGTTCCAAAATGGACACTAATACTTAAAGGTAATTTTTAGAGATTCCAAAGGGAATACTCTCATTTTAGGATTGTGTTGATTTTTAATAAGACAAGAGAGAGTCTTAATGATTAGCTGATTTATTAAAATTTTTTTTTCTTTTTATGTAAGTAGGAAAAATACCAAATAACTGTTAAGTATGTAGTTGAGATAGACTCCTGAAATCAAAGGAAAATAAATTTAAAATAAGTTTAAACGTACAATAAATAAAAATGATAGGGAAATATGAATTCTCAATTATAAATTTGAGGGATGGGTTTTGTATTTTTTGATTGGGGAAGAAAACTTTTTTTATTAGCCAGACTTTTAAAAAATAATGATTGTATGTATTAAAATTTTTAAAAATATGTGAATTTTTTTTCAATAGATTGTTTAACATACGGTAATAAAAACAAAAGAAATGGATTTTGAATTTTAAAATGTAACAACAACAACAAATGTAAATGATTTTGATTTTTAAATAATGTAACAAGGATGATAAAAAATGACCTTGTGATAATGAAAAAGTAAATTACAAAAAATTGTAATATGAAAAGAATGATAATTGATTTTATTAATGAACAAGTATTATGATGTATTTTGAGCTGATGCTAATTTGTGATGACATGAAAATTTAACAAATTTTTATTTGTATATGAATTGATGATTTTATCTGTTGTTCACATATAATATATTTTAATATTTTTCTGTTATGACCATGTTACAATTTGTAAAAGACAATTTATGATATGTCTCGTAATATGCTTTGATAATTGTCATCTGAGTTCTTCATTTTGATGTGTTTTAAACAAAATATGTTGTATTAAAACTTTGTAAAAGACAATTTATGATATGTCTCGTAATATGCTTTGATAATTGTCATCTGAGTTCTTCATTTTTGATGTGTTTTGAACAAATATGTTGTATTAAAACTTTGTAAAAGACAATTTATGATATGTCTTGTAATGATTTGAAAGTTGACATTGGACTTCTTCATTTTTGATGTGTTTTGAACAGAGATATTGTATTAAAACTTTATAAAAAACAATTTTGTGAGATATGTTTCGTAATATGCTTTGATATTTGTCATCTGAGTTCTTCATTTTTGATGTGTTTTAAACAAAATATGTTGTATTGAAACTTTGCAAAAAACCATTTTGTGATATATGTTTTGTAATATGATTTGATATTTGACACTTGATTTCTTCATTTGGAGGTATTTTGAACATTATTATTTTGTAATTGAAACCATATAAAAGTCATTCATGTGATGATTATGTTAATTTTGAAAAATTTGTAACACTCTAAAATTTATGATATTGTTTGTAAAAAATTTGTAACACTAAAAAATTCATGATGTTATTTTTGAAAAATTTGTAACACTCTAAAATTCATGATATTGTTTGTGAAAAATTTGTAACAATCTAAAATTCATTATATTGTTTTTGAAAATTTGTAATACTAAAAAATTTATGATGTTATTTTTGTAAAATTTGTAACACTCTAAAATTCATGATATTGTTTGTGAAAAATCTGTAACACTCTAAAATTCATTATATTGTTTTTGAAAATTTGTAATACTAAAAAATTTATGATGTTATTTTGTAAAATTTGTAACACTAAAAAATTTATTATGTTATAGTTTTTGATATTTTGCATTTTTAAAATTGTTAAATTGTATTAAAATTTTTTTCTCGACATTGTTATTAGAAATACTCTTGTTCTCCGTAAGAGGTGGCAAGGGGTTGGAATGTCCCAGCTTCCATGTTCTTTTTCTTCGAGATTCTTATTACTGCGTAATGCGAATCTCGAAGGAGGGGGTTTCTGTAAGCATGGGACATCTCCAACCAAATTAAAAAATAAATTAATCATAATTTAAGATTTTGGAAATTAGATAAATAATAGTAATAATTAGGAATCTCACATAAAAATCAAAACAATTAATAATAAACATAAAAAACATTATAATCAAAAAACTTTTAAAACAAATTATTAAATTCAATAAATTGAATGAAGCGCTATATATCAATACAATGTAACACCCTCTAGGGTAAAATTGACATACCAACGGGTTGCTTCACAACTCAAAACGAATGGTGCAATTTCAAACGGAAAACGAATGAATTCTAGGAAATTGTCCAATGCTCACCATGCTAAACAGTGGGCGTTCCGTTCGGAACACAACCGAACGAAGCTTCTCTTTCAGCTTGGCTTTCTTCGAGAGTAGACGTGCCTTCTGAACGCTCTGCGTTCCTTAGAGATGGAGCGATTCAAGGCATAAGTTGTTAATAACTTAATACACTAAATGTTGTTTTTTTAAAAAGGGTTGTTACTATTGAACAGTTTTTTGGACACGACGAGTGAGTAAAATCTAACCTAATTATGTGAATTTAAGAAATCAGGTGTTAAAAATATGAACAGAGATCCAGACTTTACAAATGTAAGTTTTACATGTGTTTTTGAAGAGATATATTTTTTTGTTATTATGATGTTTGTATGTCTAGTATAATATGTTAATTAACAAATGTCTATTTCAATTTGTAAACCAAAAGGTTCTGAATATAAAAGAAGTTTTCTATAATTGAATATGAGTGAGTAAAAAATTATTGAGTATATCCTGGCATCCACGTGTCACGGAAACTAGCCTGGTAAGTACAGATTGGAGCCTGAACTCTGAATCCTTTTATTTAAAATTTGTAATTGATGCAATAATTAATAAATTCATAAAATAAATAATTAACGTTTAATAATTTTAAAGAAATCAACAAATAAACTCTTACAAAGATGACGCCCGAACAAAGGGTTAGCTCTTAAAGCGTAGACTAAATTAAATTAAATTCTAAAATAACTTAAACTCTTACAGTCGTAAGGTTTCACTGGGACTGTGCGTGAACACTGCTCATAAAAAGTGCCATTTAATTACATTTTAATCGTAATTTTCACAATAAAATGCAAAGAAACCATTCTCAGTGGATGCTGCTGTCATCTAACACATTTATTCGAAACTATGTCAACCAGGCAAACCTACGCTTAATAAAGAACGTTGTTTTCCGGGACACGGAGAAGTTCCGTATGTCTATTAGTGGGCCGCTAGGGGACTATACGGAACAGTTCCGTATGTCTAGGCCAATGGGTTAATTAAAAAATGGACAATGGAATGTAGGCTAGACATAACAGACAAAAGACAAATTTATTTTCTGATTACTTAGAACTTATATAACAATCTTAGGAGAGACAAACCGTAGAAGAAAGGCTAGCAAATCTAATAACCCAGACAAAACTATAATTAAATCAATTACTATAAAAAAGTACCCAATGAAATAAAATCCAATATTTACCTCCAAAGCACCTGGTTATAGGAAATAACCTCAAAAAAAGAAAGCTATTATAAAATAAACATACACCATTAATGAACACTGAGGCTAAATTATGTGTCTATACAATGGACGATTGCTGAGGTTATTATGATAACAAAATCTGGAAAACTTCCCAACGAAAAGACATCTTATTGTCTAAGATTTTTATTACCGATAATAATATCTAGTGTTCAAAAAACTCCTATTAAAAATATATAAATCAATAACTTTAAAAAAAAAAACAGCTGATACCAACATATCAGTTTGGATTCAGAAATAAACACTTAACATAGACTGATTCCATAAATTAACAAATAAAATTTAACGATCTTTAGAAGAAAAAAAGACATAGCGAAATATTAAAATTATATTTAACACACAAAGTTCGGATTGAAGCTGAATTATCAAATCTTCGGAAGATCATTTTTAAAGGCCCCAAAGTGGTGACCTTGAGCCTGTTGTGTATTTACTTTACAGACTTGATCTACCTCAAAACAGAGAATCTATGATCTCGACTTTCACAGATGTTGCTGCTCTATGTGAGCAATAGGTGAAGATTCAATAGAAGCCACAATCAAGCTTCAAAAATGTTGTTAACAACATTAGCATTTGGATAAAGAAATGGCACATTAAGCTAAATGAATCAAAATTACACAATAAATTAGATATAAAATGAACTAACCTACAATTAGTATTTATATTTACCTTTTTATTGGTAAACCATAAACTACATATAGTAAAAAATAAGATATGTACTTACACATTCTAGAACGAGGTGATATTTTGGCATGAGACTATGCCATTCCGTTGCGTAAAGTCTTCTGTCAACGTAAAGTGTTATAAATGAAGAACATCACCAAGCCTAACCACTTCTCAAAGAGTGGGAAGAACAAGTACTGCCAAAAGTAAAACACGAAACTACATAGCAGAAATTTAAAAATAATATATTTTTAAAAGGACATTAAGTCTTAAAGACTATAAACAATTGTTAGCATTCAGGACTCTGTGTAGTTAAATAATATGTACTTTTAAAAGGACAGTAGGTCTCAAGAGGAAGTGTAATTTTGTAAAGAACGAAGGCGTAAAAATGAATTATATTACTTAATTTTTTTATATTTTTCTCAATATCTATTTTGAGCTATAACGTTCACATTAATAATATCTGAAAATTTCTTTTTATGTATTCATTGTATGTTAGTGATATTATTCATTTATAAAAATGCAAATTTTTATAATTCTTTTGTTCTCTTATAACATTTAAATTTCTGCATTAAACTTGCTTAGCTTTGCTGGAGAAACATAACCTTGACCTTTGCCTTTCTTTATATTATCACATCTCATTTTAGACTAGTTAGAAGCTGTCTTTCTGACTTAGAATAATTTCTGACAAATTTTTATATAATTCCCATTGATCCAGTCAGTGTCACCCTTCACCATTATAAGTAGACCCAGTACAGATACCTCAAACATACATACTAACAAAAACTATATATATATATATATTTACTTTAAATTCTAATTGTTACCTCTTTAGTAATCGTAACATTGCTGTTAAATGATAAACTACCTAAAAGGCTATGGAAAATTACAAATGAAACAAATACAGTTCTATTAAAAAGTTTTATTTTATATCGAAGTCAGAATTTGGAATTTTTATTTCAATTTTATCTGTGTTTAAAATTTGTAAATTGCTTTAAATGTTCATTTTAAATAGAAAAATATGTCAACTAATAGTTATTCAATTTAGGCATTTTTACAGAACATCCTGGTGTGGCATCCTTTTCAATCAGGTAGTAAGAGAAGTTTATTCATATTAAATCACCTTATCTCCACCTGAAAAAGAAACATAGTTATAATACATAAACATATTGTGCTAACCAGACTATTTCTCAATACTGATATCAAAATTAAATAAGTGTATATGACAATTTGTTTTTTCACCCCATCAGAATGGAAAAAGTAATTCGAAGTAGCATTTTTCTATACATCTTTCTTTTAAAATGGGATATAATAATTAAGGTTCTGTATAAGGATCTGTTTTTGGTGAATTTTTTTAATATACGCTCCACAAAATCAATAAAAATGGCTTGGTCCTTCTAAGGTTAAAGGTTTGGTGTGTTCATACTAAATCCTTATGAATGCTACCTTAAACATACATTAAGATTATAATTATGATTTATTGGAATAAATACAATTACTAGACAGCAAATCTATATTTTTTTATTAAGTATTACTGCCGTCTTTACTATTCGTTTACTTTTCTGTAACACAAAATATTTAATTTATATTATTTTACAAAATAAATATACAGAATTCAGTAAAACTCTTTTTATATATTACATTGGTTGTTTGTTGATTAAGCCAAAGTAAACAGTGAAACTACTATATATAATTCTTAGTTTTATTTTTTATTTGTAAAGTTGTATGTATTGGTATTTTTGTACGCAATGGTTAAAACAGGTTATATTAATCTTTATTATTTATATTAAAAAATTTATAAATTTAAAAAAAAAAATAGGTAAATATAATTAGATAAAGTAAAAAGGTAATATTTAATTACAAAGATTATCATCATTCACAAGAAGTTAGACATGTTTATTTTTTTAGTTTTTTAAGGCAAAAAACTATCAGTCATTGTTGCCTTATAAAAAAAAGGAAGGAAAAAACCTTCAATAATTTATTTATAATATTTTAAACATTTAAAAAACTTATGTAAGTTTTTTTTAAATACAATACACCAAGATTCTGTTGAAATTACTTCACAATCAGGATTTAAAACATACTCTGCCTCTATTGTGAATTTTGAATGAGTAAACATTAAAATATTTGTGAATCTGAATCTTTTCTTTATCTAATTATTGCATTTTTGCTTTATTCAAACTATGCTGACTATCTATAATATTTAATTAAATATAATCTCAATTTCAAGCAACCTTGCCTAATATTTGTTTGATAAATCCGGCCACTTCAAAATGGAACCCATTTTTTTTTCCATTTATAACAATAGCTTAGAATAAAAAATATATATGTTATCATACAATATCAGTATCTACAAACTAAAGTAGAATGAAATGAAGAATTGTTTTTTATAAAGATATCATTTTTAGAGCTGATACTTACTAGTTAACCCAAGGCTTCTGTGGTATTTTTGATCATCTTGTAAAAGGTATAGGTTTACAACCAAATTCGACAGCTTCAGCAAAAAGATTATCATCATATGAATACGCATACATGAAGGCTTCATAGCTAATTTTGACTAAAGAAAAATAATAATAAAATGAGTACATATGATGAACAACAAACTTCTTATAATTATATACCAGTAATTTTGTTCTTGATAAAATTTAAAAAAATATTCTATTATAAATATTTACAAATATAGTATTTAGTTTTGGACAAAATATATAAGCATCTCTTAGGAAGATCTCTCAACCAATCCCCACATTCAAATGAAAAGGGGTTTTTTCTAGAAAATGAAACAATCTTGAGATTAAATTACAGATGGTTCAGACAGTTATTAAATTATATTTCATATTATTAATTCATTAAATTCAGCTTTTTGATTACTGTAAGGAGCTGCAAATCCAGTAGGTGCCAGGATTTCAGTAGATTTGCAGTAGATTTGTATTTCTTTAACTTTTAATTTATTCATAGCTTGGGACGAGTTTAAAATCGGTTTAAATTCTATAAATGAATTCAATAGAGTAGTTCTATTTATTTGCATAGAGTTCTCAACATTGTTTAATTACTAGATATGAGAATAAAAATAGAGACTAGTTAGTCCTAAAAGAGACGATAGTCTTTAGAAGTACAATCCAATATAGGGTTATCGAAAAATCTGTCCAAAATTTTGAAGTAAAATAACTAAACTTATGTTTCAGGTAAATTGTTTATTTTATACCAAAAGATACTGATAATAACAATTTTTTTAAAATTACTTTTCTAATATGTTTCAAAAATTCTGGTTCAATTCTTTGTCAGGGTGGTATGAGTATCAATGTATTAAAGTTAAACAGTTCTGGTTTGGACACTAGTCACATCAATTTTTTTTCATAACTTACCCAAATTTATTAAAAAACTTATTCTGATTGGTTTCACATTGGTGAGAGATAGGTGTCACATTGAATTATTAGAAAACGGTAAAAAAAAAAGAAAAGAAACATATTTCTTTTAAATCAAAATTTTAAAACAACAATCATTATATTAATATGATGATTGATTTCGATTTGCAGTATTTATACATATGCGTATTGTAACAATATCATGTTATCATTTATAAATAATTGTGATTAATGATATCTAATGCTAAATATTTAAATAACTCATGTAAAAAGAAAAAAAAACTAAATTAAAATAAAATAATAATAAATATGGAAACAAATATTATTTCATGAAGGGAATAAGCGACAGCTGTCAGCTGCAGTTTATGATTGGAAATGTAACGGTATTAAAAGAAATGTACGTGTCAAGAACAAAAAGAACACGGGATTCTTTAACCTTGGAGGAGCAAACGCGCCTACAAAGAAAAAACATTCGAATAACGGGATCTTTAGGTAAAGGCAGATGTGTTTCAAAATTGTATAAAAAGAAGGGAAAAACCAAAAAAATAGAAATCGAAGAGAAAGCTAACGTCTATAACAGTACTCCGAGTAGAGAGTTCTAACTGTTTTCGAAAAAACATAACGAAAAGAAGAAAGTAGGTCAACCAATCAAATGCGATCTCACGTTAAAAAACCAACGGGCAGATTTGAAACCCACCACTAAGGAGAGAAAAAGGCATGTGTTGTGAAAGTTGAAGGATTCTAAACAAATCAGCAAGGAGCACGCGAAACTCGTGTTTCAAAAAAGGGAGAAAATTTGGTAGGGACCGAATTTTCGAAAGGAGGGTAGTCTTGAAAGGGAAGCCGGAGAGTCAAGTACTGGGACCAGATGAGTCTGACCTGTGGTCCGTGAATTCTTGAGAACCGTTGACAGAAGAGGCAAGACGTCTCTGAGTCTGCTTAGTAGTGTAGTTGTGTTTAAGAGTCAAGTAAAAGGATTAGTTAAATTGCATGTAAGAAGTTAGTGGAGAGTCAAGCAGAATTCTAAAGGGAGTTACGATCTACAAGAGCCAAGGAGTTAGCATTCGTCGCTGATAAGGAAGCTAGGATCAGAGTCACTCGAGAAAGCAGAGAAGGAAGTTAAAAAGTGCATCGATCAGTGTGGTGAATTAATAGAGCAGAGTCTGTAATAGTGTTGTGTAGTGTACTGTGAAAATCGACCAATTGATGGGAGCAACTTCTTGATAAGTATAAAGTTGTTATCTATATTTTAATTAATCATAATTAAATTTCACTTTAATTGAGCCAGAAAAGATCCCGACCCGAGTTAAGAGTTAATGCTAAATAGAATGATCAAACTGAGCAAACCGTGGCAATTCAATAAATGTTAAAGTACAGATAAATTGTAAGAAGTATAAACTTCAAAGGGAGTCATTATTAGCAAAAGAAATTCAATAAATGTTAAAGTAAAGTTAAATTGTAAGAAGTATAAACTTCAAAGGGAGTCATTATTAGCAAAAGCAATTCAATAAATGTTAAAGTAAAGTTTTCCACATTGTAATTTGTAGAAAAGTTATAGGAGTTTCATTAGACCAATAGATTTAAGATTGATATAAAATTATTGTGTGTAAATATTCAAGGAAAGGATATATACAAGGCCTTGAATATTGTCTAAAAATATAAAAAATAAAAAACCCATTGTAAAAGAATAAATTAAGTTAAAGAATGACTGAAGAATGAATGGAATTAGTTAAGAACCAATGGAATAAATTTATGTAAATGTTCTTTTGTTATAGATTTATATTTCAATAAATTGGAATAATTCAAAAGGTCAAAGTTGTGTTTGCATTATTAAATTAATTTTAGAAATCACAAAATTTGAAAAAGATAACTTATGTTTTATTTTGACGCCCAAATCGTGGGACAATAAAGTAATTGTGAATAAATAAATAAAGAGTAGAAGACTGTTATGTTATAGTATACTCAAAATCCTAAAAAATAATAAGATATTGACAGGTTTTCATGAAACTCATGATTATTTTTGTATTGGATGAAGCTGAGTTCTAAATAAACATTGATTTTAAATATAATACAATTATTATGAATTAACCTTTTCACTGCTATTCCCATTTATTTACGTTTGGCTGCAGCTACATGCCCATATATGAGCGTCACTTGTGTTATGTGTTACACCAGTTTAAAAACGTATTGTTTTTATTATTTTGCACTGATAAGCTCTCTATGAGAAAATATATGAACTATTTGAATATTCCTATCTTACTGAAGTCTTAAAACAGGAGTATAGTGTTATACCACACAGAGCATGCACAATGGCATAGTCTTATGTTCGACTTGCTGAAGGTGAACAATGATTTAGTGAGTGACATTAGTAATAGCGATGAGTCAGTTCTTTTTATTTCTGAAAACTGTAATAATAGGCATATTCTAGATTCGATGTATGCCGATATGGAGTGTGTAATTGTGTATGGATAAAACCCAACAAATGTCGTGGAAATATGATAGTGAATTTCGTCCACAAGTTCATAATTTTTGTGAAGCAAGTGCTAGTTTTAATGGCACATTTTGTTGTATAAACAATGAATTTGAAATATTAGATGTTTTATGACTCCAGAACTACCTGTAAAATCGCTTTTGAGATGAATAGATATTTTAACTATAAAGTTTCTCATACAAATCCACAGTGCCATCTAGGCTACAAAAGTGGAGTGAAACAAATCCCAATGAAATTTATTTGTTTTTAGCAGTACCTATGATAATTCTCTGAAATAAAAAAAAAAAAAAGTTTCAATGACTGTTAGTCAACTGATAAGTTAAAGTTACTGCACACTTCAATTTTTGGAGAAATCATGAAGCTATTATTTACTGGAGGGATCATCTCAACTGTAAATTCATCAAGCTGCACAGAGCTGACCTTGAGTAGTGGTTTGGAGGGGAGGGCACCGATAAAGCAATATGAGTCATGCAGCCTCGTATGTTTATCGTAAGAATCCAGTATTATTTTTACTCACCAAATTTACAATTCTGTCACATTTTCTCAATCATTAAACTGCGCTGTAGCTGTATTTTACAAATGTACAATTTTTTTAAACTTTTTTTTTTGGTGAAACAACCATTATTCTAGGAATAACCCAAAACACACATTTCACAAATAAGTTAAACTAAATGTAATAAATGTAAATTAAACGTAGTTGTAACGTAATTTTAACGCCTCTGGCAGCGCTGAACAAAAGGGGTATAAATCTGGTGTAATATATTCTTTTTAATTTCCGGAGGACCTTTATTATAATATTAATTAGATAACAGACACTGAAATAATTAAATGAATGTTGATCTTACCTTGTGGTGTGATGTTATGATGATTCCTGGCCAGGACTGATCTGCAGAGCTGGAAGTAAAAGATCACAAACACAAATACTCCAGTGTCTTTTTAAAATAGAGTGGTGAATTGAGGTTAAAGCGTAAAAAATATATATAAGCGGTTTTTTTTGTAACACGCACACTCGACTATTGCAAAACAGCATCTGAGCAAACCTGCTCCCATTATCGCATGAATCAAAAAAATGCGCACGCCGCCTCATCAAGTGTGTAGCATAATTGGGTTTATTGCAGGGGCCATATGAATACCAAACATACCGGCCGCGTTGAAACGTTGTTTCGAAAATAATCGTAGAATTGGAAGGAAGAAGGTGAGAAAGAGCGAGAGCGGACGCAAGGAGCGGAACCGCGTTGGGTTATTGAGGGTTAGAAGAGGAAGGTGGGTAGTCGATGGGCAGTTTGAACACCTTAGTGACCGGCCGCGAAAGGGTACCGGTGGAGGTGCGCAGTGTGACCACACGGACCGCGCCATCCTGTCCGGGGTGTAGCTGTGTTATGCAGGCGAGAGGCCATGTAAGCGGCCGAGACAGGTGGTCGTGCTCCACGACCATGTCTCCTATAGCAAGGTTGCGCATTGGTTTTGTCCATTTTGTGCGTTGCTGAAGCGTGTGGAATACTCTAATATCCAGCATTGCCACAGTAGCTGGAAGAAGCGTTGCAATTGTTGCCAATGTTTTAGGCGGTTTTCTGGCATGGCAGTGACGTCCTCTTCAGGTAGCAAGACCAGAAGTTGACCAACTAGGAATTGTCCTGGAGTAAGTGCCGAAAGGTCGTTAGGGTCGTTGGACAGCGGTGTCAACGGTACAGAGTTGAGCATGGCCTCCACACGGGTGGTTAGCGTTAGGAAGTCCATGAGCTGTATACGTTGTTCACCAAGCATACGAGTTAAGTGATGCTTGGTGCTCACTAGAGACCACCTTGGTACGGTGCTGCGGGGGGTATAAAATGAAATACTATGCAATTTTCGCTAGCGAAATGCGAGAGCGATTCGGCGAACTGTGGTTGCTTCTTGAATTCGGCGTATATAGCGTTTACTTTTGCAGCGGCGCCTACGAAGTGGGTGCCACGGTCAGAATAGAGGTTAGTGCAAGGACCTCTGCATGAAATGAATCTGGTGAGAGCTGCGATGTATTCGGACGTTGTTAAGTCCATTGCAATTTCTATGTGAACAGCTTTAGTAGCAAAGCAGACTAAGATTCACAAGTAGACCTTGACGATCTTAGCACTGCGTAGCGAATGGATCTTGACAAAGAACGGACCTGCGTAGTCAACTCCCGTAGTAGTGAACGGCTTGGCGGGCGTCACTAACGAAAGGTCGTGCGTTGGTCTTGTCCTGAAGCAGACGATGCATCAGAATACGCAAGATCTGATGATACTTTGCGCTGAGAGGATCCAAAACTTTTGCATCAGAAGTGACTGGAGTAACTGCGGTCCTGAGTGCAAATAGCGTTTGTGATAGGCATTTATTATGGCTGTGGTGACATGATGTTTCTTAGGCAGCAGAAGAGGGTGCCTGGAGGTGTAATTTAGAGGGGACTGAGTGAGGCGTCCTCCAACTCTTATAAGTCCCTTGCTGTCCAGAAAAGGGTTCAGTCTTTGCAGTGCGATGGAGCAGGGTCGGCGAGAGTTCAGAAGCTGGATGTCAGCCTGAAATGCGGTGCGTTGGACAATCTTGATAATAGCTTCCTCAGCAGTGTTCAATTCTGCGATTGTAAGGAAACCAGACTGTTTGGATTCATTCCTACAATTGTGAGCGAAGCGTTGAACGTAGGCGACAATGCGATTGAGCGTAGTCTAATTGGAAAATGTAGACAAGATGTCCCATTCGTGACTGGTAGAAGCGATGCCTATGTGAAGCTGATTTGTGCAAGTTTCGGGAAGAATGTCCAACACCTGCGCAGGTGTATTAGGCCATTAATGGACCGGAAGCAAAATCCACGGCGGACCTGACCACCCCAAGGGGTGAGTCACGAGAGACGAACAAGAAATGGGACGCGTGGCACAATCAGCAGGATCCTGCGTGGCAGGATTCAGCAGCCCACTCCTGAATTTGAGTGACCCTGTTGGCAATATAAACCTTTAGCTTGTATGATGGACTTTTAATCCAGGCGAGAGCGACGGATGAGTCAGAGTAACAGCGGATTTGCTCGATTTGATAATGCGGAGTGATAAGTGAAGCAGTGTGTGCCATGAGGTTGGCAAGTAAATGAGCAGCGCATAGTTCCAGACGAGGAAGCGATATACGCTTGAGCGGTGCAACCTTGGACTTAGCGAATAACAGCGTTATATGTATATTATTGTTATAATATCAGTCGTGCGTACATAAACAACAGCAGCATAACCTTGTTCAGAGGCGTCTCCAAAGCCAAGAAGTTGTATTGTTTTAGCGTCATGAAGTCGTGCATAGCGTGGAATTCGGATGTCTCTCAAGGTAGGCATGTTCTCAACAAACGTTTGCCACGTATTAACCATATGATCGGGCAATGGGTCATCCCAATCAAGACCAAGAGTCCATAGTACTTGGATGATACTTTTGGCGTGAAACATTATTGGCGCTAACCAACCACATGGGTCATAAAGATGAGCAATGACCGAGAGAATTGCGCGTTTAGTGTAAATAGGTTCGACTTCCTTAATTGTTTAGGAAAACATATCAGTGGATGGTGTCCATTTTAAACCTAAGATTGACACTAAAGGTTGATCGTCAGATTTAAAGTATAGCGGGGTTTCACAATGATCTTCAGGAACAGCGTTTAATAGCTCTGTAGCGTTTGAGGTCCATTTCCGAAATTCGAATTGACCTTTGGAGAACAGTTGAATCAATTGTGATTGTAGGTTTAAAGCTGAAGCGATATCATGTGACCCGGTGACAATGTCATCAACATAAATGTTGGTTTTAAGAACATTAGCGGCTAGCGGAAATTCATGACCATGGTCGTCTGCGAGTTGATTTAAAGTGCGTATGGCCAGAAATGGAGCAGATTTCACCCCATATGTAACTGTAGTGAATTTATAAGTTGAAATAGGCTGCGATTTATTATCACGCCACAAAAGTAATTGGTAATTTTGATCAGCGGAAGCAAGTTTTATTTGCCTATACATCTGGCGTATATCACATGAGAATACGATATTGTAGCGGCGAAAATGGAAAATAACATCGCATATGTTTGCTTGTAGCTTTGCACCACAATATAGCGTATCGTTGAGAGACATTCCGTTGCTGGTTTTTGCTCTTGTGTCAAAATACTACTCTGAGTTTAGTAGTTGAACTCGATTCTTTAGTTACCCCATGATGTGGTAAGAAATAGTGATTAGGCGGAAGATCAGGTTCCGTATACAGCTGCATATGACCGGAAGAAAGATAGTCATGCATGAAAGCAGAATAAACGATGTTCAAATTTGAATTTTTGCTGAAAGAATTTTCTAAATTTAGAAAACGACATTTAGCCTGGTCAAAAGAGTTACCAAGAAGAATGTTCTTATCTATAAATGGCAGAGCCACTTCATAGCGATCGTTCGAGAGACGAGTCATATTGTTTATGTACGATGACTCACAATCTAACTCATCTTTGGTGTTTTGATTTACCACTGGTGGTTCCTCAAGTGACCAAAATTGCTGCAAAACATGATTTAAGCGTGTGGTGTCACAAACAAACAAAGAATTAGAATTTTTAACGACAAAATTAGTACGAACTGGACCGACAAGAACATAACCGAACACAGTATCGATGGCAGTAGGCAGATGTTCGCCTAAATTCATTTTATGACATGTTATGATCTGGCCATAAATGTCAGCACATTTCAATTTGTTTAGGACAATTAAATTTCGGATCGGCTAGTTGAATATGTCTAAGCTTGTTTCGAATTTCACAAGATGGCGACCATTGCGGTAGTTCCGAGGCTATATGGTCTTGGACAATGATGTTATGTGTACCTTCCAAAACACGTCCGTCCAAAGAGCCTAAAGTTAGTTTAACAAATCCTTTAATGCGTGTGGAAACATTGGAGATTCCCTGTAGGCTTAAAACTGTAGGTTGAATTTTCAGGCCTAAGTCCAAAGCACACTGCGTGGTTATGAGGGAGGTTTGACTCCCTGAGTCCAAAATAGCCGTAGCTATGCATGATTTACTAGAATTTGGATTAAGTACTAATTTAGTGGTCCCTAAAATAGTAATTAATCCGTTAGAGCGAATAGCGAGGTTAGGCCTAGTAGATAGGCTGGTTATCTTTTGCGAGTGATCGTGTCCAGTGAAGCGATGAGATTTTTGCGGGCCTTTTAGTCATGATTGTGACGCAGGCGACTCCTGTTGTATTTTAATGTGTAACAAGGTATGGTGCTTAGCGCTGCATAACTTGCACACACTTTGTGATTTACAGCGTGATACAGTATGCATGTGACTTAAACAATTAACACAAAAGCGTTGAGATTTTATAAAATCATATCGTTTGTTAGGCGATAGATTGTGAAAAGTTTCACATTTGTAAATATTATGATCATTTTTTTCACAAAAATTACAGCTGCGTAGGTTTACAGTAGTTTGGTAAACCTGTGGTGTGATTTTAGGTTTTACGGGAATGTTAACTTTTTGGTATGCGTCAATTTCGGACAAGTAGATTTGTTGTCAACGGCAGTAGCAATAGTGTTTCAAAAAAGTAAACAATTCCCCAATTGTGGGCACCTTACGGTCTGTTGATTTTTGGTCTTCAAATCGTTTACGGGATTCCTGATCCAGTTTCCTGAATAGGATGGTCAAGAGGCCCAACTCATTAGAAATATCAAACTTTAGTAGTTTTAGTGCCTGAGCATTTTCGTTAAAGGTGTCTAACATCTGTCTAATATTGTAAACAGAAGGTGAAACAATAGGTGGCATGTCAAGTATGTTTGATATATGAAAATTGACCAGGAGCTGTGTGTTTTGATACCTGTCACACAGAGTATCCCACACAATGCGATAATTAGTAGAATTTAAAGGCAGACCCTTAACAATTTTTAATGGTTCACCAGATAAAACTGAAACTAAATATGTGAATTTCTCCATGGCGGAAATTGACTCATTTTCATGGATAGTAGAATTAAACATGTGATAGAAAGTAGTCCAAAGCGACAGATTACCATCAAATGTAGGTAATGAAAGGCGTGGTAAGCGAATTGATGATTGTTTTGCAATGTCAATATCATGCGGAGCTGTGGGAGAATGTACAGTAGTGCTAGCAAGTTTATGTGGTATCAACACTTTAATTATTGATTTAATATTAACCGACAGGTCAGTTATTGTGTCTTGAGCGGCGAGAACCTTTTGCAACTGATCTTCTGTCGTGTTTTCGTCTTCGACAACGCGCGCTATATAACCATTAAACTCGAGAATCTTCTTTGCGACAACCTCCGAATATTCTACGAGTTTGTATTCCCCAACAGTCGTTAACGGCTCAGTTTCAGCCTCACTAAGCGTGTGAACTGCTTCATAAATTTTCTCAAACTGCGCTTTAATTAGTGTTGATTGTCGCGAGAATGCCGAAAATCGCATTATTGCATAAAGTCAGTTTCAAAATGGCCGATGAATTTCCAATTAGCGAGTATTCTTGTTATGTATAAAAATAATAGCGGAAATTAATTGAATGCAATTATAATTAACGTGGATAGACAATTACAACTATTGCAACTGCAGTGATTTAATTAAGTGTCAAAAATAAAGTTATTGCATTCAGAACGTTACTTTTAATAGCATGCAGAATCGCATTATGTTGATTTCCTTAGATTGTTTATCTGTTAGATTAGGCTAAGTAGATTTTGTTACACAGGTCTTACTTAATAAACAAGACCTAAGTAAATACAGATAAGCTGGCTGTACAGCTGTGCTTGAACAACAATGATACAGACTTTCTGTTTTCTGTCCACTATTGCGGTCCAAATGTGGATATAGCGTAACAAAATGGCTGCCACCGCTTTATAAAAATGTCTAAATCGAATGCAATTTTATTTAGAACTTGCAGAGCCTAATTTAAGTCTGACACGAAATTAGGTTGTTGAGTAATTCAATTTTACTTTAATAATTAACTGAGAATTCGGATAGTAGGCTATATTAATTTGTGAAGCTTAGGCCAATATGACTGATTTACTGTGTGTTAGCGTTTAAAACAAAAAAAAAAAGTTATTTTGTTTAAATGATGATTACACAGATTACACTCCTATAACGTAATACCCAAAACTGATATAGATCCGGCCCGGAGGACCAAAAATTGTAACGTAATTTTAACGCCTCTGGCAGCGCTGAACAAAAGGGGTATAAATCTGGTGTAATATTTTCTTTTTAATTTCCGGAGGACCTTTATTATAATATTAATTAGATAACAGACACTGAAATAATTAAGTGAATGTTGATCTTACCTTGTGGTGTGATGACGATTCCTGGCCAGGACTGGTCTGCAGAGCTGGAAGTAAAAGATCACAAACACAAATACTCCAGTGTCTTTTTAAAATAGAGTGGTGAATTGAGGTTAAAGCGTAAAAAATATATATGAGCGATTTTTTTTGTAACACGCACACTCGACTATTGCAAAACAGCATCTGAGCAAATCTACTCTCATTATCGCATGAATCAAAAAAATGTGCACGCCGCCTCGTCAAGTGTGTAGCCTAATTTGTTTATTGCAGAGGCCATATGAATACCAAACAGTAGTATTAAAAAAGAAATAAAAATATATGTATAGTTTTATTTTATTTTGATACATGTCCACAATTATATTAAAGTGTTAAATTTACTGTGAATTCCTTCATCAAATGTCCAAGGAGCACTGTGGTGATATTCACAATAAGGAAAACAAGGATTCCCCGAACCATATATGTATTAATTATATTGTTGTTAGGATTAAGTAAGTATTTTGTATTCATAAGTAAATATTGTGTTTCAAACAAATTCATTTGTCAAACCGTTTTTTTATCAATGTATGATACAGTAATGTTTTGTTTCTTACCGTTGAAATGAAAACTATATTAATTTTCTGTGATTTACAAACTTTGAAGTCCTTTTTAAAAATGCTAATTGGTAACATAATATTTATATCAAAAATCCAAAAATATACTTAAAATGGCTGTACAGAGGGAGTAAATTGCCAAAAAAGAGCATCAGTGAGTCCAGAATTTTAATTCAAGTGAGTGCTATACAATTTTCTTAAGTTTCCTGTGCTAAATGTGAGGCCGCTTGCGACTTCAATTCTTACCTATATTACAGCATAGGAACATCTTTCCATCTTTTCATCTTACATCTCTTCGAGTGTTTAAACCAAGGATAACGTATTTGTTGAAACATCCGGTTTCTAAAATAATTCAAACTTCAGTAAGCTCAATTGAGAAGAACAAAAAACTTAGACGACACTTTTTGTAATAAAAGAGATTTATATGTAACTCACCTGACTGCAAATCAAACATCTGATTTAATCAAATGCATTGCAAATAAGATCCTAATGCAAAATGATTCAATAATATGACTATGTAAATAGTAAATAATGTAGAATTGTGAAATTAAAAATAAATATTTTATGAATAATTAACACACCTTTAAGTACAACTTGGGGACAGGTAAAGGTCATAGCACAGGACAGAAGAAGCTGGCGTGACTTTGTTGAGGCCCTATGTTACACACTAAATGAATGATAGGAAGTCAGTCAACAAACTTTCATTCCTCAGAACTTAAAATTACTTTTAAAGTTATTATTGTTTAATTTATATTTACATTTACAAAATATCTTACTACAGAAAGACTTACTAAAACCAGTTTTCCGACTCCTTAAACCTTTTAATGGTTTTTTGTTTCTCTTATATGTTGATTTATGTTTCTTACAAGTTGTATTTATAGGAGTTACTGGAGATGAATCTTTTTTTAATGGTATTCTTTTGTGCAATGTGTAGCCAGAGGTGAATTCATTTGAATTTTTTTTCGTTGTTCCGCCTTCAATATTTTCATCTAATACCTCCTGAAAGCTCATATATTGCTTAAATCGTGGTTTTTGTTTTGTTTCATCTGGACTGCTCGTGTTGACTAGACATGAAGTTTTAAAATTAAGTACATCCTTGTGTATATAAAGTGGTAATTCACTTGGTCTTAAATAAGTAATGTCAGATCCAGAGCTAATTTTTTTTTCTCTTTCAGCATCTAATTTATCCACATATTCTAACTCTTTCTTCACCTTGGCTAAAAAAATAAAATAAAATATAACATTAAAATCACTCATTTCATGTAATATAAAGTTTTTGACACTAACTGAAAAACAATTAATATATTCTAACAAGAAAAAATTAGTAAAAGTAAATCAAAAACTGATTATCCTATAGAGGAATAGGCATATTTTTAAGAAAAGTGGAAATATATAAATATACATATATACCTTTTTTATGTGTGTTACTATACAGTATATTTAAAATAAAATTATTTTATTTAACTTTTATGTATCAACCAGTAGAGATGGGTTGTTATTTAACATAACAGTGTAAATAACAGTGTTATGTCGCGATAACAGTTTTCGCCGCAACACTGTTGTCGGAAACACCCTGTTATTTTAACAACAGGCAGTCCGGACTATGTTATAACACAACGCTTCTTGCAACGCAATGAAAACTGCTTATCCTGTTATCGAAAAACTGCTTTCGTAAAATTGCTATCCTGTTATCGACAAAACTGCTTTCGTAAAATTGCTATCCTGTTATCGACAAAACTGCTTTCGAAAATTTCTATCCTGTTATCGACAAAACTGCTTTCGAATGTTGCTATCAAACTGTTGCCAGTTTGTCCTTTGTCATATATCATAGGGAATTCGTATTAGGAATGTGCAACGAATGTTTTTTTTTTGTTTACTTTGCTTAGGTCGGAGGGTGGGATGGGAAAAGGTTAAAGACTGAATGTAAGCGTAAACATTTTTTGTGTAAACTTTGACACTAATAGTAAATCTATCACTTTTGTCTTTTATTTATCTCACATCCCTTCCCTGCCATTCTGCCATCCCTTAACAAAATATTGAAAATAATTCTTTAGTACAGTAAGATTTATTTTATTTTATTATGAATGCCTTTCATTTAATATGTTGTATAGTATTTGTTCATCTTTTCACTATACATTGAAATTTACATTTAATTTAAATCAAATAATCAATGTTAGCTATTTTTTAATTAATAAGTTTTCTTATATTATATAATAGAGTAATCATTTATGTTTGTTGTGTGAATGTTCTATGCATGTACTATGAATGCAGGTTTATATAAATATGTGTATGTACGTTTATATTTGTATAATTTTAGAGAAGTTACTTATTTTTAGTTCAAGACAGTTTTTATCTCATTCTACTTTTAGTTTATCTTTGCAGGAATTCCCAATTCATGCTGTGCTTAAGGGATTCCTATTTATTTCTAAAATATTAAATAACTAACATAATTTTCAAATTTTTGGGTTTTAAAAATTTATTTTATTATATTTGGTAGTACTAATTTTGTGAAAAAAATAATAAATTATTATTCTCATCATCTCATACCGTTTAAAAATAAGATTTAAAAAATGTTGTTTTCTTTCTAAACATTTAAATCATTTTGTCAGAAACGGATATAAATTTGAAATGTTAATTATGATATTACAATAACTGTAAAGTAAAAAGCAGCTTGAAAAACGAAGTCTATTCATCACTACACTTCAAAACCACTTGCACAACGATAACAATCAGTGCCAGTCGATAACACTGTTATTAAAATAACAGGATTCCGCAACCTGTTATCGCGATGCTGTTATACGTTATAACACTGTTATCGGAAAACAACGACATTGCCCATCCCTATCAACCAGTGAGTCTGTCTAGCAAGCAAAGCTTGGCTTCCGTTTGTTAATTAGTCTCAGGGCTATTGCCAGTGTAAGGTGCATGATTGGTGCTTATACATAGCAGTCTTTTTAGTTTCTTAGTAAATTAGTGTTGGTTTTTTATGTATTTTAAAACTAATTAGTGAGTACTGTAATAATTACTTTTTAAAAAGAAGTATTTTTTTGAATGATAGAGGAAAAAACCTATTGTCAAACTCCCTTGTAGTGTGAGGGAAACTACTCAAGGTGATTGTCATCTGTTACACTACATCAAGGAAAAAAACTATACAAAGTATTGAAAAATTTTTGGAAATGATTTGAATCTTTTGAAATTAAGAACTGAATCCAACACATTAAAATTAGGGAATAGGATAATCACATTTTCATGATTATCCTATTCCCTTTATCGTAGAACTCTGCATTTTGTTTCGAAAATCCTACAAATGACACTAGTTTTTTCTTGTCCCAAATAAACACTTGGTAGCTTTGTATACTTTAAAATAAATTCATCTACATTGGTTGGTAACTACGAAAAATATAATTAATTTTTTGTCCGAAAAATGTTTGCTGCAGAACGATAAAAATCTTAATAAAAAAAGTGGCTGTAAAATCTAAACCATTTGAGATATAGCAAAACAATTTGGCATGGTTACTTACAGCAATGAGTAGAATATCCATACCAAGTTTCATCAAAATCTGAGATGGTGGGTGTCATGATGTGGTTGAACTGACATAGAATAATGGTAACATTATTAAAAATTTCAATTGAAGGGTTTTTGTTACCCTATTTATTTAAATTATATAGAGCATATATCTTAGAGATTTCCAAATATAAAATAAGTAATCTGATTTTCAAAATAAAATGTACTAATAAAATTTAAACACTGTGAGTTGTTAAAAGAATTAAACAAGGCAAAATTATTATGATTTCGGTGTAGGAGAAAACATCTAGTCAAACATTAGATTATGTGTAGCTGAAAAACGGTCTAAACCAGTATTTGACTGGTGGGAACGAAATGTAGTGAAGAGCTTACTATAAACATCGATCTTGAAATAGGAGTTTAGTGACAGTTTTTCTGTAATTCGAGACCTTGGATTCGTGCTTGCACTTTTCTTGGTCCACACTCATATTAATTCAGTATGTTGCAAAACAAATAAAACAATCTAAGCTTTATATTAAGATTGTCATGAGAGATCCTCTGCATGTAAACCTGGAAGATGTTGTATATCACTGTTACATCAGGTGGTTAAATATAATTCAGTACGATGTTCGACATAATATATAACACAAATTGATCAGCTGCAGAGGATACAAAGAAATTGTATTCTCATCGTGTGGATGAAGTTGAGATATGCATACAAGGATGTAACTGTGAACAATCTTGAGAAGAAACTTCAGTCTTGTATCTTTTAGGAAAATACTGTTGCTCCATAATGTCATATTTATCTAAAAATTTGATGTAAATGCTTTCAGCCATCAAAATGCTTATTATTTCAGTTGCTGCTTTTTGTAGATTTTAAGAGTGCCAAGCAGAATATGCTAAGATTTGTTTCCCAGAGAGCATTTTTATCACCAATTTCGAGTATCATGGAGCCATCTCCTGTTTACCTAGGGTGTGTACTACTGTTTTCTCAAGGGTTGACTTCTTTGATGTCTCCAGTGTGGCGGGCTTCAAGAGTTAGTGTGAAGTTGTGATGGGTTTAGGGATTTGTTCAGTTTAGCTTATTTTGTTAATGTTGTGTGTTTGTATATTTATTTACTTAATTTATTGTATTATTCATTTTTTTTATTTGTTAAATTGTTATTATTGGTACATGATTTGTTAATATTTATTTTGTCTTGTTATTGGTTATACCATTGATATACATAATATTTTAAAAATAGACTTTTACACAGTGTTGTTGTTAAATAATAATAATGTTTTCTAAGAAGCAATTAAAAGGTGAATAAGGTGACAGATTACAAAATCAAACTGAAGATAAAAGCTTCTTTGGAGTTTTTGAATGAACTGTGCAATTAAATATATGTATGTGGAGCTATTGAGTGGTTATTTTCCTTCTTGTGTTGATCAGGAATTTACTCCTTATCCTCCTTAAAAAAGAAGCAGTCAAATCTTGCACGTGTAGCCCAAAACTTATGCTTCAATTTATATATAACATGTTTTATTATCTAGTTTCTATAGATTATTCATTCATTATTTTGTGTCAGTTTTGTATTATTGAATGATATGGAATGAACCGGATTATTTGGTTTTCGTAACTACTGTAAATACAGATAGTTGTTCTGTCTTTTTATTGTGATTTTTGCCTTCTTGTTAAATATTAATGATTCTATTACAAAAAAAAAAAAAAAAAAACTAAAAGACCCAGATAGGTCAAATATTCTATGTTCCTAGAAATTAACGTTACATACGAAGTCTTCCTATATATAAATATATAATAGCTTATATAATAATATATGCAATAACTTCACACAGATTACAAAATCGAACTGAACATAAGGCTTCCTTGGAGTTTTTGAATGAACTAACTGTGCATTGAAAAAGGGTGAAATTAATTTGTAATATTTTTTTTAACACTAATTATTTGCAAATAAAAAACATTTTTTTTTTAAAACTTATTTTTTTAAATGTAAGTTTATCTTTAATTAATAAAGGGTGAAAATATTTTGTTTAGTCCTAAAATATCCATTTATTAAAAATATAAAGTCAAATGTAAAAAAATTAATTTTGTAAGTACTTTTTAATTTACAAGGTTTAGGGCTAGTTTTATCCCTCAAAAGGGTGAAAATAATGTTCGATATTTTTTATAACAATAATTAGGTGTAAATAAAAAGAAATGCGAAAAGTATAATCCAAACACTTTTTTCATGTGTAGTTAAGTTAAGATTTTTTTAAACCCTGAAGGGGGTAGTTCAGATGTAGTTTTTATTTCTTAAGGGATGGAAATATTATTTTTAGTTGTAAAATGACTGTTTATTATTTTAAATTATCAAACCTACTGCAAAAAGTAACAAAAAATTTATCATTCATTTTCCCTTTTTTCTACTAAGGATGTGGTTTTCAACCCCTATGATTTACCCTAACAATAAATTTCAGCTCAATTTAAGATTATCTTACTAAAAATACAAATTATTATAAAAATAAGGTCATTTCATAAAGTGATTTAAAATTTTTAATAAGATTGCAAAAAAAACCTTAAAAGGGGTATTTTTTGGGGTGACGCCACAACTTTGGGGTTTTGCGACCTTGATTTTCGGAATCAGCGAACCAAAACGTATGAATGTAATCTCTATTCGTGGCATGAATTGAACAATGTCACGCCACGTTTTGAAGGACTAATAGACAATATTTCAAATACATGTAATAATTATTTCAAATAAATATATATACCATATTATCTCACTAATAAGTATTAATATACTGTATAAATACATGTTATATCATATAAATCTCTGATATTCTTATAACAATAATATAACCACAGTAATACAAGAACAAATATAACTATAACAATAACCACATAACATTGCAATATAATTTATGTTATAGACACAAATTCTGACAGTTGCCAGTAATTATTATAACTATACCATTAATTAATATTAGTATACTTCAATTGATGAAACATTAATAGTTGAATGGAGAACAGATTTAATTATTATATATTTGACTGTAAAATATAGGAAATACTTTTATTTATTGTTTTTCATTGATACACAACTTCTATAATCTCAAGGTTCCTTAGAGTAGACTATTAATCTTTCCCATTCCTCCCCCCTCCCCCAATTAATAAACGAATAATTTAATTTTCATTGAGAAAAGTTTTTCTAAGTCATCTGTGCCTGATTTGGTTTAACTTTGGGGATAGAGCTAAAAAATGAATTATAGTCTTGTTCCCATTATTTGTACTACAAAAAGAACAGTGAGGATCATCCTTATACATAAATTTATTTATAATTTAAATTTTAATAGTTCCAATTTTATTTTATTATCCACTTTATTTCATTAAAATATCTCAATTCCAAGTCCAGTATCAAATTAAACTTCTTATAGAAACATCTAATATTTCATTTTTGTGCCTGAATGTAAAAACTTTTCATTAAACCATTTTCTACCTATTATAATAATAATTTATTCATATATCTGGACAATCCCATAATATTATTAAACCCTAGAACTGCCAGTGTAAACTTTAATAGTTTTTAAAAAAATAATAAAAAATACTAATATTATTCTAAACGCAACTTGTAAGATATCATTTTTGTCAGAAAGGTTCATAGAATTTTATCTGTGTAATGAGAGAATGTTAGATGTAAAGGTTTTGGAGTAAGTATGTTAGGAATCAAAAATGAAGTGAAAATTCCACAGAAAAGCCTATATTTACCATACAAACATTTAAAATAATTTTTACAAGATATATAAAAGTTTTGTAATACAATTGTGAATAAATGTTGGTAAAAACAAAAATAAATTTATAAAATTTTCAAATGAAAAACATCTTTTTTACGAAATTAGCTAAAAAGTTAGGCCTAATTTGAAAAATGACAAAAAATAGTAATATTATGATAAACAAAACTTATTATCATTTTTCTCAGAAAGGTGCTACAACGAAAATTCGTTGTATGGGATTATATTGTGGTCAAAAAATAAAAAATCAAAATCTAATCCTAATACAAGGTTTGGCTAATTTGTAAGCGACTTTGCTGTTCACCGCGAGTCGGTGAAACTGACCTATGACCAGGTCTAAAGTCAACTTTCGCCTACTCGTTATGACAGTAAATTCGTATGTCGGTAGATTTTGAATAAAATATCTGTATTTAATGAATTTTGAAAATATGAAATAATACTGTTATAGGATGTGTTATTGTAGTACAAGTTGTACGCAATACAGATCAGTTACGGTTGTTTCATAATAATTAACACACGCTGCAATAAATTTGAATGAAGAATCCGAAAATTTTCAAAATTGGTCAAAAGTAAAAAATTTTAATATTTTTCAGAATAAAAATAAATTCTAAGAATAAAATATTCTTGGTAAAATTTTGAAAAAAGTGATAAATAAAAAGTTGGGTGAAATGGTAAAAAGAATAAATTGCATAAAACATAAAGAAAAGTAAATTTTAATAAAGTATTGTAAAGAAGTGTTTTATGAGACAAAGGTTTACAAATAAATTGAGAAAAAATTTAAAAATTAATTAAAAATAAAAGGTTACAGTTTTCACACTTTTTTGGGAACAAGGATAAAGTAAATAAGTTAAGATTTGGTAAACCTGATTAGTTTTGAGTATTTAACAAAATATGTGAATCTCAGGGTAATCAGTATATATTAACCCCCCCCCCCCCTCAAATGAAGAGGTGTGAATACAGGTGTCAAAAACTCAGAATCTATCAGGAGCATAATATCGACGCCACAGCTGTGATAATTGTTACGCATAAATAACATAATAGTGAAATTTCAGAACTGTGAAGTGAAAGGTGTGAAAATTCAAAATC
This sequence comes from Aphrophora alni, assembly GCA_963513935.1. Lineage (NCBI taxonomy): Eukaryota > Metazoa > Arthropoda > Insecta > Hemiptera > Aphrophoridae > Aphrophora > Aphrophora alni. The sequence continues at coordinate 92,512,719 of OY740765.1, forward strand.
GCAAATTACGCAAAACATTACATAACGAATTGCAGGTGAACGGGCTGGCCGATAATCACCACACGAACTTCTTGTGAAAGCTCAGATCAAGATCTACAAGATGCTGGTGTTTAAAACACGAAAAAGTCATCAGTTAACCTATTAAATTAAAAAATAAGAAAAACAATAGCCAAATGTATAGTTACAAGTTGGAAGATGTAGAAGCTGAAACGACATGACTTCGTGACGTCGGAAGGGGCGGAGTTAGTGTTACCAACCAGTCTACTACCAGATAGAAAAGATTAATTAATGGAAATTAATTAAAATAAAAGAATTTAAAGACTCAGACCATAGTAAACCAACCACAAATAAATTAATATAATAATAGAAAATGAAAATTACCAAAAAACTTCATGGAAAAGGTGAAAAAAGGAAATATCACATTATCAATGTGAGGGAAATAAATTGGTACGAGAATATCGTATTTTTTGGCTATAAATATAGCTGCCGGCGACACAGTCGCTCTCTTCTAAAAAATCAAGTTTGAAATACTACACGGGGGCTATGCCCGAGCTTGCTCTGTTCTTCAAAATAAATTAAAACAGTTTAAAGTGTTACTATGCCCAAAGTTATGGTGCATAAATTTTCAAAAAGTTATAAAATGAGTAAAAATTACATCCAGTGTTAGCCAGATCAACACGTGGTCAGAACTTCGCATTAAATCCATGGATCTGTAAATCATTTCTACAACCAGCGGTCACCAGGACAACAACATCTTCCCTATCCAGGAATCAGGATCATCAATCGTCAGTCAAGGTATCCCTTTTTGTTTGCAAGGCAAAATTGGCCGAAATTAAAGTAAATTCAACTGATTTTCCTGGGATATAGATTTAAGATGTTTAATAATACTTTGTAATTTGATAAATTTAATTGTGGACATTCTTCTTTGTAAAATAATAGTAAATTAAATAAATTAGACCTGAACGACTAATTAAATTGTCAAACTGGGTAATTAGCGTTCAGGAATTGAATAGAGGAAGTGCTAAAAATTAATTATTGAAATATAACTTTCCTCAAGTGTAAACTGCCAATCTGCATCTAGTTAAAGTAATGTATAAAATTGTAAAGTGTAATGTAAAGTGTTTTCTTTTTTAATGTAATATTATTTGATAAAGAGTCATAAATTTTGTTTAATTAATAGTATAATTGTTTTAAATATTTGAAAAGTTTAATTTTGATTTTCTTAAAAGCAGATTGAATAAATTATTTCTTTCTTATTAATATTAACAATCTTGTGTTGTTTAATTTAGATAATCCACACCATTTGTAATAAATTAGAAATTAAAGGGAATCGAGATAAAATATATTGTGTGACAGAGGTATTCTTCAGAACACACTCCTTGGGGATTAGTAAAGTAAAATTAAAGTCGTGCTTTCCCTGAGAATAGTAAAGTAAATTTAGTACTGGAAGTAATTGAATTAATAGGGGGGTACCAACGGTTTAGGGAAACTTAAACTGTTGAAGGGGTTAATCAATCCAGGCCAGATAAGAAAAAGAAGCCAAAACTTCCAGTGGGTTGATTAATTCATTCTATATCTCTCGGGAACGGATCCTGGATAAAAATTCCAGGGTTTGAGACTTGTGCGTTTAGTAAAGAAACAAGGGGAAACGTGCAGTCTGACTCAAAAACAAGACTTTGAGTTTTTTCGTTGTAGTGCATAAAATTTATCTGTGTAATGAAAAAATTTTAGATGTAAAAATTTGGAGTTAGTATGTCAGTAATGCTTAGAAAAACCTAGTCAAAATTCCACATGAAAGCCTATATTTACCATACAACATTTTTTTTCAAGATATAGGAAAGTATTTATACTATATTAGTCCATAAATGTTGGTAAGAATTCAATTTATAAAATTTTCATAAGACAAAATTAATTTTTGCGTAAAAAGTGGAATTTTGCTAAACATTTTGCCCTAATTTGAAAAAATCAGCATATATATTGTGCAAAATCAGCAGCATATAAATTTTTAAATCAGCAGTTGTATATTGTGCAAAATACAACTGGTAAAACATAATTTATCTAAGAAAGGTGCATAGAATTTATCTGTGTAATGAAAAAAACTTTAGATTAAAAAAAATTTGAGATAGTATGTCAGAAATCAAAAATCAATTTATACAATTTTCAAATGAAAAACGAATTTTTTTACGAAATTAGCTAAAAAGTTAGGCCTAATTTGAAAAAAAAAAAAAAAAAAGTAATATTATGGTAAACAAAACTTATTATCATCTTTCTTAGGAAAGTGCATTGAATTTACCTGTGTACAGAATCAAAAAAGTTTAGAAAACAGAAGTCAAAATTCCACATGAAAGCCTATATTTATTATTTTTTTTTTTTTCAGATATAGAAAAGTATTTATACTATATTTGTGCATAAATGTTAATAAAACAAAAATCAATTTATAAAATTTTCCTTAGACAAAATTAATTTTTATGTAAAAAATAGAAATTTCCTACAAAGTTAGCCCTAATTTGAACTAACCTAGACCTTTGTACTAGGTAGGTATGAAACAATATCACTGAAAAACTTAAAATTCACTCAAAAAAAATAAACTCTAAAAACAATAACACATATTTTAACTTGTGTAAACAAATTATAATAAATATATCACTCTACATAACAAAATAAGTTCACAATAACAGAAATAAATCGAGCCATGCACAGAAGACTATTGACTATAAATGCTTATTAGACACAAAACATGACAAGATAACGGAATTTAAAGTTCAGAATGCTTATCTAAATTTAAGCATATGACGTAATAGGTTGTACCAACTGAAATTTCATCTTCTTAACGGTGTGCAAACCTGTTACAAAATATCAATGTAAAGGTAATCAATATTTCACATTTCGTAATTGCACAAAAATGGAAATAAGACTGGTTCGGTTTGGTTATTAGTTCGTAGAATGTAATATATCTCAAAAACTAGGAAGCTAGGATGATTTGGAATATGTGATTCGAATGAGAAAGAAATATACTATGAATGAGAAAGAAAAACTCCACAAACTACAAATGCTTTAGTTTTGATATTTGTATCAAAAATAAAATAGAAAAAAGTTTGACAATATCATCTCAAAATTTAAAAATATAATTAATATCTATTTTTTCTTTATTCAAAACATTAAATATGAAAGGTCTCCAATTTCGATACACTTCGTGTTTTGAGTCTCTGTTTTATTTTTTATTCGTGATTTCTAAAAGTAATTTCAACATACAAAAATAAATTACATTTACAAACATAAAAATCTGTTTTTAACATCAATTTTGAAATTGAACATAGCGCCTGCATTTAGCTAGTGGGACAGTGGACACAAAGCCTCTTAACAGTGCAGTTGATATTTTTACTCAGTGTAGTAGCGCTCAAACTCTCATTTGAAATAATTTCTTACAGACTCTCTGTACTGCATTCTGAACGTAAAATTGACAACAGATAAATTCCATATAAGAAAAATAAATCAAAGATCCACAAAAAGAAAAAAAGAATTATCAATTTTTTTTATTATTTAGCCCCGCAACATTGTAACTTAGAATTTTTATTTTAATATTATTATATGGTTTAGTATCCTTTAATATAACCAATTTTAAAAGGTTTTGTACCTGACATCTCTTTGCAGAGGTGATGCTATAAATGAAATCCCAAGACCCATAGTTGCTATACTGAATTGCCATCTGTCTGCATTTCCGCCAAGTTTTCTAACTGTTGAAGGATAATTTTCTTCTTCTGAAAGCTGTTAGCTGTTGGAATATCCAACTCCTCATCATTGACCATCTCTTCTCTTCATCACATCAGACTGACCATTTTTAATAAATATGTTTTGATTTCCTCCAAATTATAATGCTTTCCATCCATTGTAATAATGCCATTTCTAAGTTTAGGTGACATGTTATTTTTTCTTCATTTATTTAAGTAGGGTTCAGTTACCTTATACTGTTCTCTGTCCTCAAGGATTCTATTATTTACAATATCATGATCCATTTCTTTAATCACATTACTTTTCCATTAAATCGGCTAAAATTCCATTAAGGCTATTTGTATGATAGGCCTATAGCCAAATGTAGACTTTATGTAGAGTGACACCTTGGTTAACAGTGACTTTTTTGATTCCTGAATACTAACTCCTAATATTTTATAACTCAAAAATTTTTTATTACATATATAAATTTTAAAGACCTTTCTCTCAAATATGGTACTTAAAGTTTGATTTCAATAATATTTATATTTTTTTGAATTTTTCAAAATAGGCGTACTTTTTTAGCTATTTTGTAGTTTTTTCATAAAAACTGTTATTGTCTAATATCAATTCAAAAATTTTATTTTTATTTTTTTTACAGAATCTTATAGAAAAGTATATGGAAGTATAAATGATAAAACTTTTTTACATTTATGTGAAAAATTAAAAATATATATATTTGTATAATGTATATATAGGCGTTTATGTAGAAATTTTAGCTTGCATAACAGCAACTTTTTTGATTCCTGACATACTGAATTCCAACAATTTAACAAAAAACTTGTTTTTTATGATATATATGCATTCTATACATTTTTCTGAATAAAATGGTGTTTTATAAGTTCAGTTTTGGATAAGATTAGTATTTTTTATGAATTTTAAAAAAAAGCGTTAAAAATGCACTAATAATTGCGTGCCAGTAACATTGGCCATTTAAGGGTTAAAAGCATATAAACTATAGTGACCTGAGCATTTCTTCAAAGAGTACTAACCTTCAAATTCTCTTATGTATTCCTTGGGATCAACGTCTCCACAATTTGTTTTCTTCATCATAATAATTGTTGAAATAAGGAAGTTTTTTTTGAAAAAGATGAAATCAGAAGCCCTCAATTCTGATTAGAAGGTATGTTCTTGCAAATGATAGTCAGTAGCTCTTAATACTAATTTAGTTGGATATTCTTGAAAAACAGTAGCTAAACAAAATATATAAATTTTTCATAATTGAAGTTGGAAATGTAATATCAAATTAATTACATATATTTGCTACACCAACAAAAACAATATAATATATATATATATATATATATATATATATATATATATATATACACAAAACAAAATTTACATGATTAAATAACATGGAAAACAAACATGGAAACAATTAGGTTATATAGCAAATTAACAATTTGCCCACATACTAAATCATACATTTTAATAACAATCCCTGCAAGCAAGGTTGAACATACTTAAGTAAAGGAAGAAATAACAACACTGTACTCTAAGAACATACAATTAAATATTGAATTATATAAATTGCATTTTGAATTTACAAAGGCAATACAGCCTGCTAAAATTAATAATGTCACGAGATATGTAATTAAATAAACTGGTTTCAACTATATTAAACCATACCCTAAATCTAAAAATTGAGAAACTTATTTATTAAACAACCATATCTCAAAGTAAACATTATGTTTTACTCTTGTGTCTCTTGTAAATATATAAAAATAAAAGGACTTTGTTTTAATATTAATTTATTTTTTAAAAAGAAAAAAAAATAATTTGCTCGACTTATGGGCGCCAGGTAGCGTTAGCTTACCAATTTTGAAAAGTTAAAAATTTAATTAAATTTATAGTCTCTCAAGGTCAAAGGTTCTTTTCAAGAGGTACTGTGCAACAGGTGATTGTAAAGAGATTCTAAGTCTTGTTTTGCTGAAATTGTACATAAATATTTATGAAACCAACATATCAAATTACAAATAACATCAAAGACATAAATGATAATTGGTATCCTATTATTAAATACTGGTTAAAAATCTTTTATCTGAATTTACTTCTCTAAATTTAAATTGAAAAGTTAAGTTTTATTAATTTCTTACTTTGCATTATGTGTTGCAACAACAAAATTTTAATCATTAAAAAAGAGTAATGTTCTGTGTCTGAAGGAGACTTAATTATGTATATAAAAAATTAATTATTTTAAATTTATCCTTTAAGAAAAATATAAAGAGAAACAAGTATATATCTAACAAAATTACTCTCAATTCATAATATATATCTATAACATGATAAATTGTTTACGATGTCTATACCACAACATCTACACATAAAAAAAAATATCCGTTGCGATGAATCCTGATGTCCTGTGATTCCGAGAAAGTCTTCAAACCGCAGTTCTTCCAGTGCTCAAACTCGTGTAGTCTCCAACTTCCGACACACAATGATTTAAAAATCCTTTATAAGGATCTAACAAACCGTTCATTATTTTTCGAATAGTTCTGTCTTTTCTAAAAGGTATTAAAACACGGGACATGACATTTCCCTAAATTGTTCTAGAGAAAATAATCTCTACTGAGTCACACGACAGTCTTATTTATTTCAAAATATTTAGAAGCAAGAATATTTATTTAGAATGTTTGTAGATTTAGTTCTATCACCAAACACATGTTCAAATTATCAATTTCGTCAGTCTATCCAATTTCTCGTCAAAAATCCGTCTCATATCAACACTACACTGTTCATTTAGATTTTATAACCTTTCAAACCACCTTCCATCATCTTAAACGTTTCTAATTAACTGTTCAACACACATTTTACCAACGCAAACACTTCCCTCTGACTGTTACTAAAATATTTTACAATATTTTTAATGCTGATTTGCGTCTGACTTGCTCAGACGTCATGGTAAGACTGACCATTCTCCCTCGCTTCCAAATTAAGCGTCTTATTCACAATCCACTACCACAGCAAAAAATTATTAATTACACTCATTCACACATTTAGACTATATTATACCAAAACATTAATTGTAAATTCACACTAAACCTATTTATTTTACAATATTGTCTTCTTGGATGTCTTTTGTTAAGAGTTTACAGCTTTTAATTTAATTTACAACACTTCCCCCATGCTCCAACAACCAATCAGGATCCTTGACCTACATGTTGCTTGGTCCAATCACATGTCTTCCTTTAATTCAAATATTCCACATTATTACACTCTAAATCTTACTAATAGACATTGATGATAAAGAGAATGCCTCTTATAAAAAGAATTATTAAATAATGAATTAAAAACAGACCGAATAAAAGATAAAATGCTTTATAATTTAAATGCCATCTATTCTTGAGAAATACAAAACTAATTAGAAAATATTAACACCACTATAACAAAGGCCAATATGCAACACTTGTAATGAACAAATAAGAATATTTCTTTAAAGCTAGGGAATTTCTCACTCTCAATAACAAATAATCTTTAAAAGTCAATCCAACCAGTAAGTACGTCAAAGATTTAAAACAGCATGATCAATGTCACGCCTGGTTCGGGTTTAGACTAAGGATAGAGGTACTATCGTTTAGGTATCAGAAGGGCTTCAACAATATGCGTATTCAGTAGGAAATGACTTGGTAGGAATTAGACAGGAGTTCATCCTGAGGGGATCAACCCTCAGATAACAAATAAGGTAGAGTGCATCACGATCATCCGACAAACCACTCGGAGATTTGAAATGTTTGTCCTAGAGGGATCAACCTTCAGACAACGAACGGGGAAGTTTGTGTTGCCGGGATCAGCCAAATTTACTGGATTACACAAAATTCATAAACACACTCCCATTAGACCTCTAATAAATTACATGACTGCAAATGTATATACATTCGCAAATAAAATTGGAACATGTAATAAAAATTACATTATTAAAACAAATAACTAACTACTGCATTAAAAATAGCATCAAATTTGTAAATAAAACTAAACAAGTAAAAGATTTACACCAGTACAAATTAATTTTATTTGATATAACCAATTTATATACTAAATCTAAAAAAACCTTTAAAATTTTGAGGGGAAACCCTACCGAAACCAATAAGCTCAAATGTTAGGAAATCAATGAATTAATTATTACTCAGGGTTGTACTAAAATAGAATGATTTTATATTTAAGAATGATTTTATTAAAACACTTTGGCTATGATGCTGATTGGCTCAACCAATCAATTGGTGATGTTGAACCACTATCCATGAGACATCAAACAATGAGCCAGGTCTTCAATTCTCCCGTAGCGATCAACACCATCTAGTTGGCTCATAGTTCTAGTTCTGCTACTTATAACAATGAGATTTCACACCTTCGTTTATGGACCAGAGGGCCCAATATGTTTAAATATGAAAAATCCTACTGGCAAGTCAGTCCCACTCTGGACTCAGTTCTGCTCCAATTTTTAAAATGAGCTCACTCAACAAGTTCCACAGGAACCGCAGCTCCTTCATCATCATCTGAAATTTGCTATACCATACAGGACAAGTCACACATACTAAAAACATCTGAATGGTATTGGTGAAAGAGGGAGAATCAAGCCGACACGAGATTTAATTAAGAGTTGAAAGAACACTGCTAAAACTAAGAAAACTTATTACAAATGGGGTATGTTTAGCGAATAAACATATATTGTCAAGATCAAAAAAATTTGTAAAATATTCTTTGGTATATAGTATTTCATTTAAATAAATTTTAATTTTTAAATAAAACCAAGGCCACCTTACCTAATCTGTCCAAAACGTAAAGTATTTATTTGTTGCAAAATTGCTGATTTTTTGGAAGCCTTATATGTTACTTAATTAATTAATTACAACAATTAATTAAACAACGAATAAAAATGTTACATCAAGGACAGGTTAGGTAAGATTGCTTCCATTTATTTATAAATTGAAACTATTACATATATATGAACAATTTTTATATTTCAGTCAAAACTAAAATGCTTCCAATAATGTATAGTTAACATTCTCAGGATTATAAGACATGTGAATCTTGACAATATTGTATGTAATAACCAAACTCCTCTTACATATTTGTATATGTTTATTTTGGAATTTCGCATTTAAAAATTAGTCCCAAGCCAAAATCATATATTTTTTAATTCCTTAAAAGTGTTTAAAGTGGACATTTGTTGTCTGAAACTAATACCACGACTTGTTAATTCCTATTTCCACACTTATATAACCTTATTGGTTTTTTGTAAGTTTTATTTTTGGTATGAAAAATTATGATTGCACTCAAAAATTTACTTTTCAAAGAAGGCTTTTAAGTTAATGTTTGTTGAATATTTATGTAAAAAAGTGAGGCGGTGTTTGGTCTTACTACTTTTACCTTAAAACCAATCCCAATGGATCATCATTACCACATTAGCTGTGTTGGAAATAATCACCCTACTGCTGAAATTTGTGTGCTTAAAAATCCATGTGATAATACAAAGAATACTACTGTACCAATATGTGTTTCCAATGTCAAAATGGTATAAAATATGATATCATAGGTTACAGCCACAATGTGAGAAAATCCATGTTACATAAAACAGTTAAACTATTTTTTTTAACAAAGACCAGAGCATTGTGGTGACAATATATACAGGTACACTTTCAAAAGTCCCTTACCACACTTGGGAATAAACAAAATAACAAAAAACAAACTTTTATTTGGGGTAGGGTAAACTTTTATTTTAACAAACCAGAGGAGTGGGGTAGGGAAACTGGTCACTTTAGTTGTAAATAGTTTTAATTTAGTCTTTGTTAAGATTCCCTCTGAAGATGACAACTTTGTTGTTGTAATAGCTATAAGGGTCTAATAGGAATAAACATTTTACTTTTGACAAAAAGTTTGTTTTTTGTTATTTTGTTTATTCCCAAGTGTGGTAAGGGACTTTTGAAAGTGTAGGGCTTACCTGTATATATATACATTGGATATAATATATATATTGGAAACAATAGTTGGATAAGTACAAATGGTGACAGAAATAACGGCATTCTTCACATAACCTATCAGCAATGCTCACACTTATTGAAGACAACCCACTGAAAATGTTAAAAAACTAGCAATTGTTGAGATAATAAATCAGAAGGTGACACCAAAACTTATTTTCTTACCTGAATGCAGTAGTAAGCATGCCTATTTAAATATGTAGCCATTATAGGTCCTAAAAATATCAACCTCAAATTCTGATGCACTTTAGACATAAAAAAAAGCAAGGAACCAACCTTCCCAATATGCTAAGAGAAGAAACACAGCATTCACACTCAAATACCCTTCTCACACTTATATGTATTACTGAAAAGAAACAGACTGACCTGAACAGAGACTGGGCTGTTACCTATCAGCCACACATGCAACAATGTTATACAGATGCCTGTACTTATAAGTTATAACTTCAATGCCCAAGTTTGCTAAATATAAGTGTCATCCTGTGCAAAATTGCAATCATCCAGTGTCCAAAAGAAAATAGCCTATTGGGTTTATAAATAATCAATTAAGCTCCTTGTGCCAGCCAACATATTAGGCCTAGGCTATCCCAGTTGTAAAATACCATTCATAGACATCATCCAGTGCTAGATTCCAAGTAAAATTAATGGAAACATCTTGTGCTAGCAGAAAATGCCTAGGCCATCACAGAACAGGCATTATAGAACACCAACACCTAACAATTTATTTCAAAAATAGAATTTAAAAAATCATCTCATATAATTAATTGAGTTAAATTCTATTTAAATCACTTTTTTTATTTATATATAATGGAAGTATCTTTTGCCAGCTGTTAATACATAAAAGAGTCCTTAATTACAGGACACCTATAAGCTACATTTATTCCAAAAATAGTATGCAACAAGAAGAAATGAACCAAAACATTGCCCTAATTCCCATAAGTACAATTCAAATAAAGGATAGTATGTTAATACATGAATATTTTTACAATACATAATTAGGAAAATACTGTTAAATAAAATATCTCTATATACAAAAATTCTCCATTAGCTTACCTTAAATGTATTTTTAATTATATCTATAGTATTATTATTTTGTATTATTGTAAATGTAATTTATAAATTTTGTGCCATCCACACTCTACGAGGGCTATCGAAAAAGAGGGAAAGGAATTGTGTAACTAATAACTATCTCACGTCATCAGTAGTGTTACCAACAGTTCAGGTTAAAATTAAAAATGAATATGGTTTAGTAAAACATATTGCAACGGTTTTACATGTGTATTTAGTATAAAATAGAATTTTCTTAATATTCCATTTTTTGAGGAATTATGGTCGGCTGACTCATTGCAATGCAGTTTTTTTTGTTGAGAGTTGAATTCCTTATCAAGGATACATAGTTCTTCTTATCAAACTGAAGAACTGTTTTTGAAATAATCTATAAACTTCTTCATAAATAATAAATGTTCAGAAATAGACTGTTGAAACTCCAAACGGTAAAGTCATATTAAATTATGCGTTGGTAGGTTGATTGTGCAATTCGTTCTGTATTCGCGTGAACAAATCCTGTAATAAAAAATTACAAAGTCTGGGATTTGTGCATGTTAAAAAGAAAAAGAAAGGTCGCATACAATCCAAGTCAGATAACAAAGCTGAGTTTTCTCGTTGTTCATACATTTTTTGTAAATGTTAATACTGGTCCAAATACCACAAGTTGATAATTTAAAGTATTTTTCTTCCTCTTTCAAATCAAGTAAAATTATCGTAGTTCTCATAGTTTATGAGATATATAGATTCTAAAAAATGTTACAAAGATGAGCTGGTCTCGTTTGTAATTTCTATTCCCTAACAAACTGTGAAGAATTGATCTTTTATGTTGATATTAAATATTGACAAACTTTTTTCCATTTTTATATCTGTGGAAAGAACAATAATTTCAGATCAGTCGAATGTTTTATTTCATTGCTCTGTTTTAGTAATATTTGGAACGGAATGTACAAGGCAAACAAATTGTCTGGTGACAGTGGTAGGGATGGGCAATGTCGTTGTTTTCCGATAACAGTGTTATAACGTATAACAGCATCGCGATAACAGGTTGCGGAATCCTGTTATTTTAATAACAGTGTTATCGACTGGCACTGATTGTTATCGTTGTGCAAGTGGTTTTGAAGTGTAGTGATGAATAGACTTCGTTTTTCAAGCTGCTTTTTACTTTACAGTTATTGTAATATCATAATTAACATTTCAAATTTATATCCGTTTCTGACAAAATGATTTAAATGTTTAGAAAGAAAACAACATTTTTTAAATCTTATTTTTAAACGGTATGAGATGATGAGAATAATAATTTATTATTTTTTTCACAAAATTAGTACTACCAAATATAATAAAATAAATTTTTAAAACCCAAAAATTTGAAAATTATGTTAGTTATTTAATATTTTAGAAATAAATAGGAATCCCTTAAGCACAGCATGAATTGGGAATTCCTGCAAAGATAAACTAAAAGTAGAATGAGATAAAAACTGTCTTGAACTAAAAATAAGTAACTTCTCTAAAATTATACAAATATAAACGTACATACACATATTTATATAAACCTGCATTCATAGTACATGCATAGAACATTCACACAACAAACATAAATGATTACTCTATTATATAATATAAGAAAACTTATTAATTAAAAAATAGCTAACATTGATTATTTGATTTAAATTAAATGTAAATTTCAATGTATAGTGAAAAGATGAACAAATACTATACAACATATTAAATGAAAGGCATTCATAATAAAATAAAATAAATCTTACTGTACTAAAGAATTATTTTCAATATTTTGTTAAGGGATGGCAGAATGGCAGGGAAGGGATGTGAGATAAATAAAAGACAAAAGTGATAGATTTACTATTAGTGTCAAAGTTTACACAAAAAATGTTTACGCTTACATTCAGTCTTTAACCTTTTCCCATCCCACCCTCCGACCTAAGCAAAGTAAACAAAAAAAAAACATTCGTTGCACATTCCTAATACGAATTCCCTATGATATATGACAAAGGACAAACTGGCAACAGTTTGATAGCAACATTCGAAAGCAGTTTTGTCGATAACAGGATAGAAATTTTCGAAAGCAGTTTTGTCGATAACAGGATAGCAATTTTACGAAAGCAGTTTTGTCGATAACAGGATAGCAATTTTACGAAAGCAGTTTTTCGATAACAGGATAAGCAGTTTTCATTGCGTTGCAAGAAGCGTTGTGTTATAACATAGTCCGGACTGCCTGTTGTTAAAATAACAGGGTGTTTCCGACAACAGTGTTGCGGCGAAAACTGTTATCGCGACATAACACTGTTATTTACACTGTTATGTTAAATAACAACCCATCTCTAGACAGTGGTGACTGTCCACTCTCAGTCTACATTACATTCCGTAATATAACGTAACGTTGCGATTGCTGGTGTCTTTTAGCTTCTAGCAAAGTTTAGTTTGTTAGAAATTATTGTTTTGAGAGTTTTTGCTTTATAATGTTTTGTTGATGTGCGTTCATACAGATTTATCTTCACAACTTTATTTTACAACTGTTGTATGTGTTTGAATAGTCTAAACAAATTGTTATCAAAGTTTTTTGATGATTTTTAGGTTAAAATTTTTGTGACATGACAACTAATCTCAATCTTGATTATGTACTTTACTGTAAAATATATCATTGTAGAAAATGTATAAATTCACAGTTCAATTTTACGTATATTTCTCTGAACAATGGTATATAACAAGTTGGATTTTGTGTTAAATAAATATTTTTGGTGAATTTTTCAAAATAAGCTTAACTTTTCAGGAAATCTTTTTTTCAACATTTATTCACAACTACATTGTAAAATTCTGTTTAAAATTTTTGTCACTACACACATAAATTTTTTGGAACTTTCTGAGAAAAATGATATATAACAAGTTGTGTTTTCTATAATATTACTTTTTTTGGTGAATCTTTAGCTTTTTTCCACTTTTTACATAAAACTTTATTTTCTCTAATGAATATTTTATTTCTTGATTATTATTTTCATCAAAATTTATTCATAACTACGTTACAAAACTTTTGCAAATCTGGAAAAAAAATTAAAAATTTGATGTATGGTTTAAAAATGCTTTTCTGTGGCATTTTCACTTCACTTTTTACACATTTAAAAAAATTCCTAACATACTTACTCCAAAACCTTTACATTTAACATATTTTTTTTTTCATTTCACAGATAAATTATATGCACATAAACATATAATGAGAAACATGATATATAACAAGTTGTGTTTTACATATATTACAATTTATTATTAATTTTTTTAAACTAATAAAAAAAGGAGCAAATAAGAAAGATGGGGATACCATCTTTTACAGACTTGGGAAAACCACCATGAATGGTCTAAAGAAAGTAGAGAAGAAGACATTTGAGGAACAAACAAATCCGAACATCCCCACCTGTCAGAAAATTATCACTGACAGGATGATGGAAGTAGAATATTCCAAGAGAAGGATTCATCCAGAAGAAGGAAGCCTTGGCATATCCAGCCTCGACCTTGACATTACTAGTGATAAGGAAGGAGAATCATTTCTGTGTAGGGAGAAGGTTAACACCCCTCCTCATAAGGAACAATGAATCATTTTATTGAATCAGCAAGCACTAGGGTAGTTCAGGTGAACACCCATCACACCAGGAAAGTTGTTGTGGTGATGCCAGAATCCTGGATTTACAGTGAACAGGTAATGAGACTGTAGAACAAGGAAGGTAAGTTAATATGGGATAATAGGTGTGATAATCCTAGAGCTAGTTTAATGATGAGAAATAACATTAATTTTATTAACGGAAATTCGTTGTATGGGATTATATTTTGGTCAAAAATGAGAAAAATCAAAATTTAATCCTAATACAAGGTTTGGCTGAATTGTAACCAACTTTGCTGCCCAGGGCGATTCGGTAAAACTGACCTATGGCTAGGTCTAAAGTCAACTTTCACCTACTCGTTTTGACAGTAAAATCGTATGTCAGTAGATTTTGAATAAAAAATTCATATTTGATGAATTATGAAAATATGAAATAATAATGTTAAAAGATGTGCAATTGTAGTACAAGTTGTATACAATACAGATCCATTACGGTTATTTCATATAAACTAACATGTGCTACAGAAAATTTGAATGAAAAATTAAACAATTTTCAAAATAATCAAATTCAAAAAACCTTGATATTTCCGTAATAAATAAAGAATTCTAAGAATAAAAGATTCTTGCATAATTGTTGAGAAAATCAATATTAAAAAAGTTAGATGAAATTGTATAATTTGAAAGTTGAATAAAACTTAAATAAACATAAATTTTGAAAATGTGTTGTATAAGTTTAGTTAAAAGATTAAAGTTTAACAAGGAATTAAAGCAAATAATAAAAAATTGCATAAAATAGAAAGGCTATGGTTTTCACACCCTTGTGTGAAAACGAATAAAGATGAGATTTCAAGATTAATAAAACTTGGTAAAAATTATATATGCTAAAGAATATGTAAGTCCCGGGTGATCAGTAATTAATAAACCCCTAAACAAAGAAGTGTGAAAAAGAGTGTGAAATTACGTAAGACCGGAAGGTCGGACAGCATCTTCGTTACGGCCAGTGTGTTTATTACGAAAACTCAACAAAATGGTGAAGTTTCACAACTTTAAATCAAAAGGTGTGAAAAATAACAACTGAAAATTACGTCGATTGTTACTTAAGGAATTGTGGGTGAACGGGTGGACCTACAAACCACGCGAAATTCTTGTGAAAGCTGACGCGAAGGACTACAAAATGCTGATCAAGAAAAAGTGAAAATCATATCACGAAAACGGCTAGAAGAAAATAAAGAAAAGACAATAGGGATTTCTATAGTAGCAAGTTTTGAGATGCTGAGTTCCAAACTCCAGTACTTCGTGACGTAGAGATAGGTGGAGGTGGAGCTATCATACTAACAGACAGCTACAGTAATGAAAATAAATAATTAAATTACAATAATTCAAACAAAGAATTAAAAGACTCGAACCATTGTTATAGATAAATATCTTAAGCACTAGAACTAAAAATACCACATATGTTACGTCATAAATAAGAAAATAAGGGACTATCGTATTATTCCTGTGAGGGAAGAAAAATTGGTAATGGAATACGATAGTTTCAGGCTATAAATATAGCTGCTCAGGCTCTCAGGAGCTCTCTCGAAAAATAATTTTGTAACAGATGTAAGGGGTTACAATGCCCAACAGCTCTCTCGAAAATAAATTGTTACAAGGTGGTAAGGGATTACTATGCCGGATGGACAGTGAATCTAACTAATAGGGAAGAAGTTAATTAAAAGTCATAATTAAAAATGTTGTTAGGAAAATGTTAAAGTGTCAGTGCTGAAAGAAAAGTATTTAAATGAAAATAAATCAAAAGTTTAGAAAGTGAAATGTGGAATTAGTAAATCATCAGTGAGTTCTGTAAAAAGTGAGAAAATTTCAACATCCAATGTTTAATGAAAATTAACCTGTCACCTGAACTTTACTAAGGATACATGGATCAATTGTAACGTCATCACAACAACCAGACACCAGAGGAGTAAAACCATCCAACCATTCAGGAGCATAATTACCAGGATCTTCAAGACGGCGGTCAAGGTTTGAAAAACCATCTAAATTATTCTTTTCTTATTAGGGCAAAATTGGCCAAAAGTTAAAATTAAATTTAAATATTACTGATTTTCCTGTGATTAAAAATTTAATGAAAATTGTTTAGGCTAAGAAATTTAATATCTGTGTGTGGATATTTCTTTTTTTATTGTAAGTAAAATGTTTGTATGATAATCCTGGACAACTGATTAGATTAGTAACTGAGAAATTAGTGTCCAGAGATTAAAAAAAAGTAAATTCATAGATAACAGAGTAAAGTAAAAAGTAAAATTTTATTTTATATTTAATTAATTGCCTCTCTGCTATCAATCAAATAAAGTTAGTAAAATAATAAGTTTGTGAAAGGAATATTTTATGTTGTAATAGTTATATAAGTAAAAAGATTTTTTTTTTGAGTAATTTTGTTTGTTAGTAAACATTTGATTTTGTTTCTTTTATAAAAAATAAAATAAATAAGTGTTAATTTCTGAATATCTAAAGCAAAGACTTATCTTTTATAATTATCCACACAGCCTTGTTTATGTTTACAGGAAATATTACTAAATAAAAGGTAAGATATATTGTATTTAAGAAGATTTTCTCAAGAACATGCTTCCAAGGGATAAAAAAGTTAAATAAAGTCAATTGTGTTCTCCCCGAGCAAAAGGGTTAAATTAAATATAGTTATTGGAAGTATTATATATAAAGGGGGTACCGGCAGTTTGGGGTGACTTAAACTGTCGAAGGAGTAATACAATCCAGGCTAGATAAAGTAAAGAAGCCTAAACTTCCAGTGGATTCTATAACTTATTTCTTTTCACGCAGAAACAGATCCTGAAAGAAAAAATTTCAGGATTTGAGACTAGTGGGTATCTTAAAAAGAGATAGGGGAAGCGTGAAGTCTAGCTCATAAAAAAGTTGAGTTTTTTCGTTGTAGTGTATTTTAGAATTTATGACGTGGATCCTAGTGCCAATCCGGGCACACATTAAAACTGGATCTACCTACTAGGAGATAATTATAGCATCTAGTACTTCCCCGGAGATGGAGATATCCCTCTATCTGGATTAAGAGAACTAGTCGAGTACTGTAGAGGGAACAACATACCACTATTACTCTGCTCTGATGGAAATGCCTGCAACAAAATATAGGGCAGCACCAACACCAACATGAGAGGTGAGCAATTGTTTGAATTTATCTTAGAATCTAATTTTAATATTTTCAATATAGGGAATTCATCTACTTTTGTTATTAGAATTAGACAAGAGGTACTAGACTTAACTATCAGAGGCCCTGTCCTCGATGAAAGAATCAGAAATTGGAGAGTTTCTAGTGAACCTTCTCTTTCCGATCACAGAATTATTAGGTTTGACAAAGAGGGAATAAGCATAGCCTATCTCAAATGTAATCTTGAATAGATAAGCCTAAGAGTTGTAAACCATCTTGATCTGTTGCAAAAGGTCGAGGATTTTATTGGGGCAATAATAGATGCGCATGAATCTAGCTGTTTCCATATAAGTAAAGAATAGTAATAGGAAAGTCTCAGAGTGGAATACAAATTTACAAAAACTAAGATGCCCCGTCCGTAGCCTTTGGAATAAATCCAAAAGAACAGGAGATTGGAACAGCTATGCTAAAGGAAATACATATACATATACTCACTACTTATAACAAGGAAATAAGGAAAGTTAAGAGGTAAAGCTTCAGGGAATTTTGTAGCAACATGGAATCTATCCCTGCTACAAGCAGAGTATAAAAAGACTTAGCAAAAAATAAAGTTCAAGCTCCATTAACACTTCTATAGGAAAATGGTAGCTACACAGAGGATGAAGAGCAGTATGTTCTCTTCCTATTGGAAACTCATTTTCCACACAGCAAACCAGATGATAAGTGGGAGGATGATCTAGTACTCAGTAGGCCAAGGAAAAAGAATGAGAAATGTCATAGAACTCATCTCTCAGAAAAAGCTGAAATGGGTTATAGACTCCTTTCATCTGTTCAAATCAACGGGAGTTAATGGTATTTCTCCATCATTTCTGCATAGAGGGATGAATAAGATTCTGCCATGTTTAGTAGAACTACACTTGCAAAATTTACCACAGTGTTCATTTTTCATCTATTAGTAGAATTGGTGTGGAATAGTCATGCTACTGGATACATTCCAAGAATCTGAAGAAGAGCAAGAGTAGCATTCATCACTAAAATTGGTGATATAACAAATTATAATTTGGGTACTTACGTATTAACGCCACCCCAGCAGCAGAAGTTGCGCTAATGCGCATGCGCCAATAAAGAGCAAACTGGTTTAAGGGAAGCAGAATTAGATTTTTTTCAGCTTTGAGATTCATATACTTTCATTTTATGATTTGTCGCAAAAATTTTAGGCGCAGATTGGCGGCACTTCACTTTTAAAGCTCATGTTTATCCATGATCTAATTTCAAATTATTAACTTCAATAAACTTACGAAAGGTTTGGCCAGGTGATAATATATATATATATATATATATATATATATATATATATATATATATATATAGCTACCTGGCCACACCTGTCGTGATATTTAATTATATCGCAAAGTAGGCAAATATTGGCGCATGCGCATTAGCAACTTCTGCTGCGGTGGTGATGGAAGGTCAAGAGTTGATTTCCACATAGCCCTTGTTTTTTCAAAAAGAGGTGTCAACAATCCTCTATATTATGTGGCGACGTTCTTTAATTAGCCACCAATAAAGAACAACTCTCCAAAATGACATTTAAGAAGAGTGCAGCAATATCTGGTCTGTAAGGGTGTAATATTCTGTTACAGAGTGTGTGTAATCGTAGGTTATACATTCTCTTAAAATTTTATAATTGTTTCTAATATAGCCTATCGTTTTATCCTATACTATTTATTTTATATATTGTTATATTCTGGTAATTTATTCCTAAATGTTTATTTATATTTATTTTGTTCCTAAAAAATATATTTTTAACTCTTTATATTGAGTTGAAATTTATTTTTTATAGTTTTTTTGTTATATTGGTAAAAAAAAAACACGTAAAAAGTCATACATGACATGTATAATTTCAAGAGCTTAGTATATGAAATAATACAGCACCACATTACGTGAGAAAAATATTCAAACTGGTTTATAGTCGATCTGAGAAATTGAGTCTACAGATTTCAGGCCCTTTGGAAGCACTCAACAAAAGTAAACCGACTGTATGTACATATCTATTATCGGTTGTAGTTCATTGGGGTTTCGATAGAGGCGTATGAACCATAGATAAAATACCCGACCTGTACATTGTCTTTCTCTTCCAACTTTTTCTGTTGTAAGGTCGTGTAGGACATTTGTGTGAAGTTAATTTTAAAAAATGTTTTCAAGCTGTGCAAAGCCCCAAAATTTTTCTGCTTTGCAGAAATGTGCAAAGAAATTATCTACATCTTCCCAGGTTAGCAAATTTTTCTATTTTTAATTGATATTCATTTAAGTTTTCATAAAAGTTGCCTCGACATAACTTACTAATAAATGTAACCTTGTATAAAATGCATTTTGAATAGTCCGACATATACTCCACATTAATGATTTGGAATGAAATTTCTGCCTACTTTAGCAAACTTTGTCTTTGTTTTTTAATAAAAATAACAAGATTAGCAATTTATTTACATAAAAGTGGTAATTTTCGGGATTTTAAATTTTTTTATCAGTTACTACATAGCCTACCTTACTTCTTAAGAATAAATAATGGTAAATGTTTACTGTAAGGTAACGTGTAATTTTTGGAGTTTTTTTTAACGACTACATACAATTTATACAATTTATGATCAGCATTGTGATTAATTCTTAAGAATAAATAATGTTTTTCTTCCATAGATCACTATTTTTCACTGAAAAATCACAATGTAAAACTATCAAATCGATGGGTTTATAGGTTACACATAATGGCAAGTCATAATAGGAATAAGATTATCATGGTTTGAGGCATGCACATTATAGAATGACTAAGTTAGATCGCTGTTTCACATCAAGATAGGTTTGGCCAGGTGGCTCTCTGTCTATAACCAATCTCTCTCTCTCTCTCTTTTTTTTTTTGGAGACCCCTGCCTTACGGTAAACATTTACTTAAATAATGTTTTCAATGCGGCTGTCACTTTTTTTCATTCAAAAATCACAATCTAAAAACTATCAAATTAGACTTTAACTCAACAGCTGTATTCTCTTGTTTTCTATGTGTTATTTAACAGTGAAGAAATGCATTTTGGGATTTGAAATGTTTATTGCGCCACATAATATGATCTGATCCTTTGATTAGAAGTTAAATACTTTGTTTTCATAGAAAAATTGAAGGACGATCTACAACCGATATTTACCAAAAAATCATATTTTACATACCTTATTTTTCTTAATAATAAAATAGTTTTCAAGCAGAGCTAACTTTTTCATGGAAAAAAAAAACATAATTTCATTTTTTCTAGGCCCATTAAGTGAATTACGCGTTAAAATAGGTATGTACGTGAATTTTTACCTTACAGGGTCAAGTAAAGTGGCACCTTATCTGACCTACGTGTAAATTAGTTTAAAAAAAAAAATGTGCGTTATTTCCCAAGCGGTCACCCATTCAAGTACTAACCACACTCAATGTTGCTTGACTTCAGTGATCTATAAATGCATTGAATTCTGAAGTTTTGAAATTGTGATTTTTCGGTGAAAAAGTAACTCCGCGTTGAAAACTATTTTATTATTAAGAAATCAGGTATGTAGAACATGATTTTTTTTAAGTCACTAAAAATACTGGTATCTTTCTTTGTAAACAATTACCCAATGAGAATAGTATATGGTTTGACGCATACACATTACACAATTACTACGCCAGATAGTTATTTATATGTCATAAGAGGTTTTGTCCAGGTGGCTATATATAACATGTTAAATAAATATATGTTGCAATGTAACGTACAGCGTACAATATAAACATAGACTGATAATGCAGTCACTAACTTGACTCACATACCTAGTCATTACATGAACATTACATTATATGACCACTGAAACCTTCTCTAACCTGACTAATGTACAGATTAAGGTACACATTGGTAATAACCCAAATAACCCTTGATTCCTTGTGCCTAAAACTGTCAGTTTCGTCAATATTAATCAATTTCGATACTTGCAAGTTGTTTAGTGTTGTAAAAAAATATCTGATTAATGACAAACAAGGTAAATAGTTTTTTTGCATGATTTTTAGCGACTAAAATGTGGAGAACCTAAAATTTCACATGATTCTTCAATCATACAATGTCACATAATATTAAGCTTTCATGCATATACATCATATATATATATATATATATATATATATATATATATATATATATGTCACCTAGTTAGACCTAATAAAACAAGCGATCACACATTCACTAACTTGATGAACATAGTCATAAATATTAACGTAGACATTTATAACCTAAGCTGGATTTCTTACTTTTATATTTCTTATGTTCTACTAAACTAATGTATTTTGTGACTTGAAAAGTGTCTTCCAACATAAAATATTTGTGATCTGATTGTTCGAATACCAGGTAAATAGTTAACGATTTCATAATTTTTAATAATAAAATCTTATCACAATGTACAATGAAGTTTTATCAGTTAGACATTTATCTTACTTTATAGATAAACGATGTAAGAAGTATATGGTTGGTATATATGTTATGACTTTGTTTTTATCAACAATTAAAACAATATTTCTGGATACTCACATAAGCTTCAGAATCTTGTTGAAATAATTTTTTTTTTTGGAAATCTATGATGCCTAAAAGTAATACAATTTGTATTATAGATATAATTAGTGGAAACAATTCAAACCATGTGAACAATATTTACTTTTTATCATGTATTTTAGATCTAGTTAGGCCATCAAGTTCCATCTTACCTTTTCAACCTTTTATACTGAATTATAAGGGATATTAATACTAACTCGTGTTGCATGATCTGTTAAACATATGTTTAGTAAAGTTCAAACAAATTAGGTACAGTACTAAGAATGTTGTCTCTTTTTAAGTTTCAATATCGTAATAATTGAGATTTATATAACCTTAATTACGAATATCTGCAGATTAGCAAATAAAGTTATATTAGACATGAATTACAACTATATCAACAGTAATGTATCATGTTGATAAACTACTTACTGTTAAAGACAATTTTGTCCCAAGGTCAACTTACTAAAATAAGAAGATTAATGCCTCTCTGTAATGTATGAACTGTTATTAATAAGTAACAATAATTTCGACGATTTGCATTGGAACAATAAATAACCATCATATTGTGAACGTACAGTGGTGTTTCCTTTTTCATTTATCTATTACGTATAGCTTACATTATTGTTATATTTTCCGATTTTAGTTATTCAATTATAGAATTGTTATTTATTGTAATTATTTAGTAAGTCGTTATACAGATTATTAAAAAAAAATGTCTACTTATCTTACTACATATGGTACCTTATTTTGGAATTGTAATGTAGCCCTAATATTTTAATGTGGAAATAAACTTTTTCACTGAAAAATTGAAACGTATCTTGTTTAAAGTAATATTTTTAATTAATAATCATCCGTCTGGTCTTAACGATAATATCCCGGTAGATCTAAATGACAATAACACATACAACATTCTATGGAAAAATATGTTTTAATTAAAATGACTCTTAAGACATGTAATGCACGTGTGTCATACGATACATGAATCTTGATATTAGGTGATATTTGCCTGTCAATGGTTAAAGTCTAATCAAAGACTATTGATTAATAGAGTATTCTAAATTTTCTAAATTATTTTCTTTTTCATTTTTATATTGAAATTTCACGGTTTAATAATTACTTTCTTTTAAAGCTAACATTTTAGAAGTCATTTTTGAACTATTGCGATGTGTACATAACCTATGCATACACGAATTTACTACTTTTCAGTTTGTAATTTTTTAGTGAAACAGTGAATTCTATGTTAAAATATTATATTACAATTTCAAAATAAATTGAAAGAATAATAAAGTTCAAATATTGGTACTGATATTAAATAATAATAATAAATACAGTATGGTATAAAAACCATTAGACAAACTTCATCTTCTCCCATTTGTAAAACCAAATAAAAACCAAGAAAAACAAATCCTCACAAAAAATTACATTTAGGTAGTTATCAATGAAAAAAATTGAATAAGAACTATGAACGATGGCTATGGAAAAAATAGTTTTATATTTCAATAAGGGTCAAATCTTGCTTCGCTTGTACCATAAACCGTATTTGGGGTTTTAATGATGGCGGCCAAGGTTATTTTTGTTTTTTGTTAATTATTCCTATATATATTTTTTACTTGATATTTACCACACGGATTTGGGTTATTATTCTTCACATGCCAATAACATTTGATCGAAATCTGTGTATCCATGACTGATTATTGGTTTTTGAATAACTCACGAAACGATATTTTTGGAGAGATGAAAACCGATACGTTTTGCTTTGTCTCTTAGAGGCTACACATTCCAAAATGTTTAGAAGACAATCTTTGATCCGATTATGAGAAAATCATAATTTTGTGTGTTTTCTTATAGTAGCAACCCTTTATCTACACATTTATCAATAGAAAAATACTCTCTACTATTATCAATAGAAAAATTACTTTTAGTTTTATTTTTACTCTCCACACCATTGTCAATACACACATTATTGTCAGAAGTAGTGGAACTACTGATTTTTTCTTCTTTTCAACATTATTTCGGGTCATCAAACCAAAAGATTTTAAAACCCTCCACTCTTGAAGTTTCAAAGCCCATGACTTTTCTTCGTATTAAAAAAAAAAAAAAAAATTACTATTTTTTATTTTGAGTCTTACTCCCCATTGTTTTCGAAACGAGCAACAATAAAGAAAATGTAATTTTAATTATTGAAAAATACAATACTTAGTTTCTACACATAATAAACACTAAATGACTGCTAGTACAGAATCGTGTTGGTATTATCCCTCTTATCACATTACAATTTCTGCAATATGGCATTAACACAACTTCCTTACTCGACTTGACTAGACTAAACCTTCTATATTCATCGCAATTCTAATTTCCATCCCAATTCCCAACCCAACTACAATAAGCCTACAGGAAGATATGACATTCAAATTTCGTGCGAAAAAGCTCAGTAACATGACATGGCCGGCCGGCGTTTTAAGTTTTATTGTGTAATAGTCTGAAAAGGACCTCAGCAGATAATAAACTTACCAATATTTAATGTTTAAAAAAAATCAACACTGTATTACGAATAAACTTACATTTTAGTTATTAGAAATAAAAAATGGCAATATAAAGTAGACATATTTATAATATAAGACATACATTTGCATATCATATAGAAAGAACTAAAAACGCATCAAAGAATAAACTATTTATTCTCATAAAAATATTAAAAAAAAAAAAAATTTACATTATTATTTTCTTTTACTTAGAATCTTTATTCACAAAACCGTACAAACCCACAGAAAATGGTGACACATACATGTATAGTAGGTTGGATCAGTTGACATTTCATAGTCTCTGATGTAAGAGTTTCACAAGCAATGAATACGAAAGTACAAACGTGTTCTGTATTCATTACCGTAAAGGAAATAGCAGTAGCTAAACAAATGTATAATATGTAATGAATATTATTCGTCACACAATGAAATGGTTTAATAATTGCAATGTCAAATTGGCTAGTAATTTTTGATTAACGTGAGTAATAATGTAAAGAAATAAATAAATTTCAAATTTTTATCAAAAATAGTTTCTATTAATGGTTATATTTGGCATTATGTAAAATACTACAAAGTATTGTAAGAATTAACTTGTTGTTAGTTTTAGTAATATTATGAAATATTTAAAAAAAACAAAAAAAACAGGCTTATCAGTGCTAAAAGCTATATTCCTCCGTGTCTGAGTAGTTCTCTTTCAAACCATGCGAGGGCACCCTTGTACGCATGGGTATATTTTTTCATTTAATCTCTTGTATCTGCTCTACTTTTTAAGTTAGACAATTCGACATTATTTATTGTAATAGATAATAAAATACTGAGTGTTTTCCTTTTTTAAATTTTTCGAAAATATTATTCATTGACTCACAAAAAAGATTAGAAAATCGATTTACAAATGTCCCCTCCATTTGTTCAACCACTAATTATTATATCCCAATTTAAAAAAATAAGGGAAACATCCGCATTGTCATGATCTTTAAAATGATCTTTTAACAATAATTCTGAGATGAAAATTGACATCAGTACAACTGCTCAAGTGTAGCATTATTCTTATGGGAGATGAATCCAATATGGCGAAGGTGGAGCAGAACCTTAACTGATGCACAAAAGCATAAATCCATTTTTAATTAGATTGGTAAATATAGGTTAAAATTTAATTGATTATCAGATTTTCTAATCAGCTGATGAAATTAAAAGATAAATATTTCAAACTAATTTGGCCAATCGTTCTATATTTATTGCCATAATTTTACAGTCAATTGATACACTAAAAGATTAACACATTTGTAATTAGTTTGGTATATCTTATGGAGTGTACGTGCCGGTTGAATTTGGTGGAGAAAAATCATGAAAATGTTTACTACCTACCTTAAATTGAAAGAATGAAGATCATATTTGATGTCGGAAGACACTTTGTATTTTGTGCTTCAAAAGTGTCTTCCGACATCAAATATGATCTAATTCTTTCAAATTAAGGTAGGTAGTAAACGATTTCATGATTTTTTTGCTACTAAATTCAACCGGCATGTATACTCCACATGTATTTACCAATCTTGATTTTAATTTAATTCACAACACAATGAACTACATCTCTTTTCTTGAAAGTAACCTTTACAAATGATTATAGTGTGTGCTTAATCTCCACCACAAGGAAAACAACATCGTATCATATGACTCAATTCAATCTTTCGTCACATACAAAATACTGTAATACTGCATAGCGTAACAGATCGCATGAATTATTGTATGTAGGTGACTGGCATATAATAAAATACAGTAATTATAGGGCCAATAGATTAGCAGTTACAGTTAATTTTCATTATTATTTTTGTTAATACTTTACTTCTGACCTTTATTCAGAATAATATATGTCTTCAATGTTTAATCCATTTTTAACTGAAAAATCTTAATTTAAAAACTAACAAATCCACCTATTTATAGGTTGGACATAATGGCAATTCTTCACATTCGCATCACAATTTCTTCCTTGCGGCTGCGAAATTATATCGCCTTAAATATTAAGGTAAGCAGAATTATTGACTTCACCAAACCTACGATACATTTACCCAAAGTGGCTATATATATAGCCACCTGGCCAAACCTATCGTTATATATTAAACCTATATATATATATATATATATATATATATATATATATATATATATATAGTCATCAGTCGAAATTTGTTGTTTGTAAAAGTATTTGTAACAGTATTGATGTAATGTACATGCGTCAAACCATACACGATTCCCATTTCACATTACAAGACGTGAATGTGAAGAATTGCCATTATTTGTAACCTATAAATTGTAAGATTTCGTAGTTTTCTAATTGTGATTTTTCGGTTAAAATGTGAATTCCATATTGAATAAATAAACTATTCTTGAATACATAGGTATAAAGTAAAGGATTAACAAACAAAAATAATAATGAAAATTAGCTGTAACTGCTAATCTATATATTACTCAAAATACATGGTAAAATTTTTTTTTGTATTTTTAAAGATGTTAACCCTTGTTTCCGACAATTGTTCTGTTGGGTACCAGTATATTTACTTTTAGGCATCATAGATTAAAAAAAAAGAAGTATTTCAACAAGATTCTGAAGCATATGTGAGTATTCAGAATTACCATTAGAATGTCTAATTTAAGGTTTTTTTGTTTTTTTTTCCATGGTGAATATTGCATATAAAATGAAACTATAAAGATTTAGTAAGTCAATATAAAGATTAGTTTTAAAAATTTGTCAAATTCGTTTAGTACATACCTTATTTTGAAAATGTATAATAATAATTAAACGTGGAATTCACTTTTTCACTGAAAAAATTGAAAAGTACTAAATTCACATAAAAGCAGGTTATATAAAGTCTAGTAAATTGCTGTCACTGTAGTAATTACAGATGCCGAGCTACTAGATCAGAGATAACTCGTACTATATATTACATACACAATAAAGTGAGTATCGATTATTGATCAGGCTAGTTGCGCATATAATACAACTGTTGCCAATATTTTACTTTGCCATTAATATGATGGTAAGGATGTTTGTTTCAATGAAATAAGTTTGCAAATAGAATTTTTGGTAGACAAAACTGTACATTAAATGATTGGTTGCAAGAATCACCATAAATACTGTATGGTTAACATACTAGGTTTAGTAAGAATCACCACAAATAGGTTAGGGAGTTTTATTATTGCTACAGCCTTTGTTTTAACTTAAACCCCCCTATTTCGACCCTATAGAATTCAGGAAAAGTGTTTTCAAATCTCAAAAATGCCCCAAAAGTGTTTTTTGGGAGTGGGGGGTCATTTTTGGAAACTTTTCAAATGTAAAGGTAGGTCGAGTGAAACCTCATTTTAAAGGTCTCTGTTCACTAATCCTTTTGGAAAAAAAAATTAACTTATCTTACTGCACATGTACAGGTTGTTCCAAAACATTGAAATGTAGTGTTTTACAGTTAGTTTTATTGTTACCACATTACATAGCCTACATAAACCAATTTTTTAAAAGAAATGTGTAATTAGTTGAATCTTAATTTTAATTTAATTTGTAACACAAGACTACCTTTTTTAAAGTAATAATTAGAATTAATAACCGTGTGCATAGTCTTCATCCATTTCGTCCATAATGTTTATTATAATTTCCTGGTAGGCCTAAATGTCTTGAAATTATGGAAAAGTATGTTTTAATACTAACTACGACTCATAAGGTGTCTAGGGTGCATGCGTCATACGATATGCGAATCTTGATATTAGCTGTTGTTTGTTTACGTATAGTTTAAGTCTATAGATTAACACATTCTTGTAACTTTTAAAAATTATATTCTTTTTCATTTTTATAACGAAACACGGTTAAATAGTTAGTTTCTTTTAAAACAGGGTTTTAAAGTCACCGTTTTAGAAGTGAATTACGAATTCCCATTGTGGTGTGCAGGCTTACCTACATAAGTTATGGATACGTGAATTTGGTACTTTTCAATTTTTCAAAAAAAGTGAATTTCATTTTAAAATATTACTTTACATTTTCAAAATAAGGTTGTATTTAAATGAATTTGACAAATTTTTTAAACTAATATTTATATCAACTTACTAAATTTTTACCAATGAAACTAATGGAAATATTGCAGGTTATAGCCTAAACATAAAATTAAAATTATTATTTAATGGAGTTAACAAATATTTTGCATGTAGAACAATGGTAACCCTAAATGATACATGCCAACAGCGTATTAGCTTAGTGCGTGTTAGGAACTAAAACTATAAGTATAGTCTATATATACAATGTGACTATCTTATATAGGCCTAATTAATTTTTTTCCAGAAGTACAAACGTTACTTTAAAAAAAAATAGAAGCGATTTACTTTTGCACCACCAAAAAAATTGATAATGAAAAGTCAAATTTGTATACAAATAAGGCGCTCTGCACATGGGAAGACTGAAATCCAACTCTAGTTATAAACAGGTTGAGCAACCGAGTCGTCTCTGTCCCGACCATTGTAGCAACTCCGATATGACGTGTTGAAAACCAGTCACTAGCAAATTCGGCCATTCAAGTGGAAGGTGTTGTAATTGGCAAGATTACAGAACCACTACCGATAACAAGCCCTTTCGGGGCCTTCTACAGCCGTTGTAGTGGCAGAATATAACCTAACACAATTCTCTCCATCATCCACATCCACATATTCAGTAGCCTACCAACAGCCTTTTTACATATGCTTCTTCAAAACGGTAATACTAGCGATTACTTACTGATCTTTACAGCCTCCCTCCGTAATGTATATGAGACAGATGATGAATAAGAAATAAATTAATTGTAAATTTATATATTAAATATATTTTTTTAAGTGATATAATTACTTTTACTTATTGTAAAAGTAAATATTTCAACAACAGATGTTCAATATGTATTTACAACGTTTTTTGTAGTTAATAAAACAATTTTTTTAAAGTGAACATTTATTTTGCAATCTTTCATCGGCGCTCAAACACTGTCGCATATTTGTATTGTTTTTTCCAGGTGTGGACGAACCAACTGCTATGCTAGTAGGTATTGTCAAGTAACTCTTGGTAACTATTTTTTGACATTCTGTACATCAACTGAAATTTGGCATCTGTTTCTTGTAGCCTAGCAGCAGCTACAAACATCCTATACTGAACATTAGTTTCTATATAAGGGTGTACTCAATTCGTCCTACGTCCTCTGCACTTTCTTTATCTCCTATAAACCAAAACGGCTGGTCGTCGCTACTGCTATTCGTAGTACTCGTATTTTAAATTTTATAAGATTATTTCAAACACAATACACGAAATTTCATGAACAAAAATGTTTAACTTCACTCCAACTCTGTCTCTCAACTCAATTCAATGTCAGTAGCGCAAGTGTGTGGTTGTTAGCAACACAACTACAATTAATCTCATCACAAACCAGTTGCTCAACTCTAGTTGGAAAACAGTCTTTCCGTGTGCAAAGCGCCTAAATTGTAAAGTATAGGGAATTGTTTTAACTGAAGTAACTTAATTAGGCCTACAGGTGATGAAGTCAGTAGACTATCGATTATTGCATGCATAATACAACTTTTGGCAAGATTTTTAATTTTGATGTGTAATAGGAATATTATGATGGCTATAACATGTGCGCAATTAGTATGCCCAATATTCCTTACTCTCACTTTATTGTGTAATATCTAGTAGCTCGTAATCTGCAATTATTTCAACAACATCAATTTCCTAGACTTTTGCATAACTTATTTTTCATTTTCAACTTTTACAGTGAAAAAGCGAATTCCGTATAAAAATAATAATTTTCCTTTTTAAAATAAGTTTTTATACAACTAGTTGAATTTGGCAAAATTATTTATCTAATCTCATGATGGATGTTGTAAACTGGTACCGCTGAAAATGTAGTGAAAGTCTCGTTTAATAACACCATTTTGTAATTTTATATTTAAATTAAACACTTCAAAATTACATTGTTTCGTTATTTTAATGTAAGGGTTAAAATAGTTTCCATGGGAAAATACTGTTTTTTTAAAAATAGGTTTTAAAAGTGACCGCTTTAGAATTGAATATGGGACTTCCGAGTTCCTATTGCAATGCATAGCCTACATAACATCTATATTTGTGCATTTGATACTTTTCATTTTCATTTTTATGGTGATAAAGTGAAATTGTGCTGAAATATTATTTTTCTTACTGAAATATTTGTACTACCCTAAATAAATTTTGAAATCATAATTATTTTGGTTTTATTACATTATTAATATCGAACATGGCCCTAGGTTAAAGCGTTTTTTTTTTCTCTCCTTTTCCCCTCTCTCCATGTTTAGGGTTTAGGCCTATTACTTGGATGATTTATATTCTTGAAACATTGTGTATTCATTCATTTTTATATACACAAATGATGGCAAACGTCCAATTAAACCATTTCAATAATATGAATCCATCATTTATTTTGTTTTTTTGTATCTTAATATTATTATTATAGCCTAAATAATAAATTGTAATATTATTTGATAATAACAGATAATTTTATCTGTCATTATCAAATAACATTAAAACCAGAATGTAGCTCATGGTTAGTTAGGTTACTTTGTAATATATTTATTGCAACTATATGAAAAACAATTTATGATCTTAATCAAATATGTCATACCATGGAGACGGTTTCGTTTCAAGATTTATATTTCACCTTGATAATAAAGATCTAATTATGGCTATGCAGAATTTTTTAAAATATTCCTTATCTGTAAAAGTTCGGCTTATTGGTCGTAAGAATAAACTCAACATTTTGATAATTTGAAAGAAAAATATAATTTTTTTGCGCAATTTACTTTTTCACCGAAAACATTGGAAATGAAACTTATCAAATTCACATAGCCTATAAGTTGTGTAAAATCTAGGGAATATGTAACTAAAGTAATTATAGATGACACGTTACTAGATATCGAGTAATAAATTTCGTATCGATTATCGATGAGACTAATTTGGTTGCGTAATATAACTTTTTGCAATAATTTTACTTTGCTGTGATAGTTCGTCAAAGACAGATTAGGTACGGTTAAATTTATTATATTAACATAATTCAACTATTATTTATGTAAAATATTGTTTATATACAATATTACAACTATCAAAATCATTATATTTTAAATGAAACTATAATGACTCTTTGATGTTCAATATACATGTGTCATACAATACATGAAATATTGATAATTTTATTTTGTGTCCTCAATGAATAAAACTAGTCAAAGTCTAGTTGAGCTTAACACCATCTTCACAGTTATATATTAGTTTCTTTAAAAAATAACCTTTAAAAGTAAATGTTTTAGAAGTGAATATGGAATTTCGTATATTGCATTATGATACATATACGTAACCTATGTATACATGAATTTGGCATTTGTCATTTTCAAATTAAAAAAGGTGAATTGTGCTCTAAAATACTATTTTTCTTTTTCAAAGTCAGGTAAATGTAAATGTATTTCACACAAATTTTTATTTAATCTCATGAACTGAAACGCTGGAATTTTACCATATTAGGTCTGAAGAATGGAATTCAGATTTTGATAACTTTCGTCTTGGATGTAAACTCAAAGGAATGTGAAACAAATAAATAGAATTTATTAAAAACTTACTGAGAATTAAAAATAATAGATTACTTTTTTATCAATGGTAATATTTCACATTTCATGCACTATTAGTGGTAACAATATTGAATAAATTGTAATGCATACTCTTTAAAACTTTGTTTTTTATTGTATTATTTAAGAACAAAACTGTATGGGTTAGGACATGCTAAGCAACTTGCAGTTTACATTGATGGTCTTTCCATGTAAATCAAACACATTAACTTCAGTGGGCATGTGCATGCCCAAGCTGTTCACCATTACTGCTTACATAAAGGTATCACGAAGTAGCGATGATAAAACAAATATGTTTGTTTTTACATCGCTGTTGAATCAAAACATCCTGGTGGCAGACTTTCTGATTTATGTATTATAAACATACCCAACTCACTTAGCTCAACTAGTGAAAGTTACCTCCCATTTAATCTTAACTGTTTTCTTCCTATATAAGATATCGAAAATGTATTTAATTTGTTTAATATATGTATCTATCTGAAGTTAATCAAGTAGTTATTGACGTAGTACTTAATGTGCTGTCATTTAAGAGAAATAACACAATCAGCCCAAAACAAATTTGTGTTGAGAAAATAATGGGCAAAGTTGTGAGTTACAGGTTTCCCGGGTAGGCCTATGCCTAATCAACAACTATTTATTATGATTTATTTTTTATCGATAGATTACAGAGTTCATTTTATTTAATAGATCGTAGATTAAATATTCAAATGTAAACATTTTAAATTTTAAATTAGGCCTTCCAAAGTAATATTGGCAAAAAATATAAAACGTCACAAAAATGCCTAGTTGACAGTTTCAGAATAAGTCTTTCATAATTTCTTTTTCTAGTTTATATACCCTCACAATTCCCATGATATCTATGCTAAAGTTGGGTAAATTCCCCACTGAAATTGGTGTTGCATTGTAGTCCTATCACTGAAAATATGCAAAAATCTCTAAAACACTATAAAGAACTGGGGGTTTATAATGTATAGTAGCTTAGAGGCTACTTATATGACCTTTTAGTTTTTGAAAACTACTAATCACTTTTTAGTTTTATGAGTACTATCTTAAATAATTGGTCAAGGTATGTAGATGTGACATGAAATTGCATAATGCGAAAAGCTTACATATCCCACAAATAAATAGCTTTTATATTTAACCTTTTCAAATTAATGCAAGAAATTTAGGTATCATTGTCTTTTAATTCTTGGAATAAATGTTGTTATTCACCCAAATTTTGCACTTTTGTATTAATTCGTATGATGTACACTTTTCTGTTGGTGAGATATAGTAGAAATTCGCCATCATTTTACGGATAATATAAACTCGTCACTACTTTTAAGAAACATGATTATTGTAATAATGTAATATTACAATTATGATCAAACAAGTGAAATAGTCGATTTTCATAACATAGCCATGCTCTTACTGGCAAGAAACAGCAATGATCACTTCTCCAATGTGTTGAGCAGCAACTACACCACTACTGAGAGCTGCTCGGCATGTACTTATCTTGTATCATTGATTGATTGATTCTTACACACACACACGCACACACACACACACATACATATATATACATATATATATGAAAATATAGAACATAACTTGACCTATTCATAGAGTTTTCGCTCATCATACTTGCGCGAATTTACTAAACATGGTTTCAGGACAAACTAGTTTGTTAATTTCATGAGTCTATTTGAATATGTAACATAATCTGGCCTAACCTATTCATGGAGTTTTTGATATTTGCAGAGTTTTTGGCTAAACAAAAATGTAGATTTGATTCCTTCTAAACATGTTTCCCTCAACACATGGACTAAGATCTACTAGCATAGAAAATGTTAATATTAAAAGTAATAATAGTTTTAATTAGGAAAATGTTTGTCACACTGTTCAAACAATTACCAATATAAAATAAAACAACCGAAAAAACTACAAATTGTATATAAAAAAATTAACTTTAAAATAACAGTTTTAAATGAACATTAGTTGCTAATCAGTTATATGTTGACTTGCCAATTACTCTTCTAAGGCTTAGGCTATATAACTTTATTTGTTCTATTTTTCGTATTTTTCATTTTCAATAATCATGATGAAAAATTTGTTTGCACGCAAAATTTTCTTATATCCTTTCAGTTGTGCTTGATGACCAATGTTTTTATGTCAGCACTGTGAAACTTAAGTGTCTCAACTCATTGGGATTG
The DNA here is from genome assembly GCA_963513935.1 of Aphrophora alni. Classification (NCBI taxonomy): domain Eukaryota; kingdom Metazoa; phylum Arthropoda; class Insecta; order Hemiptera; family Aphrophoridae; genus Aphrophora; species Aphrophora alni. The sequence continues at coordinate 92,547,229 of OY740765.1, forward strand.
GGGACAGTTTTTAAAGCTTTCTCTGACTGCCACTCTGGAGAAAATGTTCATTCTAATCTCCCCTCCTCTCCCCCCATTTGTGTGTGGTTTTTTGGGATAGCCTGTGCTTAGAAATGAGTACTTGTACCATCTTATCTTTTTTTTTATCAGTTGGTTTGGTTTCAATGACTGTCTAGAAAACCAAAATGCAAATGGACCTGTATTTTCACCAATAAAATTGAAAGCTATTGAAAAAATGATGAGAGAATAGATTAATCACATTTTTTTACTAGTTTTATATAGCCTTCTTAAAAATCATACTGATTATAAAAGTTAATAACCTATATTGTATGTAGCTATTCTTTGGGTGTTGTATACACAGAGTACAATTTTTTAAAACTTCAATTAAAAATTTAATCCAAGTCTAATCTATATTATTTTATATTTATTTATCCCCCAGTCCCCCAATTTAAAAGTTTATAATTTAGTACATACAAGATAACATATATTGTATTCATGTATTCATGAAGAAAATTGTTTACCATCTCATTTTGGTAATTTTAAATCACTACTATTATTAACTTCAGCGTCTGTGACAGGTTGGACTAATTGTTTTGGCTTGTATTTATAATTACTTTTTTCTTGCAAGATAGATGGTCTCCAATCTTGTATGCATTTTGTTGTGAACTTAGTTATATATATATATTTTTTTTTTTTAAAGAAAAATTAAGTGTTCTTACAACTGTTTTGTCCAAAGGTTTAGGCCATAAGGGATATATATTTTTCCTTCAAAATTCCGGACTAGCATTGGTTTTATGAATTCAATAAGTCCTTTAAAATTTCCGAAAATTTACCGTATATTTTACCGTTTGCTAGTTGCCATCTTCCATCCTGAATAATTAATGTCATTTGAGTATTATTCGTAGATACTGTTGACCTCACTTTTTCAATCTGTACATTGTTTTTCTTGCAGGTTGGTGCTTCAATGAAATTGTACGAAAGAAATTTTACCTTCAGGGGCTCACTGATAGTGAGTACTAGCTTGGAAATCCTGAGGGAACCTAGCTGGATCTACACATTTTTTTCATGTAGTTTTGGGTTAGATTCCTATTGGGTCTCTCTTGTCGAACTTTTGTTATTTTCTTCCTTTTTTTTAATGAGGTGATGATGACCGAGAAGTTTTTCGCCTGTAAACAACAAGAAGAAAAAAAGCAATTGTGTTGTGGTTTTTATTAATTACTCCTAAAATACTATTTTTTTAGGCACTTTTTTTACTTGCAGAGTACCAAGTTTTACCTGATAAATGTCAAGGTAAACTATTATCAAAGATAAACTACTTAACTGTCTAGTACAAAGAAGATACACTTCTAAGAATATTGGAAATATTACCTTTTTACATTGTAGATTTCAAAACAAATTATTTCAAAAAACAATTTATAAGCAATGTTTCGTTTCATTAATAATACCTAATAGCCTAATACCAATTGGGTCTATGCTTATTAGGCTTGAATTGATATGATCAAATATTATTTTTTTATAGTGCATGATTTAAAAAAAATTATTTGTATTGTAAAGTTTGTAACTTGGACATTCATTCAATCTAAACTAAACAGTCAATAGTCCTATTCCTACAAATGAATGAGTTTCCAAACTTATTGCCAGGAGCTTAACCAAAATGACAATTATCATAATAATTGTAATTTATTATATTTTGTAAATTTTATTAAACTGAATCAATTGATATTTTACTCAATTTTGTTAACTAAAATATATCCAAAATAAATTGAAAATGATTATTTATATGCCTACAATATTATAATGAAGTTGATAATACAGGATGTGATGTTTTTAAGGCATTCAGTTCGAATTTAACTTATAGGTGTTTACATTAGTGGGTTACCAAGACCCCAAAATTCATATATCATAATCCCTAAATGTTGAGTTCTTTTATTTGTGAGCAGAGTTTAATATAAATGTGCTGACTGGTCAAATTTGACATTGGTATGATGCTTAGGCCTATTTGATATTTAATTCTCTAAATATCCTAAATAAATTACCGAATCTTGCCAAATTATATATCAGCCAAGACTCTAGTTGGCAAAATCATTTTGATTTTATTTGAGATTGATTTTATTTTGGACATATGAAGTTATAGCTCTATATCAACATATGATGAAAGTAGTTCATCTTTCCTGCATGTACACCCTCTGTGTTTTTAAAGAGTAAACGGAACTTTTTTTGTAAATAAAATTATTAGTATTGAATTCCCTCTCCCTCAAATTCTGTAAACATCTGTTGTTTTGTCATTACAACATCCAAAATTAAGATTGCACAACACATCAAAATTTCATTAACCCTTTTAGTCCCAGTGTCCTGTTTTTCAGACGTAATTAATTTGTGCATAAAGTGCCAACGTCTTTCTTATCAGACATGGTTTTTTTATGAGTGAAGTGCTGATATTCAGTTACCTAGATGTTTGGGGGAAATCTTTTATATAAGCTATTGTAAAAAACAAACAAACAAACAAAACTAAGACTGTAATAAATGCAGTATATTTATTATATTACCCTATAATGCAGTATATTTATTATATGAACATTTTGATGATATAGTCATCATCCTTAGAGGTTTACAGCTAAACTAAACATAGTCCAAAAGTTAGGTGTTAAGTAACACCCTCTCCCGCTCTTAACCAGCCAATCACAAAGAGGTAACTAACCATCTTGACTAGGGTAACTAACCTGGATTTCGAAGATTCAATGCTATTGACAACTAATGGACCACCTGGTGCATATACTGAACCTAGGTATATTAAATTGAAAATAAAAAGAATGAAAATTCACTTAAATAGGCTATGTAAAGTCTTGAGAAATCATACCACTTAAGTAATTACAGCTACTAGATATTGCACAATAAAGTCAGTACTGTATTGATTATATCAGTCAGACTTGTAATACAACTTTTTGCAAACATTTTAGTTTGCTATGAAATAAGAATATTATGATGGCTGCAATTGGTAGAGGATTTTTTTTTTCTTTCATATAAAATAAATTTAAAAGAATTTTACCTTACCTAATCTGTCTTTTTCGTCAAAGACAGGTTAAATCATATTAAAATAATATAACTATTATTTTCATGAAGTGTTACAACTAACAAAATGTTCTTATTTGAATAGAAACAATAACTATAATGACTTTTATGATGTTCAATGTGCATGTATCATCCGATACTTTGTTTTTTACTTATTTTATATATGGATATTGTTTACCTTGATGGTTAAAATGTAGTAACAAATTACATTGTCTTGTAATTTGATGTTTAAATTTAATGATTAAATATTGTATTCTTTCGTAATTTTTATGTTGAAATTTAATGGTTAAAAATTAGTTTATTTTAAAATAAGCTTTACAAATGACAATCTTAGAAATTAATATGGAACTTCCAAATTCCTATTGCGGTATCTACATAAATTATCCATGTATAGCCTACATATGTAATTTTGGTATTTTTCATTTTCAATTTTTACGGTGAAAAAGTTAATGGCACTCATAAATACAATTTATCTTTTTCATAGTAAGCTTTTTACTAAAACATTTTTCAAATTTGATATTTAATCATGATCGATATGCTGAACTTTTACATATATTTTTATTGAAATGTTTATGCATCAAATAAACATACAATTATATTATATATAAACATATTTAATACAATTATTATAATATATCCTTATAAATAATGTGTTTGTTTTTTTAATAGAGGAATGTTAAAGTGGCTGTATGTGGTGCCAGTGGAGGAATTGGACAACCCTTGTCACTTTTACTGAAACAAGCTCCAATAGTAAGTCAACTTTCGCTCTATGATATTGTTCACACTCTTGGAGTTGCAGCCGATCTCAGCCATATTGAATGTAATGCCAAAGTCACTGGTTATAATGGACCAGATCAACTCAGGGTATAGTATTTCATTATTGTTTTTCTAGACAATACTTGATTACATAAGCTTTGTCATTAGTTATTACAAATTAAAAGTATTAAATTTTTAATTGTACTAAATTAGCTAGTCCTTAACAGCTTACATTAAGGAAAACAAATAAATTATAATCTAATTAAATTGTCAATAAATCAGTTTAGGCATACAAATATGACACAATCGGCTATTAAACAAAAAAAAGTTTAACCACCAGAATCCCAAACTTAGACCAATACTTCTTAATGGGATAAAATTTGCCACTTTTAAGTAGAAATACATATTTTGACATATTAGTTTTTCCACACAATATACCTGCTAGACACATAATGTGATGATAATATTATAAAGTGGGACCTATTAATGATTGTGTCATCGACTATTCTAGTCAATGTTTTTCTCAATTTAAGCATTTTCTACCAATTGTAATGAAGTAATGCATATATAACCCTGGAGGAAGAGATTGCGAGTGTATTTGTATTGAGAATATATGTCTTTATTTAAGGACCATCAGATCCTCTTTTATCACTTATACACAATAAAAATCTATGTAAAATGATTTGAAAATTATTATATAAAATTAATATACATTTAAATAAAATAAAATAACGTTCAGTACAATATTGCTCATCAAGTCTATTTTGTTGTAAAATCAGGTTTAATATAGTTACTGCAGGGGCAAAATTCATGTTATTATCAACTTTAAGTGTATGGACCTTTTGTCTTACAATAATGATGAATCAATGACTCAACTGTGGTGCCACTCCATTGGTCTTCTTCCTGTCATGATGGTTTCAACAACCATTGTTTCTTTTATATTCTTGGGTATTTTTTAAACTAATAGTTACAGTGTAACAGGCATCAATGTGAACTATCAGCACGTTAGTCAATTTATCCAATCCACACTTGCTGACTCACTCTGCCGCCATCATCCTTCCACACCTTTTATTCTTTGGCCTGGTGCCTAGGGAACATCCTCTTTAATTATGGCCCTGTGTAATATTTTACAAAAAAGACAACTTCTTAAGCCCTCATAAAATATCAAAATACAATTCATGCTTGAAATGTATTACTGTTTAATTTTGTAATTGAAGTATTTGATATTTTTTGTTTATCTGATTAGTTGTCATTTAATTTATTTTTTACTTTTGTATGTTTTGTTGTATTATTATCGTTTTCTGTAGGAAATGAAGTAAATAAATAAATTGTTTACAGAAACAATAACATTTCATGACTCTTTAGTAATCAGTAAAGTAAAATTATCAGTTTTAGACCTATACAAAAATAATCAACTGTTATCTTCGTTGCAGTATATGATAAACTGTCATATGTTTATCCAATGTTTTTTAAATAGAAAATTTTCAATTTTTAACTTCATATATCTAAAAAATTATCAAAATATGATCAACATTGTTATTTCTACCTTATTTTTCAGCAATTAAGCTTTATAATAATATTAATTTTATGCATGTAGCACTACTGTGTGGTTGAAATTTCTCCTAAATAAATCTGACATGTCATTGCCTCTAAATTTTTTGATATAATTGTTTTATAAATTGTAATAATAAAAATTATTTCTTCATATATATATAACACATAGTGTCTGTGTGTAAATTAATATGATTGTAAGTACTCATGAAACATTGATATGATTTTTATACAATTTTATTTCCTATGTGAGTACAATATCTGGTCATGTTTTAGTATTTAGTTAATTCAAATTGATTGAGTAGTTCCTTAGTTAAAACAATATTTTTCTTCACAGATAAAACACAAACTATATATTAAAAAAAAGAAAAGTGTATTACCTTATTTTGTTTCACTCCGTCGCCTGACATTTTTTCCTTTATATTTTTACGTGTTTGTGGACTTTTATCCCATCATCAGAATCTTACTTGCTCATTTGAGGTCATCACTACATTAAAATAAATTAAACACAATACAACACATGTATGGAAAGTTTATAGGTGCATACCATTTGGCTACCGAACGGCAACTGTCAATTAGTTATCTCCCGCACTTTAACCATGTTTCTTGTTACCTTCTTGGACTCTTATTGCCATGTCATACAATATATTAAGAGTCAAATTTTAGTTGATCGTTTAATAACTGATGTTCATTTTTTCACTGTATTCTTCTATTGTGTTTTTGTTTAGCAAGTTTTACTTTTTACTTTGTCACATGTACGTGGTATAAAGAAAGTTATGTGGTGGGTCAAAAAATCGATGTTAGGTCTTTTGCGGATACAGTATATCCATTTTGAAGTGTTCTGGAATGATGGTCTGTCGTATGTGCAGCCCAAACATGTGGACAGATTTTAATCAATTTCTCATGAGGGGATGTTTTAGCCATATCTCTAGATTTTTTCTAAATTTTTCTCAAGTGTTGCCTCTAAATATCCAAATATAACATATTAGTTGCCATCTCTAAAAAAAAAAAAAAAAAAAAATGCGGTTCTTGAGTTATCTGTATAGAACTATAAAATCGGTCATGAGGTTGTTATAAATATATAATTTATAAAATCCACTTTACCGATTTTGTTCAAATTAGAGTTAAATGTGACGATTAATGAACCAAACTTTTGTGCAGAATCATAACGAAACAAATATTACAGTTTAGGATTAATTGACACAAAAAATAAATAAATAAAATAATAAAAAATGAACCTTGACTTTAAAAGCTTGATTTAAATTTTTAAATACGATTTATGCAAGTCTAGGCTATTATTGAAATATATATATATATATATATATATAAGTTTGTGTAATGTTTTTGCACCATTTGTTGATGAAAAATAACTATTAGAATATTAGGGAGCCTAGAACTGAAACTATTTAAATATGAATGTCCCGCGTCCCGAAAGACCATTTTAACTTCCGTTGAAACATACCATATATGTACAATTAAAGTTTGATTATCTGTCAGGGGTCAGGGCCAAGGCCATTATTGATATTAGAATAGAGACTAGCATTACTGAAAGCACATTTCATCAATTAGAACAATGTTAAACCTTGTATATGTTCTCAATTAATCAATTATCTTTATTGTTATTATGCCTATTTCACAGGCAATGGACAGAGTCAATTAATATAATTAAGACAATTTTGTTATAATATGCTAACACTAAATTTAAAAAAAAAGTCATTAAAATACACATGCTTAGTCTAAATAAATAGTTAAATGCAGAACAATTTTTAGTTAAAAATTGTTATATAAACAATTGTTCCATATAACTCTTAAGTCATCGACTAATCAAAAGTAATGCAACTAAAAGTAACAAAATAAAAATATATCAAATCCTAACAATTTTGAATAATGGCTACTATCAGATAGCAAACCTCATGTTTTATATCAACACTAATTCATTTTAAATTCAATTTAAAGTCCCTCCCCCCCTATTTTTTACACATTTTATATCAATAAATTGTATGATTGTATTTTAACCAATACCACCCATTATAAATGAAAAAAACACTAACTTTTTAAGTGTTTGGGAATTTTAGGTCTAAGATGTAGTAGTTTATATAAAATCTTAATACGAAGGTGGTCATGCGACATATCATTTAACATTGTCTATTTTTCTTAAAACAGTAGGTTTAAGACTTAGGAGTGAACTTGAAAGTTGTAATGAGAAAGTGGTCATGCTACATATCGCCTAAAACCATATCTTTGACCATTTTCGAGATATCCTAACCTAACCTAAACCTACTGATATCTTGAAAATAGTAAAACTACGACTGTTTTTAAAGAAAAAAATACGGTGTTAAACGATACGTCGAATGACCACCTTCTCATTACAATTTCAAAGTCGGCTCCTAAATTTTAAACAGGTACTATCTTGAAAATGGTGAAACCTTTTTTAATTTTGATCCAACCACTGTATTTAGAAGAAGAAAAAAGAGAATGTTAAATGATATGTTGCATGGCAACTTTCGTATTAAGATTTTTGAAGTTGACCACCTACATGTTGGACCTAGTACATAACTTCTAAAATTCCCAAACATTTAAAGTTAGTGTTTTTATAATGGGTGGTATTTGTTCAAAAATATGCAATGCAAAAAATAGAGGGGAGGGTAGAAAAAAGGGACTTTAAAAACCACTTTGTATAAAACACTACATGCAATATTTACAATATTACTTACTATTAACCAAACAATTACAAACCATTCCTACAAGATATGTTAGATAAATAAATACACAATTACATTAAATGATATTGTTAGTATTAAGGTTGCTGCTAATAAATTCATTTACACTGTACTTAAGATTCACAATAAACCAATTATGGTGTTTAACTTTAAAGGTCTTAAGATATATCATTGTCTGTTTGTCTAATTTTCTTGCAGTTTTATTTCCTATATAGGTATTGTTAGGTTTAAGTTCATGTTTGATTAAAATTAATTTACTGGAATATTTGTCTGCAAGGGTGGTATGAAAACCAAATTTTCAACATATTTGACTTATTTTCTTAAAATTTTCATCATTTGAATGTTAATTTGAACTAAAATTTGTATTTAAATCGGTGCAATTGTTTCAGAGTTATAATCATTTTTTCAGTAACAAAGGTGGTATATGATTTGAATACTAATTGGAAATGAATTATTTTTTTTTTAATTGGTTCATTAGTTCACAAGTTATATCCATTTTTAGCTGCTGTAAAGTAGAAAATCCAGAATTTTTGACACATTTTCTTAAAATTTTTAACAACAACATATGTCTTGTCAGTAACACAATTTCTATATGATATAACGCTAGAATAGACATTAAAGAAAGAAAAAAATTACTAGATATAATTCATTAAAATGTCCTGTACTTTATCGATCGAGCTACGAAAGTTAAAATCAAACACCAATTTTATAATATGCTATCAGCAAATATACTCTAATTGTATATTCATGTTGAGGAAGCCAAAGGATAATTATGGAAAATTATTTATAATAATAAATAAACTTTCTATTTTGAAAAAAAAAAAAAATAAATAAAAAATTCTTTCGCTCTACGTTTTTAAGTGAATAATCTATTATCTCTTAGACTTGAGTGCATAGAACGTTATTGCTGCATAGCTCTCTTAATTTCCACGTTATTAAAGTATACGTGTATTTGCTTTTCATTCTAGCGATCACAATTTCTACCCGATTTTCAGACATCTACCTTACAATTTTCAGATGACATGTTTCCAAACCAAATGTTTGATGAATTACTTTTCTTTTTTTTTCCTGTGTTATGTTTATGTAAAACCTCGATCATACAGTGTGGCAGACAAAAATTAAATGTATAAATCAAGTTGTTCAACCAGCAAAATTAATCTTAAAAAAATTTGTTCCTATTTTTTATATTTTGAAGTATGTATGATCTATTTATATGTATTTTAACACATGAAAACTCTACATATTAAACTTGCTACAACTAATTGTTTTTAATGATTTTATAAAAAAAGTCAAATTTTTTTTGGAAGCTATAAGTAATTGAAATGGGTTTTTGTTTGTATATTATTTTGACTATATATGCTTAGGCTAATTTATATATATAATTGTTTTACAATTTTATTGTATTTGTTTAATAGCTAAATATTTTATTTTATTTTATAAGGATGCACTGAAAGATGTTGAAGTAGTCATCATACCAGCAGGTGTTCCTCGTAAACCAGGTATGACTCGTGATGATTTGTTTAACACAAATGCTTCAATTGTACGCGACCTTGTACAAGCCACTGCCGAAGCATCTCCCAAAGCTTTGATTGGAATCATTTCAAACCCTGTAAGTTGGATTTTTTTTTTTTTTATATATTACTTAAATTATATGATCATGTAGGAGGTTATGTATTTCTTACATAATCTCATCTATCATTGAGGATGGCGACTTTCTTGTTGAAACTAGTTTGATTAAGTAAACATAATTTTTGTGAGATCTTGTGTTCGAGTTTTGGTCTATCTAATATTATCTCACAAGCCTGCTCAATATTTATTTATACTGTTTTACAGCATTAGCTCTGAGTATTTTTAGACTAATAAGCAATATACAGAAATTGAAATAATATAGAAAAGTATATATTAAGAATAAGACAATAGTACAACATGATTTATTAAATACAGTACTATATTTTATCGTTGTTTCGATCTACAGTCTCAGTCTGTAGTCGTAAATCTACGTTACACTAAATGTGTACAATCTCACTGACATAATTTTGATACTAGAACTCTAAACGGGTTAACTAATATGTGCTAACTTCACAAAATATACAAAATTGACAACTACATGAGAGTATAAATACGGATTCAATTCATAGTAAAAAGGAACAATGACTTTCCTCTGCGACAGTCTGCCCTCCTGCCTTAAAATATTGTACAACCATTTTCTGTCTATAATTGATAAGATTAGATGCTTGGAGGTAGGTTTGCTTTAGAAGGAAGTTAGATATTTTGTGTTTTTGATAAGTAAATAAAAATATCTCTGTTTGTATTGGCTTTTATATATTCTAATATTATCTTATATTACAACTTTTTAAAGACAACATAGTTTTACCTAATCAAACTACAAGTTATTATATTACAATAGCCTATTTAAAATGTATATCGGCTTGTCAAAATTAGGCAAATGGAAGCCATAATTTGAATTTCAGTTTGCCACAAAACTTGATCACTCGTAATACACAAATTTTACCTATTTATTAAATATAATTGTTAACGTTTAATGAACTTTTGGTTGTATGTATATGAATCTATGGAATATTAGTTTTAAAACAGTATAAAAATTATTGCGATACGATAATTTTTAATAGGAAAAATGTTGAATTGGAAAAAAGTGATTTTCAGTCACGGTGAGTTCATCTGCGCCCAGCAAGCAGCAAACCAGTTGGAGGGTTTAAAGTCATTCAACTTTTAAATTAATTTAATCTCAATTTTATTTTATGGTAGGAGTAGCAGCAACATAATCTTTAATATTTGCAACTTTCTGTTTTAGCTTTAATCAATTAAAAACAATTTAAATGTATTTTTATTTTTAAATGTATAATTAATTTGTTTTCATAAATTATAAATAAATAAAGGTGTACTGCTTTAGTTAGTCTAATTTATAATGATACTTATGATTTTTTAAATTCACTGCCACTATAAATATTCCAATAGTATTATAAAACTGTTTATGTTTCTGAACTATTTGTAGAAAATGGTGGTGGTTACAATAATGCAATATTAAAATACTTCTGCATGTAATTAAATATTTGCAGTATATTCTCTACTAAATATTAGCTTTCTCACCAATATAATGATTGATTGATTAAAATAAATTGAACATATTTTTGTTATTGTTTTTTCTTTTTTTTTACGATTGGTCAGGGAAAAATTAAATTAGACAGTGAATTTCATGAGGTCATATCACTAACCACCCTACATGTACTAGGTCTTGTTCTAAGGATGATGTTTTGTCCAGAAAATATTGGGAGTTGCAGTAAAAAAATACTCTAAAAACAACTGAAACAATAACTACGAAATTTGAAGGAGGAAATTCAGACTGTCTCTTTTTCTAAAGCAAATGCCTATTTAACTAAACTCCCATTTTTGAGAATTTAAAAAATGCTTGGTGGAAACAACAACTGAGCAAAACAAGAATTTTTAAACACATTCTTGTTGTAGTGTTCATTGTGATAAATCATTAGCGTTGAGTTCAACTGTGTATCGAAACAGTGTCAGTATGTGCTAACAGGCCTAGAACACCAACTTCCAATCCTTCCTCTTGTGTAAAAGTCAGATAGTGAAGGTAAGAACAAGATATTTGATATATGTCTGTTTATTTAGGTAGTTCTGAAAAATATCTGAACTCTATACCAATACAATTTAATATAATAATTAATTATTTATACTACAACAGTCATAGATCATTTTTGTATAGGCTTTTCCTGATAATAAGAGTTATTGACCCTAACCTTTTGTAAGATTAAAATTTATTTTATTTATTGTTTTTTAATTTTATTTATTATAGCCATGGACAAATATAATTTGTGCGGATATAGTTATAATTAAATTTACACATAACACAATAAAATTAAGTCATTAAAAATAATATAGTATATAATGACCAGTCAGTAGAGATAACACAATTCAATAAAAATAATAAATAAATTAAAAATTAAAAGACAATAATACATTTTGAATTGATAAAATTAAAACAATTTCTCATTTTTCAATCATTGTAGATTCTAAAAATAGTTTTAAAATCACGACATAACAATTCATCTTTCTAAGTATTTAAATATTAAACTCCACAGAGCGAGTGAAACAAAACACCTAATAATAAACACATACAGCTTTTAAAAAACTGCATAAGCAAACAAGTAACAATACACACATTAAAATGTTTACCCTTACTTTATCTACATTTGCATACCCTATCATTACAAAACTTGAACAATAGTTAGAACAATGCAAAACATTTGTGGTTGAGAAACTCCTAAATGTTCCACAATGTAATCACTTTCTCAGACTGTTTTGAAAGGTTTTTCCTCTGAGTTTGTTGTAACTTGTTAGGGAGCTTATTCATAAGGATAACACCAGTTTGATTTGGCAATTATTTGTGTCTTAAGTTTGTGACGCCTCTGTTGGAGGTCATTCACTTTCCTGGTGATATATCTATATTCTTGACTTTTGAAAGTAGGAATATATATATATATATATATATATATATATATAAATTTGTAGTACATTATGACTTGAAATATGGACATAGATGGGAAAGTCAATATTGATAGCTCCTTAAATGCCTGTTTGTATGATTCCATTTGTCTTAGGGCAGCTACAAGTCTTACAGCTTTTTTTTGTAGTGTTAATACTCATTTTATTTGTAGAGTTTCCCCACACGGTAATTTCATAATTTAAATAAAGAAAAATTAGCCCATAATGGGCTATATGCAGGGTACTAATAGTACCAAATGTTTTCACTGTCTTCATCAGATATATGTTTGAACATCGTTTTCTACATATGATGTCTATATGTTGGTTCCAAGTTAATTGATTATCAATAATCAAACCAAGGAACTTTTCTCAAAACACTTCTTCAATCTTTTTCTCACCCAAAGTAACTAATAGATCATTGTTGTGTTGTAATGAAGGAAGTTGGACAGAACAAAATTAAATGTAATATTTCTTCACTTTTCTCTGACAAATTTGGTTCTCAAAGTCTTAACATTGCTTTTCAATATCAGTAGGTAAAAGGACACGAGAGAGTTTTTATTGGACCTTAGTTCTTTTATTTATTTTTATATGTACCATATTGATATGTTCATTTTGCCTTATGGTATCTTGTCTTATTCAATGGAGAGAAGAGAGAGAGAAAAAAAAAAATACGTACAGAACAATCTTATGATTATAATTTGATATCTTTAAATTACATGAAGTGTACAAACACTTAATCATGACACTTGAAGATTATCAATATGACAGAATTGAGTGTTTTTATCCATAATGTTTACAGGATACAAATACTCAGATATTATTTTATTTTTCAATTCAATACCGTAATTGTAAAGTGGAAAAGATAACACAAGAGTCTTCTAGGCTGTGTACAATTTTGTAGTGTTTTAAACCAGTAAAAATACCCTTGAGTTCAAGAGGAATTAAAACCTGCTGACTAAGCAATTGAACAATAAGTTTTTGGTTTGAAAACCAGTCCATTATATTATGTTTCAAAAATGAGTATTGCCCAAATCTTGAAAATGAATAACGAATTTAAAATAAATAAAAGTCAACCTATAAAATCTGTTTTGTCTTAAAATTACTTAATCTAAGGAATATGTTTAGTGATGAAGTTAGCATTTTACATATTTTCCCCCCTCTTTTTTAACGGTTATATAAAACTTTTCATTTATACTAATGTAGAACTAAAATAGGGGAAATTGTAGGACATTTTCTGTTCTAGCCACATTGTAGCACATGGTCTAGTCAAATGTGCTATTGTATTTAATCCATTATCTAATCCAATAAGTTTTAGAAGTAAGGACAAGCTATCTAACAAAACTGAAAAGGGTAAATTATTTTTGGTAACAGTTGAGAATTTAGTCATAAGATTGTAGAATGAAATAACCAAGAGGTCTCATCTAGTACTGTTATTTAATTGATTATTGGGGTTTTGTTTACTCAGACCACTCTTTTCTGAAGTTTTAATACAATGGATTAAAATCCATAGTTTTAATACAATGGTTCTTGTAAATCCATTGTGGTTACTGTATAGTATTACAACTAGTATTTCATTTCATTTGTTTTTCAGCCGTTGATAAATAATATATCGAATGGCCCATAATTACAAAAATATTATTTTAGAGAACAACATTACATCAATAACAGTATAAACATTTCAAAATATAACAAAATAAATATGATTTTTAACTAACTAAATAAATAACTTAAATATTTTCATAGACCAAGAAGTAATAGTAAGTAATACCACAGCTACTGCAAACGTGAACAAAAGTCACTTGCAGAAAGACATTATCAAAGTGAAATGGTTTATGAATAGCTTACTCCCCTTTGTAGTTGTCTTCTACAATTTATTATAATCTTAGTGAGAGTTAACATTACCCATTGATATATGTAAATCCTAAATTACTGACTGTCTAACTGAAAAACTAACCTTTACCCTCCCACCAATGGTGGGCCTTGATGGCTGGTGGCATAAACTTTCTGATTATTGTTTATATTTACTCTTAATTCACATTGATGGATACCGAGTGATTCACAAAGATATGCAGAAACTTTTGGAGCTCATTCTACATGTAAAAGTAAAGAAAAAAGTTATATAAACATGGAAGGTAAATTAAAAGGCAAATTCAATTGTTTCTTATGGTTTTTGACCTGACAAATTGAATAAAACAGGTCCCAGAAACTATTCAAGAGAACGTTCTGGTTTATAGTTTTTACGCACAAAATAGGTATACCAAGTTTGAGCTCAATATATTTTTTATTTTAAAAATATTAAGTAAATAAAACAAAATAACGGATAACTCGAAAACAAAGCATCTTGGGACCTATGTTGATATTATTTTTTTTTCATTATTTTTGCTAGTGGAATCAGCTCAGAAAGGGCTTGGTACCTTATGTGCATCACCCTGTAAACAAATTAAATTAATGTTTTATAAAATTTTATAGGGTATACCAGGGAACAAACCTATGTAATAAAACTTATAAAATTGTAAAAGGTTTTAATTCATATAAATGAACACAGAAAAGTGGTGAGAATGGAAGTTATTTTTTGGTCAGGTAAAATTTCACATGGAAAATTATTAAATAAAATTTTTATTTTGCATTAGAAAATTTTTGTACAACTGTTCGTATGCTTTGTTTACACCATTATATTTATACATAGGAGTGTGTTCCGTATTCTTAGTCGGACACCTCAATTTATACTTCGGAACCATAATATAGTATAAACTTATTTGTATGGCTGCCATTTTAAAAAGGAACAGGTAATTTCAAAAACATTCTACATACATTGTTTGGCCTCTTGGCAAGAGCCTTAATTCTTAAAACGTTCTTTGACTCAGATGAGTCGTAAACATTCATTCCTAAAACAGTCAAACTTACCTTAGTCATAAACATCACTTTTTTCTATTCAACAATTAGCCAATTAAAAATCGCCCTATCACAATTTATTAAGTAGGATTGTAAAGGTACTGTTCCAAACTTTCATATTCATAAAAACAAAAGTCTATAAAACGTTATAAATAATATGTAATAAATTGGTAAAGTAATATGTAATAAATTGGTTTTTTGTTGGTAGCGAGTAACACAGCAACATTCGTTGCTCTAAAAGACCAACTTAATATGTAATTCTTTGTCTAATTTTGACACTCCACATTTCTGTCTACTCTACAGTGACACTATTTTATAGTATTTTTCTTCCTCTTTTGATCTGTACTTTTAAAATTATTGTAGTTCTCATAGTTATGGAGATATAAAAATTATAGAAAATAAAGAGTTTACAACACTCTCTACAACTCACCCGAGTCGTGAATATCAACTTTTTTCAATTCAACATTTCCTCTACTAAAAATCATTCTATCACAATAATTTAGATATCATTGTAAACCTAATGTTCCAAATTTGCATACTCATACAACCAAAAGTCTATGAAACTTAAGAAAAAAAATCTTATAAATCGTTGTAGTTGGTGTGTTTTGCCGCTGGGAAGTAACACTTCCTATATAACATTTGTCGCAATATAAGACAAAATTATGTCACAGTTTTAATATTTTTCATAAGTCTGAATTTCTGCTTCAACTAATCCACAGTGTCATTATTTTGTACTATATTTCTTCCTCTTTTGGTCTGTGCCTTCCAAGTTAATGTAGCTCTCATAGTTATTTAGATATAAAAGTTCTTCGAAATGATGACCAAGATCAACTCCGTGCATCTTCTTTTTGACACGCTGACGAAATGTCAAATATTGATAGCTTATATTTCAATGACCTTTATATCTTTGAAAAGAAGATGTTCAGATTTTTTCATTGGTTCATTGCATTTTCCAGTGTTACAAATATATTGTTTGAACTGTATAAGCATAGTCTTCATTCCAAATGTGTTGAGGTGACTTTTATTCTTTACTCACAGTACCATTTTTAATGCTGCCGTTTATGGGTGTATCGTTCAGTTTAGTGTGTTTTTTGAGGTTATCGTTTTAATAGTTTATTACTTTATAATTTATTGTGAATTATTTATTATGTTTTGTTGATACATATTGATACAGGTATATATTCACAAATATATCCTACAACTATTGTAAGTGTTTGATTAATCTATAAACAAATTTCTGCTATTATATTATACAAGCTTGTTGGTGATTTTTTGGTTCAATTTTGTGTGACGTAAAGACAATTTTTCTCATTCTTGATTACTTGACTAAAATATATCATTGTAGAACATTTATAAATTCAAAGTTCAATTCTACTTACATATCTCTAAACAATGATATATAAGTTGGGTTTTTCATAAAATTTAATTATTTTGTACTTTTTTCATAAAAATTTATTATTTTCTAATGAAAGTTTTCTAAATTGACATTTTTTTAGACATTTCATTCAAAATTACACTACAAAACTTTTTTTATATCTTGAAAATAATTAGAAAATTTTGTTATATGGTATTATATAAGATTGTTTGTAGCATTTTGGCTAGAGTTATGGCACAATTTTGTGGTTACTGATATACTAATTCAAAAATTGTTGTCTTTTTTTATTACGTACATAAATTTTACTCACCTGCCTCTAACAAATAATTTATTACAAGTTGGGTTTTGGATAAAAAAATTATTTTTGGTGAATTTTTCAAAATATGTCTAACCTTAAAGCAATTTTTTCCTTCATAAAAATTGATTTTTAAAAATGTAAATTTTTCAAAAGTCGATTTTTTTTTATCAACTTTTATTCACAACTATATTATAAAACTTTTGTATATCTTGAAAAAAATTACAAAAAATTTGTTGTATGGTATATATAGGCTTTTTGTGTCGTTTTACTTCATTTTTTGATTCCTAGGATATTAACTCCAAAATATATACATCTATATTGTTTTTCATTACGTAGAATTAATTCTATGCACCTTTCTGAAAAAAACTATGTATAACAAGTTGGGTTAAATTTTGCATAATATTACTATTTTTGGTGAATTTAAAAAAAATTTACAAAATACATAAAATGGCCCGCCTGTTTTGGGAATTTCTAATAGGTGTTTTATAGGGTTAATCTTACATTTCATAACAATTAATTGGTACACACATTTAGCAGTAACTGTGTAACAAACGTACAATCGAAATGCTAAATGTTTGAATTAAAAAACAAGACCTCACTTTCCATGTTCAAAAATGTTATAACAAATTGAATACACTCAGAGTGCTTAGGTATTACAGACCATTTTATTAGATCATTATGTGGAGAGTCTAATCATAAAACTAACACTTTATACTGAGAGTAAGTAATGGATATGAGGACATCTACTGCTAAGACATAAGATGATTAATTGGAGGCTGAGTTAACAAGTGATAAATTTAATGGTTTAAGTGACATATTATCAAGATAGTAAACCTATTTTTTTTATTTTGTAACTTCCACTTTTTATTAGTCTAGCCGACCAATGGTGTCGTCTGCTAAGGCATGGACGAGGCTGTATTATAGACTGAAGAAAATGAAAAACAGAGAACCTTAAAAACTAGATGGTGGGAATTAGATAAGTATCATTGTATTACCTTAGCGGGCAAAACCATTGGTTGGCTAGACTAATAAAAAGTGGAAGTGACAAAATATAAAATTTGTGTTTTATTATCTTTAAACATGGAATTCCACCAAGAACCTTCGGTCTCATCAGTAATGACATATTATCATACAATTTTAATATAGCATACAGTTTAGTTGAAAGGTTACAGATATAATTAGTTGTCGCGAGAATAACTAAACAATTTTACAAAATTCATTTTAGTACAAACCTTACTTAGAAATGGAAAAGTAGAATATTTTGTGCATTTTATTTTTTCTACATCTAATAAATGTTTGCAATATATTCTCCACTATATATTGGCTTTCCACCAATATTATTTTATGAATTAATTGAAATAAAAATAACATATTTTAAATTTTTTAAGGATTGGTTAGGTAAAAATTAAATTATTCATGGAACTTCTTAAAGTCATTACTAGCCACCCTACATGTACTAGGTCTTAATTCTTAGGATGATGTTTTGTCCAGAAAATATTGGGAGTTGTAATAAAAAAAGTAAAATACTTCTAAAAACAACTGAAACAATAACCACAAAATTTGAAGGAGGAAATTCAGACCATGTCTCTTTCTAGAGAAAATGCCCATTTAACTTAATTTATAATTGAAAAAGAAACATCAAATATACATAATTTTAGCAAAGTCTAAGGTATTTCTGTTACTGAATTAACAGCTACTAGATAACAGGGCTGTGCCCGTTAACGGGTAACAGCTAACTGTCAATGTTGACCATCGTCAACGATCAATGCATTTGACGAAGAAGTGCATTAACTGCTAACGTTGATCATTTGCTTAGTGCTTGCAGGTGACACATCAGTGGTTGTTTGTTAGCGACAGCTGCCCACTCAATGCGCACGCACCCAGCTACACGTACGTCTCTCAGTCGTCTGTTAGTTTAGTTGAGCAACTAAAGCGAATCAATTAACGTCAACATTTATTCATCAACTGAATCAACATATGTTTCTGTTGTAGCCTACTATTTTACTGTTTGTTTTTTTACTAAATCTAAAAGTGTATAAAACGACGACTGGATAATACGAAAATAGTGTGGTGTAAATAACCAACGTGATTTTATTTTAATCACGCATTGGAATTATTGTAATAATTGATTATAATAACTGATTAATTAACTAGTAAATAGTAATACAAATAACTCCAAAACTTATTCCTCTGTAAATAATCAGTTTTTATTTATCTAAGAAACAGGCAACAGTCGATTGATGACTAGAGAGCCTTCTCACTTCTCACTGAACACGTGCACTGCACACCTGCACACTGCACACTGAACAAACAAAGACGCTTGGTCTTCTGTTCTGTCTGGCAGGTTAACGTTAGCAGTTTTTTTCAACAGTTAATCACGCTCAACGTTAACTGGTGTTGACGTTGACCATTGTTAGCGTTAACGCCCACCACTACTAGATAATGCAAATTAAAGTCAATATTGATTAGTAGGCTATCAATTACCTATCAGATTGGATGCTTAATGCAACTTTTTACAATAATTTTACTTTGCCATGATATAAGAATATTATGATGGCTGTAATGGTAGGCAATATTTTGTTTCATATGAAATAAATATAAAAGAATTTTACCTTACTTAATATGTCTTTGTCGTCAAAGACAGGTTAGATAACTTTTTTTTTATATTAACATAATTCAACAATTATTCACATGAAATACTATTTACATATGATATTACTACTATGTAAACCGTCATATTTTAATAGAAATATAACGATTAATATTACGTTCAATGCTCATGGGTCAAGCTATATGCGACTTTAGATATTTATTGTTTATATCTTTGGTTAGAATGTAATAGTTAATACTCTTTTATAATTTTATGTTTAAAAATTATATTTTTCATAATTTTTGTCTTAATTTAACAACGTGAAAAGTATATTTATTGTCACCACAGTGTTCTGGTTTTTGTTATTAACATGGCTTTGTGGTCTACTGAGAAAAACTTACTCCGTAAGTTAAGTTTAAGAGTAATTTTTTTTAAATTAGACATCATATTTCTTAACCTTTTGATGCCCGACTTATGATCAGTATAATACAAGCTCCAGCCCGGGTATTTTTCGCAAATTTGCAGACATTATTATGAAAATTCATATAAAATCTAAATATGAAGCAAACCTATCAATGTAATATTTTTTTTGTTCAGAAAGAACAGGGGAATATGAAAATGGTATAAAAAGTTACATTATCTAGGCCAAATTATTATTTTTTACTTTATTTTTATTTTTTTAAAATTTGATATTGAAATTTCAAAAGTAAAGTTATAATTTTTTTTTTATTGTAAAATCGTTACATACATTTTGTAGGAAATTTAATTCCCTACACAAAAATATATATATATATATCATAAAAAATATTATAACTTATATGCAAAAATGTAAACAAACGTAAAAGTAAAAAATGCAGATTTTCACACTGTTAATTGTAGCTTTTACATTAAATTAAAAAAGAACAAATATACAAGCTATATATGTTTTTGGTACGTGATTTTCAGTACTCTTATATTTATTACAATTATATATTTCACTATTTACAACACTTGGGCCGGGAATTGGATTGTCATATAGGTTAGAATGCGTCGGTACATCGCCTGAAGGTCCAGGAACATTTTCAACTACACGATTTGAACACGTCACTACACTACGTATTATCTCGTCATTATCACTATCACTGTCTAAAAAATCAATAAAATCATCACGAGATAAATACTCCATAATTTTCACATTCACGCAAATTAGACATTTTGTTTGTTTATCAAGACACAACAACAACAAAAGAAGCTACCACAGCTATACAGTGACAGCTGGCGAAATAACGAAAGTAAACCGGATATTGCAGTGATGCAGACTAAGACGCACTAAAACAAAAATTACCTCTCATTTCCCTGCATTCTGCTGAACAGTTCAATACCAAATACGTCATAGCAGTATAACCGCTAACACGCAAAAAAATGAGATATAAAACAGCTGACGCCAACTCGCATATATGCGGGCGTGGGCTGCTGGCAGGGCAGTCGTCTGCTCGCATATATACGGGCGTGGGCATCAAGAGGTTAAGAAGTGTCAACGCAGTAAAGTCTTCCCTAAGTTCATCAGTGATATACACGTCAACCTGAAAAACTTTCCTACAGAAAAAATGATTTAATTTGCGAAAGAGAAGTGGTTAAAGGTAGACATTAACTATTTATTTAGTAAATTAAGTAAATTAGATGTATATCAATTACACCTTAAACTAGCCAAATATTCCATTCATAATTAATGGGATGAGTTTTGTATGAAAATGTACCGGGTAAATCAACACAAAATTCAAAATAACATTTTAAAACGCAATAAAACATTTGAATCTATTAAAGAATCTGTAAAAACTAGTTTAGATGAAAATAAGATTGTAAGCAATCATGCACCATTAGTGCAAAATGATTCAAATCAAAATTTCAATACAGAAGAAATTAATCTTTTAAACAAGGGTTTAAATTTTTCAATAGTTAGTGATAATCAACATATAGTATAGATAAGGTATAATAGCTATTATTGAAAGTAACATTGGTATTTAAAATCCAGAATAATGTAAACAACAGCAAGAACAAATTTTCCACTGGTAAACAAGATTTGAAATTAATTGAGGGTTTGAAAGAAAGAGAATGTTTCTACTTAAAAGCAGACAAAGGTGGTACAACTGTAATTTTGGACGAGGATGATTATTTCCACAAACCAACTAGCTTGTTGGAAAAAGGACCTTATAAAAAATTAACAAGAAACCCCTTAAACAAATGGATTAGTACAACCAAGGAAGCCTTTAAAAATTGCACGGCAGTTATTCCACCAAAGGAGGTCTACAAGTTCCACATCCCGAATCCAACGTTACCTAGATTGTACTCTCTGCCAAAAATTCATAAGGAAGGTAAATCAATACGACCAATAGTTTCGTGCATGGATTCACCAACTTATCTACTTTCAAAATGGTTAACAGATGAGTTTACAAAATTTAAGAATAAACAAAAGGGCAATTGTTCTTTCTCTATTAAAAACCATTTAGAATTTGTCAACTCTGTGAAAAATATTAAGTTTAAAACAGTGAAATTTCAGTTTCATTTGATGTAAGCTCGTTGTTCTTCAGCATACCAATTAAAGAAACTTTAGATTATGTTAAAGAATTTTTAGAATTTAATAGCGTAGAACCTAAGAAAATTAATGAATATGTTAGACTAACAGGTATTTGTATGAATAAGAATTTTAACAATGAATATTATCACTAATTAGAAGGTATGATAATAATGGGTAATAAATAGCTTATGCCTCTTTATTGTAAAACTTTTCATGCACAATTTTGAAGAAAAGTAAAAAAATAATTTAGTTTACTTTCCAAGGGTATGACTTAGACATGTTGACAATGTTTTAAGTGTTTGACCTTAATGCTTTAATGTATGTAAAGTATATGACTTTCTTTGTGAACTCAATAGGACACATGGTTCAACTATCTTCACCCATGAAATAGAACAAACCAATAGGTTACCTTTTCTTGATGTTTTGTGTATAACAAATAAAAATAGAATCGAATTTGATATTTATAGGAAACCCACAAACAACAATAGATTTATTTTAAGTAGTTCAAACCACTCTATTAGTCAGAAATTAGCAGCGTTCAATAGTTTAGTCCAGAGAGCTATTAGAATACCGCTAAAAATAGATGTTTATAGAATGAAATAAATAACATTAAAATTATAACCCAACATAATGGTTTTGACACTAAAATCGTGGAAAACATCGTTAGGAAACAAAAACTCAAACACAATAGAAACATGTCCACAACTCTCTGACTTGAAACCAACCAAAAAACAAGAGTTTTTTTACCTCACCCTTTGACTGCAACCTTACCAAGGCTTTAGATAACATTCTTAAGAAATTCAATTTCAAAATAGCCTATAAAAGCCAAAATAGTATAAGAAGTGTAATTGGCAATCCTAAAGACAGAATTCCAGACCTAGAGAGTTCGGGAATTTATGAAATCAAATGTAACGATTGTTAAAGGTTTTATATTGGTCAAACAAAGAGAAAAATCACCACCAGGTTTAAAGAACATTTGGCCCATTTAAAATACGACAGACCAGAAAAATCTAACATAGCGGAACATCTACTAAAAACTAACCATATCACAGATCTCAAAAATTTTAAATTGTTAAAAAAAGTTTCTTCCAATAAATGATTAAATACCTATGAAAGCATATTAATTGCTAAGACAGAAAATTCAAAATCACTAAATTTGGACAAAGGCCTGATTCCTAATTCATGCTTGCTCTCTTTGTTAAAACCAAGATATACCTTTTAGGTGGTTAAATAATAGAATTTTTAAAAGGTTTTTTTTTCTCATGTAAAAGTATCTATTATTAATATTCTGGTGTAAGATGTAATAGAATTTTTAGCAAGTTTTGATCATTCATGGAAAGTAAATATTTGTATCTATTATTAGAGATAGAAGACCTTTTAGGTTGTTAAGAATAGGATCATTCATGTATAAGTAAATTTTTGTATCTACTATTAATATTCAGGATTAATATGTTTATAGAAATTTCACATATTTTTTAACATTCGTGTAATAGTAATATTTGTATCTATTATTAATATTCTGGTTAATATGTTAGGTTTTTATGATTCATGTACATGTAAATATTTGTATCTATGGTTACTATGTTAACTTAATATTCTGGTTTAATATGTTTAAAGAAATTTCACATAGTTTGTATCATTCGTGTACATGTAAATATTTGTATCTATGGTTAATATGTTAACATAATAAGTTTTGGGAAGAATATATTGTATCATTAGTGTAAATTAAATATTTGTACTAAGATTAATATGTTAAGTTTTTATCATTCATGTGTAAGTAAATATTTGTATCTATGCATCATGTTAACATAATAAGTTTTGGGAAGAATATATTGTACATATTAAAACATCTTAGTAGGTTAGAGGATCGGGCCTTCCCCGCTCCAGGTGTTCCAGGTGCTCCAGGTGTACAGGTGTTTGAAACGTCAACACTATTGTTGACAAGTCAGTGCACAGAGGAATGATGTAGAGAAACTGGCCACTTTAGTTGTAAACATTTTAAATTTAACTTTGTTTAGATTCCCTCTGAGGATGACATTTTTGTTGTTGTAATGTCCATAAGGGTTTAATTCTGAATAAACAGTTTACTTTTGACAAAAGTTTGTTTTTAGTTATTTTGTTTATTCCCAAGTAAAGGACTTAGAAAAGTGTACTAATTTAACAGTAAAATATTGCTTTCTTTTAAAATAGGCTTCAAACTGACTGATTGAGAAGTGAGTATGGAACTTTTGAACTCGTATTGTGTACATAATCTATGTTAATGTGAATTTGGTATTTTTCATACTGATTAAAAAGTGAACTGTGCTTTTAAATACTATTTTTCATTTTCAAAATAAGGTTTGTACTGAATTAATTTCACCATATTTATTCTCACAGACACTTTTCTATATCTTTACTGCTTAAAGTTGTTTGAATTTTGGTTATTAAAAAACAGATTTAACACATTAGGTTTTACACATCTTAGCGAAACGTAAACAAAAACATTTCTTATATTCAAACTATTTACAAATCATAATGTATGTCAGGATACAAAAATAAAAACAACCTTTTCTTTTGGTCTTTTCTGTCCATATCATAATTATTTTTGTTCACACTCCATCTAAGTTACATTCATGTGTATAGTCTGTAAATCCAGGCATATTGGTCTGCTATAGTTGATGCAATTTTTCTTCCCTTCACC
Source organism: Aphrophora alni (assembly GCA_963513935.1). Lineage (NCBI taxonomy): Eukaryota > Metazoa > Arthropoda > Insecta > Hemiptera > Aphrophoridae > Aphrophora > Aphrophora alni. The sequence goes on from OY740765.1 coordinate 92,572,232, forward strand.
GACGGACTGCAAGTTTTTTTCTACTTCCTCACATATGTTGTGATAGATCAAAAATATTGATGTGAAGTTTTGCAGATATATCTGTTTGAGATTCCTTGAGTCCAAAAAATTGGTTTTTGAAATGATGTCTTTCTGTAGTATTACACCCCAAACGTGTGAATAAATTTTAAACATAAGTGGTATTATGGATATTTTGCTCATATCTTTGAACTTTTTGGTTTTTTATAACTCAAAGTTGGCAAAGAAAAAAATTACAAAGTTACGATTTTCTTAAAATCAGCTTTTTACAATGTTGCTCAAATGCAGCCTTTTAAGTCCAAACAAATCCAATTCTCCAAAAATTCTGGTTTGTGAGTTTTTGGTAAAAATGCAAAACATCGCTGTTATAAACAATTTAATTTCTCAGAATTAACTTTGGTGATTTAGTTCAAAATTGAGTGAAATGATTAATGACCCAAACCTACATGGGAAATTGCAAGTAAAACTTGGAATATTTGAGGACTAAGGGTTTTAATTTTATGTTCGTTTTTTTTAAAGCCATTGATGACTGAGAGGTTTTTCTCTTTTAACAACAAGAAAAAACAAAAGATTAGTGCTCTAGGCTGAATAACCAATAAAACTTGATGACATGTGACACATTCTTCTTTATTTTTTTCTGTGAAAAGTGTAGTTTTAATTTATGTGCTAAATATTCTTAAGGCGTTAAGTTAAATGGTTTTTCATACAGAATTTAGCAGAAATTTAAGTTTAGTTGTAATATGGTCTTAGTACAATTTATTTATTGTCTAGAAGGAAAATAGTAAATGAAACGAAAAAAATTTTCTAGCTTAAATTTAAATTGTTCTACATCATCAATCTGTCATCCATCATATTTAATCTATATATAAAAATTTTTAAAATCCACAGTTGAAATGATGATGTTGTCATTTATGATTATTATGATTTCTGTAATCTTATTGTATAGTTTATGTATTTATGCATCTTATTCGTTCCTAGGTAAACAGTACAGTTCCAATTGCAGCTGAAGTTCTGAAGAAGGCTGGAGTGTATGATCCTAAGAGATTGTTTGGAGTAACAACATTGGACATTGTCCGAGCAAATACTTTCATTGCTGAAGCCAAGGTAGGAATAATGATTTAATTTATTTTATATTGTTCTTGACATAAACATAATTTGTGTAGCAAGAGTCACTCAATTTAAATTTAATTTAGAAATATTTCAACTAAAATAAAACTAACATAGTTATATCAGGGTGTCTACCAATTGGGAAAAACTGGGAAATCGGGAAAAGCCGGGAATTTTAAGTAGTCTGAGAAAAGGCGGGAATTTAATTAATAATCCGGGGAAATGAATTTGGTTTTTTTTGAGACAATATCAATAGGAACAAAATATGCTTAAGATATTTGTTTTTTTTTTTTTTTTTTTTAAATTACTACATCGCCGTAGTATATTCTGAAACTTTTGGACGTGAATGACGCTCGACGTACAGTATAGTAGGACAAAGTTAACTTATAGCAATATTGAGATGTGCAGGTGTCGAGTTTGTGTATACTTTAGATGACTGTTGGGAATAGGGAGGATTGGGGTAAGTCAAAATGGTGGTATAACTTAGAAAAGAGGCGATCTAGAGAAGAAAGCCTACATAAATTAATCGCGTATGCCAGGGATTATCATTACAAAGTCAAAGTTATTGTATTATTGTTAATGTTTTTTAAAAAATTGTAGAAAAAATCCAGAAATATCAAAGATTGGTGTTAAAAACAGAGTTGCTGACTTATGTGGAATACCATTAAGATGTAGCCTATGGTAAAAAAAGTAATAACAGAATTCAACAAATGTAGACAAAATGAAACTTTTTCAACACCTGGAAAACCACGAAGACGTTTAACTAAAAAAGTAAACATTGATAACTTTCAGAAAAGCGTGTTACAAAATATAGTTTGTAATTTCCATAATATAACAAACTACCGTGTTTAAACTAATAACCGAAGACCCAGAACTTGAATTTAATTTCACAACTAATACCATTGTTTTATCTCGTAGCCTTTGTTCATAATATTGATGCGTAAATAATTAAATTATTATTAGCATGAATGATCAGTGATTGAAACTACATGTTCCTAGTAAAACCTTAAATAATTTTTAAAGAAAATATACCAAGTATTTAATTTAATTGTTAGAAAATGTTGACAAATATAATATCCATCAAGTGATGATTTATTTTATTTGTTAGTCAAGAACATTTAGTATGTTAAAGAATAGTTGAAAATCGACTAAATATAATTGTTTTAAATTTGGGAACATTTTTGTAGCTAATAAAAATAGTTTCTTTTGCCGCATACATATAAATAACTTTTGCATCAATACTTTGTTCTTTAAATATCTACATTATATATATTTAAATAATTAATAATAATAGTAAATTAATAACTGAAGTACCCCGCAGGGGAGGTGCAGACTAGCTGCACCTATTAAGAGGGGGTTGGCGTCCCTCGCGGTCCCCAGTCAAACACTCTACTTACGCACAACACATAAACTATCATCCATATAAACACACACCCAGTACACTTTATACACAGTCATTTACTTTCACCTTTACTTAGGATCCTGATCGCAGGGGGGTGCAGACTATCTGCACCTATTGAGAGGGTTTTAGCGTCCCTCGCGGAACCCGAGCTACACAGGGGTGGAACAATAAAACATCTTTGAATATTCACACACAAACAACACTTATATATTGATACACATTGTAGAGGCTGTTACACTTCACGAACACTGGGGAAACATACACTCTACACTTATATATAGGGATTTTGACCGTGCGGAGCCGTAGCGCGTCTGGGAGTGTTTACCAGACCAAAGCGTGACAACCTTTGCATCTGGTAAGCTGATGTGAGCTTGCTCTGCCGAAGACGTATGCGCGGTTTCTGTTCAGTAGCCAGCCACTTCGGTCCTTGGTCAGGAAGTGTTCGCGATGGGGGAGGTGTCGGATCCTCTCTCTCCAGTTGCAGGTCTGGACTGATGCCCATCCAGTCTGGTTAAAGAGGATACTCTGGGCCCCAGAGTTCTGGGGTATGGAAATGATCGAAAGTGATCCAAGGGTATACCCGTTCCCAGGGTCTCATCTGCAACCGCCAAACACGATGCGCTGGTTAACAAGTTTATGGCCTCTACATCCACAAACGTCAACCCGGGAAGTGAAAAGAGACAACTATCTGCATCGTCTGAGGAGTCTGTCTGTGTTGAAACAAAGAAGAGAAATTTGGACATACGGATCCAGGGACCCGCTCCCAGATTCCTTACTGTCCGTAACAGTGTTGAGGGGGCAGATCTATCTAAGATCTTGCCCTTTGTCATTAACAAAGCTGTAACTGGTGCTGCAGGGAATGTTCGTTCCATTAGAAAGCTTCGAAATGGGACTTTATTGATACAGACTGACTCTGACAAACAGAGTCACTCTCTGTTAAAAGTGAAGTCCTTTTTCGATGTTGTTAACGTGTGTGTTGAACCTCATAAGGGTTTGAATTCATCTAGAGGCGTTACTTCTTGCCGTGATCTATTGAACGATGGCACGGAGGAAATAAAGAAAGAGCTCGCCGAACAGCACGTTGTCAATGTTGAACGAATATTTCGTACTGAAAATGGCGAGAAAAAACCTACTGGGTCTCTGATATTGACTTTTGCTGTACCAAATCTCCCTGAGCGAGTGTTTGCTGGGTTCTACAGTCTAACTGTTAGACCTTACATTCCAAATCCAAGGCGTTGTTTTCGATGCCAAGGGTTTGGACATGTTAGCAGCACTTGTTCTAAAGAGGAAGTTTGTGGACAATGTGGTGTAAAAGGACACAAAAGTGATGGGTGCAATATTGAGGCAAAGTGTGCAAATTGCAACGGTGATCATCCTGCACGATCACCAAAATTCCCAAAATACAAAGTGGAAAAGGCGATCTTAGAAATCGTTGCCAAAGAGAAACTTTCTTTTCCAGAAGCTAGGAAAGTTTACAGACAAAGAACTGCTTTACCACCTACCATAGGAAAATCGTATGCAAATGCGACATCAGCCTCAGTCCCGAATACATGTTCTTCGTGTAAGGAACTGGGTGAGATGGTTCGTATGCTTGCCGATCAGATTAAAACTTTGATAGCAGTCCAAAGCTGTACATCTTCAAATAACACATTTTCTTCTAAAGTCGACCTTCTCGATAAAACAAAACCAATTGCATCCAAAGCCAAATCTGAGCCTTCGCCTCTAAAAAACATCAAAGTACCACCAATAACTGGACAGCTAATTAAGCAAAAGTCAATGTCAGTGTCTGTGCTTAATAAATCCCCGTCATTTGTTAAAGTACAGAACTCACATTCTCGAGCCAAACCCAGTACTCCACTGGGTGTTTCAACAAAGCTTCAACAAAAACAAAATCAAAATAAAAATAAGGGAGGGCGGGTTCTTCAAAACCTCTCCCAAAATCACCTCAGGCGTCTACCAAGCCCTCAACACCTGACGATCCAGTTGTTGAGGTTGCTATGGAACTTGACCCTGAAACATCCAAAATTAAAACAAAAATTAAACCACCTGATGGTATATCTAGCCAGGCAGGTAGAATGAATAATACAGGTCCAAATCCCTTTTAATTTTTAATTGTTAATAAATCCATTTACATAATATGGCCAGAAATTTAAAATTAAATAACGTGATACAATGGAACATTAACGGTGTGAGGAGTCACATCGAAGATCTTAAGGTTCTTGTACGAGATACATCCCCTTTAGTCATTTGCCTGCAAGAGACTCATCTCCATCAACCTCACTCTCTTATTTTGAGGGGGTTTTCGGTTTTTAGAAATGACTATGTCACTGCAGACAGAGCTAAGGGTGGAGTAGCAATTCTTGCCCACAACTCTATTTGTGGTACATCTATAAACCTTAGGACCTCATTACAAGCAGTAGCAGTAACGATCACTACACCATATAAAATGACCATTTGTTGTTTGTACTTGCCACCTAATTTCAGGTTTGTGGAAGTAGAACTAATCGACCTCATCAGACAGTTGCCTGCCCCATTTCTTTTGGTGGGCGATTTTAATGCTCACCACTATACTTGGGGATCACACACCTGCAACCCTAGAGAAAGCCGCATTGATAGGATTCGATCCAATTTGGATTTGATTCTTCTCAATGACGGTTCTCCAACTCATCTAGCGGCTTCTACAGGTGGCTGGACAACAGTCGACTTGTCATTTTGTAGCCCAAGTCTAGCTACCAAATTTGAGTGGTCTGTCTTAACTGACACATACAGTAGTGATCATACTCCTGTTAAGCTTACATTTTCTGACTTCTCGCACTGTAACGATCGCCTTCCCAGATGGATTTTGCGTAAAGCAAAATGGGAAACTTTCACTGATGACTTTGTATCACCTATTATTAATGGTGTTCCTATAAATGAAGCAGTATGGTGTTTTACCTCAGCAATCCTTACAGCAGCAGACAACAATGTTCCAAAAACGTCAACGAGGCCACTACGCCCACGGGTTCCATGGTGGAACGATAAATGTAGTGATGTTCTCCGTTTACGCCGTAAAGCACTGAGGAAGTTTAATCGGCGACCTACTTGTGAAAATCTAGAAAAGTATAAAATTCTACGAGCTAAAGCACGCAGTTTTTAGGCAGAGTAGGAAGGACTCGTGGGCCCAGTACATTGGCACGATATCAAGAACCACACCCACGTCAACTGTGTGGAAAAAGTTACGTTCTGTTTGTGGTCCTCCACCTTCTGCTCCCTTATTGGGACTTAAGCAGCAGGATGGCATCTTGACTACAAATATAAATGAAATTGCTAATGTTTTGGGCTCATCTTTTGCTAACTTTTCGTCAACTACTGCTTACAGCGACGTCTTTCGTTTGTATAAAACTTCTCAAGAAGCAATACCTTTCACAGTATGTCTGTCGGAAGGATCGCAATTAAATTTACCATTTTCCTTGCAGGAATTAGGGTCTGCTGTGTTGTCGGGACGGGATTCCGCTCCAGGCCCTGACAACATAGTTCATTCTATGATTAAACACCTCTCAGCTTCGGGGAAGCGTGCTCTCCTTCGAATATACAATCGTATATTTGAGGAGCGTTGCTTTCCTGATGCTTAGTTGGAGGCTACAGTAGTTCCTCTTCTCAAACCAGGTAAAGAAAAGACCGAACCAGGAAATTACCGTCCCATTTCCCTTACTAGTGTGCTTTGCAAGCTGGTAGAGAGAATGGTCAATCGGCGCCTTGTTTGGTATCTCGAAAGTAACCGGCTGCTTTGTGATGAACAATGTGGCTTTAGGCAGGGTCGATCATCTACTGATCAGCTGGTTTCATTAGAGTCTGCCATACAAAATGCATTTTTGTTGCGTCAGACATTGGTTGCAGTGTTTTTTGACCTGGAAAAGGCATACGATATGGCTTGGCGAAGAGGAATTCTGAATACTTTAAGATCATGGGGTATAAATGGTAATATTCTTGCTTTTATCCAAAACTTCCTTAGCAACAGATATTTCAGAGTGCGTGTTGGACCTATGCTTTCCGATCGTTATCATTTGGAGAATGGTGTTCCTCAGGGTAGTGTGCTTAGTGTGACCCTGTTTGCTGTGGCAATCAACAGCATTACCGCTGATGTGCAGTGCCCTGTCCGCTGTTCTCTATTTGTTGACGATTTTGCTATATATGTGGCTTCTCGAGGTATGGCAACTGCCGAAAGAGCCCTTCAACTAGCGATAAATAGATTGCAATCTTGGTCAAATTTGACAGGATTCAAGTTCTCTGCTTCCAAAACGCAATGTATTGCTTTTAGTCGTCGAAGAATGAACCATCAGCCTGTATTATTTCTAAATGGAACACAACTTCAAACTACTGCAACTGTTAAATTTTTAGGCCTAATATTTGATAGTAGACTTTCTTGGATTCCACATCTATCTGATCTGAAAACACGGTGTAATAAAACACTTGACATGTTACGTGTTCTCAACGGTTCTCGATGGGGAGCCGATAGGACTTGTATGTTGAGATTTTATCGTGCTCTTATTCGATCGCGGATTGATTACGGCTCCATAGTCTACTCATCCGCAAGACCATCAGCTATAAAAAGGCTAGATTCGGTACATAACTCTGCTCTTCGTATTGTTTCTGGAGCATTTCGTTCGAGTCCAGTTCCTAGCTTGCTTGCTGAGACTGGCGAACCATCTCTTTCTCGACGAAGACAACAACTACAAATGACATACATCTGTAGTCTGCGCTCCAAACCGTATCATCCAACATACAACGATGTTTTTAATAATTCCTTGACTGACAGATATGAATGTCGTCAAAATAGTACTGCACCATTTGGTATTAGAACTCTACGAATCCTCGACAATTTTGGACTTGTACTTCCTCCATTGATTAAGAATGCACCATGTGTTATTCCTCCATGGGTCATTAAAATGCCAACTTTTGATTTTTCACTGTCCAGGTTCATCAAGCACAACACTCCTGATGTAGTTTATCGTCAAGAGTTTTACTATATACTTGATGGATACCCATCTAGTGAAATTATTTTCACAGATGGTTCTAAACTGGACAATAAAGTCGGTTGCGCGTATTACTCATCCGGTCGGACGTATAAATATGGATTACCCCCAGTTTATAGTGTATTTTCTGCCGAACTTTTTGCTATTTTGAAAGGTCTTAATACCGTTCCATCAGGTTTCCATCACTATCTTTTGTGTTCCGATTCCAAAAGTGCTTTACAGGCTGTCCAGGATATGTATTCTAGGAATCCCTTGGTTGAGGATATTCTGTGTTCTATACATAGACTTCAGCTACAAAAGGCGTCGGAGTATCATTTTGCTGGGTACCTGGGCATTGCGGAATTTCAGGAAACACAAGAGCTGACGCAGCGGCAAAAGAAGCTACAAGTCAGATACCAGTCACTCAGTGTGTTATGGTATCTGACTTTGTATCGACAGTTAAAACCCTTTTGCATAGGGAATGGGAGGAAGAATGGACAAATATACAGTCTAATAAACTGAGGGAAGTGAAAGATACTGTCCGTCCTTGGAATTCATCCATACGTCCTAGTCGTCGAGAGGAAGTGGTGATTACCCGTGTTCGTATCGGTCATTCCATGATTACTCATGGATTTCTGATGGAACACGGGAATCCGCCACAATGTCCCTTTTGTCGAGGTATTTTATCAATTAGGCATATCCTTGTTGAGTGTGTTTCACTTAGAGGTATGCGTAGGACATTTGCTCTACCAAATTCTATGCAGGCGATGTTGGGGGATAGTGCTCAGATCCTCGATCGGGTATTGTCCCTTTTGCGTCGTCTGAAAATTTTTGATAATATATGAGTTTTCTCTAGTCAATTGTTGCAGAGAATTTTACAGCTCTGTAATATCATGTTTAGTTGTTGAATAAATTTTGTTTAAATCTTATTCCTGGTAATATGTTGCATAGTCCTGCACTATTTGTTAATTTTGGTAATTTATTGTCCATAGTATATAGTTTTTAACTTGTTGCAGGGCCCTTTTACAGCCATGTAGCATGTTTAGTGTGTTATTGTTGTTTAAATTTTATGTAACTGTTTTTTAAGGTTAAGTTTAAGTTTTAAGTTGGAACGTTCTTTACGCTCTACTTTGCAAAGGCGATGATGACCGAAATGGTTTTTCGCCTTTAAACCACAATTTAAAATTAAAAAAATAACTGAAGTATCTGTGACTTGAGTGAATTGGCACTTGCTTTGACATTCGCCGGCCATAACAGTGTACTGTGTGAATCGACACAAAACTCTTGTGTCATTTCACACACACAATGTTTAATATTTAGATAATGAAGAGGGGGGGGGGGTAAAGGTAAAGAATGACAGAATTTAGCCATTGACAGTCTTATACCCAATAAAGATTAATAATTCAAACCACTCAAAAACCAGTAAACTTTGTAAAAGAATTCATAGCATTCTAGCATATTATTGTTTATATTCACATGTACGAGTAAGATAGTTTATGTTTTTAGAAAATTAAGGTAATTTTTTAAACAGTAAGGGAAAAGAATAAGAATAACATGAAAAAAACTCAAAAAAGACTTCATGGATTCAAACCAAATGAATTTGTTCAAAAGATTGGGACGAGGATCAATTTGTGAAAAACTGAGGTTGCTGTAATTACAAGGTGTAAATTAATTGTGGAATTCAACCAATATTTAGATAACGGCTTAAAATTATAACTTTATATTTGGTATAACCTACATTCGTTAGAGTACAGTAATTTACTTTTTGCACTTATGAATTTTTGGCGACCATCTTGAAACTAACTTTAATATTTATAATAATAATAATGGAAGTCATGTGACACATTGCTCTTTGTTTTTCTTTGTTTGGCACAACAGACCAAAGTGGTCCGTGGGCTTCACAAGCATCTGGGCCTGTTGCGTCCAGTCTTTCCTTGAAGTGGATGTTAAACTTCTTCATTTTATTTTATTTTATCTTCTACATTCTTCTTCTACTTTATCCTTTCCACCTTGTCCTCGGCTTGCCTTTCCATTGCCAACAAGAAAAAGTTTTAAATAGGTAGATTTGGGTATAAACCTAACAGTTTTTGAAAAATAGGGTTAAAGAAACCAAGCTTTCAACTCCAGAATCTGATTCTGTTGAACCTATTATTGATCTAAATTTATTGAAACCAGAACAGAAATTTTAAGAAAAAGATAGTATGTTAATAAATAATAAACGGATTAACGATAAACTTCATTACAATTGTAAATCTAGATCACCGGATATGCTTATAATAACTTTTAATATGTTACTCACCGCCAGCAATCCTTTTTTGAAGTTTTTCCTTCAGTACATATATATTACCACTACACGTGTTTCGGACTTTTTACGTCCATCGTCGGGTGGTCAAAACACAATTAAAAACATTTAACACAATTTGTAAAAACACATAACACAAACAACACACGCACACAAATGAAGTCTAACATGTCTCTGGGCTAACACTGTACAATGTACTAGTGAGTTATCAGCTTATGTCTACTTCCATTTAACTAGGGTAAGCTGGCTTATTAGTTCATAAGTGGGGGTTGCATCAAACAACTTCATCCTAACAAAACTAAACAAGCTCAGTGATAATATTATATATTACCACAGATATGTTGATGACATAATCATGTTGTTTAAGGGCAGTAATAGGCAAATACAGGAACTGAGCAATTACATGAATAATATACACCCTAACTTAAACTTCACACATGAGACAGAACTGAACCATTCAATAAACTATCTGGACCTAACAATTTTAAAACAGGATGGACAACAAACACAAGTTCAAAATCTTCAGAAAACCTACAAATACAGACCAAACCATTCACGAGACATCCAATCACCCAATAACACATAAAATGGCAGCATACAACCACATGATCAATAGACTGATATCGGTTCCAATGGATGAAGCTGATTATCAAGTGGAACTAAACTTAATAAAACATATTGCCCAAAAAAACGGATACAACCCAAAAATAGTAGATACAATACATAGAAAAATGAAACAAAATAGAAATAGTACCAAGCCAGACACAAAACAAGATAATAAATTCGTAGTATTACAACACAACCCCAAATTTAATAACACCATAGCTAACGTTTTCAGACACCAAGGTTACAAAGTTGCGTACAAAACCAACTCAAACCTACAACATACACTAAATAGCAACAAAACCTCAAACCAAGACAAGTTCATGAATACCGGTATATATAGATTAAACTGTAGTTCATGTGACAAATTCTACGTGGGACAGACGGGGCGGCCCTTCAAAAAACGATATAAAGAACATATCCAGGCACTAAGGCACCCGGAAAAATCAAAATTCGCAGAACACCTGGTAAACTGTTATCATGCTTATAAAAACATAGATCACAACATGAAAATATTACAGAAATGCAAAAAAGGAGATTACATGAACCGCGTAGAAGAATACCACATATACAAAAATGAACAAGAGCACCCGGATAATTTGCTAAATGACAAAAAACAGTTTGATGCAACCCCCACTTATGAACTAATAAGCCAGCTTACTAGGAAGTAGACATCAGCTGATAACTCACTAGTACATTGTACAATGTCAGCCCAGAGACATGTTAGACTTCATTTGTGCGCATGTGTTGTTTGTGTTATGTTTTTACAAATTGTGTTAAATGTTTTTAATTGTGTTTTGACCACCCGACGATGGACGTAAAAAGTCCGAAACACTTGTAGTGGTAATATATATGTACTGAAGGAAAAACTTCAAAAAAGGATTGCTGGCGGTGAGTAACATATTAAAAGATAAACTTCAGTTATTAATGCATTTTCATCTTTCGCTTCACATGCAAATTGTAACTTAAATTTTTATTAATAACACTTTGATTTTTAATTAATTAAATTAAAATAATACTTATCATCACAAATAATGTAGTTTTTACTTGTATATGTTTGGCTACATTATCTGTTTGTCATTTGTAGGTTTTGATCCTTAAAAATGTATTTGCCTGCGCAAGCTAACACCAGTGTTCTGTTAGGAATTAGGATGGTTTTAGTTAGAAATAGAGTCTTAAGTTCTTTTTAAGAATCCAGAAAGACAACAATTATTGTGATAGACCTGGAAAACTGACGAAATTGCTTACCTTGCAAGCAAGGCAAATGTCATTGATGCTACAATGATGTATAAAACCTTGGGTGGGAGGAAACTTGGTCAGTGGGCCAAGATTGGTCAAGTGGAGATACTGGAGGTATTCTTGAAAGATATCCTGATGGAATCTCTGAGTAAGACTTATTCTTGGTGATTAAAGCTTCCTACGGGAATTGAGACTTCGGACGAGCATTCACAAAAATGCAAGCAGGGTGAGCAATTTTCGTGTATTAGAAACGTGTAATTATTTCAGAGTCAGATAAAATTAAACTATAATATAGAATCAGATCTGTGAGTCACAACAATTAGAGTCATTCTGGATTAATAGTAATAAGAAGATTATTGTAGCAATGTAAAAATATAGGAGATGGTTATTCTTGTTAATAAAGGTTAATTGAGTACTGAACCATTTGATTATATTGAAAATAAAAACCTAGGTAGTTTAAAGAAACAAATCCTAATAGTTCCATAGTGGCAAGTTAATAAACAAAAATTCTAAAATAAGCTTTACATTCAGGTTTGTAGTGTATAGATGTTTTTATTAGTGGATGCTGAAATAGGCTTCATGTTTTTAAAAAGTAATGGTAAAATTTACTCACATGTAGTTTATATTTATTGAAATTTTTCATAGTTGGCAGGTGTGCAAATAAATAAATATATATATATATATATATATATATATATATAGTGTTCAGAAATGTCAGAATGGCCTAATATTTCGAGTTCTAATTTAGATAGAGATATGAAACAATCAGAAGTTAGTAAAAATTGATATCCTCTATGTACTGAGCCAAAAAATTAGGTACTCATATACAGGATATCCCAAAAGTTCACAAAGTGTGATTTTTTCTGTTTTGACTTATGAAACCATTGCAAATTTTTTGTGTGCTTTCTTAAAGGAGAGGCAAAAATGTGTGATAAATGATGTACACAATTTTCTGGATCAAACTTTCCAAGGCAGTAGATAAGTCGAAGAGGGTCAATTGAATGAATGGCCTACAAGGACACATGACCTGTCTCTTTTAAATTATTTGTTTGGGGCTACTTAAAAAATAATGTTTATAAAACTAGGCCAAATGACATCAATGGTTTAACACACTGAACTTTACATCAAGCGGCAGAAATTCCTCCAGTGATGCTACAGTTACAGAATGTGATAAAAGGCTATATACTACAATTGCCTAGCTAACTGCCAAACAGCAGAAGTAAAACAGTTAAAGAACATTTATTGTAAAAAGAAACACTCCTTATAATTTTGAAATTTAAAAAAGTTTTGAACTCCAGTTTTATTATTTTCTGTAGTTAATTGATGTGGAATAATGAAACTATTGTAAACTGTTGTAGTACTACTGTAATTCAAATTTATTTTTAAAGAGGCATTTTTTAAACTGAGTTTCTCATTATTCCAGTATACATAGTTTCTTTTCATGATTATTTATCATTGTAATGTAATCATAAAAACACCCAATATACCACCATTACTTCACAATCTACACTATAGCTATGTAGGTGGTGACTTAAGTTTTATTAGAGTACGATTTTTATAAATGTTGAGTTTATAAATTTCTGATTCTGATTTGTACGCTACTGCAGTTTGTTCTGACCTTGACGCTACTAGAGTATTGAGGTCTATTTGTCTTTATTTTATGCTCTTTTTTCCTTTTTTTTTTTTTTTTTTTTTTTTTTTTTTTTTTTTTTTTTTTTTTTTTTTTTTTATAAGGTGATGATAACCGAAAGGTTAAACAGCAAGCAAAAAAAGATAATATTTAAAGTATTGTAGTGCAAATTTTAATAATCAATAAATGATGTTGAAGGGTCTAGATGTCTCTAAGATGAATGTTCCTGTCATTGGAGGTCACTCAGGAATCACTATCATCCCTCTGATCTCACAAGCTAAGCCTGCTGTTACCTTTCCCAAAGATCAACTGGCAGCACTCACAGGCAGAATACAGGTTGGTGTAATCTTAATCTCTATACAAATAAATTCTAAAACTTTTTACTACTATTGTTGGTGCATTATTGTTAATTAATAATTATGTTATTAGTGGACTTTATTAGGAGCTTGATTGATTTAACAGTTTGTATTTTATGATTTGCTATTGTTTACCCTTTTCTTTAGACCATAAAATTCTAGTATAAATATGAATAATTAAATCGCACTGTACCTTGAAAGAATAATTATTGGCGCATTTCCTTGCAGTCTGGGCCCAGATGGTCCTTAATCGGTCCTTTTACGTGCAACAGGGTAGTGTCGTGTTGTGGTCTTCTCCCATGCGTGGTTTTACTAGAACAAACTAGTCTAAAGAATGGGCAGATAAACGGGAGCGTTAAATCCGTTTATATACATGTAAACAAAATTAATCTAAATTGAAATTAAGCAAATAATTGAACATACCGAGGGCTCTTGAATGTCTCTTTCAATGGAAATAAAAGAAATAAAATTTGATTAGATAATAAGAAAACCAAAACACTTCTAATTAATATGTTAGGATAGTAAAATTATTACTGAGGTAGAGGAAAACTTTACCAGATGATCTGGTGAAGGTTCCCTTTGCAGTATGCAGTTGAACTACGCATACAACTCATCAGAACCTGGGTATACCTTTGTAACACAGGCCAATGGCCAGTTTAGTGGTGAAGTGTTTGGCTCTTGTACAAGGACCATTTGTCCTTTGCTTACATTGGTATCATTGCTAGTCCACTTTACATGTTACTATAATGTGTGAAGATATTCTTTGCTCCATCTTCGCCATATTTGCTGACTAAAACATTGTACCATTTGCCACCTTTTTAGTCGATTTAGAGGAATGTCTTCAAGTACGTCTTCTGGTAATGCAGTCAAAGTTGTTGGGGTCTGTAGAAAGCAGTGTTAGAGGTCTTGAGTTGAGCATGGCTTCAATTTTAACTGAAAGTGTGTTCAATTCCTCTAAAGTACGCATAGAATTGCCAATTATTCTAAATAAGTGTTGTTTTGCACTTCTCACAGCTCGCTCCCATAAACCTTCAATGTGAGGTCTAAATGGAGGGTGGGCTAAATTTGAATGTTTATAGCATGTTTGTTTGAAAAAGCAAGTATGTTCCTATGCATTTCGTGATCTTTGAAAAAATTAGCAATCTTACTAAGTTTAGTTTTTGCTTCTAAAAAGTTTGAACCGCAATCAGTCTGCACAAAGTCCTCTTCGAGACACAAACCGTGATAAAGCAACAAGAAAAGTGTCTGAAGACATGTCACTTAAAACTTCAATGTGGACAGCCTTTTCGAGAAACATATAAAAACACAAAGATAGGTTTTAGTAAAAAGGTATGCTCGACACATTATATGTAATTTTGTTAGAAACTGTTCACATAAGTCAATTCCAGATTTAGAAAATGGGCGAGAGGGCGTTATACGTTAGGCAACTCCCCCCATTAGTGGAGACGTTAGTACAGGTTTACAATGAAAGCATTTCACACATTTAAAAATATGTGATTTAATTATACTACTTGCACTTAATATCCAAAATTGGTGACAAATTTTGACCAATTGACTGAAGAAGTTGTTGACTTACATGTAAATATTGTTCATGATAATATTGTACTAACATAGAAAAGAATTTGCAATTTTTGGGTAAAATAATTGAGTGTTTCTATGAGTAAGACAAATTTGATTTTTGTATCCTACCACCAACATGTAACACCATTGTTTTCGATAAAAGGCAATAGACGTTTCAAGCGATTGCAGCATCCCCTTCTAGATTGTAATAATTTTATCACTTTTTGAAAGTCTTGAGCTTGAATGAGTTTACATATTTTTTTAGTAGAGTTTTGTTGTCCCTGTGGTGTTAAGTGCCCTGGCAAATTTTCTGGTTTTATTGGTTGGCATTATATTGTGTAGAGATCTGTTTATATAAGCCATCACATATGGCAATTTAAGCCATGAGTTGAATTTAGTTAACACATTGAACCCTATGCCCGAGTATAGGTCGGGGCACTGCAAATGTCATTGTAAACGAAGCCCGAGTATATATCGGGTATTGCTATTTAATTCGGTACGTCATTATTTTTAGCGTAATATTATTTTTTGATGTATAGTAATGCTCTTCAATTCATCTTCTTTCAGTAAATGAGCAGTTTTTACTCTATGGTCAGCTGTTTAGTCATAAGAAAATAATATTCTGACGTATTGCGCATTAGCATGATGTCAGCTGTTGAGTTGAGCTCAGCCGTCTATACTGTGTTTACTGTGTCATTGTTTACGTTCTGATAGTGACGTTTCTACGTGATTTGTAAGCTAATAAATGTGTTTATTGTGTCCATAGCAATATTTTTATTTGTCGTTTTAGTTATTTAGTGTAGAATAGTGTAGTGAACTCTGAAAATGAGTGATTATTTGGACAGACACACACTTCGAATGATTCGTTCCGAGTTGTGTAGAAATAACTCTGAAGATAGTGTAGATGAAGGCGATTATAATATTTATAATCTTAGTTTTGATGACAATGACAATCGTAACCATTCTTCTGTGGTCCAGTATGAAAGAATAAGTGATCCTGTATACGATGAAGGCTCTGATGATGAATGTGTTGACCGTCTGTTTGAGGACCCACCAAACTTTGAGGATACCAACTTTGAGGTTAGTGATGAAGAATACAACAGTTTAGGTCCTTCAACCAGCAATAATATATCTAGTCATACACAAAATGGTCAAAGTAATAAGAAAGTAAAGTTTTCTCATAGGCCTAATGAATCTGGTGATAATGGTCAAGTTTATGAAGATAGTGTAAGGCCTAGGCCTAGTCAAACTGACAAAGATGATAGTCCTATGCCTGTTGACAATGTATCCCATCCTGTAAATATAGATAATGAGGTATTAGCAGATGTTCCTGTAAATAATAATACTAAAAGAAAAAGGAAATAAAAAAAAAGAAACCAACTGATGAAGAGCTTGGTTGGAATAGTGTAGTCATACTGTCACAGCTCTCCACCTTCAATGAGCAAACCGGCGTTAGAACCGCTATAACTAATACTTCAACCCCACTAGAGATATTTTCTTTATTTTTTCCGGAAAGTATGATTAGGCTGATCAAGTCCGAGACTAATAAATATGCCAAATTAATTATTGACAAATTGAGGCGCTCAAACAAACTACTCAAAAACAGTGTTTGGGGTAAATGGAAAACTGTAAAATTATATGAGGTCTATAATTTTTTTGCCATAATTTTACATATGTGTATTGTAAAAAAAACCCAAGTTATCTGATTACTGGTCAAGTGATGAATTTCTGAAGTCTTCCTATGCACCTTCAATCATGTCAAGGGATAGAATTTTTGCAATCTTGGCCAACTTGCATATTAGCGACAATGCAACCTACCAAACACCAGGTCATGACCCAATGCACAAAATAAGGCTTTATATTGACCATCTTCTGACTGTATTTCCTCAGTGTATTTATCCATCTGAATACCTCACTGTTGATGAAGGTACATGTGGGTTTCGTGGTAGGGTCAAATTTCGAGTATATAACAAAAGCAAGCCGGATAAATATGGTATGAAGTTATACATCATCTGTGATGCCTTAACTGGAAATGTATTGAAATTTGAGCCATACATTGGAAAGTCAGCCGACAATAGTGCCATATCTCTGTTTGGTAGGCTACTTTCAGACTACTTGGGGAAGGGCCATACTATTTATATGGAGAGGTTTTACAGCTCACCCGTTCTTTTTGATTTTTTGTGGTCAAACAACACAAAAGCTGTGGGTACTTGCATGAGAAACAGAGTGCAGTTGCCTAAAACTGTTATCAAAATAAAACTCGATAAAGATGGTATTATTTTTATGAGAAGGAAACATTTACTCTGTTTGAAGTGGAAGGATACTAGGGATGTCTTACTCTTATCCACTAAACATAAGTCAACAACTTCAGAGGTCTTGGTACCTAGTAAGGAAGGTATGAAACAAAAAACCAAACCTGATGTGGTCATTGACTACAACAAAAACAAAACTGGGGTGGATAGAAATGACCAAATCATAGCCTACTATCCTTTCAAAAGGAAGCAGTTCAAGTGGTGGAAGAAAATGTTTTTTCACCTGTTCATGATGTCGATGACGAATGCTTTCATCCTTTACCGAGCGACACGACCCGAGCCTCAACGGAAACACTGCCACATGAACAGTTTCATAGTGTTAGTTGGGAAAGCCTTAGGATATCAAGGTGGTACCTTGTTCCAAGCTGAACAGCAAAGTAGTCCAATACAAACCAAGGCTAGTAGGCTCACTGGGCGACACTTCCCCGCAAAAATTCCTCCCTCGGATAAAAAGGCAAACCCAACTAGGATATGCAAGGTGTGTTCTGACAAAGCCAAGGCTTCATCTGGGAATAGAGAAAGAAAAGAGACATCTTGGTGGTGTGCAGAATGTGAAGTAGCCATTTGTGTGCCAGACTGTTTCCAGCTCTACCACACCAGAGCCGACTACATATGACTCCTTTATTTTCAAAGACAATATCAGGCCCTAGTGTACATATTTTTTCATGTAAGTAAATATTTTTTATTCATAATTTCATTAGGATTAATTTTATCTATTAATGTATGGATAAAAATTAAATAAAAACATTGGGGTTAATTTTATATGAACTCTTGCATAATGTAGCTATTTTTTTCTTTTTAGAATATTTATTGTTTTTTATAATTTTTTAAAATTTGTTTATTTCCAATTACCCTATAACATATTATATTTTCTTAAAGCTCTTGATTTCCTCTTTAAAATGATGTGTGGTTTGTGGTGTTTTGATTAAAACTGAAAAAGTAAAATTTTTTTGTATTAATGCAAAAATGCCCAGTATTTATGCATATAAGCTCTGTTAGCGCCCATAGGGTTTAATGTGTTAAGAGGTCCCATTCCGAAGATGTTCCCATGAAAGTATTTAAAGTTGATTTCATCTCGGATTGCACAGTGTCATTGTTCACAAAACCTAGTGAACAAGGCCACTCTTGGACAGAAAAATGTAGCCATGGAGCCCCGCGTAACCACAAGGGGTTAGAATTAAAATCCGAGGGGAAAGAACCACGACTTGAGAGATCAGTAAGATTCTCTAGAGATATCACATGAGACCATATGTGTCTTGGCAATAATTCCTGTTTGTAAGACACTTTATTAGCAAGAAACAACCTTAGTTTGTAGGATGGAATTTGAATCCAGGACAATGTTATGGCGGAGTCACTCCAAGCATGGATACCAACAAAATAAATATCGGTCGATAGCAGAGTATAGCGATACTTTAACATTTTGCTAATAAATGTGTAGCACTCAATTCTAGATATGGTAAGGTTACCCGTTTCAGTGGGGCAACTTTTGTCTTGGCAATTAATAGTGTTACTTGACAACCGAATAGTTTTCGAACCTTAACCCTCTATATGGCGATCGACCTAGGCCGGGGTCGATGCGTGACGCTTAATTAGTTCATCAACTGAAAAACACATATTTTACAATTCAACATTTCGCCCATTTAGAATCGTCCTACCGCAATAAATAAAATAGTGTTGGAAAGCTAATGTTCCGTAGATGCAAAGTGATGCAAAAAATACCACAAAACGTTATAAATAATATTCCAAAAATTGGTAAAGTTTGCATTTTTTTGATACGTAATGTCAAAGATTTGCGCTGACAAGTTGTAAACAAAAATGACGTCATTTTTCTCTAATATTCCCAAATCGATATTTCTGTCAAACAGATCTAACATAACACTGTTTTTCTATAGATCACATCTTTCTCTTTCGATCTGTGCTTTCCAAATATTTCTATCTGTTATAGTTTTTATTATATAAAAATTAAACAAAATCAAGAATTTTAACTCATTTTACATGCTAAAAATTACTTCTTTTTTTTTTTTTTTTTTTTTTTTTTCCAACTTTTATCTTAGTAGATATTATTTTATCAAAATGTATAATATATCATTGTAAAGGTGATGTTTCAATCTTTCATAATCATGTATACCAAAATCCTTCTCACGAAAAGTAAAAATTCAAGAATTCGATAAAGTTGACTACCTTTCCGCTAGATCGCCTCACTTGATGCGACGGCGTTTATATAGAAAAATGTGTACTGAGTGTTCATATGATTTTACGAAATGGTTGACAAAATTATATGGTATTTTTCTTTCTCTTTCGAACTACGAATTCGAAATTATCGTAAGTTATATAGTTTACGAGATATATCCATTCTATGAAGTAGTAACCAAACCGAACCAGGCTCATTTTTCTTTCGGGGCAGTTTTCTAAATAGGAAATATCAATTACTTACATTGATATTTTGTAACCGATCTTTACACTTTTAGAAAGATGAAGTTTAGATCTTTCAGTTGGTACAACCCATTATGTCATAGGGTTATTTTAGATTATTATTTCTGAACTTGCAAGTTACCGTTTTCCGCAGGCATGCTTTGTGTACCAAAATATAAGCCTAGAGCCTGGTGTTACATGCACGGCTCTATTTAATTCTGTTATAGTGAACTTATTTTGTTAGGTATGTTTATTTATTTATTATAATTTGAGTATACAAATTATAATATCTGTATTATTGTTTGTAGAATTTATTGTTTTGAGTGAATGTTATTGTCAGACTTATACTGTCTGGATAGGTGATGATATATCTGCTCTAACCTTTTTAGCAAATTTCCATTTGTTTACATATAAAAATAATTTTGTCTAATGAAAATTTTATAAATTGATTTTTCTTTTTAGCAACTTTTATCCACAAATGTGTTACAAATCTCTAGTAATACTTGAAAATTTTTTTGTATGGTGTACATTACCTTTTCTGTGCAATTTTTTCTTTGGCCACCGGACAATTTTTTGTTTTCTGACCTAATAACTCAAAATATTTTATATCTAATTTTTTTTTTTCACTACACAACTAAATTCTTTTCAACTTTCTGAATATAATGATTTATAAAAGTTGTGTTTTGCATAATATTACTATTTTTTCAAATTAGGTAGTAACATTTTACCTTTTTCCGTAAAACAATTTTTTTTGAAAATGTAACAAATTATTTTATTTTTTTATCAACTATTATTCAAAATTATATTACAAAACTTTTGTATATCTTGAAAAACAGTAATAAAATTTTTATTTTGGATGATTCAGGTTTTTCTAAAAAATTTTGCTTTCATTTTTTGATACCTAACATACTTATTCCAAAACTGTTTCTTTTTTTCTTTTTTTTTTTCCATAGATAAATTCCGCATCTTTCTGAGAAAAATGATATCCTATAAGTTAGGTTTTGTATAAACATAATATTTTTTATTAATTTTTAAACAAATGAAGAGAATTAACATCTGCCGCTTAAAGGGTTAAATATACTATAGCTTTATAACCTCTTTCTGATGCATCAGCAAAAAAGTTGAAAGTTTGTAGTATTAGTTAATTTTGAGAAGTGAAAATTTTGAATATTCTGTAAAGCAGGAAGTTCATTAATAAATTTCTTCCAGTTTTTATACAGATTCCTAGATAAAGGATCGTCCCATTTTAAACCTGAAGTCCATACATGTTGGATAAAACATTTTCCCCAAAATATGATTGGAGCTAGAAAACCGCATGGGTCATAAATTTGAACAGTAATCGATAGTACAGTTCACTTTGTGAAATTCATGTTTGGAAGTTTAACATGAAATGAAAATTAAGGGTCCACTTTAGATCAAGAATATTAAATAAAGGCTCATTGGCATCGAGAAAATATAAAGGTGTTTCCTGATCTTCTGGAGCTACAGCATATAACAATTCACAATGGTTACTTATCCATTTCCACAACTGAAATCCCCCTAGGGCAAGTAAATCAAAAAGTTGGT
This sequence comes from Aphrophora alni, assembly GCA_963513935.1. NCBI lineage: Eukaryota > Metazoa > Arthropoda > Insecta > Hemiptera > Aphrophoridae > Aphrophora > Aphrophora alni. Next base: position 92,593,730 of record OY740765.1, read on the forward strand.
CTTATGTATTAGCACAATTTCTAAGTCTTCGGAACCTTCATCCTTGACTAATTGTTATAAGGTGCGTAGAGCTAAAAATGGATGAGGTTTAAATCTAAATGTCAATTTTTTAATTTATAGATTTCCAGTTGTTGTGATGAATCTTCCACCAAACAATTATCTGAATGTGTTATCCTAAATGAGGAAGGATTTGACGGTACATAGCTTTTATATCATACGAGAATACAAACTGATGCATTCTAAATAGAATAATAATATCACATATGTTGCTCTGAAGCTTTGGGCCACACATTAAAATATCGTTAACAGAAAGATTGTTTGAGGACCGATAAAAAGCATCGAAAACTATTCATAATCACATGGTCCTACTTTTATTTAGTACACCATGGTGAGAAACAAATTAATTATTAGGGTGAAGCATATTAATTGATTCACATTTTTTCATGTGACCCAGAGACAATGTCGTCATTGAAGCAGTTGTCATATAATTTCTTAAAATCAGGATACTTAGAAAATTAGGATTATTGTTTGAAGTAGCATTTTTACCAATACTTACACTTGGATATTTACCCATGATAGTCTAGTTTTGTTCCAAATGCAGAAGGCATATTGATCCCAAGCGAAATCACATCAATAATATTGGGAAGATATCTGCCCCAATTAGCATATCTATTGGACCAGGAATATCAAAGGTTGGATTGGCAAGAGTTTTAGTTCTTAGTTTAGTTTTAATTTAACGTCTTGTAAAATTTGCATATATGGTAAATCTGTTTTTTTTATACAAAACCTAACTTATAAGACATCATTTTTCTCAGAAAGATGCATCTATGTAATAATTTTTTTTTTTTTTTGAAACAGTTTTGGAGTAAGTATGTTAGATTTCAAAAAATGAAGTTAACATTTTTCAGAAAAACCTGTATCATCCAAAATCAATAGCTTTTTTTGGATACCTTTTTCAAGATATACAAAAGTTTTGTGTAATATTTGTGAATATATTTAGAAAAAATAAATAAATAAATTTGTTACATTTTCAAAATATATATATATATATATATATATATATATATATATATATATATATTACGAAAAAAGGGCTTTTGTTAGGCTTATTTTCAAAAATTCACCAAAAATAGTAATATTTATGGAAAACACAACTTCTATATATCATTATATTCAGAAAGGTGCATAGCTGTGTAGTGAAAAAAATGGTGTTAGATGTAAAAAATTTTGATTCATGTCAAATAGCAAAAAATCGGAAAGTAACGAAGGCAAGAATTTCACAGAAATGGTAATGTACACCATACAATTTTTTTTTGAATTTTTTGAAGTATTACTAGAGTTTGTAATATATTTGTGGATAAAAGTTGCTAAAAAGAAATATCAATGTATAAAATTTTCATTAAACATGGTTCATTTTTATGTAAAAAGTGAATATTTGGTAACTATTTTCAAAAATTCACGAAAAATTTAATTATTATTCAAAACCCAAGTTTTTATTACCTATGTTCTCACAAAGATACATAGATTTTATGTGTGTAATGCAAAAACTTTTAGATGTAAAAAATTTGGAGTTATTGTGTCAAATAACAAAAAATCGGAAAGTAACGGAGGCAAAATTCCACAGAAATATGTATATAAACCAATACAAAAAATTTTATAGATAGGCCTATATAAATTTATAAACATTTTGCATACATTTTGGTAAAAACATAATGAATTTATAAAATTTTCATTAGACAAAATTATTTTGATATATAAACTAATGGAAACTGGCTAATATGGTCAGACCAGATATATCATAACCTATCTCTATTTATAGATAGGCCTATATAAATTTATAGACATTTTGCATACATTTTGGTAAAAACATTCAATTTATAAAATTGATGAATTATAGCTACAAATTTGCTATAAAGGAAGACCAAATTACAACATAACCTCTATCTCTAGATAGCCTCAATATTTGATGTTTGACAATAATATTCACTCAAAACAATAAATTTTACAAACAATAATACTGATATTGTAATTTGTTACACAATTTATAATAAATAAATAAAACAAACCTTCAGAATAACAGAAATATAATCCCAAGTCACATACGCACTACGCCTTTCACATGTCATTTTAGTACACAAACATCGCTAACTTCCAAGTAAAAAAATAACCTAAAACTAACGTAGGATATAGCAAGTAATACCAACTTGTATAATGAAATCTTCTCTACAACATACTGTAAAGTTTGGTATCGATTAAATAATCTATTATCTTATTTAGTAAACTGCACTGAATGCCAAGTGAAATTCGTTCCGTTTGGTTACTACTTTGGTTAAATAGATATATCTCGCGATCTACGACATATAGAACAATTTGTAAACCACAGATCGAAAGAGAAAGATGTGATCTACAGAACAGTGTTTTGGTCGACCTGTTTGACAGAAAAATAGATTTGTGAACATATGAGAAAAAATTGCGTCATTTCTACTTACAACCGCGGCAGTTCAAATCTTTGATTTTACGCATAAAAATATGCAAACTTTACCAATTTTAAAAATATTATTTATAACGTTTTGTGGTATTTTTTGTGCATGATTATGCATCTACGGAACATTAGCTTTTCAACGGTATTTTATTTATTACGATAGGACGATTCTTAATGGACAAAATGTTGAATTGCAAAATACATGTTTTAGAGTCAGTGAACTAAACCATGCGTCATCACTCGACCCGAAATGGGGTCGAGTCGCAACTATAGGGTTAATGTATGTAGGCACTTGAGAATGGTATACATTTAACAGAGAAGCTATCCTTTCTGTAACTATTCAATTTGCTCCCTGGGTCAAGAATGGCTCGAACAATTTGATAATTACCATTTGCAGTTTTAATTTTAATAAGACAAGTCCCCAATAAATTTGTCTTATGTGAAGAAGAGAAACAAACATTAAAAAGATTCTTATTGACATGCGCGTCCAGCGATATTTCCCTTTCAGTAGATGAGATAGGCCTTTCGTACACAAAACTAGTTTTAAAAGTTGCTGGGACAGGGCAACATTTAACCTGCTATACTTTTAATGAGCGACTTTCTCTTAAAGATTTTACAAAAAATGAACATTTGAACAGCCATGATAAAAGAATCTGTTGCGAAAGGATTGTGGAACTTGTGTCACAAGTATTAAACCTGAGAAACTGATGTTTTTGCAAAAGTGGTTAGCAAGTTCTAAATGTAGTAAAGAAAACTCAGATAATATATCACAACACAAAATGACTTTTCTAGATAAGTGGCTTATTAGAGGGGAAAAGAATTTTGTTTTTAACAAAAATTATGTGAACATATATTGCTAAATTCTAATGTTATGCATGATTGTGTGAGAACATTTTTTTGTGGTTGGCCAGTTTGCTCACCTAACAGCCCAAATTTATATTCAGTTGCAAAAAATGGGAAAAGAGAATTAGACCAAAATAATATTTATAAAAGATTATGGAGACCAATTTATGGAGATGATGAAAATTGTTTAAAGATAATTCATCAGAATGCTCAATTTGCGACAAACAAAATTGATATTTTAAACTTATTTTGCTATGAACACTTACCTGATGTTTTAGTATTAACTGAGCACGCTTTTCCAGATTATGCCATTAATTGTTTTTGTATTGAAGGTTACTCTATTGTAAACAGTTATAGTAGAACTATCCAAAAATATGGGGCGTGGCTCTTTTTGCTAGGTTTGTTGTTGTCAATAAGCCTTTTGCAGTTATCATTCTCTCAGTTATATGGGGCATTTTGAGCTAGTTGGATGTAGAGGCATTGATGGAGGATTCTTTCATTGTTTTGGGAATATATAGACATCTTAAAGAGAATGTAGGTGTTTTTTTGAACAAGTTGAGTTATGTTTTGCAGTATCTATTGATAAAAATGTTTATTTTCTTTTAAGTTGGGATATTAACCCTTAGCACGCGTATGACGGGATATCTCGATTCAACACTATTTCACTTCTGCAGGTATTTTTAATTCGTTTGAAGTCCAATAGAGTGCAGGGAAATGTCCTATTGGTATAATGTGACACTCCCACTACGGTATTTGTTCTCGATCACCTGTCGTTGGTCTTTATTTTTTTTGTTATAGCAACCAGGCGCCATTTTGTGTTCTGCCCCAGCGCGTATAACGTGATTTCTCATTCTATTATGACTGTCAGTTGTGAAATGTTTTGTGTCAGCATTATACATGCTATAGCTGTTGATTGTTGATTTGTTTAGGCCGTATTTTGTTTATATGTATATTTAGTCTATATCAGTAATTTTTTTGATGTCCTGAATGTAGGTAATTATTGTGAGCAGTAGAAAGATATTTTTGATACGGTATGTTGATTTTTCTCAAAATCTTTTTTTAGTAAAATTTATTTGTTTGATGAAATTCAGGTTATTTTGAATTAAATAGTAGGCCTACTTTTATATCAAAAAAATTAATATGATTTGTTTGTAAATATTAAAAAAATATATAATCTGTTTCATAGGGAGGTCAAAAATGTGAAATGAATTATTTTTTCTTGTTTTAATCTGTAAAAAATATATAAAAAATAATTTTAAAGCCAAACTACATTTTTTTTTTTTACCAAATATATCTGTAAGAACCCAAAATCAAATAGAACTTTAAACAATTACAAAAAAAAAATTTTCCCCTAATAGCACGTTATGAGTAAATAGCCTAAATTGTTATTCAGCGTGTTAAGGGTCGCATATTAATGTTCAGGGAGACCGAAAAATTAAATATGAATTACAAGATCCTTCGAGTGTTTTTGGTTTAGAGTGGTTGTTGAGCTCGTCTACCTGTATAGACAATGTAATTTCAAATATTCCAAAAAAATAGGATTAACTTTTCAGTCAGAAATCTCTGATCATTTTGCGCAGGTGATTAGGGTCATGGGGATGTCCCCCAAAGTGTCCACATCTCAGAATAGGATGGTTAGGGATTTGAGACTGGAAAATATAAAAGAACTAAAACAATATTTACAAAATGAGAAATGGGATTTTTTTTTTAACATAATGGTAAAGATACCAATAAAAACTTTAAAAAATTTAATAATACTTTTTACCATTTGAATGTAGACAAGAATGAAGAAAAGGAAACAATTTTCTAGATGGATGACTCGAGGTATTTTGGTGTCAAAGAACAAGCTAAATTGTTTGCATATGTCTAAATTTAACTTTAATAATTTTATAGAGTATTATAAAAAGTTCAAAAATATATATAATAGTGTCATAAAAAGGCACTACAATAGTAGTGCTTATGATATTAATAGGCGAATTTTTGACTCCAAAAGTATCTCTAAGGCAACCTGGATAATAAACAATTTACAAATGGAACAGAAAACTTAGAGCTAGAACTTAAAATGAACGGAGTTGTATATATGGGTCGAGTGGAGTCGTCTATGATGCTGTCGCCTGTATCAGGGGAAGAGATTGTTAAAGTTATAAATAATTTCAAAAATATAAAAATTACAGACATTTATAGTATTTCAATGTGGCTCTTTGGAACTGGTAGAGCCTTTGACACATTTGGTGAATTTGTCTTTTTCTGAGGGTGTGTTTCCTGATAGTCTGAAGTGTGGCAAAATTTTTCCCTTATTTAAAAAGGAAACAAAAATTGTATCAACAATTTTAGACCAGTAACACGCTTACCTATTTTTAGTAAAATTATTGAATTTTTTTTTTTTTTTTTTTTTTTTTTTTTTTTTTTTTTTTTTTTTTTTTTTTTAACTAGATTAGTTTCTTTTTTATCTAAATGTAATTTATTTTCAAAATCACAATATGGTTTTCAGAGTGGAAAGTCCACCATTGATGCGATGGACAGTTTAATTGATTTTGTGGTAAATGGTCTAAGAATAATAAAAAAGTTATTAATATCTTTCTGAACTTGTCAAAGGCTTTTGACTGTGTAGATTTCCATACCTTATTTAACAAATTAGAAATGTTTGGAATAAGAGGATTGCCACTTTCTTGGATTTGATCTTTTATTTGTGGTAGAACTCAAAGCGTTCAGGTGACAGAGATGTTGTCGAAAGAGGCTCAGGTTGAGTTTGGTGTCTCTCAAGGATCTATACTTAAACCTGTCGTATTCGTTCTTTATATTAGGGATCGTCATCATTACTAAGTACTGACCATTTTGTGCAGTATGCTGATGATACAATGGCCATGGTGTTTGAAGCAAACCACTTTCGTAAGTGTCAATGAAACAAGTTAGAACTTCTCGAGAAATAACTTGCTCACAAATCCGGACAAAACTGTATCTTTGTTTTATAGTTGCATAGTGATAATCAGTTGACTCCCACTATTATGTTGGGAGATGATATCATAAAAGAATGAAAAGCACCAAATTCTTAGGTTTTGTTATAGGCAGTAAACTTGAGTGGAAGGAACATGTAGATGCTTTTTGTAGGAAAGTCAGTTCTGTTAATTTTACTCTAAAGAATATTAAGAATTATTGCACCAAACGAACACGCATTATGTCCTACTATGGACTTATTTATCCTCATTTAAATTATGGAGTTATCTTTTGGGGTTACTCTTCAATGTATGAGGTTAGCAGAGTGTTACATTAGCAGTTATAATATTTCAATTGACTATTATTGTAAGTGCATTAACTTTGACTTATTTAAGTATAGCCTATGTATTGGCCTTTTATATGTTAGCTATAGTTGGTATTATGACCTGATCAAATAGTATTTTGTACCACGGCTATAGTATTAAAATTAAAAATGAAATAAAATGAAAGATAATATTTCTGATTGTCTCTTAAAATAAACAAGCCTCATTATTACTTATATAAACAAGATTATTGACTATTTGCTTGTTTACAGAAGAATGAAAGGGTCAGTTCCAACAAAGCAATCAATCAGCTGATTGAACTGAGCTATAACTTCCTCTACACAATACATCATATGAGCAATAACGTCATCGTGCATTCAATTCTAGATTGTTCTTTAGTATACTACAAATACAAAATACCTGTTTTTCTTTATTTCAGATTGCATTATTAATCTTCGGATATGTAGAGGAACAATTAGAAAAATAATTTTTAGCGAAATTTGACAGAATATACAAATTAGAAACAAGAAAGTAGGACTGAATAAGCGTTTTGTGTTAAATAATATATACGTACAAGATAGAAATATGCACGTGTGTACAGGCACACTCCATGGCAGAAAATCTCATAAAGTACAATAAAATGTAGCATTATTTCAATTATAATAAAGATACATCCGGCTCGGAGAACCAGAATATGTTGGTGCGTCATTGTTAATTAATAATTATATTATTAGTGGACTGTATTAAGTGCTTGATTCGATTAAACATTTTGTAATTTATAATTTGCTATTGTTTACCCTTTTCTTTAGACCTTAAAATTGTAGTATAAATATGAATAATTAGATCGCACTGTACCTTGAAAGAATAATTGTTGGTGCAATTCCTCACAGCCTGTGCTCGGATCATCCTTAATCGGTTCTTCTGCGTGCGATTGAATTTAAGCAAATAAATTACTCTCATTTAAGAAATAATTGAACAACTATATTGTAAAAAGCTACTGATGATTATAAGGTAATTCCCTTATTAAATATTAGGAATATATTATCATCCCTCCCCTTTCTTTCTATAAATTCATATTGATAGTTTGGTTATTATATTTATTATGTATTTCATAGCATTTTATTTTATTTACAATGAATATTTGGGAATATTGTAAATATTCTCCATTCCTTATATTATTTGTTTAAAAATTTTACATCCGGCAGAGTTTATTATATACTTTTACTTAACAGACAGTCGTGGTTAATAGAGCATGTGAAGCCTTAAAAAAAATTATGTGTATATAAAAATAGTTACATATAATTATTTAGAGTTCCTAATGTTTAGAAAATGAAATATCGTAAAGTACATGTATAACAATGCAACATAACATTGTCCCTGCACTAGAACTAAATAAAATAATACAATAAGAATGAAATCCCAGATTTGCGAGTCAACTGACGGCAGGTAGAGCAAACACAGTTTACCAATATAATTTTGAAAAGAATAATGCTTATTGGATGTTTATATGATTGAAAGAAAGCTTGGAATGTATAGAATCGGTTGGTACAAATTCAACTTTTGTGAACCAATCAACAACCTCAGAAAATATCGATATGTGACAACTATTTAATGAGTTTTACTTACAACGCTATTACTTAACAAAATGTCAAATGATGTTCACCACTTCCAGGATTAAACACAATTATTAGAACTTATTTCTCAAATCTGGATTCGTTATATGAATCCATTCTTCAGATATTAACATTTTATGGGGGGAAAATGCAGATGGACAGATTCTGATTGAAGCGAAATAGATAAATTAGCAACAGAAACTTTTTAATTTGTTTTAGGAAAGTTTTTTATTTGTTTAAGTATCATGAATCATTTTATAATGTTTATCGGGTTTATTTTGAAATACCTAGCTTGAAGTCTGTCTATAATTTAAATTTAACAATGTTAATGAATCAAACATTGGTTTTAGTTTAGAAATGATAATGCATAAAGTTAATTTTGTTTTAATTTTTAGGAAGCAGGGACAGAAGTTGTAAAGGCTAAAGCAGGAGCAGGATCAGCCACTCTGTCTATGGCCTATGCAGGTGCTAGGTTTGCTATTTCTTTGTGCCGTGCTATCAAGGGCGAGTCTAATGTTGTAGAATGTGCTTACGTTGAATCTGATGTTACAGAGGCCAAATTTTTTTCAACACCAATCCAGCTGGGTGTAAGTTTTATTTAACAGACAAAGTTATATTTATAGAATCTTTCGAAAGTGGTTTTATTGTGTAAGAAAGTAGGAAATATTCCAGCTGTACTCTGATTGAAAGATTAGTTTGCTGAATACAGTTGCTACCATAACACAAAAGATAAACATACACACTCACACATAGTATTTACTAGGTTTCTTATTATGAAGCATTTTATGGTCATTTTTGTATAAGCGAAGATGACCGCAATGGTTTTTTACCAAATGGAAAAAATACAATTTATCACAATAAACACTTTATTTGTAACAAGATGACATTTCAAGATTAAGTCATCATCTGCAGCTGTTATATGTATACAATCTTTCTTGGTACCAGAAGTTTTGCTCATTTCAAGTGGTTCTTGGTAATTGACTGATTCATTTTTCTTCATTATCCAGGAATATCTATGCCTCAGGAAATATTATTGATTTTATCTTTAAATTGGAGGATCTCACTAAAATTTTAGAGTAGTTTACTTGATAAATAAGGAAATATTTTAATATTACTGTTTTATTAATAGTTAACATGTACCACTAACATGAATATTTCTGTTCATAGCCAAATGGTGTACAGAAAAACTTGGGCTTTGGAAAACTGTCCGACTACGAAAGTGAGCTCCTGAAGGCTGCTATTCCTGAATTAAAGAAGAACATCCAAAAGGGTGAAGATTTTATCAACAAAAAGTGAACACTTCATTTTTATTAAGTCTGACATTTTTCAGTAAAAACGTACTTTGAAAATAGTCAGATGGATTGAAGCCAGAGTAGTGAACAAAGCCCTTATTCAATGATTATTTTGTTGTTTCTAATACTTATATGTTTAAAAAAAATTTTGTTTAAAAGTATTTTCACTCGTTCACACTTGTGCTTTTTAAGTTAAGATTTTTTTGTTTAGAATACAAGATTGTTTGTTTAATGAACATAAAATGTCTGTTACAATTTACGAATATTCGGACATAATATTTTTCCAATGATGTTAATGTATTTATTCTTTTTTCTTAATGTTTAATTTGATGTTCTTTGTTATTTATATAAGTTGTAAATGCTATAAAGTATTTCGTAACCAAAGCATTTTTGTTTGTAATGTAATATATGCGTGGCATAAGTGGCTGTTAATTGAATTAAAGATGTGATACTGTTTATATATTACTTAATTTCTTTGTTCCTTTGGGAATAGTGTGGATCAGTTGGCAGAGCATATGCTTACTTCGCTACAGGTTGTATAGTTGATGCCATTCTGTTTTCCATGTGTTACCCCCTCCCCTACTTCATTAGTCATAAAGTAAAGATGTTATGTAAAAAAAAAAAAAAAAAAAAAAAAAAAAAAAAAAAAAAAAAAAAAAAGTTCCTTACTATGACTTGGTTGTTATCTCTTAATGCACCTGTCTGTTAGAAGGGCTTCATTACAATTCAAAATGAATATTTCAACCAAAATCTGAAATTTTGATGATCACTACTTTTCTGATTCTTGTAAAATAAAAAAAAAGAAATGATAAATTATAAAAAGTATTAAAAAAAAAATTAATACAAACCTCTTGGGGGGGGGGGGGGTTGTCATATACAGTCGGTTTATGTTAATTGATCTTACTAACTATAATATTTTAGTAACTCGCAAATTAAAGTTAAATGTATTGGCAACCTTGGAAAAAAAAATCACTGAAAATTTGGACAAATTTGGACTACTAAATGTATGAGCAATTAATTCAACTTTGACAATATATAGTTGCTTATTCAAATGGTGCAATCAAATTAGAGCATGTTTTAAAAATAATAATTAAATGGATATTAATTTCCCCTTGTCTAGTATGCTAATTACTGACATGATTTTAACTGCTATAGTTTATAAAATATTTTTTGTTTATAAAATAGGTTAAGAAAATGGCTTTCATCAAATCATACTCAATTATACTTTTAATTGTTTTGATATTTCTTTTACAAGTTCTCTTATGCTTACAGTGTTAGTCAAATCAAAGAAAGATAAGCAAGTGCTAATAGAAAAAAATTTTAATTTAAAGGAAATTAATACGTAATTTTAGAACATTTACATTATCCAAAATTTACTTCCTTTCTTCAGGTAACTTTAACCTGCTAAACAATAATAAAAAGACAATAAGTTTAAATTTAGGTTGGTATTGTAGGAATTACTTCAATAACCAACTGCCAGAGTGCAGCAGTTCTGAGTCAACTAAACTATGAACCCTTGTTACTGATTTTTATCGGAAAAGCTAGTCTGGTCTTAGAATCGAAAAAGATAACATTGTCTCTTACTATATTGTGTTTGATTACATAATTAAAAAATAGATATTAAATATCATTCTAAATAACATGGAGTACCTCTCTTAATGTAAGCGTACCTGTTTGAAAGTTATCTTCAAAACGGATTTAGTCTTCACTACATATTGGCTGTATTAGGAATAAGTTTTTTCTATACCTAATTTCTACGATTTCATTGGATAATCAAAAACATGGGTTGATAATAAGTTTGGTGGTTCAAATTGTTAATGGTAATTTATTCCCTATTGTTATTACAATTTCTATAGGCCACGAAGCAATTTAAATTTATTATTCTACAACAGTTTAACATATTATAATCCTTTTTAATACTTAATTATTGAAATACAACATAAAACATAATCTCTCCTATCCAGACCTTTAATATTCAATCCAGAGCAATGACTAATTATTAAATTTAATAACTCTTGTTTTCCAAACACAAATCTTTTCAACTTTCAACATACACTGAATATCTATAAATGGGCAGTGAATCGCTTTTGTTTATACATCTCTGGGCCACATCTCTCTGGTGGCCAGCAGCGTTTTCTCGTCCTTATCGACATCTCGGATCCAACTGACCCTTTTTCTCGGTCACTAGAAATTTATATAGATCTTCACTATCCATGTCGTGTTAATGATCTGCTAGCTAGGAAGTTGCGACGCTTTTTGAATTATTTCCTAATATTTACCACAAGTCTGATATGGAAGATTTAACTGGTCCTTACATTTAACTATTCAATATTAATCAAATATATTTTAAACTTATAATAAATTTTTTTTTAATCCTAAATCCTAACAACACTGATGCCTTTGAAAACATCGTCCCAACGTCTAATGTTGGGCCTAATCTTATAACTGAGGGTAGTCCCTCCCTGATACCCGAATCCATATGGTTTTTCTTATAATGTATGTTTTTAGTAATGTGTATAAGTTAAACAATGGATACCCACATAATGAATATTTGATGCAGTAGGGATGTGTCCAGAATGTCCGGCTAGGATTTCGGTAGGGATACTGGTGTTAGTTCGTCCTATTCAATATGTTTATGTATGAATATGGTGGCGTATTTAATATTTTTGAAAAATATGGCACTTGGATGTCTTAAGTTTTAATCACGCTTAGTCTAAACGTTGAAAAACTTTTTTCCAATGAATGTTGTTCCTTATGTGACTAGGTCATCTACAAATATTACCATGGCTTGATACAACAAACCCGAATATAGTCTATTTGTGCTACGTTGGAAAGAGTTGCATTAATTCTGCATCCCCATTTTCAGTTTTGTGCATTGGTACAGCTCCTTATGTGGTACAAAAGCCATGTAACCCCTATCCTCTGGTAGTATGGGTTGTTGGAAGAAGGCTTTGGTTGATATCCGTAGAGGAAAAATGGTCTGCTGTTCCCAAAGTGTCAAAAATTGTATCTGCCCTTGGTAAGGGAAACTTGTCTGGCTCCATGTTTTCATTTAACTTTCTATAGTCTACCACTATACAGTATTGGTTCCCTCATTTCACAAGTGATGAAAAAGTGCTTTGTGAATCTTCCACTACCAATGTTCGTTGCAATTGCTCCACTTGGTAGTCCAACTCCTTTCAACAACACAACCTTTAAACGGGCACTACGATGGGTTTTTCGCTCCTAATATAAATCGAGTAGGGTGGCATGATTACCTCTTGTAGATCCTCTGGTCCTTTTGCAAATATGTAAATATTTTGTAATGAAATTCCTAGCTGCTATATACTCTGTCTGATAAATCTTTGTTTATGTTAATCGCCTCTCCTTTAAGGTCATTTAATATTTTACGTTGTAAGTCGTCCTGTTGTCCTGAATGCTTGGCATGACCACACGGTTTGCCTGTATATTCTGTTGGTTTTGTTGTCATGTCTTTGTAGGCCGAATGTAATGTATCGTAGCATGGCTTAAATGTGTAGATTTTAATATACATGTAGTTCTTGATGTTGGATTAGTGATCACTAATCGTATAGCTGTGTTGGTAATTGTAGCATCAGTATGTATGTCCTTCTGTTTTATTAGGTCTTCCTTCATGTTAAACTGATATTGTAATTTATTTTTAGATTCCTGTCCTGTATTAGGTGATATTTATTGTGTCCTCGTCTGTGTTTACGTCATGTTCATCATGTGCTATGTGATTGTTGTCCTGTTTTGTGTTATTATTGATACCAGTCTCTTCTATATGTAATATTGATTCTCCCAAAGTAATTTGCCTTTTACAAAAATCTATAATGGCCTAATTTGGAAGAGATAATCATTATCTAGTAATAAATTAAACGCTAATTGCTGAATCAAATACACATATTGGGTGTACAAGACACTCTTTATATAAAAAGTTGCAATAGCTCTGCCAGCAACAAACATTGGTATAGTATTTGCTGATGTCAGAATTATGTCACTTATCTCTATCAGAGTAGTTAAATGTCTGAGGGAATTGTTTAGGCATGAAATAGTACACCCTGTGTTCAAAAGTATAGGCACTTGATGTGTACTTAAATGTCCCATAACGTGCATTGTCAAATTTCAGTTGTTAGTTTGTTATTAATGTAGTATTTATAATTAGTCGTTCCATTGTATGTAATTTATTAATTGTCCTATCTGCCTCACTTATTGCTGATGGTGAAATATCTAGCCTATCTTGGAGTATCATGTGATTAAGGTCATTACAAAAAGGACTTTTTCTCTGATGTACGATGTAAAATCTGTTTATTTATTTGTTTGAGAAAACCAACATGTTGTTCTTGTTCCTTTTGTTGTGTCCTCCATCGTGATTTGTTATTTTGATGATGTGAGAATGTTGCAAAGTTGTATATATTAATTTTTTATGTGGCTGTCAGGGTGATCGTGACACACCCCTAGCCCTACTAGTTTTTTTAATACATATTCGGCAATGTTGTGCATAATGTCCTTTTCTTCTGCACTTGAAACAACCTTCTTCCTTATATTGTTCGGCTGACTCCCTTTCCCACCTCTCCGTTCTTTGAACATTTGTAATATGTACTCTTTCTTGTTGTGTCCTGAATCTATTCCCCAATATTTCCCGTGTAGAACGACTGTAGTCACGTCTCCGTTGATTACTATAATTCCCGTAACTTCCCTCCACTTTATTTAGGGTGGTTCATATTGTCGTTTGTAATATTGGTATTGTGAATTATAATGTCTGTCTCTACTATCAGCCCATCTGTCTCGTGGCTCACCGTTATGGTGTTGTGAATTATAATGTCTGTCTCTACTATCAGACTGTCTGTCTCCGTCGCTCATTGTTTTGGTGTTGTGAATTATAATGTCTGTCTCTACTATCAGACTGTCTGTCTCCGTCGCTCATTGTTTTGGTGTTGTGAATTGTAATGTCTATTTCTACTATCAGACTGTCTGTCTCCGTCGCTCATTGTTTTGGTGTTGTGAATTATAATGTCTGTCTCTACTATCAGACTGTCTGTCTCCGTTGCTCATTGTTTTGGTGTTGGGAATTGTAATGTCTGTATCTACTATCAGACCGTCTGTCTCTTAGCTCATTGTTTTGGTGTTGTGAATTATTGCTTATTTTTAGGTCCTCTATCATAGAAGCAATATATTTGATGGTGTTCATGTCTTGTGCCCCATATTTCGTGTTAGGAACACACATGACCATGTTTATTCCTAAGCATTCATGCATCATGTAGCTTGCCTGTTCATATGCCTGAATGTTTTTAGAGAGTTTCTGTAAGGTAGTATTGTCCAGCATTGTGACCTGTTGTAATATAGCTGGATTTAATCCCTTTAAAATATGTGTGAATAGCTTATTTTCAGGCATCTTGGGATCCAACTCATGCATAGTATCTCAATGTCAGTTCTGTATTGAATTATTGTTTCCACTGGCAACTGTATAGTTTCATTGTAAGTATTTCCTTCTCTTGTTCTGAGGCAAATATCGTGGGAAATGTATTCCTAACATTATCCCTTGTGAATTTCTTATTTTTGAACTCTTAATTCTCAAAAAGTATTAAAACTACCCCTTCCAAGTCGGAAATATGTCATTTTTCTTTTATTATCCTAACCATTGGCCAAGGCAGCTCACTCAAAGCGTCCTATATGAATGATAATGCCATCTTGTCCTGTTCCTCCAAAGTTTCTTGGTTCAAAAAATAGTAATTTTTCACTCATTGTTATTGGTTTTGTTGTAGTCTGTCATTAAGTATTGTCAGTGGTGTTTGTGTTTAAATCATTGTTGTTTGGAAGGTGTACCTGATCATAAAGATTGTCGTCCTGAAAAGTTATTCTTTTGTCTTTTTGTATTTCGTGCTGGTCTATCATTCTAATACCAAAAATGGTAATTTTAACTAGGATAACCAAAAAATGGTTATATTAAGATTTATTTTGAAATTGAATTGGTGGGGGACTTCAGAAGTCAAAAGAATGACTCAAAGTACTTGTTAAAACTAGGGTAATAAAATTTAAATATAGGTTTCCAAAATAATAATGTCATGTATAAAAAATTAATTATAAGTTGTAATAAATATTTAGGTAGTATTTGTATTCTGTTAGGTAAAATAATTTGAACCGTGTCAGTGTTGCTAGGTGTGAGAAAATTTCTAGCAGACGTTGCATATTAAATAGGACGCTTGGTTTGGAAGCTGGAGAAAGACACATGTGGTTTTGCCAGTCTTAAGAGAGCATCTGAGATGCTCAGACGTATTTTGGTGTTGAAAGAAACTTTTAAGAATGTAGTGTTAACTATAAAAGAAGAGTCATACTGTGACATCTGAGTTAGTTAGAAATGTTACTGTCTAAAAGAAGTTTTAGAACATTGAGTGTTAATAATCTAACAAGTTTAGAGATGGATTTTGACGTTGTAAGAGGTATGTTTGTTGGAGGAAATTTATAGACAATAGTTTTCAGTAGAACGATGAACTTTGTGCGTAATACTGTGAACTTAAAAAGACAATTAATCGTCGGCGTACTAACTGTGTCTACAAGGAGATTGCAGTTCAAGATGAGGAAAGCTCACCACAAAAAGACTCTCACCCTGCAGAAGCCCATATGCGGTAACAAAGAATAATAGACTGTTTCATAATAATTTTGTACATAAAAGAACTTTTGGTATGAAAATCTTAAAATTTGTTTTAATGAATAATAATTGTATAGTAAGTAGTAAATTTAGAAAACTTAATTGCATTTTTAAATAAAAAATAATATAAAAGCTCACTATTAAAATGTTTCTTTAAAGTTGCAACTATTAACGTAGAGTCATAAAAGAAAAAGAATTTAAGCCTCTTCAAGGCAGAATAATCTTAAATTCATGATATAGAGATTTTAGATAATATTAAGAAATGTACCATGAAAAAATATGTATAATAATTTTAATTAAATAAAATTATGTTCAATTTCAGCTCATCAAAATAAGATTTTTTTATTTCACCGAGAACCACTGAAGTACACTTTTAAAAGGATTTGCGACCCTGAGAGATTTTAATAATAACAATTAACTTCCTTTTTTCAAAATTGGTAAGCATAAAATTACCTGGCGCCCTAATGACCGAGCAAAGTTTAAAATCAATCATAAATTAATTTTTTTTTTTAGATAACAGAAACTTAAGAACTCATCAAGTTCGATATTATTATAATTATCATATCATCCAATTATCATATACCAACGTACTCTTGTCACTAGTCATTCCCGCATCCGTAACTAACTTTATCATTCACAAATATGAACGTAGATACTCTAAATCCGCCTGTTGTGGTGGTGCTTTTAATTCCAATTATTCCCCAATTTTAGTTGCTTCGGTTTTTATTAAAAAATTTTATTTCTGCTAGGTTGAGATTCAGTACAGATTGTCTTGAATTTTGTTAATAAACTAACGACACAGATTTTCATAAAATTTTGTTGACAAGTTTTGTTTAAAATTATTTATTGTAGAACTGAAACCTCGTGTTATACTAACACATTATGCTGAGTCAGTCATTTTTGTTGAAACGTTCTCGATGTTTTGCAATGACAAAGTATTGTGTTTCACTATTATACAATATGAACTAAAAAAGAATTCTTACTATTGGATAATTTTCTGTGTATAAATTTCATTACTCAATTCGCCAAATCTAATACACAGATACCTCTATGAAAATTTGTATGCCCCAACTGTAGAATTTTATTTTTCTAAGAAAGAAGAAGCAATGGAAATTGATAAAAGCAATTTTTTTTTTCTAATTGAAGTATAAAGTGTGTTTAGTGTCAAAGCATATGTTAAAACTATTAATAGTCTCCTACACTAGTAGATGATGTGTAAATGATATAGATGCCCACTTTTACATGTAATAAATTCATTATAATAAATATACGTGCAACATAAAATATTAACATACAACATTAAGTAGCATTAAAACATGAAATAAAATAATTATCTTAGTAAATTCTCCCAATTTGAGAACCAAACAAAAAGTTTCTTTTGTATGTGGCAAATT
This sequence comes from Aphrophora alni, assembly GCA_963513935.1. Lineage (NCBI taxonomy): Eukaryota > Metazoa > Arthropoda > Insecta > Hemiptera > Aphrophoridae > Aphrophora > Aphrophora alni. Next base: position 92,611,257 of record OY740765.1, read on the forward strand.
ATTTGTAATTAAATTTTATAAATTTAAATTTGTGAAACAACTGGTACTTCCCACACTGTAATTAATTTTATATTTATTTATTATATCATCCAGATTTAATATCATCTCAATTTATTTATCGAGTAGTTCCAGATAATTAACTACAAAGACCAACTAAATCATTTAGGCGTACATGTATGTTTAACATATATTAAAACTTTTAAACAGTGAGTTAACTCTCATAAACGAATCAAAAATTTTCAATAAAACAACACTAAACTTTTAACCAATTTTTCTTCCTGTCTATACAGCAATAATTAGTTATAGTAAAAACTTGTGGTTCAAATAATTAACTGACTTGGTGGGTCAAATTGTTAATGCTGATTTATTAATTATTTATTTCCCTATTGTTATTACAATTTCTTTAGGCAATGAAACAATTTAAATAAAACAATATGTCCTATCCAGACATTTAATCTTCAATCCATACAATGACAAATTATTAAATTTAATAACTCTTGTTTTCCAAACATATGAATCTGCTCAACTTTCAACATAGACTGAATATCTATAAACTGGCAGGAGTCACTTTTGTTTATACATCTCTGGGCCACATCTCTCTGGTGAACAGCAGTGTTTTCTCGTCCTTACCGACATCTCAGATCCAACTGACCCTCTTTCTAGGTCACTAGAAGTTTATATAGAGCTCACTATCCATGTCATGCTAATGACCTACAAGCTAGGCAGTTGCGACACTTTTTGAATTATTTCCCAATAACTACCACAAGTCTGATATTGAAGATTAACTGGTGCTAACATTTAACTATTCATTGTTAATAAAATATTTTCTAAACTTATAATAAATATTTTTTAAATCCTAACAGCTGTTTTCTGGAAACAATGGCACCATTCTCCTGCTTTCTTTTGCAGATTCAATTTCTCTAACTGCGTTTTAAAACCAGATTGTTGTATTTTATAAATTGCTTTGTTCTATGTTAATGTGTATTCAAATACCCAACCTCTTTTCATGTCCTGTTTGACACAGTACAAGGACCACATCATCTAAGATAATATCTTATGAATATAATTAGCTGTTCTTTATTGCTTTTAAAACATTAATTCTTTTACAGACAATATGTACCAAAGTTTATAAGCTTGTAAATTTGAATTCAATTTCCTGTACAATTTGGTATTGTTTACATGTTCATTTGCTATATAGTTCAAAAGTCTACGAAAGTTTAAATTTTTGTTTTTAACAGTATAATACTGGTTCAAGAATAGGGATTCAACATTCAACAAACTAGTTTAACATATGGATTCGCCCTACAGACCTCATTAATAAATAAGACCACAAATAAGTGAAATTGTCTCAACATCTCACAGTTTAAGACTTATTTAAATTATTTTTAGGTTTGAGTTTAATAGGCATATAGCCTATTATGTTTAGATTTTGTATGAATAGAAGACACAGGCTTACCTTACTTAGGAAAGTGGTACTTGGTATTACCTAGTAGTACACAAATAGAATAACACAATAAAATAGTAAAGTTCTGAAATATTTTGTAAACATTGTTCACTTTCTCAAACAGTAAAGAGAACAGAAAAAATAAATTGTTGTAGATGATGGATCTGTGTTGAACCGCAGATGATTGTTTCATTGTTATCATTCCATTTTTATTTATTATTTATATTAATTTTAAGTAAGCCTGTTGGGAGAGGATAAAAGATAATTTATCTAAGATTAAGGTTAGAGGGTTTTCTAGATATTGTGACCTATTGAGACAGTTCCAATCTTCTTAATTCTAGGGGGTTACATTCTGGAGGGAGTGATTTTATATATATATATATATATTTTTTTTTGTGTAGTCATCTAAAGTGGTAATATTGTAGTTTGCTGAATGTTGTGCAGTTGGTTTCTATATATCTATGATTTTACATCATGTCTGTAGCCATTCATCCTGGTGCTTAGGTTGTTTGTGGATCGGCCTATATATTGAGCTGGTTAAAACTCCAAGGTAAGCCTGTGTCTCCTATCCATAAAAAATCTAAACTTAATTAATTCTTTTGAACTTGAGAAACAACACAAACTAAAATAAAACACAAATTTGATAATTAAAATTTGAAATCGTTAAAAATGTTTGTTTAAGTTTGACGACTATACGTTGAATTATATTGCAGTCTAAAAATTGTCATTGATTAGGAAGTAATTGAAATTTTTACTACTAATGTGTCCATGCTACTATGTTCTAATTATTTACTTAATTTAATTTATACAGAAATACACACTTTCCTTTTTTTTAACTTTCAGATAATTTATAAGTTTAATAATATTTTAAACTTACAAAAAAATAAGTGGTCCTTCTAAAGTCGATAATAGGTATGAATACATCTATAAGAAATATAATTTCTGTGAAAATTAGTTAAGACAAATCTAAATTTAAATTAATTTTTTTATTATTATTAATTTTTTTGTCAGATCATAATCAAGCAATTTTAATTGGAACACAAATTTATTTAATTCATAACCAAAAATTTGAAATTTAATTTAACAATTCTTATTGACTAGTGGCTCCTTAACAGCTTGTCATTCAGTTTTCACTAATTCAGCTGGGGGAGGAGGTAATCGAAAATGGATATACCAACAAAAATTTCAATAATTTAAACTAAGTATATGGGAGAAGGTAAAAATATACAATTAGTATTATTAAAGTAATTTATTTTTTAAAAAGCACTGGGTCCATATAATGGATTAAGACTTTCTATAGCACTTGAACCCTTGTTCCTTAATAAAGTTAACTGTATTTCCAGTTTGTTTGGTTTCAACATCTTGCTCTGGGCAGGAATACCAAGGCAGCCATGAAATCCAAGGATACTCACACAAACTTTGGTCACGAAGTAGACCACGTGCCGTTCCTGTGCTGTTAAGGATTTGTTCAGAGTATTCTAGAGCAGATTTCCTTGCTTTTGCTTGAAATTCATCAGACTCTAATAGCATAACTAGAGTTGCTTTGTCTACATTTTTTACTTCATTTTGATTACTTGAAACAGCTTCATAAAGTAAAGAGGATGGATACCCTTTTGCATTTGTTTCTGCTAATATTTCTTCCACGTCTTTTTGGATCTGAACAGAAAATAATGATAATATTATTTAAATTAACAGAGCTTTACATACATGTATAATATGTAATGGTTATATGTACTTTACCATTTTTTAAATCAACAAATTACAATTGAACTATAGTTTCTCCCTTAATAATAAGGAACGAATAACATTTTATTAAATATGTACGAAAGTCGATCCTGTTCCACAATAAACCATTTTATTTCCTGATTATGAATCTCAAATTTGAGCTAACTGAAGTTTTAGAGTCTCTTCTGAAGGATACTTCGAAATTAAATAAAAGTAGTAATGAGACAAGTATTATAAATTTTATAAAATAATTAGAGGAAGCATGAAGTTTATTTTGTTGTTTAACCCTTAAGAGGTGAATAAATACATATACAAATTATCCACATTTGCTCCAAATAAATAGTATATCCTTCCACAATTTTGAGTTTATTTTCTCAAAAATTGCGGTTAAAAAAAAAATCATCAATACATTTTTTAAATGTCATTATTAGTTCATTTTTCTTTCTTTGGAAGCCAAAACTTACACTTTAAAAAGTACCTTTCCATCAAAAAGTCCCATATGAATGTCTGTTGTTACTTAAAAATACATCACAGCAATACCTCTTCTATATGAGAAATTCTGTATATGGTACATAAATTTCTCATACTCTTGTACCATTGAATTTATATCTAAAAAGAAGAAGTCCCTTACCATATGATAATGTGATGCTTCAATATGTGGGTCGAACAGTTATAGTTTTGTGTTTTCAGTTCAGCATGTTTTCGTTGAAGAGCCAGCACTAAAACTTCTAATTTCTAAGATTCAAACCATTCCTTGAAGATGACTTATTATTATTATTATTATTTTGCATATAAAATCAATAGTTGTACTTAATTTTAATCATATTACTGGATGGCAAGAAGGTCAGTTCTGGATGAAATACAATATAATAATATATTTACATAATTACGGATTTTTAAAAGAATATAACGCTTTTGTTTTTGAAGGATAAATTCAAAGTTCTAGTAAAGAATATTGCATTGCCCAAGCCTATTAGAATTCCTAAAAATAAGAAAAATGTTATATGTAAAAAAAAAAAAACAGAAAATTTTTTTGTTAACATGCAATGATAAACAGCGATGAAATTATTGCATTCACTGGAGCTGTCATCCTCGTGATCAATTAAAATTAATCATACTCAGTTATAAAGTTTGCTTGTCCTAAAATTTCGTTCACATTGATAATAGCTAATTTTAGTTAATTTACATGATCCTCGACCTCACCAACGAATGAGTTAGAAATCATTGATTTTACATTTAAAGATCTTATATCTTAAATATGTTTTGCCTCTACTCAACTTTTACTTTGTGTACAATTTTGTTTGTCATACAAAGTCGTTCTTTTCAACTATGAATAGAAGATATCCGATACACACTGAAGTATTGAATCAGATATTCATATTTTTTTAATCAGGGAGTCATAAATAATAAATTAGTTTGAATTAAATTTATATCTATGATTTAGTTCCACCATTTATTTTAACATAAGAATAGCTGTTGAAAGTACAGCTCTGTGTGTCTGGTATGTAAATTTTTGGCATTTTAACAACACGTTGGCTGCTATGAGATGTGCCGGCATTACAGATTAACATTCCATACAGGCCGTGTGTAGCACCGGTACCTCTCGTGCACATTTAAACCATCTTTTCAACAGTTTATTACAGCATGCTGGGAATGCTTTTGTATTTATCTATCTACACAGAGAAAAACAAGCTATGTTTGTACGCTAGCCCAATCTTTTCGTCTTTGGTAACTATTGTTTTGTGATTTTGAAATAATAGAATACTTTGACTACGTGGCTTGCGTTGAAACTGTTTATAAGTTGTTAATTTTTAATTGTGGATGTTTTATTTATTTGTTTTAAGTAGTAAGTGTTTACCAAATAATTCATTATTATTTAGTATGGTTATATAATTGTAAGTACTTTTTGGTTTTTAATTTGTATAAAACAAATATGCCTACCTCGAACTACTATTTTAAAGTGAAAACAATATTTTTGTTTACAATTGTTTATGCCTTTATACTTGATGTTTCGTTAGATCTATACCGGGGGTAACACCAGTGAACTAACATTTTTGTTGTTGTTATTTGTATTAAGTAAGCCATTTTAAGTATATGTAGTTATTAAATAATGTATTAGTAACATATTTTACATTTTATTGGTATAGCATAGGTGATATAATTTTCCTTGTACATCATAGTAGCCAACATGTTAAGGGATCATAATGAATGAACCTAATCAAATAAGTGACGAATACAGAGCATTTAATTCCTTTTTTTAGTAACTAATAACTTGTAAATATCCAATATACCCTAGCCAATATTATGTCTAATGGTTATGATAATCATGAAAGGAATATGAAGTATATTTTAACCAACTAATAACTATTCATTCAACAAAGTTTCTTTGTTGATGTGGAGGCTGCAATGGTGTATCCTTACATTAGGGTTTTGCGCCTTTTATATTAGCTTAGCAGGCATAAAGTATGGAAGTAAAGAAAAAAAGAAGAAATATTTAAAAATCAACCTCAATTAATTTTAAAAGCATACTTGGAAAAGGTTGGAAAACAAATATAACTACTAGACTGTGTTCTAATGTGTACAGATGATGAATAAGTTTTTATACATGCAATCTCCAATGAACACTGTGGTAAAATTCACAATATTAAATGACAATTCCTCATAAAAATTACAGGAACAATAACTAAAACGCTAATAATAATTATTTAGTTTATTTCATTAAATACCTTGACATACATTATCAGAGCCAAACGAAAACTAACATGTAAATTTAGTAGTCTAACATATATAACTAGATTTAAAGAACATTTAGCACAATAGACAGAAAATTTAGAATAACCGAACATATATCTGAAACCAATTATGATTTAGAATTAACAGATGTTATAATGGTTAAAAATGTGACCTTTGATAAGTTTTGGAATAGTTACAAAAGTATTTTCATAACAAATTAATGAATGCAACCCATACCAAATTCATGTTTATTTTCTTTATTAGGAGCAATATAAGAACTTTCACAGTAGTTGGTCAACTATAGATATTAAATTAAGTTCAAATTCTGAATTTGTTGTTATTTACAAATGTGTTGTTTTAGGGTAAGTTTCAAGTAATTTCAAGACAGTAATAATACTGTATTATTAAACAAAATTTATATTATTTTATTGAAATATTCATAATTTGTTTTTCATACATATTTGTTTTCGCCATTCCGACTACTGATTAATAATTAGATATATTATAAGACTTACCGTCACAATAGTCTATGTTTGTCTGTAGTTATATCACTACGGCCGTTTCGGCTATTCAGCCATTTTCAAGTGTTATGCGGGTATTACCGTTGTCTTAGTTTAAAATCACAAATTACGATCACACGACACATAACAAACACACAAGTTCTTTAAACATTTAAAACTTGATGCAGTAGGCCCACTGTCACAACGGGTACTCCGCATAACACTTGAAAATGGCTGAATAGCCGAAACGGCCGTAGTGATATAACTACAGACAAACATAGACTATTGTGACGGTAAGTCTTATAATATATCTAATTTGATTTTGTTTTAAATTGATATTATTTTGATTCTATATATTGTATAATTTTATATTTTTAGTGTATGTTTTAAGTAGTTTAAAACAGTACTAATGTTTACACAGAATAGTTGCAGGTTACATGTTGTTACTTGTTTTGTAAAGTCTGTGACATGGGTCTGATGTGGCCTCTATCTGATAGGATGATACAACTGTGGAGTGGGAGGAATGGTAGATTAGAATTAAATGTTGGTTCTGATGAGAATAACCAAGTAATAGAAATGTAAATCAGAATATTTAATGTAATAAACTAAGTAAATAATTTTATTATTATACATTTTTCGGACATTTGCCATCATTTGTGTGTTAAAAATTCAAAATACGTTTCGGGAATAAGAATCAATTCCCGTTATCAAGTGACTAAAAACTAAAGAAACATGAAACTAGAAACTAAGCCTATGTGAGAAGTAAAATTGAATAAGAATACCACCAACCTTAATATCTAAGCATGCATCTCAGACCTGAAACTGAGAAGTCAAAACACACAATCACGGTAAACACACAACTAACAGCAGTACGTGTTGTTGTATCAAAGATACAGCAACAAGTGACGTGGTCCAGAAGGCGTGACAAACTGTTAGGGATGTGGCCTATTGTTAGTTGTATTAAGTTTTCTAGCATGAGAACGGGTTACAACCTCATTGTGTCGATTAAACAGGTAAAATTTCAGCTTGTTTATTAGTAATAGGTATATTATAATCAAATTTTAGTTCTTTTTTAAATAATGGGAGCCATAATGGCCTTACTTCTTTCTATACTTGATTGGCTGATAGGATTGTCCGTTAATTTTATATACGAGGCTTCAATTATTTTACGTTTGTATAGGTTACTTTCCCGGTGTATGATTTTTGCCTCTTCCCAATTAAATTTGTGATTTTCGGATCATATATGTTCTGCAATTTTCGATTTATCGACTAGGCCTAACCGCACATTGTTTTTATTGATTCTTATTCCCGAAACGTCATGTTTTAAATTTTTGACACACAAATGATGGCAAATGTCCGAAAAATGTATAATAATAAAATTGAACTTCCATCATTAAAACAAATAACTTCAAACAGGAAGTAAATAATTATAGTGATTTTAGTAATTGTGGTTAGGGGATTTTTCAATTAGTATTATGGAGTTTTTAAACAAGTAAATATTTGATGTAATTTTACAAAACAGTGTTTTTGTTTTTTCCTTATAAGAGCCATAAAAGTGCATAAAATAGAGACCAATAGCCCTCGAATACTAGAATAGTGTTAGCGTCAGAAGACAAGAGATGGTCAAGAGAAACCTGATGAGAAAGAGAAGGATCTAACTCAAGACAACATGAAGAAAGGTATAGATCCAGCAAGGTACCTCAGGATTGCCACAATCTTACTCATTATTAGTAATCCCCTGTTTTAAAACTTAACCATTTCCTACTACTACTTGTGCATGATACGTATAAGTTCCTTCATCCAACGATTATAATCTTTGATACCTCCTGCTCTTAGCTACATCTCTTCCTAATGATGCAAATAAAATATAAATCAAAATATTGTAAACCTACTTTAAGTAAATAAATGTTAATACAATAAATACTTACAAGTCCTGAAGTGGAATAGGAAAGTAGGATAAGAATGACGAATGTATACATTGTCTTAGTTTAGAGTAAGCATTTACAGAGTGTTATGCACTAATAAACTCAGCTAATGTATGCATGAAGATAAATTTATCTTCAAAACAGTACAACCATTATTTTAATATTCATGTCTTCTCCATTGTTCATTGATTGTGAGGTCTTATGAAATGTTTTAAAAACATGATATGATTTTTTTTTATTTCTCAACAGGACAAACTGAAATAATTGAGGAAGAAAATAAAGTATTATGATTATTTGAGTAGGCAAGTGGCAAAACTTGTTAATTCCAGATTTCAAAATTTATGGAAAATCCAGAAAAACTGTTTAATGTGGTAGAACCTTAGAAACTTTTTTTTTTAATATACAAAAATTGTTTCTTCTGCTCTATTATAGGCTCTATAATCACAACTAGTTAATTGAGTTATTTACTTAAATAGTTAGGTTTTAACAGGTTTTGCATATGTAAACGGAAATAACAGGTTTTGCATCTGCATGAGATGCCATTTTTGTTTAGGCTCAAGATGCAAAACCTGTTAAAAGCAGGGTATCTGTGTCAGATAGTAATATAACGCATGGAAAAATAGTAAAAAAACTTTATTAAACAAAACATTATAGTAAACTTTTAATAATTGGTTACAGTACAGTGTAATTATATTTCGTATGAAAATGTGAAATGCTACCTAAAGTAATGAAAAACATTTCCAAAAATGCCTTTATCATTTCTTTTTTGTAATCTTCTTTTTAATTAAGCTCTTCTCCTTCATCTTCTACCAAGTTAAAATCCATTTCCTCTTCATCCTCTGGTGCAGCTATGTTCCCTCTCTCTGTTATTTCCTTGAACATGTCTGTAGAATGTAATCTTAGGGTTGTCTTCCCACTTTTCACCAAAATGTAGCATCAAAAGTCGTTTAACATCATTGATTTTGGCTTCCTTAACAGGATTACCACCCTTTACCTTTCCGATTGGAGCTCTTTTTATTGACATTCCTCAATTGCATAGGGATTTCAGTTTTCCCGACTCAAAATTGAAGAATGGTTCTCCTTGTACAAGGACAGATGTCAGGGTCTTGTTCCTTTTCAAAATATTTTTTCTGGAACTGGAAATGCCACCTAGCTGGTTTCTTTAATATTTCTCGCAAAGCCGCTTTCCAGTTCCTGATTTCACAGTCCTTTCCTAAATGCACAACTGTACTAAAATCTGATATGATATCCAGATACTTTGCAGGATTTTCAATCACACTATGTGTTTTAAATTGCCTTTCAAGATAGCCGAACACACGATCGGGAAGGATAAATGAGTGTCTCACGGTTGGATAACACAAGACAATGATTTTAACATGAGGAGGGGCTTCATTTAGAAGCCAGTAGGAGAGCATAAACAAGACTGTGGTGTTTTTGTTTTGACCACCACAGCCGTCAGAGTATAAATATACTGTGGTAAACCTTTCCCAGTCTGCATTAATCAGTTTGTGGTGCAAAGCTGATGCAATTTGCACAGATCCTTTTGGGAACTCGTGTTCTGCCCAAACATATGAATGAGTAAGCAAATCTAAATAAAATCAAAATCAATATTAGGGTAATACTTAAAACATGGAACTAATGGGGTTTGTATCAAGCAGCCATTTAAATGCTTGGGATTTAACATCTTTTGAAACTGAAAACATGGTAGTTGGATTTAACGAGTTTTGCATCTGCAGCTTTGAAGGATTTAACAGGTTTTGGAAATTGGTATGTATTTCAATGTGGATGTTATCACAGATATAACAGGTTTTGCATCTTTATATTGACTTGAAACAATAGCTATCAATGTGACGTTTCCATAGCAACTAAATTATCAATTTCGAAGAAGAAAAAAATGGATTTAGCGACTTTTGCCACTGGCCTACTCATTTACGATGTTCAGGAGAAAAAACAGACTTCAAAATCTTTTATTAGATGATCCCTGATTGTTAAATTGCTTCCGTGAAGAAATGTTATAAATTCTTTCAATATACCAAAACAGAATGTTCACACTGATCTTTTATTTAAATCACTTTATTCTCTCTCTTGAAATTTATGCCTAATTTTTTTTCCTTTAAGGTGGTAGGCCCAAATTAGTTTCTCCAATCTGAGCCAAAATAGAATCATATTTATACGACCCGACTAGAATTCCTTCCATATCATACTTATTCACATTTGGTCTATGTTATTGAATAATGATGGATTTTTCATATTATTAGTATATAATTTAATGTTACAACAGTCGGTACATGATGGAATTCCATGATAATGGAAATAATGAGATGATTATTTAATTCCACAAAACAGCTTTAATTGCGACATATGTTTCGCCGTTAGGCATTTTCAAGCAACTAAATTGAAAACAAACAAGTCTAAACTAAAAATGTGAGACAAAAGGAAAGTTTATAAGAGTAAAGGGTAAAGGGGTTGAGAAATGACAAAAGAAAGGTCAATGATCTAACCTGTGGGATGGGAGTGGGGGTGTTTTAGAAAACAAAGGTTACATAATAGGTCTCAATAGTGGTGATGAGTTAAGATGTATTAAAGGGGTTGAGAAATGACAAAAGAAAGGTCAATGATCTAACCTGTGGGATGGGAGTGGGGGTGATTTAGAAAAAAAGGTTACATAATAGGTCTCAATAGTGGTGATGAGTTAAATGAACAAATACATCTTAACTCATCACCACTATTGAGACCTATTATGTAACCTTTGTTTTCTAAAACACCCCCCACTCCCATCCCACAGGTTAGATCATTGACCTTTCTTTTGTCATTTCTCAACCCCTTTACCCTTTACTCTTTTAAACTTTCCTTTTGTCTCACATTTTTAGTTTAGACTTGTTTGTTTTCAATTTAGTTGCTTGAAAATGCCTAACGGCGAAACATATGTCGCAATTAAAGCTGTTTTGTGGAATTAAATAATCATCTCATTATTTCCATTATTATTAGTATAGTTTATTTGTACATTTGCTATTATTTGTGTATATTTTAACTGCTCAGGTCTAGCTTTAGCCCTGGATTCAGGGTTCTTTTCTTATAGATATCTAGTTTCAGTTTCCACCATGACTTTTGGGGCTATTAGCTCTTTTCATATTTTTCATGTTTTAGATTTATCTCTTGATAAGATGAGTTGATCTATATTCTCGAAACGCAGAGAATTCATTTTTATATACACAAATGATGGCAAATGTTCTAAACTATACCACTTTTCACAGTTTCAGTTTTTGAGTAATAACATGAGGTTAAATTTGAAATTTAAAAAAATCTAATAAGGAAAAAAACAAAAAACTTGTATTTTTATTATGTAATATTGTTGTGGTAATTGTTAATTTTATACAAAGAGGCACAATTTTATACAAAGACGAGGGCTGAATTCATGACATGTACAAAGCAAGTGGTCTTTATTTAAATACGGAATATCTAATTCAGTAACATATGTGAGGTGATTTGAGTACATATGATGAAATATGAGGCCTGTTGGGACCAAATTACTAGCATAACTGAAAGGACTGTAGATGTTTTATGAAATTTTGAAAGACATACAGTAAAACTCCATTTATTTAATTTTGGCAATTTTAACTCTTGCAGGTGTGAAAAAAGAAAGTCGATGTCTCAGACCTTGACCGATGTCCTGATTGCCCCTAAGGATATTGGTGGCATTCAAGGTCGCCTTTTTAGACGATTCCTTTTCTGTCTTCTTTCAGCACCTACAGGTTCTGATCTAGTATCGTCTTCCTTCCGTTGTAACAGCTCCAATCATTCGATCACCTTGTTATGCCAAAAAGTCAATTTGGATTATTTTTAGTATTACGACACTTGTTACTTTTTAATTTATACGATTTTTAGTTATTTTCTGATTTAAAAATTCTACTTAGACATAGTTAATACCAAGAATTATATTTTTCAAAATCAAATCAAAAGTGTTTTTACTAATGCGTCTCCAAGATTAAGAGTTTCTTCTTCCATGGATCTCCAAAATCAAGAGTGATCTTATTATGCATATCCAAAATCCAGAGTGCCCAGAAAGTAGCTCCTTGGTCATAAATATGTAGAAAAAATTCCCTCTACAGTGTACCACACTAGCTTGGGAATTTCCCTTCCTCACGGATTTTTTGCTTTTACAAAACTGTGATTTCCTCTAATCACCTTTATTTGCTTTAATATAAGTTTGTTTTAATTTATTCATCTCATTTTATCCTTTATTACCCTTAAAAACTTTCATTTTATTATCCAGCTGCAGGAATGTCAGTTGGCAGTGGATCCGCCCGCCCCTTGTGATATTGGTTTGACAAGGATCTGCGGATTTCAATTTTAATCCTGTCAATCTGAAATTAATCTTGTTTATCTAGAAATCTATATAACTCACATTCCTGTGAAATTTTTAATTATAGATTATTTTTGCCCTCTTCTTCTTCTTTCTTCTCAGTTTTGTTTCGAGTTCATAGGTTACATAGTACGGGATTACGTCACGACCAAAAATTTGTGAAATCTCACACTAAAAAGTCCTGCAATTCTTCATTTATTAATTTGAAATTTGCAGTTTGTAGCTTCACATATATAAGTTTGATAGCCGAAGTGAATGATTTCTCGTGTGAGTTTTGTGCTTCTGAATGCATCTTTTTTCATACTTCCTTCATGGAGATTATTTAACAACAATTTTTGTTTGGATTGTTGCATTTTTTTTAGTTATCTTATTTTTATCTGAAATTCTAGTTTTTCAGATTTTAATTTATTTACTTGTACTCATGATTACGTGATCTATATCACCTTCACATTTTAATTAATATTTATCTTTTATTTGTGTTTTCTGATTCTACTTTGCATATTTAATAAGTTAGCTAGTTTGACATTAGAAATTTCCTTTTCATATTAACCTCTATGACAGCAAAAATTTTGGATTTTGAATTTTTCTATCATTTTAGAATATACATAACTTAGATGTGGATCTCCGTATTAATTGGGATGAACAGGAAATTTATGCCCATAACTTGTATAAGAACTTTAGTATATCATATCATCCAATTTATACGTTTAAAACTCAAAATCACTCCACAATTCGCAAAAATGCTAAGTTTCTGGAGCATCTAAGAACAAGTTCAGGATCATGTGACGTTACGTGAGATAACACCAGTCAGTCCCCAACAGGATTTTGGCATTCGTACAATGTCCAACTACACTGATTCTGGAAATTCTTAATTTTTGGAAAAACCAAGACCTTGGTCATTACAATTGATTAGATCTGTTGTAAGAAATTGTTTACAACAAAATGCTTCATACTTTTAAAAAACATTATATGTTCAATGTCAAACTAACCACTTCAACAGTTTAGCTTTCCTAACCACCTAATTATCTAAATGAAGTTAGTGTCAATCACAAATACTTGAGAGATATATCTTAAGGCATAGTTCAACTTTCTGAATCAGTTGTTCAAAACGTTACTAAACACCGAACAAAATCAAGTCTATCAAAATGTCATTGATAGCATTGGTTCAGTTTCTGGATAGCTTTTCTTTCTTGACACTTCGGGAGGAACAGGTAAGATGTCTGATTAACCTGCTGCTTAACAGTGCAACGAAAAACAATAAAATGGTGATCTCTCTATCTTCAGCAGGTATAGCTGCAACTTTATTAGACACCACATTCTTCCTTCAAATCGCCTCTCAACTTGAATTACTCTGAAACTTCTTTGAGTAATATTTCAAAACAGAGTGATACTGATCAGGTACTACAAAAGTACAATTTGATCATTTGGGATGAGTATACTATGCCACACAAAGGAGGAATAGAAGCATTGGATAAGGCTCTACAGAAATTCAGAGCAGTAAGTATCTGATGGGTGTGATGACACACTGGATAGGGACTTTTGGCACACACTACCTGTCATGCCTCGAGCCACATATGCTGATGATGTAAAGCCTGCATCAAGTCTTTCTACTTATATCCTAAAGTCCAAGTCCTATCCTTGTGAGTCAATATGAGGGTCCATCTCAAAAGCAATTTAAAGGCAGAAAAGTTTTCAAACATACTTTTAAAAATTGTCGATGGAAGATTAAAAGAAGATGATGACAAAGTCCACATTCCAAGAAATCTTTGTGAAGTTGTTAAAGATTTGAAAACTTTAAGTGACAATACTAACTTTGATTTGGACGATTTACCCATTAAAGACCTGAATTGACTTAAGGAGAGAGCTATTCTCATGCCTAAGTATGACATACCAGCAAGCATTAATGATTTGTTATTGGACAAACTTCCTGTGGACTCAGTGGTGGAGATAAATGATGTTGTCCACTACCCTGTGGAGTTCCTCCGCTCTAAATCCACCAGGGATTTCATTTCACAATCTGTCTCTGAAAGTTGGAGCACCAATAATGCTGCTACGGAATTCGATACCTTCTAAGCTTTGTAATGGCACCAGGGTGCAGGTTAAGTCTTTTCATAGTAACCTGATTGAATCAACCATTTTTACAGGATGTGGTGTGGAGAAATAGTTTTCATACCCCATATTCCTTTCATTCACTCTGACTACCAGTTTCAATTGAAATGACTACACATTTCTGTCAAAGTATGCCTCTCAATGACAATAAACAAAGCTCTGGGGAAGTCTTTGAACGTTTCTGGTGTGGATTTAAAGAATGACTATTTGTTCCATAGCCAGTTGTACATAGCCTGTTTACATGTAAGATCTCACGACAGCTTAGTGATTCTGCAACCAGAGGGGCGAATAATAAATACAGTTCTCAAGGAAGTTTTATAAAAAGTCTTTAGCCAAATTTATTAAGATATGAACCAAAAAACTTTATCCCTTGTTTACCAAAACAAAAAAAAGAAAGAAAAAAGTCTAACAAAATGTGGTGGGAAATAGTGTCAAAAGTCTTAGACATAATATAAAACCTACACGCTACACTTTTTTAAATCAACCCTTTAAGGTCTATCATAGCATGCTGAGGACTTTGCTTAGCTCTATACCCATATGGGTTTTCAAAAATATCAATTTATTTTCAAAATAATGAACCCCTTGTTTATACAGCACATATTCAAACAATTTTGATATAACAGAAATTATTGACACAGGTCGGTAATTGTTATAATTTACATAAACCCTTTTCTTATAAATTGGTTCTACTTTAACAAATTTTAGGCAAAGAGAAATGATATCTTCATCTAGACAACAATTAAATAAATAGGTGAGTATATCAGAAATATAATATGCAGTTAACTTAAGAATAAAGGATTTAAGGTCATACAAATCAAAGCTTGAGCTATTGTTCAAGAGTTGACATCTTTATACACATCTTTTACTTTCATAATTTATCTTTTATACTTTTATAATTAAAAGCTTGCTTTTAATCCAATATAATTTAACACTGAGGACATGTTTATGGCACGAGAAAAGAAAGTTTAGGCCTTTATTTAAATATATAAATGTTTTTTTATAAAGACAGTATCCATGGTTCATTTTCACATATCGATTGACAACTACCGAACTGACATTTTGGCTGATACTGTATTTAGTTTTGGTTTCGGCAAGAGGTGTATGAATTAGTTTGTGCAATATTTTTGCACCATTTATTAGGAAATGAGTTCAGAAAAAACATCTTTACCAAGTTAAAAATGTCTTTAACTTGTTCAGTTTTTCTTATGAAGATATACACATTGGCAAAATAATGCAGTTCCTATAATTCTAAAATAGGGAATTGAGGTCACTGTTTCCAATAGTAATAATCTTTTAATCCTGACCCATTTGTATACAATATCAGATAATTTTTTTCTGATTGTGGTAGTGGTTATCTTCACCACAAACCACTTCCTGACACCCCGCAGATAGGTTATATATATTTATTTTTTTGTTTCTTGTAGTTGTTTACTGTGAATAAGTTTGAAAAGATAGTTGTGATTTAGTCTAGTGAAATAAATTTATTGTATGAGATAGTTTTTAAGTTTTATTTACTGAAGTGTTTGTCAAATTGTTCTTTTGTATGTTTTTTACTTCATCTCTGAATATAACTGATTTTATTGATGGTTTTTGTTTTAGTAGATCATGGTCATAGATTCTTCTCATTAGAATTTAGAAAAGTAAGACAATTACTATTTGCAAATACAAAGGTTGAGCTTTGACTCACTAAATCATTAAAACCATACAAGAACCTAAATTAGATGTTGTTACTATGTGGTTTCTTATAACAACCTATTGCAAAGGAGTTGTTATTTCCGACAATAATTTCTAAAGGACTTAGATGTAAGGGGGGGGGGTTCTCTCATATTGATTAGAAGTTAAATTAAAGTGGACAATATTTTTGTGATTTAATTAAAACTCTTATTAAATTAAAATAAAACTTGAACACAATTTCTCACAAATAATATGTTTATTAACTCAAGTTTTATTTTATATCATCTCTCAAGTCAAGCTCAATTTTTTTAAACTCTTATATTTTCTTTAGAGTTGGCACAAAATTAAGAATAACAAATGGGCTGAATTATGACTCAGTCAGTCAGTGACTCATATATGCATAATACATATAAAATTAATTAAAATTATTTTGATAACTATTTTAAAGAAAGTGTTACTGTAATTAAAAATAATGACTGTTTTATAAAACCAATAACTTTTGTCAGAAAATAATTTTGTTTTTATTTGCTTCACTATATTTTTTTTAAAACAAATTTTGTTTGGACAAATTCAGAACAACAGGAGTGCCCACAGGGGGGGGGGGATCATCACATGGGGTGGGGGTGGGGGTAAATATAATTAATAAAGATTTGTCATTGACAAATTTGAAGTGTCAACAATTCCATAACAATCACTATTACTGAAGCGATAGAAAGTTTGTAATTTATAGTATTCAACATTTGTTGTTTGTTTCAGAAAGATTTTAACTAAAGGATAATAATAATGTAATTTTTTTCAGCATGGAATATAATTTTCTTTTCATTTTGAATTCTTTATATATAAAAAATCAAACAGAAAAACCTTAGTCTAAACCTATGCAATAAAATTACAGTAAATTCTCAAAAGTGTCTCCATTAGCTTTAATAATGTTTTCTGCTAGTTTAAGGATCGTTCTTATTGCTTTTCGTAGTTCAAAAGGGCTTACCTTTAACTTCGTAAAAGCTTCATTAATACGAGCAAGTAGTGCCTCACGGGAATTTACTTTGACCTCGTAAATATTTTCCTTCATTCATCCCCATATGCAAAAATCTAACGGCATATAATCTGGTGACTTGGGTGACCAGTGTATAGGAATTCCATGACGGATCCATTTATTTGGGAACTGTTGATTTAAGTTAGGTGAAAACAATATTAAAAAATATGGCGATGCGCCATCATGTTTGAAGTACATCTGTCGTCGCGTTGCAAGAGGAACATCTTCAAGCAATGTCGTTAATTCTTCTTAAAGAAACTGTAAGTACGCCTGACCCAATCAGCTGATCATGAATAATACCACACCATACATTAATGCTAAATTGCTGTTGAAAGTTACGTTCAATTGTTGCATGAGAGTTCACTTCTTGCCCTTATTAATGAAGCTTTTACCAAGTTAAAGGAAAGCTCTTTTGAACTACGAAAAACAACAAGAGCAATCCTTAAACGAGCAGAAAAATGGATTGAAGTTGATGGAGACACTTTTGAGAATTTACTGTACTTTTATTGAATAGGTTTAGATTAAGGTTTTTCTGTTTTATTTTACTTTGAACTGTTTTAAATAAAAATTAATTTAATCGAACATCTATTCACTTTTTGTATACCTTATTTACACCGTTTTGTTCAGAATTAAATTTTGTACAATTTTTGTTGTAAAATTTGATCTGTTTATTGGTAAGATAACAAAGTTATTGTTGGCCAAATGTAAAAAAAATGTTTTTTATTCCAATTTTTGAATTATTCACTGGTTTTCTCAAAAAACTAACTAACTTACAGTTCTGGGATCTGTTTTATTCAATTTTTCAGGTCAAAATCCATAATAAACAATTGAATTTGCCTTTTATTTTACCTTTCCAGAATTCCAGGAGGCCCTTATTTAACCCAGTTTACAAAATTCTGGGCAAAATCTTTCGCTAGCCGTAACTCGCTAACGAAGTATTTTCGGACCTATGTTTATATAACCTTTTTTCTTTACTTTTACATGTAGAATGAGCTCCCAAAGTTTCTGCACATCTTCGTGAATCACCCTGGTATATTTATATTAGATTTTAAACATCTATAATTTGATTTAATAAACTTTTTTTATTAAATGAATCTGCTTAATTTGACTAATGCTTATAAACATAAATGATTTTTTAATATTGTTCACCTACTTGTAGGCTAGATTTATATATTAGATTAAACTCAACTTTTGTATGAAATAAATCTGCTTATTTTTACTAATGCTGGTAAACATAAATTTATCGATTGAGTTTTTGTACTTTGTAGACTTAAGAGTTTCTACTTTGATGAGGTTAGTAATAATATATATAAACAAAAGTTATAATATAAAACAAGAAATATTTTAAAAAAAACTTTATATAGTTATATTCTTGGTCAGTAAACTGTGGTAGACAGATTGTTGTTAGAAAATAGAAACAACTAACGAAGAAAGGGATAACATAGCTTCATTACCAACTCAAACACATAATAATTTTAAAAAAATTTAGATAGGTATTTACTTCATTACATCTAAATCTAAGCATACAAAACTTGCATGAATAGATAATAATTCTCAAAGTTTGTAATGGGAAGGGGGGGGGGTACAAGTTTATTAGGCTAGGGAGGGATAAGTACTCTTGTGGAAAATATTTTAGTGACAAAATTTTAATTCTCATATTTTTATTGAGATGCCTGAACTCATTTTGAACATTTTATTATGATGTCTGTGTTTGCAAACATGATAACTTCTATACACCTATCATAACATTAAAATTATATTGACACTTAAGCTTCCAGCGATTTTTGGAGAAAGTTATAAAAATATACAAAATTTTGAGTTGTGATTTTAAGAATAATATTATATTATTCCTTGAAAACATTTTGAAGTGCGGTATTGCTTCTATATTTTCTAAGTCAAATGTAAATGAATTTAAAAAATATATTTATGTCATTTATTATCACATTTATTTAAGGTTTCTTATGTTCAAAATATTTTCTGTTTTCAAAAATTCATCTTTTAAGTTTGTCTGAAACACTGTTACATACTCTGATACAGACACTTTCCAAATCCTGGATTGCCATTAATTAACAATGTAACCTTATAGTTGATATACGGTTTATTGTTTTTTAGAATACACAACATCCTTGATTAAACTCCATACATTGGAATTCACTGGTGAGGGTTGAGGCATTTCAATAGCTGCCCTTAGACTATGTGAAGGACCGCTGAAACCTTCATCCACATAATAGATTAACTGCAGTGGTGTAATGTGGTGGAACACCATCCGTCTTGAAAATTTCCATATGAATATGATTTCTGGAATCAAATTCTAAAGCATATCTAAATAATTATAACCTGTTACTGTATCTTCAAAAAAGTACGGCCCTAGTAAGTCAAAAGATGATATTGCACCCTAATCACCACACCAGGTTAATTGATTTGTTGCTTCAATTTAAGATGCTGTTTATCAAGATACCATTTTAATCTTGCAGTAAGTGCAATTATATTAATTCAACTTAAAACTGGCCTCTTCAGATCACACAATTTTACAGAATAGTTGTGGATCATTCACATATTGGTTGAGCTACAATTCACAAAATTTAAGTCATCAATCTGCATTATCTTCTAATAACTCATGGTGTAAATTTGGAATGTAAACTTAAAATTGTTACTTATACAAAATTGTTTGTATGAACTTTTTGAAATATCATGTAGTTCAGAAGTTAATCTCCTAGTTTATTTTTGAGGGTTTTGAGTCTCAGCCAAACAAACATGCAATTTCATTTATGTTCTGGCTGTTCTTGGGCATCCGGATCTCAGTGCAACCATTACAGATTCATATTCTTCAAATCTGTCTCAGAGTTGTACGATAGCTGTTTGGACGGCAGAATTTTGAATTTAAATGTTCATTCCACTTATTAATAATGGCAGTAGCACCAATTAAAAAGTTTTGAAAAATATTCTTCCATCTTTTGTAAACATTGTGTGAGAAAAAGGGTAGTGTAAATGGTTAAGTTTTAAGTGACATATCTGCACCTAATGAAGCTGGCTGTGCATGGCGAAACAGTATTGTAGTCTTTTTTAAACTATGAAATTCAACCTACTCAATGAACAATTTTTTTCCTTGCTGTTTTCATATGATTTACCGTAAAATCAGGTGACTTTGGACAAACAAAGAAATTAATTTTGGTGGTCAATGACAATTGCAAATATGAATCAATTTTCACTTTCAAAGTATCAGTTGGTAGCACTGATCTCTGAGAGCTGATTTTACTTTGTTACTGTTTGCAAATCATGTTTTCAGTTCTAACCTGAAATTAAAACTGACAAGCTAAAAATGTGTTTTTGCAAGATCTTGAAAACTTCTATTGGAGCTAAGAAACTAATGGAAGAAAAGATATAATTAAGTTACTTAAAATTAGCTTATGCAGTTATATAACACATGTAGGAAGCCTATTTTGATATTTCATCATGAGACGATTTTATAAATTCATTAAGGCATTTGTGCTGGATATGTCCAAAGTCACCCTGCATATTTGTTACTTACCCTAAAAATCTTAATTGAACTGGAAAAACTATTTTTAATACAAATGTTGATCATTACTGCTATGATTATTTATGTATAGTATAAGCCTCTACAGTGATTTGTGTTGTTCCAGAAAAAGATATGGAAGTATAAAAAGAAAATTGGCGTTAGGCGGTATGGAAATTTTACTGAGTATCAAATGAATAAAGCTGTCTCAGAAAGGTTAAAGGGGAAATCATTAAGGTAGTAAAGTGAAAAATATGGTATTCCAAAATCTACAATAGATAATAAAGCCAAAGGTAGACATACATCCAGTATTGGAGGCCAGTGTGCCCTGTCCGCAGAAGAAGAACTTAAAGTAAGAGATAATATAGTTATTGCAAGTACATGGGGTTTCCCTTTAACATCCTTTGATAATTGTTCAATCATATTTAAACCAACGGGGAATTACTGTGAAACCTTCCAAGAACAACTTACCTAGAAAAGATAGGATTAAGTGTTTTTTAAAGTGACATAATGATATGCTATCAGAAAGATAGTCTCAAAACATAAAGTGTACACGTGTAGGATTGACATATGAGTCTGTTGCAGAATATTTTCAGGAGTTAAAAATGTACAACCAAAAGCAATTGTGAATTATGACAAATCTAACTTAACAGATAATTCGGGGAATAAGAAGATAATTTGCATGAGAGGGACGAAACATCCAATAAGAATTTATGGTACATCTAAACAGTTGTAGTCGTACTTGGTGATGTTTTCAGGAACTGCTACTAGGCGCTGATTACCTCCATACATAGTCTATTAGGCAGAGCACCTTTACGAAAGCTAGACATCATTGGGGCCTAAAGGTTCATGATACAACAGGTCAAAAACTGGCTGGTTAACGACAGAATTATTTGAAGATTGATCTACATAGCTCTATTATATTTTAAAACTTTACCGGCTGACTCTCCCAAAGTTCTAATTGGCGAAAATTTATCAAGCCATCTTTCAGTAAAAGTGTTATTCTCATGTGTAGAAAATAACATTAGATTTTGTTTTTACCAGCAAATAATACCACACAGCCACTAGATGTGGCATGTTTGTAAGGGTTTAAAGGTGAAGTGGAGGTCAGTTTTAAATGACTGGAAGAATGAAAATTGGGGACTATTATACAAAAGAATAATATTCATAGTTTATTTAATAAATGTCTTGAAGAGATGAATGAGGGAGATAAAGGGGGAAAAACACGATCTCTGGATTCAGTGCGACAAGCATTTTTCCTGTAAACGGCGATAAGGTCTTGAGGCTCCTCCCAAAACCAAACATAAATGACGATGGAAAACTTAATCAATCTGCTAGAATTATATGGGAAGGAAACATTGATTGCTGCACCTAGAAAGAAAAGAGTGAAGATAAATTTCCAGCTGGGTAAGTGTAACTAACGTTGAGGAATTTCCTCCTGATGTTAGACAGCCTTCATCATCAAGAACACAAAAAAAAGCTAACAGTCCGAAAAAGTAAGAAGGAAGAAGAGGAAGAGGTTGACGATGATCTACTTGATGTCAGCTCTTTGTCACCAGATGAGAGTGAGATCATATCAGAGAATGAAGACAAACTTGAAGATTTGCAAGATGTTGTTTACAATAACTTAAACGTGAATGATTTCGTCATTGTTTGGTTTGATTATTCTATATCCAAAACAAAACCATTAGGAAAAACTTTATTTGTCAAATCATACAAAAAACAATCCCTGAAAATACCACGTGTTCCTTCATGAGAAAATCAAATTCAGGGATAAACATTTTAGATTATTAAATCAGATTACTATATTAATCAGATTATTAAAATAGTAAAATCAAGGTTTGTAAAATGAGGAAGGTATTCTTTCCCATATGAATTGTAATTTTTTTTGTAGGCTACATGGTTTTAACAATGCTTCTGTAATTGTTGTAAATGTAAAAAATTGTGTGTTAAATATATTAGTTTTAATTGCAAACACCATTCTTAAAAAAACAATAAAAAAACTATAATAGTGTCCAAAGTCATCCAATATCAAAGCTTTACTTTAAGTTTAGATAAGTAATTCATGCCTTTCCAAAATCACCCACATTTTGCGGGTGACTTTGGGCAAAAATAAAATAAAAATATATATTAAATAATGTCTATATGGCATTTCTATGAATGGGAATAGTTTCTAGGGACTAAGACCAAACTTTTAATACATATTCCAGACATCAACTGTACTGATCAATTTCTACAATCAAAGTTAAAATTTGAAATTGTCCAAAGTCACCCTATTTTACGGTATCTAATCCCTTCCATAATTAGTCTAAGAAAAGTAAATAAAAACATTATATAAAATAAATAACTGTTTTCTATCTGTATTTAGAAGAGAAATAAAAATGCAACATATAAATTAAAATAATACGTATTAATCCTGTAAATAACAACAACAAAATGACTAAGAATCTAGGACTACCCGATGAGAGTGAGGTTGAAATTTACATTCAAGGATCACAGTTGGTCTCTGCCATTGAATCTGGAAGTGTTTCATCAGTTCAAAATATATTAAAAGAATCAAACTACAGCTCTCATTTAGTTAACAGCTCCTATGGTTCAATGCGACTGACACCACTGCAGTTAGCTGCAACAAGAGCAGGCGAACAGAATGCAATGAACATTGTTCATCTTCTGATACAACATGGAGCAAAGGTAAAATTAATTTAAAGCAAATTCATTATTTTGTAATTAAGGCATGATTGATATAATGAATAAATTATTTTACCTCGTTTCCTGATCATAATATTCTAATTGAATGTAGACACTCCCCTACAATGATCACACAATGTAATGGGGGCTCACACAATGATCAAGTTACAATTAAATGTTGAACTATACAAATAAAAATTAAAATAATATAGATGTATACGTATATAAAACTTAAATTATATAATGAAATGTTAAAAACAATCATGTTGGAATATTTTACTGAGTGGGAGGGGGTTATTACTTATTACCTTCTTCATCTTCTTCCAATAAGAAATATAAAATTTTTTATTGCTGTTTTTCAATACTCTGTACGGATGTATTATGTATGTGTATATACTTTGGCAGTAACATAATATTTTAATTATAAAGAAGCGGCACTATATTATAATGTATTTTTCCATTGTAATAATGTTTTTTTATGTTTCTA
This sequence comes from Aphrophora alni, assembly GCA_963513935.1. Lineage (NCBI taxonomy): Eukaryota > Metazoa > Arthropoda > Insecta > Hemiptera > Aphrophoridae > Aphrophora > Aphrophora alni. The sequence goes on from OY740765.1 coordinate 92,635,452, forward strand.
GTATATCCGCACATATAGGTAATGGTTGTTCCAACACAGATTTGCCTCTAAAATAACCTAAATTCCTTTAAAAATTTTGTATTTTATTGTCTTTTATCATGTATTACAACACTTTTTATTTGTTACTAGTTGTAGATTTTTATTTTATTTTATCATTATTTAAGGATGGATTAAAATAGGCTTATTGATTTAATATCTTGGAAATAAATAACAATAGACTAAATAATAAGTTTAGTAACAACACAAAGATACAACACAAAGATTCAAAATAACATAACAACTGCTGACAATGTTGTGGAAACTCTTGATTGCAATAAATTGAGAAATATAGGTATTTACTTCAGTTATTGATTGCAATGACAGGACCAAATATTAACAACTTTTTTAGTTAAATGTATTTTTATAGGCTTTATGGAAACAGCTGTAATACACTTTTTGGAATAGCGTAAACTGTTTGATAGCCTAGGGTCATGTTTTTACACAGTTTAAAAAAAATTAGTAGAAGAAAATTTATCTTTGCACAGCATGCTTTTTGTTGTACATAGTAATTTTTTTTTATCTCCTTATATCAACCACTCCCCATTCCCCAATCACATAACTGTTTTCAGAATTTTAATATATTAAGTATATATTACAATTATTTCTTGGTGAAATTCAACTACAGAATAATTTTATTTGTGTTCAAGGCTGATACAGCAGATAAGATAGGTAGAAGTCCCTTGCATTATGCTGCCAATATCGGCTCTGAGGAGATGGTTAAGTCTCTAATCACTGCAGGAGCTGATGTCAATTGCCGTTATGAAGTTCATTCTTGGCCAAGAGTTGACAGCTCAGTTACTGCCTGTGGAGTTAATGGTGAATATCTGGAAACTAAGTTTTCTGGATATAAGGTAAAAGCAACAAATATCTTTCTCTTTCCTTTATTTTAAAATGTCTATGATTATTTATATTAAAACTATTTAATCTATATTAAGCTATATTAAAACTATTTACCAATGAATCTCGAAATAATTTCATATTCAACTTTCATAAGAAAGGATGGTTTTTAAAATTTTTTGCTGGCTGCCAGAGTATTTTTTAATTTATGAATTTTATACCAATATTATTTTAAGTAACCATTGGTTTGAACAGAGATAAATTTTGAGACAATGTCAATTCCTTTAAGAAAATGATCCTCAACCATTTCTATTCCTTTAATGGAGGTGCTTCAGTTTTAAAAAAAAGTTATATAATATTGATTTCAGTCATTTTTTTAAAATACAACTAGTACCATGTAATTCTATTTATGAGCATCATAGTCCTGTTTCTTGAAGATTATGGTGCACAGTTAAAATTTCAAAATAAAATTCAATATTTTTTAAAACTAAGTCAGTTCTAGAAAGTCTTATTAATGTCGAAAAAAAAAAATTTCAAAATTTGTACAGAAACTTCAGTTTAGCTTAGCTGCTTCATGCAGTGATTTTTATATTTTTGCAATGCTGGTGGCAAAATGGTCTATAAAATTTTAATCCGAAATACAGTCGGCTCTCGTCTATCTGGATAAATGTGGCAGTCAGCCATGCCGGTTAGCAAAATATCCGGATATGCCAGAGTTCAAGGTTAAGTGTTATTTTGCAAGATTGATGACCTTCCAACTTCAACAACATTGTAGCTACAGTATTTATATTAAAGAAATACAGTACTGTAATATCATATTCTAATTAAAATTGTAAACTAAGTAGAGACATCAAATTAAATACTGTATAACCTGTTGTTGAAATATACATCTTTACAGTCTATAACAAATGAAAATGGGATTAATAAAAATATGTACCGGTACTGTACTTTTGTAAATTAGTGTTACAACTTTATTAAAATTTCCTTACAAAATTACAAATCATAAAACAAATTTTTTACATGTAATGAACTCTAGAAGTAAAACAAATTAAATGAACATAAGTGTATGTAGAGATTATAAATGGAACACAAGTCAAAAGGTGTATTCAAATAAAATAATGTTTTGTTTTTGACTTATGGACTGGGAATTTTAAATGTAATTACATTTTGTATGAGTTCTGCTCACAGTCCAGTGCTTGTTTCTTTGTTTCTTAATATATATTTTAAATTTGTCATGTGTTTATACAAATGCAAAAGAGAAAAAAAATCTGTTTGATAATGCCTGAATGAAATAGGCAAAGCGATCGTCACCAAAAAAAAAAAAAAAACTATTAAGAAACAAGAACTGGACTATGAGCAGAACTCATACAAAAGTAACTACATTCAAATAAAAGTTAAGGCACAGCACAGTATTACTATACTAGACAGCTCTTAAACATGAAGTGGGATCTAATGTCACTAATACTGTACTGTAGTACAGTAAACAACGCTTCAGAATATGACATGATAATGAATAAGATTGCATGCGAAAAAGATGGTATCAAGCACCACATTATAAAGACGGAAACAGCTGTAAATAGCTGATGTTACACAATATTAATGTAATACCAACATAACATGCGTCATTCACAGTGCTTATGTACAGTAGTTATGTCTGGAACTTCAGATAGTTGTGCAATATTTAGTCACATTTTAAAATTTATTTATTTAATAATTTTTATTACTGTATTTCAATAACTAATAATTTTACAATACAGTAATTTTAATTAAATTTTTTGCAATTTGATGCGGATAAGATGGAGTCTGGATACCCGCGATCCGGACAGTCAAGAACCAACTATATACATTTTCTTGGTTTTTTTAAATCAAGCTGTGATGAAACAGAACATATATTATAAAACTATATTTGATGATTTTTTTATTCTAGCTACCATTGCCCGATTGTTGGGGGCGTACTCCACTACATGAAGCAGTTAAACGAGGCCATGTTGAATGTGTACAACTATTGGTAGACAATGGAGCCAATGTTAACTCAGAAGATGAAAAGGGCTTAACGCCGTTATTGCTAGCAGGAGCTGGTATATCAGCAGATGACAAATTAGCTATTACAAAGTGAGTAACTTTTGCATAATTACTTGAATATTTTGTTTCTATTTAATTTGTTAATGGATATTTGTCATGTCACTTGTTTTGTTAGTACAGTTGTAATATTAAACATTTTTGGGTTTAATGTCCGGTTGGTACCTTGTTTGGTAAGTGAAGTATAGCATGTATGACATAATTACTTATGTCATACAGGTGTCACTCGCATATCGGAATGAGGTATAGACGGACGGACAAGTTTCAAAAATTGTTTAATGCTGCAGAACGATGAGTGAGTATGTTGTATGAATGAAAAATATGATAAATAGTAAATTATAGGAATTAAATATTACCTTAGTATGTTTTTTATAAAAATATATAAAAAATGAAATCAGTCATAAAAATAATAATGTATTTAAATGTGAAAAGTCAGTGCAGTGATTTGAGCGCCAACAAGTTTGGTCATCAGTAGAAGAATTTTTGGTTGAGAAATTGTGATTGGCTGAATAAGAATATTGTGACCAATAAGAATCCTGGCGATCTGGAAGGGATCATTCCAAGTTTTTGGATTTTACTTGCTCTTCTTCTAGCGGCGAGTGAAGTCATTTTTGGCTCTCTCCCTGTTGACTGATTGAATTTCTCATTTGCCTGGTCAGAACTTTGCTTTGCATCGAGAGCGATAACCCGACATATGGATGATATCAAAAAAGACAGTTTTTATTTGAATTTCAGTAAATTCAGTTTTGGCGTTCCTGGTATAGGATGCCTACATTATATTTAACATTATAAGATATTCAGGTTCAATACTAAAGAACTCTGTAGATCAAAATTTAGTTCATATACCAGTAGAGACTCTGACAGTTTAGGATTCCTCCAACCAGGAGGCAGCATTTTGATCACATGACTTTAGGCCCCACCCCTGTAGCTACCCAAAGCTGTACCCTGCCCTGTAGCCATGACAATGTCGTTAGCCATCACCCCAGCCCAGACTTAGCCCAGGCCCTCACCACCACCCCTATCCAGGATTCTCTGTCACACACCTACCATCTTGTGACATCTTGACTTTTTTTTTTCCCCAGTGGGATTCAAACCGGATTTGAAGCCAGAGACTATACCGACTGAACTATCGTTTATAATATTACATGTCGTATTGTTTAGCGACTATATAAGCCGCTATGTTTGGAATATAGTTATCTGGAGATATATTATTTATAGTTACACTTTTATCAACTAGATTGCACCACCGTCATTTTTTAATGTTAATGTAATGTGTAATATATTTTTATAACGTGTATTATACTGTATAACAAGTTTATATAATTTATAGTTACACTTTTTGCTACTAGAGCGCACTACCAACATTTATACTTGTCACATTAGCATCGCCCCATCTATGTCAGAGCATGTGCTTATATATAAACAAATGTCTAGGTCAGTGTATATGCCCTCACCCCTCTCCTTCCCCTCCCCTCCCCTCCCCTCCCCTCCCCTCCCCCTTCCGGGTGAGGATTGAGGTTTTGTTGGGGCAATAATATGAAAATGTGTAGGGTGCTGTTTCAAAACCATTTTGATTGTGAATCAACCCGGTGGTTCGGCAAGTGTTCAGGGTTTGACCCCTGTAAAATGTGTCTCACTTTGTTAGTTCGCGAACGGACCTCAGACCTTCATCGTTGTGACAGGTACATTGAATAAAATCGAAAACCGTTCACTTCCAGTTTGACTTCCGGTGGGCCCAAAATGGCCACAGTCCTATGTTTGGTATCAAAATTTATATTTCATTTACGAGGAACATAATGGCGAAAGTACAGAGTGTGTATCTGTTACCGTTTTCTAATATCGTTGGTCCCCATATTGAAAAGTCGCTTTTTTATCTTGGACCAAACGAAATTGCTCGTGTCTACATATGGCAAGGAGAATCCCTCTACGTGCGATTAAAATATTTTTAAGTTCATATTTACACCAAAAGTGCCCTTGAAAAGCGGAAACAACAGTGTTTCTTCCAATTTTGATTAGCAACAATGAATTGCCGACGTCCTCAAATGAACAAAATGCATGCTCTTTTCCTTCAAAGTATACCTACTTCTAGTTCGGCTTCTGGTATGTCCGAAATGACATCAGGGTCGTGTTGGGTATCAAAATATATGTTTTCGGGTACAAGGAACACAATGGTGATGTTATTGCACCAATATCCATAATCTGTATTGAGATATGACTGTGTGTTTTTGTGCGAGTGTGTGTTTGTACATGTATGTAAGTGTGTGTGAGTATGTGGGTGTATGTTTGTGTGTGTATATGAATGTGTTGTGTGTGTTATTTCAAAGTCATAGCACCTTGAACCATCGTACTACCTTCAACAGAGACAGTCTTACATCCATCCACAAACCATACAACCGAATTTATTACAAAAATACGCCTTTTCTAACTGATTTCACAACCAAAATACAGCTTCTGCAACCAATTTTCCAACCCAAATACTCTGTCTACAACCGATTTTCCAACCCAAATACTCTGTCTACAACCAAAATACTGCTTTTGCAACCAATTTTCCAACCAAAAACCTGTTTCTGCATCCAATTTTCCAACCAAAATACTTTACCCACAACCAAAATTCCTGAGAGTTCTACAATTTGTGAACCTGACCAATCAGGAGCCATTATTTAATCACATGTTTTTGGCTATTCCCCTTTGAATAGGTGCGTAACCTAACCTAAACATAGTCTCAATCTTGCCCTCGACCCCCTACCCCATCTTCCACTCTCAACCCAGACCCATTCCCCCATGCTCCTTAACCTAACCTAACCTGAGAATGTGTAAGTAAGTCTGTGCTGTTATATAATGTATTAGACTATCACATGATCCGTGACTGTAACCTAACATATGACCAAAGTTGTGATCTAATATAAGATCTTAACCTAACCCGAGATCTGTGATTGAGTGTGTCCTGTATGAGTGTGTGTAAATGTTTATTAGGAATTGTGTTTGCCTTAGTGTTTATTCTTAGTATAATTTTATGTTAAGTTTAACTTCCTTTTGTTTAATTTCTGACTAGCTTTACTTTCTCTTTCAATTAGACCTTTTTCTCGAGGAGTGTCTATTTGAAAAGCTGTTTGCAAAATCTATATGAACAATGTGAAATATGAGCACTAATATTTCTATACAATATTAATTACACAACCTGGAAAGCACATAGGATTTAAATGTTATTAAAATAAAACACTTACACAGATATTAAAATATATTAAAATTTAATTAATTAAAATAAAAAATTTACAATTAACTCTGTTTAACTTTTCAAATGTCCTATTTCTTCACGAAGCTATAACATGTCTTCTTATAAATTCGTAAATATTGTTTTAAAATCTTCTGAGTTCAATATTTGTTCGACAAAAAATTTCTAAGTCGTTATATTTTGAGCATAGTTGAGTAGCAGAATTATGACCAACTTGGTCCGCTGTAGAAGCCAGAAATTGACCTACTAGGTCAGATGATGAAGTCAGAATTTGACCTACTAGGTCCAATGATGGAGTCAGAATAATTTAATTTTCCACAATCTCAACGAAGTAACCTCAGTTCTTCTAAAATTGTCACATTCCCTCTAATTTTCCCTTTTTCCTATTAATATTTTTCCCATTGTTTTGATTAGTTTTCAACCCTTTCTTCACAGTAGGATGATGTACTAAACTTCTTTCATCAATTAGTCGATCTATTTTTTCCAAACTATTTCCTAATTACCCCTTTCGATTTGTATTTTATTTTGGTATGCCTTGTCTGGTGTTGGCAAAACTTCCCCCTCCTAACAGTGAAGTGGGGACGATTGATCATCTCGTTTCATGTTCGTACTTGTCGTTCAAGTTTTTTTAACAATTTTCTTCTAATTTGCCATAACTCTGTTTTGGTTGTGAATTTGGAAATTCTGAAGGTATCCTTTTTTTCCTCTTTCCTTGTAGGTTGAATTAAAATTTGAACGGTGTTTATCGAAATATAACTTTTCGAGTTTGAATTTTTTCATAATTTTCAGATGACCAACTTTTGATCCTTTCGAGATTTCAATGATTTTTCTTCAGTTACTTTTTGCCCTTGTCCTGAAATGAAAGAATCCTCTTGGTTTACCCTTGTATGTAGTCCTTTTATTTAAGACGTTATGCAACCTTCAAGTTTCGAGTTTTGGTGTATGGTTTCTTGGTGTTAGAAAACTCCTCAGTTTAATAAATACATGTTTCTCATGATTCAATTTTACAATATTACCTCTCGTTAATCTAACTGTATCATACAATTTATCTTTTTAACTTTTAAAATGCTAACTTTTGATTTACCAAATTAACCCTTTCTTATTTTATTTCTCATCATCAGTCTGGCCGATTTTGACCAAACTTGCCAAGAGTGTTTCCCTTTATGCCCTTTATCAATTTTTTTTTTACTATCCTCGACAATTTCTTACATTTTCTTATATTTGAGAAAAAACGTCTCAAGAGTGATATTTGACGGCGTTTTTCTCAAAGAAATCTTTACCAATGTAAATTTTTATTTTGCAAAATGAATTTATCGCTACTAAGTTATATTATACCATGTTGGGTTTTTGGAATTTCTTATTTTTTTATTTTTGGTTTTTTCATCTCTTGGTTTTTTAACTCTAACTTTTAAATTAACAATAATACTAAAAATTTTTTAATACAGTTAACTATATTTAGGTTATCTTAACAATTTAAAATTAGTAAAAAAATTAATTTTACTGTTATCTTATTTAGTCGAATGATTCATCTCTCCTGTACGGACAGGTCAGTTAACTAGCAAGTCAAGTCGGTCTAGGTGGTTCCAGATGACTTATCATTGAACACTCTCACTCTTGAATAGAATTGTATAGGCTTGGTCAACCTGTCGATACTGGATATTTTAACTTGATAAAAAACATATCTTTATAAAATCTTCCAATGTCTTTAGCGGTAACACAATCGCTAGTTTTGACAGACAATTTATCATTGTCAGTATATATTTGTAGCCTTGATTTTACTTAGCATACAGAATCATTTTTACCAGATTGGCTTGACAAACGTCATTTACTCCTTTAAACATCACCTGTGGTGTTTTGAAATTTTGACGTGCAGGCTTGTGGAGCTCCGCTGCAATGGCATGCCTTACTTCCATTGTTCATAGATGTGTTTACGTTTTCTCCAGTAGGCCTACTATTTATTTCCCAAAGATACTCTAGTAGACGTAACCTCAAAATTATTGTTACTCTTTCCTGCCACACTGTTGCATAGGAAAAATCCATCAAAAATAGTCCAAAAAAACGGAAGAGACGTCCTAAACTTTATGAAAAGCTACGTATCCTGATTTATTTGTTTTAAAGTTGAGACTAGTAAATGTAAATCCCATCATCACTAGTCCTTTCTTTTTTCCTCTTGTTCACCAAACATTCAAAGCCTTTTTTTATCCGTTCAATTTTCTCCACACCGTCTGGTGTTGCAATAAATTTAAATTGAGTTTTAGTTCTAAGAATATGAAATTTTCTCACCTCCCTACTTTGGGAAGAAACCGTGTAAATCGGCTTCATACTCGTAGCACTCTCAATTTTTCCCACAGAAGTAATAAATATTCTGCAATATTCTTATAATATATTAACAGTGGTAGGAGAGGTGGAAGTAAAGACAGGTCTATACATGCAAAAACAATATAGTGATGTTGCAAGTGGGTGCAATTTACACTAGCAAAAACAAGATGGCAGACAGTAGAGACACAAGTTAGTCCTTTAAGACCTAGTACGTCTAACATACATACCTCAAAAAAACAAAATCATTTCAGTTGGAAAATTGGTTGCAAAACAGTATTTCGGTAGTAGACAGAATATTTTGGCTGGAAAATCGTTTGCAGAAGCAGTATTTACAATTGGTTCCAGAAGTAGTATTTTGGTCGAGAAATCAGTTGGAAAAGCAGTACATTAGTCGGAAATTCAGTTGCACGGTTCGCGGATGGATGTAATACTGTATCTGTCAACACACACACACACACACACACACACACACACACACACACACACACACACACACACACACACACACACACACACACACACACACACACACACACACACACACACACACACAAACATATGCACACACACTCACACAAAACCCTGTATTGAGGTCATATATCGATGCGGGTAACAATAACATCACCATTGTGTTCCCTGTACCTGAAAACATATATTTTTATACCCAACACGACCCTGATGTCATTTCGGACATACCAGAAGTCGAACCGGAAGTAGATTTATTTTGACGGAAGATACCATTTTCTACGTTTGAGGACGTCGGCAAATCATTGATTGTAATTGAAATCGGAAGAAACACCATCGTTTCCGCTCTTCAAGGCCACTTCCGTTGTAAACATGGACTCAAAAATATTTTAGTTCAACGTAGAGGGATTTCTCCTCGACATATGTAGACACGAGCGATTTCATATGATGTAAGTAATTATGTCATACACGCTACATCTCATTTACTGAACAAGGTACAAATCAAATATCAAACTCATAATATGTGAAATTTTACAAAGCCCCCTAAAACAGGATGTGACAATTAGAACAACCAATTGCACAAATTGTTTCATCATCAACTTTCAATCATTTTTCTATTCAGTCTCTCTGGCTTATTTAATAACTATATAACAATTTTATCTTAAACCTAAACATCTTAAACTTAACAACAATAATTTACCGAGGGTATTCTAAGGTGAGTGTGTTTATCCCACGAACACTCAATGTTAATTTTATTCGTTTGTTTAAAAATTAATAAATAATATTATTTTTAAACAAAACCTAATTTATAAGACATCATTTTTCTCAGAAAGATGCATAGAATTCATTTATGTAATTTTTTTTTTTTTATTGCGACAGGATGATTCTAAGTGGGCGAAATGTTGAATTGCAAAATACGTGTTTCTGGTCGATGAACGACCGACGGATGGGTCGTTGTGGGTCGTTCGACGTGTGGAGGGATTTATAGCCCTCTTGAAATACATCTCTAATTAGAATTTACTAAGACTGACAGGTATTTAAACAAAATTCTTTACGTAATCTTTTAGTTTACTTATTTTTTATATTTTTTTGTAGATACAATGATTTCCTAGTCGCTAATTGGATAATTACTTTTCAATGAACCTTTTTATTCTTCGCCTATATATCTCGTCGCCGTAGTATGTTTCGTAGAATATATTTAATAACATATATTATATTATAGTCGTATTATTTTAATCGGCATACATGTATTTTTTTTTCCGTTCTGGGCTGTGAAAGCCTCCTTCAGAGGCCTCACCGGCGTCGACCTAGCGATCTTTTGCCGCCCCAATTTCCTTCCTACACCCATTCAGTAATACCCGTCATCCTTATGAAGGAACAGATACTACCGATAGGGTTGTCTAGGATGGTTTCCATCTCTTTCCCCGGAGGGCCTAGAGAGTATAGCCTGGCTCGTCCTAACGCCTCACACTCTAAAAGAATGTGTTCTGCGGACTCTTCAGCCAAACCACATTTCCTGCAAGTATTATCTGCAGCAATCCCTATCCTGTGTAGGTGTTTTTTGAGGTGACAGTGGCTCGTTAAGAGCCCAACCACCCACCTCATGTTATCCCTTCTGAGAGAGATGATTTGTTCAGCATGTTTCTTGCTTGGTCTAAATAACCTTTTAGCAAGTCTACTAGTGGTTGAATTCGTCCAGGCCCTGTTCATCCCCACCTGTATCCACGTATCAACCGCTGCCCTGGCATGTCCATAGGAGATCCCGAACACCGGTTCCGGGCCCACGAAAGGGGATTCTGAACCTGACCTGGCTAATTCATCTGCTCTCTCATTACCATCAATACCTGAGTGGCCAGGAACCATACATGTATTTAATCGTAGAATAGTATAATCGTTGCCGTAGTATATCTCATCGTAGAATAATTTTTGTTTTATTAATCGTCATATTATATCGTAGAATTATTTTATTATAAATAATTACACAATAGAACACAATTGTTGCAGGCTCATTCTTTACTGCATCTACTATATCAATATTCAATCTGTTTTCCAATGCTATTGCTAAAAGAGTATAGTCGAAGAACGTCATGTAGTTGTTTATCATAGTTGTTAGAATTGTTTATCACAGTTGCTAGCTGTGTTTATAAACTCAAGCTTATCACGCTGTTATTTCCTGCCATGAATTAAAGAAAGGATCTATAGCTCAGTTATTTATCGCAGATGCAGACTTATTTAGACCAATAATCAACTCTTTATTTTCTTATCTAGGTGCCACACCATTACTGCAAGCATACTCTATCAATAAACTGTCTATCAATTTCTTGCCGTATCACCCAAGACTAAAAGAGAATCAATGGATTCCTTGAGGAATCTCATAATTTCCATGCTTTGAATTTATCCCTTTTAAAGTACACTTATTCTCATACAATCATTCTCATACGACCTATCTATATTGAAATGACATACACAATGGTATACTATACTTTTTTTTTTTAACTTATATTTTTCAAATGACTAAATTATATGCATGATTATTTTGTATAATTTTTTGATGTACTTATTTTTATGATCCTTTATTAAACCTATATCTTTACATATTTTTTATTTAAACGCATGATTTTTTAATATATTTTTTGATGTACTTATTTTTATGATCCTTTATTTAACCCTAGATTCGACCACGTACATTATGTTTTGTTTCTGACTGTACTTGTTTATGCCTTAAAACCCCTCCCCCTAGCAGTATCTTCCTCTCTCCTCCTCACCTACAAGTGGGCCACTTGCTTTTCAATGTTAGTCATCAATGTGACGGAGTGAGATAGGTATATTTTGCAGCCTGGTCTAATGTCCCGTGTGCGAGTAGTTACGTAACCTTTATACCCGGTCTAAAGTTCCGTGCGGGACTAAATAACGTTGTTTTTAAAGTTATCATGAGGATATTGTAAATTGTGTTTTTAAACATTATTTTTTTATAAAATTGATCATATTAGTGAACAACGTATTCGTGATTTGTTATTGGAACCCATATCAGAAAATAATGAGCCATCAGCTAACAATAGTGATGATGGAAAAGAATATGAAGAATATGCTAGTGAACACAATACAGATACGGAGCAAACTGTTGATGAAGATGATATGGATGTTGAAGAGCAGGTTCAGTCGGTGCAACGAATACCAGTCAGTGCAACAGATACAGCAGGTACAAATACAAATTTTATCTTGGGGAAAGATAATGAAACAAAATGGTACTGTTGCAACCCAACTCAAGCTGTGAAGCAACCACCACATAACATCCTAAGGATACATTTACCAGGTGTTCGGGGACCTGCAAGAAATTGCTCAGAAATATTGGAGTGCTGAAAGTTATTTTCTACAAATGATATTTTGAATGACATTGTCAGGTATACCAATATTCAGATACAAAATATTAGGGTTAATTTTGACCGAGAGCGAGATGCCAAGGATACAAATCTTCCAGAAATACAAACATTGTGTGGGCTTTTGTATATGGCAGGCGGTTTCAAATTATCGCATACGAATTTAGATGATTTCTACAAAACAGATTTCACGGGTATGGAATTTCTTAGAACTGCAATGGGTATTAATAGGCTCAGATTTCTCTTGAGCTCCATACGATTCGATGTCAAAAACACAAGGATTGAGTGACGCCGTTTGGACAAGTTAGCGCCAATTCGTGACTTCTTTCAACAGTTCAACAATAACTGCAAACAGCATTATTCTATTGGAGAACATGCAACTGTGGACGAAATGTTGCAGCCATTTCATGGACAATGTCCATTCCGGCAATTTATGAAATCAAAACCGGCAAAATATGGCATCAAGGTGTACTGTTTAGCAGATGCCAGAACATTTTACGCCTGCAATATGGAAGTTTATTGCGGAAAGCAGCCTGAAGGGCCGTACCAATTCAATAATACTGCAAAAGATGTGGTTTTGAGAGCTATTGAGCAGATTTCAGGGTCAGGAAGAGGAGTTAGTTGATAATGTTTTTGCTCAGTACCTTTTGCTCACGTACTGGCAAAAGACCATAAATTATCTCTTACAGGAACTTTACGCAAAAACAAAAAAGAAATTCCTGCTCTCTCGGTTTACAAAGAACACAAAGAAAGGGAGCTCCACAGCAGTGTATTTGTTTATGGGGAATTGGCTACTCTTCTGTCATATAAATCAAAACCTAAGAAAGTAGTTTTACTTCTGTCAACACTGCACCGCTCAGATGCTATTGACGAATAAACTGGAGATCTACTGAAACCAGAAATGTTAACGCATTACAACAATACTAAGGGAGGTGTTGGTCATCAAGATCTTAAAAAATGGAAGAAACAAAATAAAATAAGTACCCCTAGGGCCTTGAATACTCTAATAGCATTATGGTCGGAAAAGAACAAGAGATGGCCTAAAGAGATCAGATACGAAAGACGAAACAGAGGGATTAAACTCAAGACTATATGAAAAATGTATAAATCCAGGTAGGGTCCATCGGGATTCCCATGCCCATACTCACTATATGAGCTCCTGAGGGTCAAATCAATCAAAATACATAAATTAAATTTTATATAATTCAACATTTTGACGAGTCTGTTGATATATGTTCATTATTGGATTATTAACAATAACTCCTGAATTTTTCAAAATAGAGCATTTTTTAAATTTTTGCCATTATATTTTGGCGCTCTAAGGGCACTCTATGTTGAGTTAAATTTGACCAAAGTCATTAAAAGCTAATTGTGTGTTTAGTCATAACAAGGTATACGTCAGGCATTTCATAAAAATGCAAATTTTTAATCTCAAGATTAACAAAAAAGAGTTTTCATGGAAATTTTATCATCAATATTTGTATTGCAATACTTTCTTTATATTTAAATAATAAAAAACTTTACTATGGAGGCATAGTTAGAATCATATCTTCTCTCTTCCGCTTTCTCAAAACAAAATACATTTTTTAAACATGTTACAAAAAACAAATCGCATGACAGAAAAATAATAATTTAACAATTTTCTTCTATCATAACAATACATAATAATAAAACTTCTTGTATATACATATCTCTTATGAAAATAATAATAACAATCAATATTAGTAATAAATTATAAAACAATGTTATTTATAAATATAATAAAAGTTTATAATAAAAGTTAAAACACAATCAAACTTTCAAACAGACACACACGTTCAGTTAAATATCAAAATTGTCTGATGACCAGAAACTACTCAATGTGACTGGAAAACCAAAAACATAAAGCCTTTTTGAACTGAGTACAATCTTTGATGCTTTTAATATATTTTGTTGTTTAAACCATTTTACTATGTATGGTAAGAAACTAAAATGTTATATATTGTACAGCTAGACTGAAGTAATTAATGTACTTTTAACAGGTATCAACAAATTGTTGATATTCTTATCACACATGGAAGCCAGGTAAACGTGAAAACACCAGATATCAACAGTTCTCCTCTATTCCATGCTGTAGCATTAGGATCTGTTCATTCCACTATCAGTTTATTGAGTGCTGGAGCAAGTTTACAATGTAAATTGAAAAATAGAAAGACAAGAGTAGAAACCATTCTTCATATTGCTGCATCTACAGGCTGTAGTGAAATCATACAACTGTTACTTTCACATGGAGCTTTTAAGTTTATTAATTGTCCAAATAAAGTAAGTGTATCTCATGACTTTATAACTGTAGTTTACATTATACTTCACTGTTTCAGAAAAGAGTAAACCAAGAGCTCTAGTGTCATATGGAATGTAGTTTTAAAAACTCACAAGAGCTTATAAATGAAAAAGAATGTGTATAAATAATACTTTATAGTAATTATTATACAGGGTGTCTTTTAAAGGTGAGGCCAAACTCCGGAAAGTGATTCTACATAAGATACTGATGAAAAAATGTCCAGTGAACGTAGATCCGGAAATGCTTTGTTTTCCAGTTATCCGCCATTTTATATATTTTATTACAAAACACTTATATAATATTTTTGGAATTCGAAAATATATTGAACTCAAATTTTGTATACATGTTTGCTATAAAACCTTTTCCCTGTACAAAAAACCAGAATGTTTTTTCTTATATTTTCAAAATGGTGGCTGTTAAAAACTTTAATGTCAAATATCTCTAAAACTGCTAACTTTACAAAATACAAAACAAAAAAGTTACTTCTTTAATGACAAAATAAACGTTTTTTTTTTCTTTTTTTTGTATCTCAAAAGATAACCGAGTTATCAACTAAAAATAAAAATTTTATTTCATGGTAGTTGTCTACCATAATACTACCCATTAAAACAACAGCTGTTTTAAGTTGCTAAAATTGTTACATCTGTTAGCTACAATGTTGTTCTTTCCTTTGAAAAATAAACAGTTAATGTACTACTAATCCTAATGAATTAGTGTGTTCTTAATTGTGAAATTATTTCAAAAATTGAAAGTTGTCATTAATTGTGTTAGTTAACATTAAATATGAATAAAAATTACACAAATAATGAATTTCCTGATATGCATTTTACATATGGTCAAGTCAATGGAAATGCCAGGGAGGCAAAATAGCTTTACCAAGAAAACTATCCTAACCACCGTAAGCCAGATAGAAAATTATTTACACATCTTCATGCTCGTTTATCTGAAATTGGAAAATTAGAAGCCGTCATGATTGGTAATGGTAGACCTAAGACAGTTTCAACACCAGAGGTAGAAGAAAGGGTGTTGAACAATTTTCCACATAATCCAGAGTTATCTTGTAGAAGAGTTGCTATGTAATACAACATATCTTGTACAACAGTATGGAATATTTTACATTATTGTTTCTGTACCATCAGCAACGTGTACAAGCTCTACTACCAGGTAATAAACAACATAGGATTGCATTCAGTCAATAGTAAATTAACAAGTGTGCCAAAAACCCACTTTTTCCTTTTGTGGGGGACTTATTTTTGAAGCTCCGTTGGCCTCTGGCACTTCGGCTATAAGCTTATTGTGCTCTCCTTTTTGTTCACCGTGCACTGACCCCAGTGCCTCTGACAAGCTATAGGATTTTGTGTATGGTATTTTTATCAAAATTTATCTCTGGTTGCTGACGTCTAAAGATTCTCCTTCTTTTGGACTCCAGGACCTCACAATCAAACATAATATATACTGCGGTCTCAGGTACTAGACCGCAAAGACGACAGTTAAGTGAGACTAAACTTGTAGTTGTCTGTCATACTGAACTAGCTCCTTTGTCAGCATAGGATCTGGTCCCAAGAAAAGATGCTTTCCTAATCTCTGGCTAGGAAATTGTCTCCATCGTTTGATGTGCTCTTCCTTAGTAAATTTTTTGACCGCTCTTTTTGCCGTTGAATGACTATCCCACAAGCTGGTTCTGGTACCACAAAGCAGACAGCGGCCCTTCTTTTGTCAATAGATCCACCCTCTCATTACCCTCGATCCCACAATGCCCAGGTACCCATCGCAAGTGTACCATATTGACAGTTGACAGGACACATAGGGATTGGACAGAGTCCCATACCAAAATGGATGAGGCTTCTATGGAGCTGAGGGCTTTGATTGCCATTTGGCTATCTGAAGAATTAGAATGTCCTTACCTTTAAGGCCCTTTTCTAATCCTCGAATGCTGTGATTGCACAAATCTCAACTTGGAATACTGTACAATACCTAGGCTAGCTTCGAAAGTTGCACCAGTGGTTTGACAGTATCATGTCATGTACTGTCTGATGATCACGAAAATTAACGCAAAGTATGAGGGAACTACACATGCGCTGATCGTATTTAGACTACTAGACTAGTCTTTAACCATTACCGTACTAAACGGTTAGAAAATATCAGGTAGGGATTTTCCACAGTTGTGAGTGGTTAAGCGTAAGCGTAGGCTTTGTATGATATCAGTGTAGATAGTTATTAAAGTTATTTTAAGTGTTAAAGTGTTTATTTAACATAGGGTGATATATTATTGAATACAGCACCGGTAAGTTAACACTTTGAAGCCTAACTCTCTAACGCGCTGCTTTCCTACTGTGCCTGGGGGTTTTGGACATGTTTTTAAAAAATTGTGGTATTTGTTATATTTATCATATATGACTTATTATATATCATTTTAAACCTAAAGATATTACCTTTTTAAATATATATATACATGTAAATAGATATTTTACTCACAGTCAACACTCCTTAGTCTTGAAAAAGGGTAAAATACACACACAAACAAAAATAGCTACACAGCACTTCACTAAACATAATTGGCCTTTGTATGATACAGTTTGAAACATTCAGGTATACGAAGGGGTACTGAACATTCTGGGCACTACCATAACTCAAAAAGTATTTAGTATTTAAGAAAAACAACAAACAAACATAACGAATCTTGATTACTAACTTTGAACTAAACAAATGTCTGCTACGTTCCTCGTAGACGTGTTACTTTGCCTATAGCATCAGCTTATAATATTTATATTTAGTCCATATCAACAGCACAGACCATTCGAAAATCAAAGACATGCAAAGATAAATAACCAATTAGCTAAGCAAAAGTGCCGAAACCCGATTATATGCTGACATCGCGATCGTATAGAATTATTTAGCGCAGCCCGATGTATACTCGGGCTTCGGCAGCGAGCGCCGCCACACTGCCCGACCTATACTCGGGCTTAGGCTTCAAAGTGTTAATTTTATTTAGTTTATAACATGCCTAGGATTAATAAAAAAGGGAAAGTCATTCATAGTGAAGCACCACATATAATTAGTGAAGTAATTAAAGTTTGCAACGAAGAAGCTAAAAATAATCAACTGTCAATTTTACTAGCTAAAGCTACTGAAAGGGCTGCTAATTATACAAAAGAATCAAAACATACCATAACAAATATTAGAAAAGAAAGACAAAAGACAAAAGGGTCGGCGTAGGAGCCTATGAAAAAAAGTTACAATCTGATACAATGACTGGCACAGATTTTAGGCCTTCATAATGATCATAAACATTCTGTCACAAGTGAAATGTTCCTTAGAAATCTTTTATTTTTCCAAATAATATGCTTCATGGTGGTGAGATTCAAACAAAACGTCTGACCTATTTATAATTTGAAAAACGCCATCCCCAAAGATAATCACGAGGGTTAATAAAAGTAGACATCTCTACTTCTGTATGTAATGATTATGAGCTGAAAAAACATTTCCTAACAAAACAAACTCTCACACATCACAATCATACCATCTTATTTTATACTACTTATCCCTTTTTTTCTCCCTTATTTTTATTATTATTTGTCCCTTATAAAACATTCCCTTATTTTCTGAGAGCCTACTTCTAATTCCTATATTTTTAAAAAAAGCTCTCTCTTAATTATGTTTATAATTAATTTATTATTGTGTAGTACTTTTTATTTATTTACTGACACCCTTTTTAAACTTTTATGTCACTCCTTACCAAGATGAGCTTAATCATTTATATTTATGTTTAAACAATTACTCGATAAACCTTGGTTTTATTACCTTAATTGATGTTACTTTTGGTATCACTCAATAATTAGAATATTTATTATCATTATTAATTGCAATTTATATATATATATATATATATATATATATATCTTTCTTTTAGACAAAAATAGATCCAAAAAATGGGTTTCATTCTGATTTGTTTCTGTGATGTGTTTGATATCAATGTAGATGAGAACTTACAAGAACTGAGACTCATTGTTCCGGCCCAAAGACATTTGCAAACCAGAGGTAACGATTATAAAAATCGTTCTCAGACTATTAAAAAAATTTAAAAAAATAATCTTCTATGGCTTAACAATGACATCCAAATATTGGAGTAACAAGCAGGTGAAAAATTGTAACTTCTGCCATTATTGTTTCTTAATAACTTATGTAAGTCGATAACTTTTCTTATTTTATTTTGTTATTATTATATCAATGATAACGTTGTATACTTTATATAAAATTATATGCGACAACTATCCAATCCTCTCTAACATAATAATGAAAATTACTTAAAATTTTTTTAATATGTTTAGTATTGGTGTATGTCATGTTAGTTTATAAATCAAATTTTACTTGTCATTACCTGACATTAGACTTGTTGCTCCCACTTTTTGTATATAGGCCCTTCCATAAGTCCTGTTGCATGTGTAAGTTAAAGGAGAAAATTATATGAGAAAGTTTAGAACATTGTGAAATTATTCTTTGTGAGATTACATAGAAAAGAAAGAGAAACAAAATTAAAGTGTAATACTTATCTTCTGAGAATTATAAAGAGTCTTATCTTCTGATTGCTCATTGACCTTACTAGGTTCTAAAGTATGATTTCTAATTCTAGGTTTTGTATGACAACACTTATATATTGGGTCTATTAAACATTTACATTACCCATATAAACAATAGCCTATTGTTAAAAATATTGTTATTGTGATTTCATATAAGCCCCAAGATATATACTTATCATTTGAAAATTCCAATTTTTGCTTTTTGCAGCAATGAGGAAAATAGAGAAGAAAAAGTACAAGGTTTGTCGAATATCTTTAAGTCACATTACTTTCACTATAATCCTATAGCAACCATAATTTCGTTGAGTTACAAATTCCTATTTGAATGCCCAGCAAATCAATTGTTATATAACATATTACACATTATTATATTTTGTAACTTACACTGACAACCATGGCCATGAAGCTTCCACATTTATTTATATTCATAGGTCTAAATAATCCTAAAAACATTTACCAATCAACGGATTGTTTATTCAAGTATTACCAAACAAACTTGCAAAGTATTTTTCCTATTAGAATATTGTACTGTGAAATTGTCTCAACTCAACGTACTTACAACAGCTTTTGCTTACTACATGCAACATTATCACAGGTTTATATGCAAATTAGTCTTCCTGTGTTCTTGACCTTAGTTTAATGCCCATACAAATTAGCATTCCTTGAAGCAATATTTATACTTAATAATAACCACTAATCTTACTATCGATATTGCATTTACCCATTAACTGCCAATTGTTGAAATTTACACTATGAAAATACAGTTCATTTCGTGTTTCCATAAATCTGTCACATTTACTAATTTTATATACAGTGTCCCATCCTATTAGGTCTCGTGCTATATTTAAAATTAACTAATTATGGGCAATTATGTATTTATGACATAATGAAAACTATTGTTGACCCAATTTCTAAATAGTTACTTAGGTATTTTACGGAATACCCTAACCCTAAATCACTGAAGCATCCCACAGCATTTTAGGTTTATCGATGTACTGTGTTCTTCTTTGGCTACATACCTGGCTTCAGGTTTAACAAGTTAATAAAGCTATTAACTTAAATACTATTAACATTTTATAAAAAAATGTATCTACTATCATCATTAATAATTATTTTTATATAGTTATAAGTATATTTCAATCATTAAGCCTCTCAATCATTTCCACTCTCTAAAATATTTATTATTATTAAAGGTAAACACTGACATAAGATTGTTATACTAATTAAAAAATTTTATCAAGTTATCAAATTTCTTAATATGAACTTAAAATTGAACTTGTTAAATCAAAACTGTACCAATAACTTAAATTTTAATTTATTGATATTTAAATTTCTAATTTTGTCCTAAATGGGATAATTTATTTTTCAATTAAAGTTTCATAAAGTTTGTTTATTTTTCAGGTATTATCTTTGGAATATCTTCTATATTATATTATAAATTCAGAGTAAATTCACAAATCTTATCAATAAACCAAGTAAAATATTATATTGTAGAACTACTTTCCCTTATCGTCAAAGGATTACAAATTACATCTCGCATCGTCATAGAATTATTACTATATTATAATAATAATATCATCGTAAAATTATATTATTTATTATAAACATTGAAGAATCATTATTACATCATATATCATTGTAGAACTATATTATTAGAAACGTCATAGAATCATTATTATATATCATCGTAGAATTATATTATTATAAATGTCAAAGAATTCAGTTGTTTTATTAACTCAATTTTAGCATTTAGATATCACTATTGATTAAATTTTAGCAGTGAACATGTTAATCAGTAGAGAGAATCTGATGTACTACTAGGTAATACCAAAGAACATTTTCCAACATAAGCCTGTGTCTCCTATCCATACAAAATCTAAACAATTTATGTACATAATAATCTATAGTCTTTTAAATTAAATAATTTATTTAAATAACAGACTTACCCGGTTTGAATTTTTACAAATACGAAGATTTTTACAGATAAAACTTATTTTTAGTAGTTTTAAATCCTAATAATTATTTTTCAACAAAGTTGGTTACAGAATTAAACATGTGAAGAGTACATAATGTAGTATATATAACTTAGTTTTAAAATAAACACGTTTGTGCTGCTTGAATACTTAACAAATTTTTCACAGAAGTATTGCATCAAATTAGACTATACATTTGATAGGTTTTAAAGGACAGAGTTTTTTAAAAAATAGTCTATTCGCAAGTTTTAAAAAGACACGGTTTTTAACAAAAGTCTTTTTACAAAATACACAAAAAATACCTATTTATATTCACATATTGTGACTATGAAATTCACAAAGATTGCATTGATGCAGATTTCAGTTTTTTAAAGAAATTAATGTCAAAGTTTTCTCAAAGCATAGACCCTGATGGATGGACTTTGCCGTTAGAATGTTTTCTAAGGAATCATCACTTAAATTTGATCTAAATTGTCAGTGTTTTAGTCACCTTACTAAATATACCTTCACATTCAGCATTACTATATAGAATAATTATAATATTCAACATTACTAACAAAATATTTTTAATTCAACTATATTATCAGCACTCTTAATTTTACTAACTAAACCTCATTTTGTGTCAATTTTTTCATCAGTTAATATGGTGATAAAATAATCTAATTGTAAGTTTCAGAATTCAGACTGCAGTGTATCTTTTGCTGAAAGTTTATCTTCTCCATAAAAAAAAAACAAACTTTGAAAGGATGAATTAGTAATTGATGAAAGTCTTACAACTATGGCATGAAAGAAAATGTCATTATTAATTGAAAATTTGTAAACAAGTAGTTACATACTTTAATTAAGTAATTACAAACAGAATCACATGTTTTTCTGTACTGTTAACCAGTTTTAGTGCTTCAACAGCCTTACTTCCTATAAATAAATCATTATCTGATTTCTGCTTTCCTTTTAATTTCACTGATTTCTGATGGGACACTGTATATAAAATTAGTAAATGTGACAGATTTATGGAAACACGAAATGAACTATATTTTCATAGTGTAAATTTCAACAATTGGCAGTTAATGGGTAAATGCAATATCGATAGTAAGATTAGTGGTTATTATTAAGTATAAATATTGCTTCAAGGAATGCTAATTTGTATGGGCAGTAAACTAAGGTCAAGAACACAGGAAGACTAATTTGCATATAAACCTGCAATAATGTTGCATGTAGTGAGCAAAAGCTGTTGTAAGTAAGTTGAGTTGAGACAATTTCACAGTACAATATTCTAATAGGAAAAATACTTTGCAAGTTTGTTTGGTAATACTCGAATAAACAATCCGTTGATTAGTAAATGTTTTTAGGATTATTTAGACCGATGAATATAAATAAATGTGGAAGCTTCATGGCCATGGTTGTCAGTGTAAGTTACAAAATATAATAATGTGTAGTACGTTATTTAAATCATTATCTGATTTCTGCTTTCCTTTTGAATGATATTCAACTTTAAATATAGACAACGCTGACATAATGGCGGAAGGTTTAACAAATTTAGATAACACGTTCTTAAATAAATCTTTTAAAATAGAATGGAGTAGATGAATTTATAGTTATCTAGAGCACAATATAGTATTTGATGTTTCAAAAATTGGCAGAATAAATTGAAGAAAGAAGCAAACAGAACTATTTAATTTAGATGACAGGAACATAAATAACCTCTCTTCTTGAGACAAATTTAAACTAGGCCTACTACTTGAGGAAGCACTTTTAATGATTTGTGTTTTGTTAACTTCTATGCTTTGGTTTAGGAAAAAATTTTTATTTTTTTTCCAGTCGCTTGGTTTTGTGGCTGCTTTAAATGTATATTTTATAACTGTCTAAATAGCTTTAATGGGAAGGTGGTTTTGATTTATTAACTTCTTCTTTTTAAAAAAACTAGTAAGAAGGGCCCAATGTTCCAGGACACTACTCAAACATTTGGCTAGTGATAACCAGCGAGTAGAAACATGTTTAATTTTTTTTTTAACATCACTATCATGCGATTTTTGGAAACGAATTAAACTCTTGTTCCTTTTAGAATTCTTTTGAAGATACTAATAAATGTCTATAATAAAATCTTCTGGTTTAACCAATAAAGGAACAGCTTCCATTTCAGCCACTAAATCTATTAAATGGTATGAACAACCTATTACAATATAATTTTCAATTACATCTTTTTAAAACTTAGCTACACCACTTTTTGCGTCTATAATTATTGGAGCATTACGAGCGCTAAACACAATGCAGTTGTCCAAGAGGACATTTTCAATTTTCAGAAATTCTAAGTCCTGTAGCACCACTATTAAGATTAGGCACAGACAATAAACCATATTTAATTTGCAAGTCCTCTATGTCACAATAAGTAACTACAATGGGGTAACTTTTTGCGGGATTCTGGTTGCTAGTGTCAATAGAAATACAAAATGGCATTTTTTAAATCATACTTAATATTGTATCAACATTTTAAAATAATATTCCCTGAATTATAACAGTTGTTAAAGCACAAGCATATTTTTTAGCAATTTCGCTATCATGAAACATTTTGTGAAAAAGTACACTCGCATGATTAGAACTACTAAAAGGAATATTATGTTCTAAGAGAAAATGCATAAAGTAGAATTCTGCTTTTATAACATTGTATTTTTTCTTTCTTACACTGAAATTAAGTTTCGTATTTTTCTCAATGAAATTAACACAAGACTAGTGTTTTTCCATATCAATTGTAAATATTAAATTAACTGGGGTAATCTTCTAATTTGTAATACCTAAAAAAGGTTAATTTGAATTAAATATTTACTATAGCGGGAAATCGAATAGAGGGGAATGCAATGTGAGTCAAAAACATGACTAATGATTCTCAATGTTAAAATAAAGTAAACTCATAATAGAATAGATTCCCAAACACAAATAAATAATAATGTATAGATTTTAAGGTAATTTAGTTATAAGAAATTTAATAAATTGTGTGTTTTGTAAATAATTAGTCAAAAGGCCTAGTTAGTGATTCGCGTAGTATTTGAACAGTGCATTAAGTCAGCTGCGAGAGGTTTTATCACGAAGTCAGCGGGAAATGAAAAGACAATCCTTTAAGCAGGCTATGTGAACCCTGTAGTAGCCGGATATGAGAAAAGCACCATGCGTTTTGCCAGTCTGAATCGAGGTGTTGAGATGGTTAGATGTGTTTTAACAGTCTTGTGGAGAGCTTAGTAGAGCATGGTTGTGTTTTGTAAAGTCTGAGTTTGGGGCCTGGTGTGGTCGGACCTATAATAGTTTGTATGGAGGTGTTTCTAGTAAAAATGTCGAGAATGTAAAATACTTCATTTTTGAGTCTAGTTTGGTGTGTAATGAAATATATTTGTCGAGTTGAATCTAGTTCAAAGACTTTTAGCAGAAAGAATGGACATAGTGTGTTAAAATCGCTGTTTGAACAATAAAACTGGCTAGAAAGTTTTCACGTGAACAGACAATTAATATTTAGCGTGTGTTATGACAATGCGATTGAACAACGAACAGTTACAAATCGTGAGATCGTATAGAGTATTAATAGACTTTCTTCTTACAGACCTTCGTAAGGTGCACAGACAATCTCATCAGGGACAGAACGACCACATCGCTGAGGGCGACAAGGAACACGTTAAGTTATATGCTATGTGAAAATGTTCTGGTAACTTGTGTTAAATAACCCACACATTTATTCTGTTATGATATAAAAATTTAATATGTTTGGTTTTTTAATTCTATAATAAACCTTTGACTTGTAGAAAATAGTAATTTCTTTTATAACTATGACTAATGGTTGTCTAATGACACTTTTATCCTTATTCAAGGAAAGTAAAATTTATATAAAAAGAAAAGTAAATGCTTTCAATTGATTTTATATTCATAAAATCGTTTAATTAAAATTTTGTTGCAACATAAAGTAAATTTTAAATTCATGAAACAATAAATCAGTTCTCCTTCAGAGACAAATAAATAAAAAGATAAATTCAATTAATTAAAATAATATTCATGTTTATTTTCAGGATATGTCTATATAAAAATTTCACTGTATAAAAATAATTTGTTTTTAATAAATGTATGTTAAAATTTCAGTTCAAGTGTTACTCATTCCATTAACCAGAAATCACTGAAAGTACACGTAGAAAGAAACCACGCCCTGAGAGTAATATAATTAAATTCATTTTCTAAATTGATGTTAATACATCTGGCGCCCTTTAGCTGAGCAAACTTTCAATAAAAATTTTTTTTTTAAACTTTAATAAAAATAAAATCTTCTTTTTTTTTTTATCTTAAGCAATAATTTCTTTCAAATAACCTTCAGTTATATTTTACAATTATTACAATTATCGCCCAACTTTTGGGGGTGTTAATGTTTAAAGTAGTTTTCCCTTGTTGTAATAATTACAATTATTACAAATTAACATTAAAGAATTTATGAAAAATTGCTCAGCTGAGGGCGCCAGGTGGAAATTAACTCCCCAATTTTGAAAATATAAAAAAAATTACTTTGATTTAAAATGTTCCCAGGGTGTGTTTCTTTTCTAAGTGTACTATCAGTGGTTATCTGGTAAATAAGAAATCCTTATTTATTTTTCTGAAACTGAACATCTTTTTATTAAACACAAATTATAGAACAAATACATAAATCAATCATTAGATATTATATCCTATTAATTATAATAAAATTTTGTCTTGAAGAGACTTAAAAGCTTTAATACATGATTTTACTTTAATATAGTTGCAACTTAAATTAAAAATGATTCTATTATGAGAACGCTTTGTCTCATTTTAGGTTTAAATTTATGTTGAATTTTTTTCTGAATTGAGTTTAAAATTTTATATTACTATTAAAAATAAAAAAAAATCATTTATCTAAAAAGCACTTACATTTACTAAACAAACAAAATATTAGAACATCTTAATTATACCTAAAAACTCTACAATTAATCTTTTTGTGCAACATGAATAAAATAATATTGTTTCGATTTTATAAAATGATACTGATATTGTCTGTTGTGTATGTTACCACTTTTTAGTAATGTCTCCTAGTTGAAGACAGAAGTCCGCCATTCCTTACATTTGAGCCTTGGCTGATCGTCTCTATTGGGAATTCACTATTCGTAAACTATCATGTATTCTTTCTTTTCTACTCACTTAAAGTTCAGTTAATTAAAAGTCCACTGTCTCTTTCATTTAAAACACCATTAGTATTGTTCACATGAAACGAATACATTTTCTACCACGTCACGCTTTCTTATTTCATTGTCCATTTTGCTTTTAAGAAGCCTGATGTCTATTTTTTACAGTTTTTTAGAACAACCACTACTCGATATTACACACTGTCTTTAATCGTTCATTTCTTAACTTCAATATTTATTATATCTTATAACTGAACATTATAATATACTACACGACACGTTAACAATCAGCTTTCCTTTATTTTCATTTTTACATATTTCAGAGTTAAGCTAAACATAGCCTACCGACTTTCTCTTTCTATGAATGGACACAACAGCAAATGTACCCTTATGACAGTAAGTGGTTGACCTTAAGTCTACATTCACTTCTTGTGTACAATAACTATCTATAATATGAAAACATAAACACAAAGTGTTTACTTATGAACAAAACAATTGCCTAAATACTTTACTGGAAAAATATTTTTAATGCAACAAACTAAAAATGCTTTTACTTTTTTTCTACTGGAATTTATTGTTAAAAACTAAATTCTGTTAAAATATGGAGAAATTGATTGCAAATACAGAATGCCAGAGATTGTTTTCAAAATACAGAGTCTCTGTCCTAAATACGGAGAACTGGCAAGTCTGAAATAATATTAATAAATGTATATAATATTGTTAAATTGTCACAGAAATCTCACTTTCAACACAAGCACAATTACAGAAAACTGAGGACGGAGGATATACTGTTGGGTTAATCATATAGGTTATATATCATAGAGTTAATCTATCCCTGCAAGCTAACTGTAGTGCTGATAACATAGTAATTACAACTATTCAGTTGTAACAGTGATGATTTTTTTCATGTAGAATGTGAGAATCATTCAACACTAAAGATAAAGTAAGTATTTTTACAAAGGATTTCCTTTCTAAATTTATTATATATTTTATATAAACATTAAATTAAGAAACAATGCAACCGTTATGAGTTTCAATGCTTTATAGTAAAAGAACCTTGTCTTGTAAAAAACCCCACAGAAACAAACAAAGACTTTCCTTGTTTTTGACACCCTTTATAATTTCTAAAGTATTGACATACTTTGTCTTATAGTACATTTTGTATAAATCTGAACTTTGTATCTCACAGGTTGGAAGTACTCCATTACATAAAGCAGCATATGTAGGATCTCGAGATTGCCTAACTTTACTCATTGAAGCAGGTGGAGATCTTTCTGCATGTACTGATTCAGGTCTTACTGTCGTGGATATCATAGTTTCTTATGTACCACGTTCAACACCTTTTATATTAGATATTTTGGATTCTCGAATATCTGCAAATGCTGCTTCTATCAATGACAGAGATTTCAAGGTAATTTTTATTTTTAAATGAACAATTTATAAAAACATATAAGCATTGTCATTGTTGGTTCAGTATGGTATTAAACCTTGTATTGCATCAGCCATCACTTTTATATGAATTTATATTTCATCAAGGTTAATGTGTCTAAGGTCAAAAAAGCCCCAGAACATTAGAGTAGATCTTCTAAAAATTAGTCAATATAGAATATATATCAGAAATTATTAATTGACCTTATAGGTCCCTGTAATTAAAAAAAATGGAAATGGTTATTTACTCTTTGTAACTGATGAATCAAAGTATTGTGCTCGCAAGAATTTTCAACCTCTTATAAAAATTTATCAATCCTCCCTAAATAATGCTGAATTTGGTCCTACTATTTCATACAATTTTAATATATTATAAACCCAATAACATAAATTCCCATCAAAGAATGAAATATACCTGTATTTATTACATACATCATACAAATGAAATTTGTATAAAAGACACAATACAATGTTATTTATCATTAGGCTAAAACCTACAGTAGTATTCACTGTGATAAGCAACACTTGTGGAAACCTCAATCACCATATGAAAGAAAACACAATTTTCTACAATAAACACTTTATTTGTAAAATACAATAGAAGACGATGTTTCAGTGACTAAGTCATCATCTTCAGTTGTCACATGCACACAAACCCTCCTGGGATGGAATTACAAAGGGTTGTTTATCATGTTTTCTTATTGAGAAAAGATGTATTTATTCAGTTTATATTTATTTCATAAAACAAAATTAAACAGTAAAAACAGAATAAACATTTTAAAAAATAGTTTGTTTAATTTCAACATTTGAAACTAAATAGACACATTAGTAAAAACCTGAAAGTAAAATAAAATGTTATTAACAGCTGATTTTGAAACAACAATCAAATTGTGACTTAAGATTTTGAATTGTATACATCATTTTTATAGAGAGGAGAGTACATATTTAAAAAATTTAAGTTAGGTGCACTAGGTTGGTTAGATTTTTAAATTAGTAGACGAGCAAGTAAAAAATTTGAAAATTACATGAGTATAAATAAAAATTGAAATTTTGTTCAAATATTGAATATTAAAGTAAAAACAACTTTTAAAATTTTTATTGTGCTCTATGGTATGTATATAAACTGGACTGTCATACGTTTTGTGTAGATGTTAAAATGTTGACTAGACGTTTTAGTTCTTTGACTATTACAATTTTGTCCAATATAGTATTTATTTATACAATTTTCACAACAGCTGGTAAATTATAGTTTTTCAAGTTATCTGGATCATATCAAATAATTTTACAATTGCTTAGAAGATTTATAATTTGTAGATTTATAATAACATTTATATTTAGGAATAATATTAAAATGATTTGGTAAATAAATTATTTAATCTATAAGTATAAACATTAACAAATTTCTAACTTGTATCAGGTGTTCATCGACTTCCACATCCTCGCTCCCCGGGATTCTACACAACAAATGAGTGTAGTTAATGCCATTGCGGATAATACACACCTTCTTCAGCATCCATTAGTTGAGGCATTCATTCGACTGAAGTGGGCTAAACTGAGATTATTCTTTATACTTTTGTTCTCTATACATATTAGCTTTGTGATTTCTCTTTCCAAATATGCATTAGTATGGGCACATCATTTGCCAGATGAAGTCATACAGGTATGTTAAATTGAAAATACATATTGATGTTCCCATTAACCCATTCACTTACTTCAACAAAAATGTGTCTACTATTGTTTTCATGGTCCTCCCTGTAATATTAAAAAATGAGGGTTTAGAATTTATGAATTAATTTGAATCTAAAATCTTAAATTGGCACTTTTTAGCATTAAGAATTTATTTAAAGAAAAATGCACAGCTTTATGGGCGCCAGGTAGCGTTAGCTTACCAATTTTGAAAAAAAGAAAAGTTAACTGTTATTACTTAAAACCTCTCAGGGACGCAGATCCTTTTGAAAGTGTACTCACAGTGGTTCTTGGTAAAATAAAGAAATTTTATTTGTAAAAGATAATCATCGGTCTCAACAGTAATGAAAATTAAAGAAGCAAGTACAAATCTTATTTGTTGTTGTGATACCAAAAATGGTAAAAATTATCCAAGTAATTTTAACTTAGATAACCAAAAAATGGTTATATTGAGATTTGAATATTTAAAGTAACCTGGGAAACGTTTGAGTTGAATAAGGGAGGGGGTTTTAGAAGTCAAAAAGATGACTCAATTACATATTTAAACAAGGGAATATAAAAAGTAAATATAGGTTTCCAAAATAATAATATCATGTATAGAGTATTAATTATAATTTGTAATAATAATTTAGGTAGTGTGTGTGTTGTAAAAATAATAGACAGGCTTGTTGTCAAGGTGAAATGTAGTGCGATGTGAGAAAAATTCTCACATACGTTGCGAGATGAGATATAAGGGTACAGGAAATGAGAAAACTCCCATGTGCTCGCAGTCTACGGGGGACAGTCTCAGTACAGCTTTCAAGGTGGTAAGACGTATTTTCAGAGTAGAGAAACATTCTAAAAATGTAGCAAGTGTAGTTAAAGTGGAGTCCTTTTGTGACATTTGATACAGTGAGAGATAGTATGATCTAAAAGAAGTTGTAGAACTTTAACGGTGACGATTTAGCGAGTGCAGAGACAATTATATCATAGTAAGACGTACTATGCGTTTAAAGAATAAATCGGACAATTACTTTTAGTAAAGTGAGATAAATTCTATATGCCATGAATCTGAAAGGACAATTGATCGTCAGCTGTATAAATAGAGTCTACAAGGTGATAACATTGCAACATGAAAGAAATTCAACGCGTGGAGCCTAAGATCGACTGGAACGGTTATGTGGTAACCCTGAATCATAGACAATTATATAATACTTTTGTATAAAAGGAACTTTTTGTATGAACTTGCTAAATTTATTGAAATTAGTAATCTTTGTTTAATAATTAGTATATCTAGAGAACTTAATCTTAAATTTAAATGATAATAATCTTTAGTAAGTGAAAATTTAAAAACTCACCATAAAAATATTTTATTACAAGTTGCAACTACAAATTTTAGAATCACAAACAAGGATTTAAGCCTTTTCAAGGCAGAATTTTAAAGTTAAAAAGATAAGGATATTTTAAATAGAAGTAAGATATGCATTATGAATATGTATGTATAACTTTGTATAAATGTTTTAATATTTTGCGTAAATAAATCATGTTTAGTTTCAGCACAACAAAATAAGATTTTTTTCATTTCACAGAAAAAGCCAACTGGAAGTACACTTTTAAAAGAACTTGCGACCCTGAGGTATTTTTAATAAATAAATATTAACTTCTTTTCTAAATTGATGAGTTAATTCCATCTGGCGCCCTTAGCTGAGCAATTTTCATAAAATAAAGTTTTCAAGTTAAAGATGTTACAATTTTAAATTCAAATATATAATAAAAATAATTTTATAAACTCCAGTAACATTTTAAATCTTACAATTGTCGAACCAACGTGTGGCTGTTTCCTTATATTGAAAAATATAGGGAAATAAGTCGAAAAACAGTGGTTTTTTGGTAAATGAGAAATTCTTATAATAAAGGTAAGAATATTCATAGTTGTGTAGAATAAGAAAAATTCTCTCCAAATTTTTAAGATAAATAATAAACAAGTGTTAAAAATAAGTAGTTTTAAAAAATCAAAATAGATTTCATAATAATAAATAAAATGGATTTAGAACAAATAAATAGTATACAAGTAGAACAGGCTCTGGCAGAGTCAGAAAACAATGATGATTTGTTTGATCATTTTGCACAGAATTTAATACCAACATCAAAGAGAATGGAGGAAATTATGGGAATAGGGAATTCAAATGGGGATGAGAATATGATTAGGCAGGACAATGTGGATAGGGTAATAGAAACAATAGAAGAAATTAGTGATAGTAATTAGTATGGATGAAAGTCTTTATAGTTTTAGTGGTAGTATGATTGAGGGTAGTAAAGGAGAAAGTGAAAATATGAATAAAAAAGTGATAGAATTAAGTTGGGTAGAAATTGAGAGAAATAATTTAGATAAGGAAATAAGTGTTGAAAATGTTAGGGAAATTAGACAAAATAGGGTTGAAAGGGATGAAATAAATAAAGATCAGAATTTGGATATTAAGAGAATGCTAGAAGTAATGATGATAAATATGAAGCAAGATAAATTAGAGATAACACAAGATTTTGAAAAAAATAATTTAGAGTTAAAAGAAATGAATAATAAATTTAAGAAAATTGATGATAAATTTGATCAAATAGATTAGAAGTAAAACAAGATTTGGAGTGGAATAAGCTAGAAATTAATGCAAAATTTGAAGATTTTAATGCTAAGTTTGATCAAAATAATCTAGAGTTGAAGGAAATAAAACAAAATAATTTAGACATGAATGTTAAATTTGAACAAAATAATGTGATGTTAGATAATTTAGATAAGAAACTAGAATAACCCAATTTGGAATTAAAAGAAGATTATATAAAATCAGAACAGGGTTTGATGTTAGAAATTAAACAAACTAGAAAAGAAATAGAAGATAGTCTTAAGGAACAGGTGGTAAAGGTTGAATTAGATATGTCAGATAAAATAAATAAAGTAGTTAAAGAAGTAAGTAGGGTAGAATCCGATCTAGGAGTAAAATTGTTAAGTACTCAGTTAGAGATTGAAAATAATTTAAAAGTTTTAGAAACTAAAGTAGGTAAAGAAGTAGTGGAAGTTAAGAATGTTGTAAATAATAGAGTAGATAAAATTGAGACACAATTAGGGAAAACCGATGAAAAAATAAACCAGTTAGATTTAGAAGTAGGGAAACAAAAGGATCTAGAAAAACAAGAGATTTTAGAATTAAAAAGTAATATTGACAATCAAATTACTAGTTTAACCTTAAAATTTGAAGAAGAATTTATGTTAAAGATGAAAGAAAATTTTGTAGAACAGGGTGCAATGAATCAAGGTGCTTGTGTAAGCACAAATGCAATTAATGATACCAGAATTTCAAAATGAAAAATTAGAACCACATCCGAAGATTTTTATAGAAGCAGTAGAAATGTTCAATAAGATTAATGGGGGGAAATGGAAGATGAGGTTAGGTTACTTGTGTAAATACTTTTAAGGGAGAAGCTGAGTTATGGTATGAGGCTCATAAAAGTGAGTGGGGGGAGATTTAACGAGTTTAAAATAGCATTTCTAGAAAGATTCTGGTCGGAAGAAAAGCAAGAGCAGTTAAAAACAAAATTACTAGTAGGTAATAATTATAAGGGACCAATAGAAGATGTATTTAAGTATGTAATGCGACTTTACAATAAGACACAGTTTTTAGATCCACCTATGTTCAATGAGTACGTTTGTTAGGCATATTAGTAGACAAATGCCAGAGAAATTAGAATTAATGATGCTAGCCGCACAACAAAAAAGGTTAGATGATTTAGAGAAATTACTTTTAAGTTGGCAGGAAAGTCAGACATTAGTAGGGCCAAACAGGATGAGACAGTATGAAAATAAACAAAATGGGGAAAAGATATGTATAAAAATTTCCAACCTAATCATAACACAGGACAAGACAATTTTAGATTTAGAGGACCACAAAATGTTGGTGGATTTAGGTAAGAAAGTAGGTTTAAGGGACCCCAAAATTTTTATAGAATGCCACCTCCAAATCAACAAATGATAAACAGTAGGCCAATGATAAATAATTACCAGAATTTTACAAGACCAAATGGGAATGGAATAAATCAAGGGTTTATTACAAATTTTCAACAAAGGCAGCAAGAAAATAACAATAGGGGAAATGCAATTAGAAAACAGGGAAACCAGGGGAGACAACAGTAGATAGGGCCAAATTATTGTTGTCAAAAGAACAGATTAGGCCAAAATTAGTAAAAAAGGATAATGTATTCTCGTTAATAACAAAACGATTAATAATTTAGATTTAGATGTAAGAGAAGATTTGTTAAAGGAAGAAAATTTTAAAGATGTTTATGTACAACCAATTAAGGGTGAAATAATAGAGATTGAAGTTAGGATTAATAAAGAAAACTGTAAATGTATAATAGATACAGGTTCTGAAATTACAGTAATGAGTGAAGAAATATATGAAAAATTAATTGCTAATAAAAGTAATAAAATTTTAGAATTGCCAGTTTGCAATTTAACAATAGTGGGAGTAACAGGTGTTCGGAGTAAGAGTGATTTAGGAAACAGCCTTCTCAAGTAGAATGTTATAAGTTAAAACTGTGTTAAAGTAAAATGTAGATAAACTGTTATAATGAACAAGATGTAGATTATGAAGAATTGCAAATTAATGATGTAGCTACAAACTTTTTTCAAGATTTTGACTCAATATATTATGAAAATCAAGATGAAGACTATGAATGGACGCAAATTGTAGAAAATATTTTAGAAGAGAGTAATTTACAATTCTGAAAAAAAGGAATTACAAGCTGTATTAGGTGAATTTAAAGAAGTATTTTCGGAAAAACCTGGTAAAATGTTAAATTAAAAAGCTAAATTAAATGTTAAAGAAGATAATAAATTTACAAATAAGACTTATGCAATACCACATTCTAAAAAAGAAGCTGTAGCTAAAGAAATTCAAAAAATGATAGACAACGATATAATAGAAGACTCTAATAGCCCATTTTCAAACCCGTTAGTATGTGTGATAAAGAAGGACTCATCAATCAGGTTATGTTTAGATGCTAGACAGGCTAACCAGATAATAATACCCGACAGAGAAGCACCTGAGCAAATAGATGACATCTTGCAGAGATTTGAAGGCGTGAAATATATTTGAAGCATAGATTTAGTTAGTGGTTTTTTGGCAAATTGAATTAGATGAGCAATCTAGAAAATATGTAGCATTTTTATTTAACGACAGAAATTTACAGTTTAAGAGACTTCCGTTTGGTGTTAATGTTAGTACATCAAAATTCAAAAAAGGTTTAAGCATGGTGTTAGGACCTGGAGTTATGGAATTTACAACAGTATATGTAGACAACGTTTGTATTGCATCAAAATCATTTGAAGAACATATGAGACATTTATGAAAACTTTTTGAGAGACTTAGAGCTTATAATGTAACAATTAAAATTAAAAAATCAGTTTTTTGTAAGAAAGGAATAAAATTTTTAGGTTATAACATATCTGATGTAGGAATAGAGCCAGATAAAAATAAAAAATAAAAGTAATTCAGGATTTTCCAATACCAAAAAACTTGAAACAACTACAAAGTTTTTTAGGATTATGCATTTATTATAGAAAATTTCAGTAAAATTATGCAGAACTGACAAGTAAATTTACTCACTTATTAGAAAATAATAATAAATCATGGATTTGGGGAGAAAAGGAGACAATAACATTTGAAAAAAAAAAAAGACCTTTTTAGAAACAATAATTTTACAACATCCTAATTTAAAAAAAATAACATTCTATTTAAATACTGATGCGTCAGACATAGCTTTAGGAGCAGTATTATATCAATTAGATGAAAATGAAGATCACCTAGTTATAGCATTTGCAAGTCGTAGTTTACAAAATAGTGAAATAAACTATACCGTAACAGAGAAAGAGCTACTTAGTATATATAGTCTTTGCCTGTAAAAAGTTTAGGAATTATGTATTAGGAAATAAAACAACGATACGATCGGATCACAAAGGCGCTGACGTTTCTAAAAAACTGTAAATTAACTCATGGTCGACTTTTACGATGGATTTTGTTTTTACAAGAGTATAATCTGGAAATAGAATATTATCCTGGTAAACAAAATGTAGTAGCTGATATTATTTCAAGAACTAATAATAATGAGATTGTAAAAACAGGAAATGAACACTTAATTTAAAAAAATTATTCACAAACCGATAGGAAATTAGTAAAACAAGATAAAATTTTAAGGAAAGCTTTTAAACGTTTAGGATTTGAACAAAAAGAAGATGAACGATGTCAGAAAATTGTGAAGTTATTAGAAGATAAAAATGTTAAATTTGATAAATTAAGAAAATGTTATGAGATTTATAATGGAGTATTGTTTAAAAAGTCAAAAAGAAGTAGTAATTATAAAATTTGTTTAACCAAGTTGTTAGTAGAATTAGTAATCAGTGATTGTCATGAGAGGTATGGACATAGTGGACCAGGAAAATGTTATAAATTGCTAAAAGAATTGTATGAGTATCCTAAATTAGAAAATCAGATTCAAAAAAAGATTAGGCCATGTGATTTATGTCAGAAGAGTAAAGTATCAAATACAAAACAAGAAGGTTTAATGGTTAATATTTTACCAGAGAATGTATTAGATTTAGTTGCTATGGATTTATTTGGTGAATTACCAACAGGAACTGGTGGGGTTAAATATATATTTGTGGTCTTGGACGTTTTTTCAAAATTTATAAAACTATATACAGTGAAGAGAGCTATTAGAGTTGTTTTAGCGAACAAAATTGTTAATGACTATGTTAGGGATATAGGAAGGCCTAAGGTTATTTTGAGTGATCATGGTAGTCAATTTCAATCACACAGATGGAAAGAAATTTTAGAAAATAATAACATAACAATTAAATATACATCTGTATATCACCCGCAGAGTAATCCTAGCGAACGTTGTATGAGAGAGTTAGGTAGGTTGTTCAGGACTTATGTACACAATAAACACACTAAATGGCCATATTATGTAAAATTTATAGAAAACTGTATCAATCAATCCATACATGAGTCAATTAATGATAGTCCGTATAAGATTATGTTTAAAAAGGAATGTCCGCACATCTACAATGAGTTATGTAAATTTCCACCTGGAAAAGTAATTAATTTTGAAGAAAAAATAGTTTTGGCAAGAAAACGGTTAAAATTGAAGGCTAATCAGAGGAAAAAGTTTCATGATAAGAAATTAAAACCTGTAAAATTCGAGATAGGAGATTTAGTGTTTATGAAAAACCATTATTTATCATCAAATTTAAGAAAAGAAATAAAAAAGTTCTTTTTATTATATCAAGGTCTATATAAAGTTTTAGCAGTAAAATTAGGAAATGCTTATGTATTAGGAACAATAGAAACTTGTGAAATAAAGGGAACATACAACATTACTCAATTAAGAAAGTATATTTTATAAGAAGTACAGACGAGTAAAGAATTGAAATAATCTTGTGGAAAATTTAGAGTAAAAAATAATAATTTGTGTGTTAATAAATCTTATAAGTTAAGACAGTGTTATAAAGAAAGAATATTCAAGGAACGTTTTGGTATTTGTTAGATCTAAGATGAAGGGGGTTATTAACTAATAGCATGGACTTTATATATATAAACATCAATATTTATAAGATGTGTGAGTGATAAACTGTGAGTTGAATGAAGCAAGCAATATGGCTTGATTCAATAATCAGGATCAATATTGAACAAGAGTGGACTTGACTAAAGGGTTTCAGATAGAATACAAAGCGTAGTGTAAACTGTTTACATAAACAAAGAATAGAATTGTATCTAAACATTTATAAACAACTGAAGCTTATATTCGAAGGGTGTGATTAAGATTATATGCACATTGAAAATATTATCGCATTGGAGGTTGAATAATATCGAGACTTAGGTATCTAGATAGAATATAGTTTTGACAGAACTTAGGGTTCAGATTTTGATCACTTATCTTTAAAAGGATATTTTATAAAAAGTTTTTCTTTGTTCATAACTTAAAATTGAATAAAATATAAAATAAATGCACTAATTAATTAAAGAGCATATTTTAAGAAAGGTTAATGGTAAAAAATAATTTTGGGAAATGGTAGTTTCAAGTTGAGAGGCATAAGAATATTAAGGAAGGAGATTACGCAATAGTGCTCAGCCAATGATTAAGTTATAGAGATAGAATGAAGATAAGGCATGTGGTTTACAGATGGATGTCTGCAAGGGTATACTCAGTGCACAAAGATACAATCTGAATAAGAAAAATATTTCAAATTCAACTCAACGGATTTTGATGAAACTTTTTTGTTAATTTAATTTTTTTTATTATTGTTCTCATACATGGATAAGGAAGTTTAACAAAGGGTAGAAGAGGTTGGGTTAAACGGTAGTTGACGATGTCTTGATATGACAAGGCATAAAGAACAGCACTGAAAGGGTTTTATGGGATGATGGTATGTGGTGGGTATAGTTTGAACTTAGTAGAGCTATGCATAACCATCACGTATCAGAAGCCCATATTATCTTTTCAATGAGAGAGTTCACCAGACAATCAGAAGGATGTAAAAGAGACAAGTCGGTAAGAAGTACCGAGGAGAGTAAAGGTAAGGAGTATGAGAAAGGGTTTTACAGACGACAACAGGTGGCGTTTCTTTATGTGTGCAGAAATCACATATGGTAGTGAAAGGTATGGGATGATTATAAAATAGATAAAAAATAAATAAAAAATAAACAAACAAATGAGAAAAAGGATTGTTATGTAACACATGTAAATGAAATATAGTTAAAATATGACAATGAGAATCTCAAGAAGAAAGTTGTAAAGTTTCATGTATTGATGATACGTAAAATTCGAAAGAATTTGTCACTATGGACAGGTTGTAGCCACGTTTGAAGATGGTATGCCGATGTACCTAGAATGCCATTGGAGGCGTGGTGATTTAGGGTTTATGGATGACCCACCAAAATATCCAAGTAGCCATTCATGTTTTTGTCACATGCAATATGGGCAAAATATGTTGATGGTGATTTATGTTTGGAAGTGTCATAAACTTTCGTAGTTTTAGTAAATTTTATAATCTCTGTTTTGTAAAATGAAGATAGGTTATTGTAAAGAATGTTAGGTGATAAAAATGTTAGCTTTTACAGTGGTATAAGATAAATTAGGTCATCTATAGAAAACTCTGTTTTGTTTAAGAACAATCTGTATATGAATTAAACGGACGTGACTGATTTGAAGTTTGAAAGAAAGAAAAATGAACTTTTTCTAAAAAATGTATAGGTTAAGGTGTAATTAGTGTGTATTTTAATTGTATGTGAAAAATATTAAGAGATTCATGGATAAATGTTAAGGTTTAGATAAATAAGTAACAATTAGTAAGAATAATGTCATAATTTGTGTAAATAAGATGTAATTTGGAAAGCACAAAGGAACTTTGAAAAAAGAAGGCAAGATTGTAAAGAAGGTTAGGTATTTTGACTGAGAGATTGCTGAAGTTTAAAAAATATTAAAGTTTTTGTTTGAAATAATAAAATAATAATAGATCGCAGTAATGAAGTTGAAAATGTTAA
Source organism: Aphrophora alni (assembly GCA_963513935.1). Lineage (NCBI taxonomy): Eukaryota > Metazoa > Arthropoda > Insecta > Hemiptera > Aphrophoridae > Aphrophora > Aphrophora alni. The sequence goes on from OY740765.1 coordinate 92,674,515, forward strand.
AGTTTTGTTTTGAGTTTTTTTAATACAAATAATAAGTAACGTAATGTAAAGTGATTTTATTAATTTTTAAGAAAAAATATTGTAAAATGAGATAAATAGAGAACAATAAGGAAGTTTTAAGATAAAGTATTTTAAATGAGTAATTTGATTAAAAAGATTGTTTATGTTTAATGAAAATAACGTGTTTTGCTGGGAAAATAATTAAATGGTAGGTTTTTATGAAATAATTGAGATTTTATATATATATATAAGATAACATGAGGAGATTGTTTAAAAAGGAAAATAATGAAATGAAAAATTTTAAGATTAATAAAGGAGATGTAAGGTTTACAAGATTATTGAAAAGTGGTGTCAAAGAGAGAAATGAGTCTATAAAGAGGTTTTTTGTGAAAAAGGTAATTTGATTGCATTAAAAGTTAGTTTTAAGTTAAGAAGAAGTTTTTTTGAATCTACGATGAAATAAGAAGAATCTACGACGTTTTATGAAGAATTAGGAAGTTTATTATGGAGGATCTACGAGAAATACGACGAATTATTGAAGTTTTAATGAGGTTTTTAATGAAGTCTTCGAGGAAATAATTTAATGCGACGAAATATGTTAGTAATCTAAGTAGCTACATATAAATGATAAATAAGGAAATATGTTAGTAATCTAAGTAGCTACATATAAATGATAAATAAGGAAGTTTTTTTTTATAAGGGGTTAATGCAGTCTAGTGATTAAATTATAGAAGGCCTATGATGAGATGAGTTTTGACATAAGATACTATAATGTAATATGATTGTTAAAGAAGTTTTTTGAAGATAATAGATGATTTTTTTTTGTATTTAAAAAAATAAAAAGTAATATTGTAATTTGAAGTGTTTGTAAGTTGATAATGAAGTTTTTAATGTTTATTAGATTTGTGGAACATTTCAAAATCTCATAATTATTATTTAAAATTAATTACATTTCATCACTTAATTTTGTTATTCACCCCATCCAAATTATATTTCATTTTTTAAAACCAATCTTATCATTTACCTAAAATTTATTACTTAAGGTAATATTATTCATTAATCTTCCTTTTATTCAAAATTCTCAAATTATTTATTTTGCTTGCTGGGACAATATATTCTTCCACAAATCAAATAAAACATTAAAAACTTCATTATTTATTACTCTATTTCAAATTACAATATTACTTATTCTCCTTTAAAAAACAAAAAATCATCTATTACCTTCAAAAACTCCTTCAACAATCATATTACATCATAGTATCTTATTTCAAAACTCATCTCATTATAGGCTCTTCATAACTTAATAACTAGGTTGCAATAACTCCTAATTAAAAAACTTCCTTATTATTTATTTATGTGTAGCCCCTTTGGTCACTATCATTTTCGTCGCATTAAAAAATATTTCTTGGTAGAACTCATTAAAAACCTCATTAACTTCAATAATTCGTTGTAATTCTTGTAGATCCTCCATAATAAAATCTCTTTATTCTCAATAAAACGTCGTAAATTCTTCTTATTTCATCGTAGACTATAAAAAAAACTTCCTCTTAACTTAATACTACCTCTTAATGCAACCAAATAATTTTTTTCACAAAAAACCTCTTTATTGACTTTATTTCTCTCTTTGACACCAAAACTCAATTTGTTTTCTTCTATTCATCGGTCTATATTTTATTACATGAACTTTATCAATGTAATATTACATCAAATCTTTATTTTTCTCAAAACTTTATCAAAGGTTGCAAGTTACAATAAACTCTTTTTCGATGACCTAATTACTTTAATTTCAAAAAACTTTTAAAATTTAAAACTTATTTTTTCTAAAAATTAACTTTTTTCAAAAAATTTATTGTTTAGTAGTCATTTTATATTCCTATTACCTTTACTTCTAACCTCTCCTCGATTCTTCTAATCGACTGAATTATATATCCTTCTGATTACAGCTACTGACACTTACATAAAAGTAATGCATTATGACTTTCAGATGTGAGATGGTTAATGTAATATCCCTACTCAGGTCAGAATAAAACCCCAAAACACACCTTGCATTCATAACACACCTTAATGCTGTCTACATGCCTTATTCATACGAATAAAACATGACCTCGACTACCGTTTGACCCAACCTCTCCTCTCTTTGAGTTATCTTAAACTCAAAAGTACCCTTCATTAAACTTCCTTGTTTGCGTATAAAAACAATAAAAAATAAAATTTATAAAAAAATTTCATCAAAATCCGTTGAGTTGATTTTGAAATGCTTTGCCCAATTCAGACTGTATCTTTTGTACACTGACTATACCCCTCCAGACATCCGTCTGTGATCAACGTGTCTTATCTCCTTCCTATCTCTATAACTTAAACATTGACTGACTTTACCATCTATTGGCTAGGCACTATTGCGTGATATAATCTTTCCTCAAGGGTTTTGTTCAACTCGTCTTGAAATTATTATATCCTATAGCTATTCTTTATCGTTAAACCTTACTTAAAACATGTTTTTAATTAATTATTACATTCATTTTACGTTTTGTTTAATTTTGAATTATATGTAAAGAAAAACTTTTTTAAAACTACTTTTTAAAACAAGTAATCAAAATCTGAACCCTGAACTCTGTCACAATTGTATCCTAGTTAGATTCCGAAGTCTCTTATTTAACATCTGACGGTTAAGTATTTCCAATACGCATAACTTTTAGGCATCAATATATTTCCAACACAATCTCTTACAGCCGCTTATCAATGTTTATATACAATCCTAATCTTGTTATTCTAAACAATTTATATTACACATCCATTCATCTTAAACCCTTTTAGTCAAAACGACTCCTATTCAATATTAATTTCTGATTATTGAATCAAACCATATTGCCTGCCTTACTGGACTTCAAAGTTTATCATACACGTACTCTCAATATTTTTTATGTTTATATATACAAAAATCTATCCTATCAATTGATAATCCTATTTTCTTAGATCCAAACAAATACAAAACGTTCTTTCAATATTTATTCCTTTCTAACGTTGTCTCTACTTTACAAAATTTTACTAAACACAACTTATTATTATCCTTAAATATTAGTTGTGCAATAATCTTAACCTTAATAACTAACAACAAACTCTTATCTAATATTAATTTCCTACTCATGTCCGTTTGCTTTTATAAAAAACTTTATACATTATTATCGTCATTCCAAAATTTTGTCTCATATGACCCAATTACAAATTACCTATTTCTTACGATGGTTACAGCTTCGGTGAAACATTTTGGAGTATATGTTTCTCTTTTTTAAGGTGATTCTTAACTACCTTCCCTAACAAACTTTTCCTTATTACAATTTGATTTTACATTAGACACTTTTCTAACAATAGATTCCCTGTTGACATTGTCTCTTTGTCCTAACAGATTCTCTGTTAGCACTCTGCTTTGTTTACTACCCCCTCTTTCAAACATTCCTATGATTACTGACCCACTTCTGTTATCTGACACTTCTAGATTCTTAACTCTACCAAATCTGTTTACTTTTTCAAAAACTGTTTTCACAAATAACTTTTCAGACTCAAATTCAAAACTACTTTTTCCATAAAAACTCTTATTGACTTGGTCAAGTATTCTAAATTCATTTCTAAACTCTTTCATCAAATTTTGTTCAAAACCTATTGTTTTACAACGGCTTTGTCTCTTTACATTCATAACTGATTCTATTTTTACATTGTCCGACCCTTTGTTTACTAGATTATTTATCTTAACTACATTTTCATTCACACCATCATTCTTATTTATTTTTTCTTTGTTTACAAGATAATTATTGCTTATATCATTATTCACCCTATCAAAGTTATTAATTTCAATTTCTCCTTCTGACTGACTTAAACTATTATTGACATTATCATTATTTTGATCTAAATTTTTATTCAACTTATGTATAAAATCTAATCTATCTCTTTGCTTAGTTTGTTCAATACATATTTTAATACTCGTCTCTCTTTCTCATCCTTACTTATCTGATTACTATTTATTATATCTTGCATTTTCTTCATAGAATCATCATCACTTGGACTGTCATTAACCCCATCAAATTAATAATTTCAATTCCCCCTTCTAACTGACTCAAACTATTGTTATTTCATTTTTATTATTGTTTACAACACATTCACTTTTACATACATTATTCATTGTCTTTTTTTTTAATCTTTCTTATCTTAACTCTTCATTCAATTGTTTAAATTCTTCCAATACTAATTCTGACATTTGTCTATTTTTCTCATCCCTATTTATTTGATTTTATTAACCCTACCAGTTCTCTTAAGTTCTACATTTCCTTTAATAATACATGACCTATTGTTTACTTTATTATCAGCTTTTGCAACACAATCATTCACACAAATGTTCTCTATTATTTCAGTTTGATCATTTTTTATAAATACCTTTAATTGAAAATTAATTTTTTCCTGTACAGCTAATCTACTTGTCATTTTTGCATAAATCTCATTTCTCACTTTAAATACAGCATGTAACATTTTTGTTATTTCTTTTGACTCTATTTCTTTATTTATCTCATCCCTACTTAACCCTACATGCCAGTGTTCATCCAATTCATCTCTACTTATCTCTATACACGATTGTTCAGTTCTATTGCCCATTTCATCTGTTTTGAAATCTTCTTTTCTACAACATTTACTCACTTTTCCAAAATATTTATCAGCTTCTTGTTTCATTACTTTAAACTCTGTCATTACCGTATCTTTTTCACCTATTAGAATAATATTAGTTGTACCCTCCATTTTGAATATTATTTATTTTACTTTAAATTTAGAATTGATTATTTTAAAATTACTTATTTACTTATTTAAAAATAATAGATAGAAACATTCTTATTTTCTATGTTAACTATGAATATTCTTACCTTTTTGATAAGAATTTCTAATTTACCAAAAAACTACTGTTTCTTCGACTTATTTTCTTATATTTTTCAATATAAGATAACAGTCCCGCAGTTGAAGCGCCAATTTGTGATATTAAAAAATGGGGGTTTAGTATTTATGAATTAATTTGAATCTAAAATCTTAAATTGGCACTTTTTAATCTTAAGTTATTTATTTAAAGAAAATGCACATCTTTATGGGCGCCAGGTAAGCGTTAGCTTACCAATTTTGAAAAAAGAATTTTATTATTATTATTAAAATTTCTCAGGGTCGCAGATCCTTTTGAAAGTGTACTCACAGTGGTTCTTGGTAAAATAAAGAAATCTTATTTGTTGTGCTGAAACTTAACATAGTTTATTTAAATCAAGAGATTAACACATTTACATAAATTAACATCAATTTTCTATTATTAATGTTGATATTCAAAATCTTAACTTAATGCATCCTAGTATTTTCTGATAATTCAAATTAAATTTTAATGGTTGAATTTACTCTTAATTTATTTATTTGAATTTACGTAATTAATTATTTTATTTTTTTAAATAGATCAGATCTCATTAGTTTATTTATTAAAAAAGAAAATTTTTACTTTAATACTCTCATTTTTTATAACATAAGACATAGTCTCAAATATTATACTTCAAATTTTCAATCAAAACTTATATTAAAAAATTTACATGTTTTATATCATATTATTAAAATATATTTTCATAAGAAAAGTCTTAACGTGTATACCAGTCACGTTCCGTTAATTAAAAATGGTGATTTCTCGTCTCGTTCCCAAGAAATGCATTCTTGCAACGTGGAAGGCGTCCATTGTTCTAAATTCAGACGTTGACATTCTATGTTCAGCCCACCGCTCTATAAAGTTTGTTTTTATTCACTTGATAAAATAATTGTTTGTGTTATGATTTATACTGTTCCATCTTAACACTTTTACGGCTTAGTTCAGAACTCACGATTTAACCGTCTTACCTATCTCGTCTTACTTATCTCGAACACGTGCAAGATTTTATCTTTACACATTTAACAAAGTTCACATTTTTTAACTAAAAGTTCACGCTTTAAATTAGAACGAAAACTACTTTGATCAATATTACATTGATTTTAAGACTGTTTTTAACATTTTCACCACATTTATCTAAAACTTCCTCTATACAAAAATACGTCTCTCCAGGTCAGAGACCTTCTCCCAACTGGTAAAACCACATGTCCTGCTTTGTCTAGCTTCAACCTGTGTCTTATTTAATATGCAAAGTCAGCTAAATTGTTCACACATCTAGTAACACGGACACTGCTAATATTATTTGCCTGACAACAAGCTTTGTCTATTTTCACAACACAATTTTTATTTAAATATTCATTAGAACTTATAATTAACATTTTATACATCACATCAGTATTTTGGAAATCTATATTAATTTTATTACTCTTGTTTTAACATTTACTTTCAGTTATACATTTGACTTCTGTAGTCCCCCCACCAATTCAATTACAACTTTCCCGGTTTATTCTTATGATTCAAATCTTAGTATAACCATTTTTGGTTATCCAAGTTAAAATTACCATTTTTGGTATTACAAACCATACACTGAAGGAACAGTTCCGCATTGAGTTAAGTTTTTTCTAAAGATTGCAGCACCAATCAAGCTGTTGCTTATGCTAAATGTAGTTACATGTTGCTCCAGTTACCTTACATACAGACATATCATGCAAAGAAATCATAGTTTATTAAAAAAAAAATGCTGAAGTTACACATTAATAGTGTAAGGACAGGTACAATATCCTACTCCAAACTTATAAGAGAGGAAGAAACACCAGTTTTTTCCTTGTTAATCTACATCTATGCTTCATATCACCAGAATGCTAAGACAGTACAATATTATGTTCTATCCAGCCCTACTCTCACAGTAATTACATAAGTTGTTTCATTTAGAATCAAATTCAACTTGATCCAGAAATAAAATTGTTTAGTGCATTATTTACTTCTTCTAATTAGTGAACCGTTTTAAGTTATAATGTTTGAAGTTAATACATGACTTTTTATTATATAGGTTGAACAATACAAATTTTAAAGTTTTTTTTTTAAATCACAAAAAAAAAAGATAATTTGCAATGTTGGGAATGAAAGGAACCAATTTATCTAGCATTTTTAAAAATATTGAAGTAGATAATTTCAAATGGTGTTGGTGTAAAAAAAGAAATATGACGTAGACGCCCAGTAGCCATGAAAACTTTTAAAAATATTTTATAACTGGACACGATAACACATATAGATCGTATGACGTTTTCAAATTAGTGAAAAAATGCTTCTTTTTTGTCTCTGACATGTTAAACAAACTACAGTTGAATACCAGTTGGATAAACTGTTAAGCTACTAATAGACTGAAGTCAAAATTGAATGTACTCCATTCTTTCAGTTAGATACCAAATTGTATATCCATCAAAATAGTAGCATATATATATATATATATATATATATATATATATATATATATATTATATATATATATATATTATATATATGTTTATAGCATATATTTATTTATATGATTTTAAGTTAATTTCATTCAATGAATTCAAGTAGCTTTGGATATTAAAAAAAAATAATACCAACTTAGGAATAAATTAACCGTTCTGGTACCATGACCTAATTTGATATTAATACAATATCTATCTATACAATATAATAATAACCCAGATTGGAGCTCAAAATACCAATTGGAGCTAAAGACCTGTTTTCCAGAAAAATTAAAAACTAGGCTTTAAAATTAACTCAAAATTTTTTTTGAAGTTTTCTTGTTAATTTAAAACATCCTTGGTGCAATAATAAAATAAGCCTAACTGAGTTAATATTTCATGGTGTAAATTTGGATTTGAGGTGCTGGTCAAAGGTAAAATTTGTTGGGTACAAGTGTATTGGTAGGTGTGATTGTGTGCCGGAATGTGTATTTTAGGTGAAAATGTGAATGTATGTTATATCTATGAGTGAGGATGAGTATAAAGTGTAATATGGTTATGAAGAGTATAAATGAATGCATGCTTGTGTGAGTGTATGTAGGAGTATGTTGAGGTGTTTGAATAGATAGGAGGATATGCGCAAGGTGTCTTGTTACAATGTTTTTAGGGCGAGGGAGTAAATGTAATATTTAATGTATAGTACAAATGATAGAAAAGTAAGCCAATTGTAGAAAACAATCTAGGTTTTCTATTGCTTAATTCTTAATAATGTTTTTTAGTTTAATTTTGGGGAAGTCAGTAGAGTCCCCGATACTTGAGAACCAGATTGGAGTGGGGGTAACCACGTGACCTATACCCCTCTCCCTGGCCCCTCCCCTTGCCCCCTCCCCTTGCCCCTTCCCATCCGCCATGTTGTTGACGTAATTTGCTTTATTGCTCTGCTACCGTTGTTGTCGTCACACGTAATTTGCTGCATTTTGTCGCTCTTTTCCCCCTCCCCATACCCCCTCCCCCTGCTCACCATACGCCATTTTTGTGACTTTTTGTTGCTCTGTTACCGTTGTTGTCGTCACACATGTGACGTCAAACACTTTTTTTTCCTAGTGGGATTCGAACCTGTGAAGTTCGGATTTGAAGGCAGACACGCTACCGACCGAGCTATTGTGCATAGTGTTACACATTGTATATTTAATGTAGTATATAAGTCGCTATGTTTGTTCAACGTCGGTTACATTCGCCAGAGAGCACCACCATATTGATTATTAGAAGCCACCTGTTGTCGAATTTTATGTTCAACTCCGCTCCAGAGACCTCCATACAACCTTGCAGGATAGTTCCACACCAGAGGGTAACACACACAGAGATGCCAGTCAGGTATCTTCATACCATCCCCGCTTCTTTTGGACATCAATTTAGGCAAGGAGCAAATCGTAATAATTTTTAGCACTTTTTAGTGCACATTTACTATCTATGTTACTATTATGTTGTGGTAATGAGCATTTAATGTCTCCACTACGGGAGAATTTCTCCTCCTGAGGCAATTCCATCACACGAGGATGAAATTGTCTCAGAAATTGAGCCTTTTCTAATCCTTTGGTGAAAAGTGTTGCAAAAGGCTTGCACAAAGTGCGTATCGTGTCATTGTTGTAAGGTACACCTCCCTCATCCCATCTGATATAGTGAAAACGAGATTGTAACCAACGAGCCGATCTTTGCGATTTATCGTTAAGTAGGGAAAAATTGTATGGCGGTTTGAACACTGTGATACTGTGAAAATGATCACTGACTATTGCCAATTCTTTGACGATATACTTGTTATCGTTATCTTGAAACGCGTGAAATTCAACTACTGCCGCTTGCATGTTTTTTAAACAAAATCACTTCGTCGTATAATTTTCCGCTTCGGGGAGAGTGCTAGATACGAGCTCGGCCAAGATCTCAATGATGTAGGAGCGTAACTCTTTCTTGATATAAAACAATTCGGCGACAAGTCTGGACAAGAGCGGCATACTCTCCTCTAGTAGCTTCCATTCGCCAGCGTTCAAGGTTATACAATGTTGCCCATCGTTCAATTGAACGTAACGTTTGCCGAAAAGATTGCGTACTATTACGTCACCGATAGTCAGATTGAATTTACACGTTATCTTATCGCTGATATCAGCCGTTATAGATTTTAAATGAAGTGATAATTCGTCAAGTATTAGGTGATTGAAGAAAACAAATTTTCTACCAGCTTGCACTAAAAGTCCAAGACCGAAACCTGTATGCTGAAATTAACCGGTTTCTATGAATTTAGTGCACTCGGTGTTTATGAAATGAACGGAAATAAAAAATATTCCCAAAGGAAGGTTAGGTGGTACCTGATGCTTAGTAGGAGCTCGCTCCACGTCCATCTTGCTAGGATCCATGGTCTCTACTGAACTGTGAGCACACTGGTCTCTCACTACTACCACTCCCACGTAAGATTTTTTTCTGAAATGTTTGCGTAATTTTAGTTAAATCGTTGTCAAATTCTGGATCGATTTGTACAAGAGGAAACTCGTGTAATCGCGGTTCGTCATTGAAATCGAATTGATAATATATCACGTCTTCAATCTCGACATCTTCACAAAAGTCACAATAGTGACGGCAAAAAACCACTCCTACAGCGCCCACTAAAACGTATACCGAATCTGCAGCACAGTCAATGTTACCCGAAGAAAGCCGATTCTTTAACGCAGCATAGACGTGTCTCGATATTTGCGTCTCATCGACTTGAAACTTACTTTTGTTGTGCAGCAGACTGTCTTCGATGAATGCTTCGTTCAACACTTCGTCGATCGGATGACAATCGAATGAATGGATATTCTCCTCGTCAATTATGTCATTTAAATAGGATAACCTATCCTTAGGCACGAGCCTGAGGAAAGCGTGAACGACTCCTGGATGTGTGGTGCACATGATGTCTCGTCAGCGAATGATCGGCTCCCAGTGTATCGATACTATTATACCTATACAGTGTCCGCGTGCGCATCTATTACACAACCTTTTTCACTGTGCCTGTAAGCAGATTGTACACAATATGCGAGTCGGGTAAAATCAGACAATAGGCTGTAGTATTTGCAGGTATATTAGCGGAAGTTTCTATTTCTAGTCTGACATCCACGGGACCTGATTTAATAGAATCGTTCTGTTTTGAACAATCGATTACAAAGAGAGGAGATTTTATAAATGATTGTAAACCTAGACTGGGCAAGGACTCGTGCGTATAGTACGATTCTTGAAATCTATGGTACATTTCGTACATTGTGGAAATATCGCCGTTAATATTATCGTAAGGAAAATACTGTGAATTTAGATAGAGTTTTAAATTTGAAAGGCCGCACATGTCAAACAGAGTGGCATCCTTTTTTATCTAATTTTTTCTATCTGTTTGGAAGGCTAGAATAACGTAGCGTGGTTTTTCCAGCTGATTAGCAGTTTTAATTGTCCACGAAATCTGATTTGTTTGTGGCACTATTGGATACTCGTGTAACTCCCAACTACGAAACGGAACATGGACAAGTTCGTCTCCTTAGATCATTTTCAAAAGATTCAATCGGAGTGAATCTGAAACCGTCACATAAGGCACTCTCCAGTGTATACTAGTTATGTTCAGTTTAACATTTGCAGCATCATCACTGTATACAGCGTTCAAATCGGAGGCCGAACGTAAGAGCACTAGTTCCTGTTTTACGTTCATTACAATCCGTTGGTAGTCGTCGAAAAAGCCCATCAACAGCTTCAATGGTACAGAGAGGGAAAAGTTTGAAACAGTAGCCATCCCACCGGACCCCAACCATCCTGCATTGCTGAATTTATTCTTTTCACTCTCTCGCAACGACAATAGATTTTTAATGGTACTGGAAATTCCGACATTTCTCGTACGGTCCACTTCGCTACCGGCAAATTCGTATCTAATATCGTCAAATAGAAAGGCTACCACATTGTTGACCAATTTCACTGTTGTAGCTCCGCCGTCCGCTTTTGTACCGCTCAGTGTTCCTTTTATATGCAATATACTTCCAAACAGTGCTGTGATCACGTCCTGTTGATTTATGGGAATACGAATTTCATCGTTATTACCGTACGTTGACGACGCATAAGGCCTATGCGAATGGTATTCCAGACCGCTGATGACGTCATTTTATTCTGCTACACTATCTATTGCTAGTAGATCCGTTTTTCACTTTAAATCCCAAAGCTGAGAGAAAACGAATATTTCTAGCTGTTAACTCTGTCGAGTTTGAATGTACACTGATACTGTACTTATAACGTTGTCCATTAAATACAAGACCCATTTCTACGTAAATGCAATCGGACAGAAACTGATTCTTCTCTGAAATTTATAGGTACTTCGTTCTGATCTCTAAGGTTTATGGTGTTGTTATGAATGGTTTTCACGTTGACGGGTAAATATATTACAGTCGTCGGTATTTCGACAATCTTGTACCCCGGAGCCACTTGTGGGTAAAACTCGTGTATATTGTGTGACTCTTTTCTATTTTGAAATGACCCAGTCACAATATTACACGCAACTCTAATAACATTCACCCTTATAATATTGACAGGCAGCTCAGATTCGTGTTTTCAGTTGGCTGATAAATCCCCATTATTGAAACCGAGTAATTTTCCGATAGATCCGTCTTTAAAATGTATAGTCTTTGAACACTTAAGTTCTGCTTTAAGTGTGTTATTGTTCGGCTTGAGCGAAAATGCAATCTCCGGTTTAAGCTGTGATTTGATATATTTTTCAATATCCTCAATTTCGTACGAACCTGTCGGTATTTTAACGGTTACTTCATAATTATCGTTTTGATCTTTACCAAGAAAAAATTTATTATTAATTCCTTCTTCGATATTGGGAATGGAATTGTACACAGCAAGATCAATGAGACCGATTTCCCACTCTCCATCTGATAGATCAATCGGTGGAAAGAAATCACACCAAAGTATAGAACTATTTCCGTTTAAAACAATACTCATGATAGTAGAAACTTTAAGCACAAATGTCCACAGACGACTGAAGTGTGACTTTGATGTCACTTGTAATTATAGTGAATATTAGCGTTGGAACCAAAATATCTAACCAGTTCGAGTGGAGGTCTAAGATTTCCAAAACTGTCATAGTATTCTACATTTACACCGCACTTTTTATAACACACCCAATGTGTACCTTCACCCTTGCTACTATCGAGGTTGACAATGGCGGATTCGTTTTTCAACGGCCCCGTCAGGGGAAGATTGTCCCTCATATAAACACTTCTGAAATACGCTATCATCAGTTTCACGGCATATTATTCTAAATCAATATTTGTTAACGGTCTGTTTGGTAATGAATCAATCAAACTTTTTTTTTATTGATCTTCTTCTTGGTTCTGCTACTGCCTTCCATCCCCCTGCCTTTTGGATACGGTTTGAGATACAGACCACTGCCTTTTGGGGATACGGTTTGATATACAGGCCAATGCCTTTTGGTATCAGACCGCTGCCTTTTTGATACGGTTTGAGATACAAACCCCCACCCAACAAGGGACGTTTCGACTTTTTCCCACCTCCCAATTTGGTTTTCGCTTTCATGGCCATTGTTACAGTCCACGCTGCTGCCCATTCACCGGTAGATACGTTACACGATTTTACTCGACCCCAAGCCTGTTCTGCTAAAACGTTGTCCGCTTCTCTACGATGCTCTGAATCACTGTATTTGCTGTACGCTATATCGTGCTCTTTACACGCTTCGTCTAAAGGATTGACTCCTTTATCACCACGAGCTAACCTCTCGGCTAGTTTTGTACCCGGACCGCAATAGTTGTAAGAGGGTAGATGGAGTTCTATAGGCAATAGATCTATAGCCTTGTTTAAAACCTTATCACCAACCCTTAAAATTCCAGAAACGAGACCACGGCCCTTTTTGATGTTGTTCATCCCTTTGCAATTTCTATACTAAATCAATGCTCTAGGGCGCAACGTATTTATGGTTGTTCAGTGTCGTCGCTCCACACCATACGCCAATGACTAAATGTTTCTTTAGGAGTATCGACTTTACTATATTGCTTTTTAATCATATGTGCGAGATCAATCAATTCTCTTCTCCATTTGTTGTCTAATGTGTTCACTCTCTTACTGCATGCTTTTAACTGTAACACCGTCGGCAATATTACAAATACGTTTTGAGGAGGCATCAAAGCAGTCTTTTTTTTATCTCTTAGTAAAGCACGATCTATAATCAACGACATCAATTCTTCAAGCTGTTGAAAGTTGATTGCATCCAAGCTGCTAGTGCCATCCTTTACGTTGGATGTCCCGTATGACCTGCATCATGAGATGCCAACAAATGTCTCAGTCTGTCACACAACTCATTCGGATCATCCAAGTATGAAAAACCTCTCCCGCTAACTGTTTTAGAAGGGAATAACTTCTCTATATTGTTTTTATATTTTAAAGATTTGTTATGATTAACTTGTCCGTTCGGATCGTATAATCTTTTGTGCACACTGGACCTCAAACAGATATCTTGATACGCTCGTAAATCGGCCTCGGTATATATTTCATCATCGGGTATACGCTTAAACACCAACTCGTACAATCCGGGTTTCCCTTTATAGTGTACTCCGTCAATTATAATTTTACCATCGTCCGACAACTGAAGAGTCTTGTTACCGATCATCATAGACTTGTCTTCGATTTTCGGTCCGTAGCTATAATCTATATATCGACTACCTACGGTATCTTTCATCATTTTGAGCATATATTTTCGTGCCAGCAGATGTGCGAAAGTACTGTTTACCCATTTTTCAGATACACTTTGCCCTACAGGTGTGGACAATAGTTCCCTTACACTGGGCTGCGGTTGCTCAAGAGTCTCTGCAATTATTTCGGTATCCATAAAATCAACCCTGGGAGTAGCTGGTACTTCCCCGACAGTAAACTCTTCATTTTTCTCTTCCTCACTCTCGCTGCTCCACTCATCCGCTATTTCCATCTTTCCATCCCACTCTTCTTCGGGTTTAATTTCTTGTTTTGGTGTGTATTTCTTAGTATACATTCGTTCCTCTTCGGCCTCTCCGTACCTCAACTGTCTGTACTTTTTCTTTATAGCCTTGCGCAATCTGGCTATCTCCAGCATTAGATGCTCTCTCTTCTCAGACATCTTGTAGATTGACGTTTGTTGCAAGTATCAAGCCTTTTGTACCTTAAAAATCTGTTACAATTCTATCAATACCAATTCTAAATCTTCCATTCTCCGATTCACTGTCCTTATCTATTACAACGAATCCATGTTTATCTTTCCACGCGGATGCACAAATGTTTTAAAAATCACTAAACACCATATCAGTGTTTACGTGATCATTGTAAATGTGTCGTAAATTGATATCGTCCTGCTTGAAAAAGACCAAGAGATTGGCATTGTCTCGAGTCAATTGTTTGGGAATCCTGCTGTACGTCTGTCCTAAGTAGAAGGAATCTATATTATTGTGACGTCCCATGGTGAAATAGTTACGTATATTATCGTGTTTCTCGCAAGCTATGTCGTCAAAAATTATTATCGAATTTGGCTCCGCTTCACTAGGATAGATGACATTTTCGTTGTCCGTGAATGTGTAATAACCAATTTCTTTGGTATTTCCCAGTATATTTTCCAAAAACTTGTACATTGGCTGCTGGAGTGATTTAGAAAATACATAGACGTTGGCAAATTTCAGGCCATTTGGATTAAAGAGCAGATTAAATAACACATTAGTCTTGCCACTGTTTGATGGGCCGCACACTATAGATCGAACTGTGTTTGGTAATAAAGAACTGTGACGGTGCATTTTTGAGCTGCCTCCTGCAACAACGTCAAAGATTCTTACACGTAGTTTATCCGCTGTATTTTTTGAACGCATTACGCTGCTCAACGTTTGTCTGAATACTGTGGAAAACTAACAGTGCTATCCTATTAAATACAAAACCTAAACAACAAGCTTGATTTTATCAATCCAACTATCGTGTTCCTTGTCAAACCCTAACCACCGCAACAGTACTTTGTTACCCTTTTTGCGTAGTACTTTTTCAACAAGATATACGTTGCCAATCTTTGACTCGCTTAATTCTTCGGCATAGAATCCTCCTTTCAGAATGTCACCTTTCGAGTCTTGTAGAATGTATGTTACAGGATTGGTCGGTACAACAGCGTACACGGTAAACACTTCGTTTGTCCAGTTGGGTAGATATCCTTTAGCAAAAGTCTTTTTAAATTTCGATATTCTAACTTTGTCGTCCACTTTAAATCGCGCCAGTGTTTTGTACTCTTGCGTGCTATTTTGTCCAGTAACATTTTTCTCGTGCTTTTTCAACACTTGAGCTGGTTTCATGCCGATAGTACTGTGCTCAGTGTTATTGTATGTCTTTACTACGTTTTTCAGCAGCTCCAACCACTCGTAACTACCGCGTGCCGTAAATTCACGCGACATTATATTTTTCAAAGTACGGTTCAGGCGCTCCACCATAGACGCTTTCTTGTCTGAAAAAGTGGTCTAGTGATTTATATTGTATTTTTTCATTAAAATTTTCACGTGCGTATTGAAAAACTCCTTCCCCTGATAGGTCTGAAAGTTATTCATAGGATGTTTTTTCAGTATCGGTTCTAACGCTATAGATACATCTAGAGCAGACTTTGTCTTCAATGGTTCTGCAATCGCAAATTTTGTCAGACAATTTATCATTGTTAGTATATATTTGTAACCTTGGTTTTCTTCAGCATATGGAATCATTTCCAGAAGATCGGCTTGATAAAGGTCATTAACTCCTTTCAGCGTCACACCTCGGGTTTTGAAATTTCTTCGCGCGGGCTTGTGAAGTTCCACCGCAATGGCTTGCCTTACATCCATTATGTAAATGAATGTGTTTATGGTTTCGTGGCACTATTTATTTCGTGGAGATACTTTGGTGCACGTAACCTCGAAATTATCGCTGCTTGTTCCCGCCTCACCGTTGCTTTGGATTAATCCGCCGAAAATTGTCCATAAAAGATCCGCAGAGATGTCGGAAGCTTTACAAAAAGCAATGTATCCAGGTGTCTTTGTTTTAAAATTGAGACTAGTAAACGTAAAGCCCAACAGATCACCATCAGCTGTTCCATTTTTCATCTTGTCCACCAAACATTCAAAGCCTCTTTTTATCCAATCAATTTCCATGACATTCTCGGGTGGTGGATGAAATTTAAACTGAATTTTAGTCCTTAGAGTATGAAATTTTTTAGTCTCCCTACTTTGGGTTGAAACAATGTAAATTGGTTCCATTGCTCTTTACACGTCAATTGAATGAAGTAGTACAAACATTCTGGCATTTTATATTAATATGGGGTGGCGGGAGAGGGGGAAGGAAAGACAGGTCTGTATTTGCAAAAATGGCTGCAGACAAATCTCTGGAAGATTATCGGTTACTAACATGATATTTGGTTGGTTTATCGGTTGCTAAAAGTATATTTTGGTTGGTTAATCGATTGTTAGTGGTATCTATGGGTTGGTTAATCGGTTGCTAACATGATATTTTGGTTGGTTAATCGGTTGTTAAAAGTATATTTTGGTTGGTTAATCGGTTGGTAATGTTATCTATGGGTTGGTCAAAAGGTTCCTTACATGATAATTTGGTTGGTAAATAGGGGATCAAAAACAGTATGAAACATCGTCCACAATAAGACTAAAACACACACACACACACACACACACCTTAAACACAGAGTCTCGTGTGATTCAACTTGTCAGTACAAACGTTGGGTATTGATCGGTGCTACGCCCTAGTAGCCAACGGAGGAACCTCTGTACCGATGCTATGCTGGCCCTTGTTATTACCTTACACACACAACCTTAACCTTGAGGTACGAGCTAGACCCGTACTATAAGGCGTACACGAGTTTTTCGCTCGCACGCATGAAAAACTCGGTAAGCCTTACGGTACGGACTACGTACCCTACCTCCATCGTATCAATATGGTGGTGCTCTCTGGGGAATGTAAACGACGTTGAACAAATATGGCGACTTATATACTACATTAAATATACAATGTGTAATACTATGTACAATAGCTCAGTCGGTAGCGCGTCTGCCTTCAAATCCGAACTTCACAGGTTCAAATCCCACTAGGAAAAAAAAGTGTCTGACGTCACGTGTGTGACGACAACAACGGTAACAGAGCAACAAAAAGTCACAAAAATGGCGTATGGTGAGCATGGGGAGGGGGTATGGGGAGGGGGAAAAGAGCGACAAAATGCAGCAAATTACGTGTGACGACAACAACGGTAGCAGAGCAATACAGCGAATTACGTCACAGGCGTCCAAAAATGATGGATAGTGGGCAGGGAGAGGGGCAAAAAAACAAAATGGCGTCTCCAAATTACGTGTGATGACAACAATGGTGACAGAGCAATGCAGCATATTACGTCAACAACATGGCGGATGTGGAGGGGCAAGGGGTGGGGCAAGGGGTGAGACAAGGGGAGGGCCCAAGGGGAGGGGCAAGGGGAGGGGCGAGGGGTGGGGGAGGGGATAGGGGAAGGTTATTGGTCACGTGGTTACCCCTACCTTCCCCCACTTCAATCTGGTTCTCAAGTATCGTGGACTCTACTGAAGTCAAACATTTATATTTGTTGTTACATAAGTATAATTTTTTTAAATATTATTGTTAATTATTATGTAAGATGATCATGGCATAAAATCTTTTCCTTGGTTAGTTTGTTTATGTGTGGATTGGAAATCTCAAAACAGGCATCTGCCTAAATGGGTCTTTATTTCATTTTTTATATTAAGTTTTTAAGTATTTTTTTTTTTATTCAATGCAAGGGCGTACCCAGGATCAAAACTAGGGGGGGGGGCAAGCCATGGTCATTAAATATACAATTGATTATTAAAATAGTTATTTCAAGAATTGTATAAAATTCCAGCAACAAAATGTATAATAAAGAATTTGTTTTGCTTCCAGGGGGGGGGGGCAGCTGCCCCCCTGCCCTTTGCTGGGTATGCCCATGATTCAATGTAATTTATAAAGTTTAAACTTTGTAAAATATAAATAATGGAATAATAAAAAAAGAAAAAAACAAATTATAATACCTTTGTTTTCTTCAAATTTATGTTAGAAACATTTTTATAAGATACAGCAGTATGAAATACATGCAGTATTCTTAAAGTGCAAAGATGTCATTAGCTATAAAGAACAGATTATATAATTTTTAATTTTTGTTTTACACAGTTAGTCTGGCCAAGAAGAGTATTAATAGTTTCCTCCAGTATATTACTACTACATACTTCTATTGAATTGTTCCTGATGGGAAGACAAAGATTCCGCCAAGTAGAAACATGGTTAAATCTCTTATGTGCTTTACTCTCATTGATCATAGCTATTGCTGGCGAGCTCTCAACTACGGTTCAAGAGAAACCGACATGGATTCTTCATGTAGCATCCATTGTTATCTTACTAGCTTGGTCATGTCTCATGTTTTTGATTGGAAGGTTTCCTACATGGGGATACTATGCTCTAATGTTTTCTGCTGTTCTACAAAATGTCATAAAGGTATTTATATAGATAGATGACTAGATTTGTTCTTAATTCAAGCATTTCATATACTAAGACTGCTACCAATTATTGAAGTTGGGCCCCATTTTGTAATATTCATTACAAAAAATAAAATAAAAATTTTGACAAAGAAATACTCTTGAAGAGAGTATAAAAAAATTCTCTGAGGTCGCAAGTTCTTTAATACTTTGGAGAATTTCAAATAAAATAAAGAATCCAATTTTCTGAAATGTCCATTTAATTATTAGCAAACATTTATAATAAGTTAGATACAAAATTAGAATGTTTCCTGTAAAGACAAAAATACATAAATCATCATATATATAATAATAACCTAAAATTATAATTCAATAATATTTCATTTATAATTAATCTTATGGTTGCAACCTAAGTTCAAAATAAAATCTCTCATAATTCAAAGTGCAATATTTTTAAATTACAAAATCTCTTTTACTAAATGCTTATTTTTTATTTTTTTATTATTATCTTCAAATAAAATATTTTACTTTGTTAAAAACCATGTGATAATAATTCTGCAAACATCTTATCCAAGTTTCATTAATAAACTACAAGTTCTAGTTATTTTTATGCTTAATTTTTATAAAACATAATTTGAGCATGTTATACCAAGCATGCAAATATACACTGAAGTTAAATTGTACATATTACTTAAAACTTTCAATTTATTCAAACTACTTCCTCTTTCAAACACATATCCCATATCTCGTAAAAAATATAACTTATTCAGTTTTACATTTCACTTCCTAAATAATCACAATGGTTTACTTTTTCTTTTATTCAAAACATACTTATTATATCACATATGTTTATTTTTAAACACTTTGTCATTGTCCTTTCGAAAACGTTTTAGTCCTTCCGCGGTACAACTGTCCACTTTTTCATTTTTGAAACCACGCCTTCTCTCTCTGAAGGTTTATTTCTCACTTATTCAAAACTAAATTACTAAGTCACATAATATTGTTTTTAATAGAAACTCTAGTCCTTTTAACAATATTTTCTTTCTTCTACGGTACGGCTTTGTCTGATTTGTCATACTTGGAACAACAACCTAACTCTTCAAAAGTATAATTCTCACTGAGCTGGTCCTGGTTGGTAACAGTCACCTCACTTTTACACATAACGCTGATGTCAAATTTTTCTTATAACTAACATTACATACGTTTATATTATTAACATACTTTTAACAAATTTCTCTGATCATTTAGTACTAATTACTTTCCTTATTTCTTTATTTATTTAGTTCAAAAACAGAACACAGTTCCTGTTTATTGCCTCGAGTCAATCTTATCTTCCATTCAAACCAAGATTACAAAATTGTAAATGTACACTATTTTAAACATTTTCCCTATAATATAATGAACTTGAATACATTTCAAATAAAATTATAGTTAAAGACATTATTTACTAACTTCCAATCCAAATATACAGATCAAATAATGTAATAATATTGATAAGTTTAGGTCTTCATTCCAAATTTGAACTCTATTATCAAACATTCTTTTATTATTACCGTTTTATATCTGACTATTGTTATCTGTAGATAAACACATTGAAGTCCGGACATTTGAAGTATGCTATGCCACTCACAACTAGTCATTTTTGGCCATTTATAGATTTTATTTAAACACAAATATGCATATTCTAATTATAGTTACTGTTTCATATAATTGAAACCTTCTTTTTTTCATCGTATGCGCCAAAATAAACAGTACTGAAATTGTAAGATTTTATTTACATAGTTTTACCAACATACACAAGTAAAAGGAAGCAAAATCGGTAATATGACCTCCGTTCAGTTTTAGGCAACACTCGTACAGTTTTTGAAGGTTTTGCATCATTTTGGTAAAGAGGGGTTGTTTCATGCTTCTTATACACATGATTATTTTTTCCCTGGAGTTGGACGATGGTAGCTCGTGAGTCTTCACGGAAAAATCTTCTCCTTGATGTAACAACATTCCCCAGATGTAGGCATCAGGTGGTACAAGATCAGGGGAGTTGGCTGGATAAGGAAAGTTTGTTCTAAGAAAGATGAGGCGGTTGCTAAAAGTTTCTTGATGGAAAGCGATGTTGGTTAAGGCAGTGTGGTTGATTGTGCCACCTTGCTGGAACCATTATGAACGAAAAGACTGGTTTTGGGCCCAACAAAATCTCCTAAGGTCTCCTATAAAATTATCAAGAATGACCCTATATCGGTCCTGATTTACAGTAAGAGGATTTCCATTATGGTCTTCAACAAAGTATGGACCAATTATGCCTTTCCCTGACACAACGCACCAAATGGTTACACGCTTACTATGCTGTGGCCTCTCTACAACATTGTCAGGATGTTCAATCCCAAGAAAACATGTTGTCTGCATGTTTATGAAACCATTAAGGTGCACATGACATTCATCTGAAAACCATACATCACTCAGAAACTCCATAGCACATTGCTAACATTGAAGTGCAGTACTAAACTCTGTTTTGTTTATACAATTCAAAGGTTGCCCAGTTTGTATCTTGTAGGGAAAACCACAATTAATTGTTTTAAACATTCTTCTCAACAATGTATTGTTAATGTATTGTTATATTCAGTTTCAAAGATGTTCTGTTTAGGCTTATTTTCGGTGACTATAACACTTGCTGCAACACTCTTCTGTGGTTTTCATTTGTACATATAATAGTTGGGCAACCTGAATTACCCTTCCGCTGCCTCAAAACACTACCTGTTCTTCGAAATTTTTAAACAACGCTAATAATCACAGCATTACTAAGCTGGTTTTTGTGAAAATGTTCCTGAAAACATAATGCAGTGTGTGACAAACTTGGCCCATCCGCATGTCCAATTCCGTAAGAGCGAAAACAATGCTCTACGATAAAAGCTTTCTTTGTAGTAGTTAGCACCATGTCACCAAAGACTAACCTCAAATAAGAAAGAAATAATAATCACAAAGATGTGGCAACCATCAAAAGTTGACACAGCTGATCAAGAAGGCAGCTACAGCTGATTCACTTTCAGTACTGTTTATTTTGGCATATACCGTAAATATACTTATATTTACTTATTAATCTTTTTAGGTGAAAAAAGTCCTACAGAAGAAAAAAAAACAGTTTACAAAATAAAATATATAGATCAAGCTGTCAAAACAAGGCTGTTATATTATTATAAAAAAAATTAAAAAGGGAAATCCTACATTTTTTTTTAGTTATATTCTATAGGAATCAAATGATGACTTAATTATTGAAACATTATCTTGTATTGTATTTTACAATAAGATGTTTATTGTGGAAAATTGTGTGTTCTTTCATTTGGTGATTGAAGTTTCTACAAGTATTGCGTGTTATAGTTAATTATTGGAAACAAAAATTAACCTATAACTACAGCTAATTTTGTTTTTGTGTGGTTGTTAATAAAACAATCAAACATACAAAGCTCAACAGTCACAGTCACTGCAATACCATTGGTTTCGCTTCTTATTCTTTTACCAATTTATTTTCTTGCCAGAATAAACTTTCAAGTATCTAATGTCCATTCTGTCTTTTAATTTTCATAACAGATTTTAACTATAAATAACAAATCTCATAAACCTTCTAACATTTAAATAACTTGCTCCTCCAAAGAATGTATAAAAACCATGCCTAATGATATTAACCCTTTGACTGCCATGCCATTTTTGCTAGGCCACAATTGAATATTGCCAAGGTTATTTGTGGGAGTTATTGTTTGGGCACCAGGCTATCGCTGCACAGTACTACCGCCAAGGCTGTTTTGACACTATTACAAGTACACAATCTTATCTTTGCTAGTATTAAAGATAGAATAATGATTTTGATCTTGTTTTCTTCAGAATTAAATGGACTACATATATAAATAAATATTGAGCATGACTTGTGAGATAATGTTAGATAGAATAAAACTCGAACACAAGATCTCAAAAAAATTACATTTACTTAATCAAACGTGTTTCAGAAACAAAGTTGCCATCCTCAGTGATACATGAGCTACCTTAACTAAACTATAACTGAGCTCACCACGCTCCTGTACCTGAGGGGTTTGAGGGATGGCTCAGAGGGAGTTCCCGTAAATGAAAGGGATAGAGGGATGGACCAGAGGAAGCTCAACACGCTCCCATGCCTGAGAGGGATAGAGGGATGGTTCAGAGGGAGCTCAACATTCTCCCATAACTGAGGGGATAGAGAGAGATCCCAGAAGGAGCTCATCATGCTCCCGTACCTGAGGGGGATAGAGGGATGGCTCAGAGGGAGCTCAACATGCTCCCATAACTGAGGGGATATAGGGAGATCCCAGAAGGAGCTCACCATGCTCACGTACCTGGGGGGGGTAGAGGGATGGCTCAGAGGGAGCTCAACATGCCCGTATTTGAGAGGATAGAGGGAGGTCCCAGAGGGAGCTCACCACGCTCCCGTACCTGAGGCCATTTGACCTAGGATAGGCTGCTCAGATGGTAGCCTGAGAAAGACTGACTCTCTGGAGCTGACCACTGCTCCTTTTATAGTAGTTGTCCCCCACTACATTTGCCTTCACTTAATCTTATCTTATGTAATTAATTTTATTTGTTTGGGCCTTAAGGCCTACAGTATTAAAAAAAACAATCTTTTTATAACCAACAAATTTATTTTCTTCTACTAACAAAAATGTTATAGTTTAGTTATTATAGCTCATGTATCACTGAGGATGGCGACTTTGTCATTGAAACAAGTTTGATTAAGTAAATATAATTTTTGTGACATATTGTGTTCGAGTTTTATTCTATCGACTACATATATGTTTATAAAAACTAGCATATACGTTTTCCTAATAGTGTTTATAACTGAAATACTTTTTTGTTTCTTTATATAACAAAATTTAATTTTAAAACTTCAAAACTATAAGAAAAAAAAAGTTTTTTCATCTAACCCGGTATATTATATTTTTTGATGTATTAAATAACTCCTGAAAATTGCATACAAAAATATAAACTTTGACACGTTTATAAAGTTTTGTTTGTAAACACGCACGAGTTGGTTTGTTAGCATTTTAAGAATAAAATATGGAATCTACTATTGTTAGGCTTTTATAGTAAAATTCCATTTTTTGAAGTAATACTTTCCTAGATCATTGTAGGTTAAATAAGAAACTTTTCTTTTTTTTTTACAACAAATTACACTACATATTGCTAGTAAAAAAAATCAAAACAACTTATATCTAAGAATAAAAAGTAATTTTTTAATTTACCTAATAAATATATCATAAAGTAAAAAACACTTGATAGTTTATATTGAAAAAAATGTATAAACTGTGTTAGGTTATTCCTATTATCAAACAAAAAATTATTTTCAAAGACTATTTACAGAAAATGTTTATTTATTTTAATTATAACACCAATTTTGATCGAATCAGTCAAAGTGCACTCCCAGTTTACACTTACTACATACAGTTCTTGATCTTCCTTCTCTTTCCCTCAGGGTTTTTTCCCACAGCATATGATACATATTTTTTCTTCCTCGCCTTCTAGTTTCTCAAAACCTAATCCTTTCTTGTCATTATTTCTTGAATTATCACCTCCACACATATCTTGGCTTGTGCAAGATAACCGTTCTTCACTCAATGATTCCAGAACAGAAATAATGAACTCATATCTGGTCAATGGTTTTCAGAGTTTAACTTATATAAGTCACATGCATTTAGCATGATTTGACCAAAAATATTAAAAATTACCTTTTTCCAGTGCTTCATATTTCTGCGCTCATCCAAATAAGTGTAAAGCATCTGATCTGTTCCATCTATTCCCCCCCCCCATATTATTGTTATAATGATATACAATTTGTGGTTTTGTTTTAAATCATTGTCTTTTTATTTTTTTAATGTAAAAAAAAATAAAAATTTTACTTTCGAATCTGTCGACTCGATAATAAATTAAACTGTGATGTGTTGTTCTTCTACTCTCTTTTTTAATTTGCATTTTGTGGTATCTAAATTACTGTTTTAAATTACTTATCACTTTTAATTAACTTATTTGTCAAATCTTGACTAAGAAGTCAAATGTCAGACCAAATAAGGTAATTAAAAGTTGTAATATGCAGATTTTGAATTTTTGAATATGAAATGAAACTCGTGGTAAAATAGATAAGTGATGTAATTAGATCAAAAGCAAACAGAAGTTGGTAACTGTTTTTAGAAGGACGAGATAAATCAAAACAAATTTCCAAAAGATGATTATATATAGGTAGTAATGTCTAATTTTAAGATAAACATAATATTTGAGTGAAATAGTGTGTAAATGAAGTAAATTTGCTTGTTACTATGTGATTAGGGGTTTGAGGCTATAATCACGTGATTGAGATGCAATATCCGGAATCTGCAAGCGTGCGTAGAGTCAGTTACAGGGTAGCGTTCAAGATGGACAGACGTATTTTAGGTTAAAGAAAGAGTTAGATCTAGGACAATGGAAGTTATATTAAAGTGATTTTTATAGAGTCAACTATGTAATTTACTAACAGTTTAAAGTCAGTTAATAGTAGAGTCAGTTGGAAGGCATCGTCTGAAATAGTCACACGTATATTTGATTGGTGAAGGAGTAAATTCGTGGATAATGGAAGTTGTATTAAAGTGATTTTTATAGAATCAACTATGTAAATTACTAACAGTTTAAAGTCAGTTAATCATAGAGTGAGTTGATCCAATGATCGCGAGTGACAGACATATTTCCATTTGTAATCAGAACAATGTGCTTTGTGCTAAAAGAGACGCTTTCAAAGGGTGAAAACAAGTAAGGTTAACAAAAAAAAGTCGTTGAGTGTTATAAAAAATGATTGCGAGAGAAAGACGTGTTTTCATTGGTAATGTAGAACATTATGCAAACTAATATCTCAACATGTGCGAACATTGGCGGAGCCCTCATCATGAGACCGACGCATCTGCGATCTTCAGAAATAACCATCTTTCAACAAAGGACTGGTAACATGTGTTAACACGTTAAGTGCCAAGCCAGTTGTGCCACTTTTATCATACAGTGCCAACTTAAAAAAACCAGTTTAATAACATAACCTGTATATATGTGGTCTTATGGTTATATGGAGAACTGTTTTTTGAGAAATTGTTTTAAAAAACATTCAAAAAAATGATTGGCAGATCGGCCCGGCATGTCATTTTGAATACCATATTTTATTTGGAATTTGACGTGTCGGCCGATTGGCCGACCGCACTTTTGATCGATTTCCTAGGATAATTTAGGTCTGTGATGTTGGTAACACATGACTCAGTGGTGGGAAACGCATTGAGTAACTGCACGTAAACATCAAGTCGACATGGTTCAAACTGTAAAGCGGGATCGAAGAGGAAATGTCATTTTCAAGCTCTTGCAATAACAGAGTACAATGAGCAAAAACCCGACTTCGATGTTGCTGATCAAATGTCGTCGTACAACTCAGCAGTACGAAAAACACTAAGATGGTATCATAAAGTTGCAGTACATACATTTACTAATTGGCACCTACATTGTAAATGCTTGGCTCGCTTACAAAAGCAATGTAGGACCACGACCGCAACACCAATACTTGTCAATAACAGATTTTAAATGCTTTCATTTTGCTTTCAAAATGCTTTCATCTTACAGTTTAGACAGTAATAATATAAATAAATGATTTAAAAAAAGTTAATTGTAAATAAATAACATTGTTAAACAGTTTTAAAAATTGCTTTCCAACTTTGTAATTGTTCAATGTTTTATACAAAAATATGCAAAATTTATTATTTTGCTTACCGTAATAGTTAACTTTTATACGTTTATTTTAAAAAAATATATCAACTGTAGAATATTAAACTGTATATTACTTGATTTAATGCATTAATCCATAATTTCAACTGAAAATTTCACTGACGTACCAATCGGTACGACGAAACTAACATATTGTTGAGGTATTTTATTTGGTTGTCACGCAACACTATCTAAACATAAGAAAATGAAATATCTACAGCTATTAGCTACAATCTTCCATATTTCACTTAGTGTATGTGTTTTCCGCTAGGTTGCAACACTTCCTGACTCTAAAATAAAATCTTGCATTGACGGCAGTGTCGTACCGCTCAGCCGACATGCCATTTTAACTATGAGCTAGCTGTCATACAAATCGGCCCCCATGGCACTTAACGTGTTAAAGAACACTCAAAATTAAAATTTTGTTAAACTATTCAGAATTTATTATTATTATTCCATGTATTAGCTGTAAGTTTTATAATTGATATTTTCTAAAATAATTATTTTGTTGTTTAAAAATCAAGGATGTCCATAGACATGAATAATTTGTTCAGATAAAGTAACTTCAACATGTAAAAAAAAAGCAGATAACATTAATATTTGTTTTATCAAATAATTTTCTGAGTTGCAACTAAAATAAAAAGAGTAAATTCAATTTTTCAAGATTTTGACCTTCTTAAAAGGTAAAATATAATGATTCTAAGTAGGATGTATAACTTAAAAAAATTTATCATTGAATTATATATGCGTGTATGAATAATTTCAATAAACTAATATGTTCAGTTTCAGAAATACAAAAAAGGACTTATTATTTTTATCATATAACCACTGGAAAGTACACTTTTAAAAGAATCACGACCCTGAGAGTTTTTAATATACAATAATAGTCAAACTTTTAACTTTTTCAAAATTGGTATGCGTAATGCTTCCTGGCGCCTATAATGTTGTGCAATTTATTCTTTTTTTTTTTAAATAAATAAAAATAAAACCCATAACATTATATTACTTCAAAGTTATAAGTTCTTCTCTCTGTACACCTTCATTAGCATTGAGCTTTGACGGACGTACTTTTTATGGTGAACTTGGTATTTCCCTAACAAAACTGGTGGGATTCCTTTCCTATTTTTTCTAACTGTACTAGTAATAAATTTCATCATAGAATATAAATATTTGGCCAATGGAATACCTGTAAAGAAGTTATCTAAAAATAAATAAATCCCTTTGTTTAGATAATTTCCCAATTTTAGCAAGCAATAATAGACGTAAAAAAACAATGACTGATATTAGCAATACACAGCTGATGCCATCAAAATATCAACATCGTATTTATTTTATTGTAATAAATTGACAAGTCGATATTTACATATAGCGATATATTTTCTGAAAGTATATTTTATTGGTTTTTACTTGATATAGGAATTGGTAATATTATGTAAATAATAAAAATACTGTAACGGAAAATATTGCGGGCTGATCATATCGGTCCGTGGGGATGTTCGGAAAGATTCCAAGAACCAATTAAATCTGTCTGTGGCAATATCAAGAAGGTTTCCCAAAGCTGATTAAATCAGTCAAATTGTTAACAACTTCAGTTTTTTAACAGTGCTTCGAACTTATACTTAAAACTTGCTTCATTTGTTTTTATCCATAAAATGAATTTATTTTAAAACTACAATGAGCATTGGAAGCACAAGGTTCAGCAGAGAGCAGGCCCGATTCTATAACTGGGCAACATGGGCACTTGCCCAGGGGCGCAAGCGTACTAGGGGCGCAAGGGTTTTAGGCCATAAAAAATTTTTTTAATTGAAAAAATTTCAACCATATTAAGGCAGTATATGTCGATAAAAGTTTATAAATTTAAAAAACTATAAAAAATTATAGAGCTGAAAAATCATAATTTTATGTTAGCACAACCATTCTTCAGATCTTTCTCCATGCTTATCGGTTAGAAAATAGCATCCGAAACAGAAAACTCGTTTTGCCCTCTCTTCACCAGCGCATCGCAAAAATCATCTCATTTCGTATAAATTCATTCATAAAATCATTCTACAATAAAAGACGAAAAGCTGAATAGCTTAATGCTGTTAT
The DNA here is from genome assembly GCA_963513935.1 of Aphrophora alni. Lineage (NCBI taxonomy): Eukaryota > Metazoa > Arthropoda > Insecta > Hemiptera > Aphrophoridae > Aphrophora > Aphrophora alni. Next base: position 92,703,311 of record OY740765.1, read on the forward strand.
GTACGCAGAATGATATTACACTGAAGCTTGACTTCAAAGATATAATTGATAGTTTTGCTACATCAAAGATCAGTAGAAAAAAAGCAATAGTCTAATGTAAATAGGATATAAGGAGAAAGTATGAGGTAAATATGTATAAATATATATAAAGTATAGTAATAAGAGAAAGAAAGTATAAAGGAAATAAGAGATATTATGGTTGAAGTATTAAAGTTGTTTTACAAGACTCAATTAAAAAGTGAACATACAGTTGAAATAAAATGAGCTATGGTTATGTAGGCCTATAGAAATAAACATTTGAAATAATTAAGAACTATTTTTTAGGGTGGGTGGGTGGTCCGTGATACTGTAAAATACAAGGTTGTTATGTTGTGACGTCAACCATAACACCTACGCCTGTAATTGCAGTAATAATATTTGCAAGTTTTTACAGTAGCCGGTTGCCAGTCCGGGACACGGCGGGTCCATAGGTGTTGGATAATGGAAAGACTTACCGACTCACCAAATAAAATGAGTTCGGTGGAGTTAAGGGAGAAATCCCTCCCGAACCAAAACTGGCAATGATGAATTAATCGGGGGGGGGGCATCTCTTTAATTTGCCCAGGGGCGCTACAAGGGTTGAAAACGGGCCTGGCAGAGAGATAAATATTTTGACTACGGTACTTTTTTACACAGAAATAGATCTTCTATAAATTTAATGTTATGGGTTTGGTGTCATTTCAGGTTCTACTTACATTTGTGTGTTTGGTGATCGGTTTCGCACTGAGTTTTTCAGTTCAGTTTCCACAGTCTCATCAGTTTGCTGACCCATGGAGGGCACTTGTAAAAACAACCGTTATGATGACTGGTGAATTTGATTATGGTGATTTGTTTACAGAAGATGATCCACAAAGACTTATTGCTACTAGTCGGTTAGTCTTCTTGCTTTTTGTTCTCCTTGCTTCTGTAGTACTAATGAACTTGATGGTTGGGCTTGCTGTTAGTGATATTCAGGTAAGAAAAATATTTACTTCTGATTTTTAATTTAATGTAGAGCTGGTGATTTTATTTTGAATTTTTCAAATATATAAGTTTTTCAAATCAATTGAATTTAAATAGAAAACAATATCAATAATGTGAAGCTTTGTTTTCATTGAAATTTGGAAAATTCTATTTTTGTCAGAGGAAATTTTATAACTTCCACTAGTTTTTGTTTTATTTTATTCATTTCATAAATAAATTTTTCATTTAAAATTTTAGTAAGTTTTTTTTTTCAATTCAGTACAGTTGTTTCACCACACATTATCAGAATTATTAGTCGTAGCATATTTGATAATCAAAAAGTAAGATTGTAAGTAACCATCTTGTTTGAGCAGGTTCTTTGTCTCGTGTATAGAGTAGATTCTAGATTGAGTATAGGTATTGGTTCTTTATTTCTTGTAGTCAATGTATATCATTTAATTTTTTTTTTTATACATGGTTTTACTTAAAAATTACTAAAAAGTAGAACATATATTTCGGCCTGTTATAACTGGCTTACAATTGACTCAGCTTGCTCATATGTGACTAAAAATGAAACCATGGGTGCACATAAAAGAGTCTAATTGGAAATATATATGAATGTGGTTCTGTTGTCAGCATAGAAAGTATGTGAGTGAAAATCATGAAAGTCGGAATTTTTTTTGCTAAATTTTTTGTTTATATTCCCTTAAATTTCATACAAATTTAATTCCATTATACCATAAATTTGCGTGCCTTAGGTCCGCATCTTTTCAAACTTTATAGATTTCCACTATATATATATATATATGCACTTTTCATACAAAAAGTCATATAGGTTATATATGGTCATAAGGTACCATTTTGGTATACTTGAAAATTGCTATGTTCTACAACAAAATATTGATACCTATTTTAATTCACAAGGTTCCAATAGTAAAATTGTGAATCTCTAAGTTTACATTTTTATTCAATAGTAATAATTTGTAAATTGATGTTTTCTTAAACAAAATGTTAACTGTAGCAAATAGTTATCATTAATCATGATTACACTACATTACTAACTAGAATAAAAATTGATATAATTTTATTTTATTAGTTATAAAATAGTAAGGAAAATATACTTCATACTGTGATTCAAATTTTGCATACAAGATTTTTATAATGTGGCTAAAAATCAGTAAAATGAGTGATATTTTTTATTCCAAATGTAAAATTGCAATATCTAAAATTTCATATTATATTGGCATAGAAATTTATGTTTTTCTAAATTTACTCGAAAGTTTTCTAACAAATTATCCATAAATACAAAAGATAATAACTTAAACTTATAAGTTCACAAGGAATTTTATAGAAATTAAAATTTATCACCAATTACCTCAAGTTAAATAGTATTACTTTCAAAAGGATGGGGAACATGGATTTTTGAACATTCGATATATGCAGTTGGTTAACTTTGATTATAAATGTTTAATTTCACTGAAATTTATCCAAAATGTTTATTATTTTATTGAGGTATCCGAATTTCTTTAAATTTTTTAATGTGTATAAGTTAGTCATAAATCTTTAATCAGATGTTTTGAAATTTCAAAATCACGACCTCATGAATACCATTTACTGATTTTTTTCTTTCTTGTTTTAAAAGAAAACATAATTCATTCTCACACACATTATTCATTATCTTATTTTGTAATCTCTGTTGTTTTAATTCCTGATTCCATTGTTTTAATTCTACATTCTCTTGATCAAGTTTACTATTAGGACTTTCAAATTCTGCATTAATTTCTAACTTATTCTGCTCTAAATCTTGTTTTACTTCTATCCTATTTTGATCAAACTTATTACTTAATTCTACATTATTTTGTTTCATATCTACTTTGGCCTGCTCTAAATCTTGTTTTGCTATTAATCTATTTTGTCTTATTTCTCTTAATATTTGCATCATTACACTCTCACCTTCATTTACCTTACTTCTTTCTACTTCACTATCAGTATACCCATAAAAACTTCCATCCATACTATCATTAATAATTACACTAACATTCTGTTCCAAATTATTTGTTTCCCTAGTTTCTTCTACTATTCCTAATACCACATTCACACTATCCTGCCTAATTATACTCACATCCTCACTTAAATTCCCTATTCCCACATTTTCTTCCATTCTTTCTGATGATGGTATTAAATTTTGCCCACATTGATCAAACAATTCATCACTATTTTCTAACCCTGAAAGAGCCTGCTCTACTTGTACGTTATCCATTTGTTCTAAATCCATTCTTAAAATATTTATTTAAAATTATTAGAGAGAGAAATATGTTTAATCTTAAAATGCTCTTATCTTTAAAGACTTCAAATCTTCTCTCAAATCACCATTGCTTTTCGATCTTTTTATTTATAAATAGAAGTTATTCCATTTACAAATAAACAGCCACACGTTGGTTTGACAATTGTAATGTTTCAATGAAAAGGGGGAACTTACTTTTGTAAACTAATTAATTGCCACACGTTGGTGTGCCAATTGAAATGATTCAATAAAAAATAAGGGGAACTACTTTTGCTAACCAATAAAAAAAATTATATATGAATTGAAATAAATTGCTCAGCTTTATGGGCGCCAGGTGGAATTAACTCACAAATTTTGAAAAAATAAAGAAACATTAATTTACAATCTCTCGAGGTCAAAGGTTCTTTTTAAAATGTACTTTGCAATAGGTGATAATTAAGAGATTCAAAGTCTTGTTCTGCTGAAATTGTACACAAAATATTTATTAAAATGATATTTCATATTACAAATAAAATCAGAAATATAAATGATAACATATTCTACTCTAAAATATTAGTTCAAAAATCTTTTATCCAATTCGACTTCTTTATATTGAAAACAAAAAGTTACATTTTATGTATTTCTTACTTAAAGTTTTAATGTTGCAACAAAAAGAATTTAAATTATTTAAAGAGAAATATTCTGAGTTTCAAAAGGAGATTTATTTATATAAAAAATTAACTATTTGAATTCATAATAATAATTCGAATTTGCCCCTAACCACAATCACTTGTGAATTTCACCACAGTGCTCAACAAGATTGTATTTGAATTCTTCTTAAAAATATAAACACACAAATACATCTAGCAAAATCATATGTTTATGATGTCTATACCATGACATCTATTTAAAAAATATTCGTAGCAGTTCCTCCAATGCTTGCGCAGACTCCAACTTCTGATACACAATGACATGAAAATCCCTTATAAGGATTTGACAAAATGTTCATTATATTTTAAAACAGTTCTGCATTGTTCATTTAGAAAATCATAAAAAACTTGGACATAACACTTCTCTAATTGTTCTGAACAAAACATTTTTCTGTTAACTCGCACAATTCGTCTTAATTACTTCAAAAGTTCTCTGTCCACTCTTATTAATGTCCGAAAACAAAAGTACATATTTTTTATATGTTTTTAACTCAGTTCTATACTCAAACACATGTTTAAATTTTACTTCTCATTGTTCTACTCAAACCTCAATCATATCACATATGTCACCCGCTTGAACGTTCCTTGCCAACTCTTTCAAACATATGTTTAAAGTTTTTATCACATCACATCACATACGTCTTACTAGGTTGAACTTCCCTGGCTAACTCTTTAAACACGTCTGACTATTTCAAAGGTTCCCTTCCAACTGTTTCAAACACATGTTTAACGTTTTAATCACATCACATATGTCTTACTCAGTTGAACGTTCCTGACCAACTGTTTATAAACACGTCTGACCATTTCAAAGGTTCCCTTCCAACTGAACTCCTTCTTTGCATCTCAAAACTAAGCGTCTATTTACAGATCTACTAACACAGCATATTTCAATTAATTAAGTTCATACACGCACTTATATAAAAATATGCCAAAACATTGATTATAAATTCATTCTAAACCTATTTATTTTACAATATTATCTTCTTGGGTGTTTTTAGTTAAAATTTTACAGCTTTTAAATTAATTTACAGCATTTCCCACAAGCTCCAACAACCAATCAAAATCTTTGACCTATTTGTGCTTGGTCCAATCACATGTCTTCTTTAAAACTATACAATACTCAAATATTCCACATATTACATCACATTTTTATACAATCATTGCATATATCAGTAAAAATAAGAATAGTAAATTACATACTTTTACTTTCAGATGTCATCATCATAATTCTTTAATAGTCTTTTTGGCAAATAGTATTTGTATAAGACAAATCAGTAAACAAAATCAATGTCAAGATTTATAACAGAAACACCGAGTGTAAAATCTCATGGAATAAATAATACAGTTCATGACTAATTGGCAAAGAATAAAACTGAACCTTAACTGCAATCAATAAAAGCCATATTTTAATAGGACATGATTATGATGACATAAGCAAAGCAAGCTTGGGGTTTAAATTCAATAATGACATTCATGGTAATTTTCATTTTTTACTGATAACAACTGAATTTACATTTATGGTGATGAATAGAATTTTTGGTTTTGGCGTAGTTCGTGTCATCCTCACAATGGTTAACAAAATGGGAGAATGGGGGTAGGAGGGGCAGGGGCATGGTCAAAGGGGTGGGGCCACATATCACGTTGCGACGATCCTCTTTCTGTCCCAAAGCTTGGTTTGGTCTATGTATTTATAATTTATATTTTAAAGACTTCTCTTTTTAGAGTGTATCTGTATACTATTTAGTTTTTAATCTACTAATTCCTTCACCGGCTTTAGCTCTGATGGATTTACCCACCCTTTAACGGAGACAAGATCGCGCGCAAGAAAATGTTCTGAATACCTCTGTTTTAAGAGATGTATTCCACAAAATCTTACTACTTAAACCTGTGGGAATTTTTATTAACTTAATTTAATTTATGACTTTAATTTTTTAGTGAGCAGATTTCTTACTCTCTCGGGTCGTGCCATTTGGAGAACTTTCATCCCTGAATTTAGTTTAAGTTTTGATACAACAATTAACTTATTAACACAATTTTATAACAAAAGTAGATAAGGAATAATTTCAAAATAATAGAATTAATTGTTTTATAACAAATATATCAAAATTTATCTGTTAAAGCTTTGTTTATAAACTAGACATACAGTCCCAAGCAATGTAAAATACATATGAGACAGATATAGAATATTACCTTATACCTTAACGTTATATAGACATATATAACGTTATATAAAAACAAAATACAATGACTCTAATAACCCAATGAGAAATAACTATCTTTTTAATTATTTTGAATTTAATTTTTATCTTTAAGATTAAAGCCCTTGGCTTTGAAATCTTTATTGAAAACAACTGATTTAAATTGTTCTTGATTTTATTATGTATTAGTTTCGATATTTTGGTACCTTGACAAAGTGATGATTAAATTTTGGTTTCTTCTATCTAGAATCCTCCAAATCGCAGAGTCCTCGGCTCCAATAGAAACTTCGGTCTGTACGGTTGTTTGATGAAGATATAGGTGACACTGATGTTATAGTTACTTGTTGTATCACTAGTGTTCTCAAAATTATGTTAATTTTCCTGTTTTATTGACTTTACATTTGTGATTTTAATCTGCTTTACAAAGAATTTTTAAGAACATAATGCGTAGTGTCGTTCAATTTAGAAGAATGTTATTAGCGAATCATAATAATAAAAGTGAAGCTGCTAGACATACAACTATTTTCTAGAACGAATGATAACTAGTATAGTATCACATCACACGACTGAAATAAAAGTACATCTATAACGAATTAATAACTAGTATAGGCTCGCTCCCGGCTCCAGGAATCCAGTTTTATATCTTCTGATTTCCCTTTTTTCCACCAAACACTTTTACCAATTGTTAACAACTTTCTCACTTTTGTAATTTGCGCTTATTTAATTTAATTTTGAATGTAGAATTTTTTACTTATTTTTCTCGTAATCCCCTTTGGATTCTCTAACGGTTTCATTTTTAAAATTTCATTTTTAATTATCTATTGTCTTTCGTCCTAACTAATTGAACTTGAAATATTGTTGGTTACCCTGATTTTGGGGACGTGATGTATAAACTAACGGTATTTCTCGATATAGATTTTGCATAACGTGCTGGTGAATGTTCTCACTTAAAAATATTTTCAATTTTGTATAAAAATCGTTTTAACTGTTTATTAATTACTTACTTGTGTATGATACTTATTTCTCATTAGTTTTTACTTTATATAATACATTTATACTATAAACAAATTTATAATTTATTAAATTTCTTTACAGACTAAAATTTTAGTTTTTTCGCGTGACACTCTTTGGTCTTTACCTTACTGTTTATTAAGATTACAAAATACTTTATTTAAGATTATTTCATTGTACTCACAGTACAGTCTTAATTATTTTTAAAAAATTTTAAAAAAGAAAACGTATAAAAACAAATTCTATTGTTTTACTTAACGGTTAATATTTCAGTATTATCTAGGTCTTCCTTTCTATTTTGGGAGGCTTGGAATTTCACGAACTTTCTCTTTCGAGCATTATTAAAAGTTACACTTTCTATTTTTGACTTTCTAAATGTGGAATTTTATATTAGGTCCATTGAGACTGACCAATCCTTTTTGATCCGTCTCAACGTGTAGCCTCCCAAAATGTAGCCTCCTGATTGGTCGGATCTTCAACTGACAGAACCTCTTGTAATATTGTAGAAAATCTGGGTTAAAAGAAGACATGTGATTGGATCTAGAAAATGTAGGTCAAAGATTCTGATTGGTTGTTGGCGCATGGGAGTGTCGTAAATTAAACTTAAGGAAGCTGTAAACTTTTAACAAAAGACATCCAAGAAAACAATATTGTAAGATAAATAGGTTTAGTATGAATTTATAGTTAATGTTTTAATAGAATAAGATATAAAGGTGTTAATGAGTATAACTAATAATTTTTTGCTGTGTCAATGAATTGTGAATAGGACGCTTAGTTTGGAAGCGAAGGAAAGAATTAGTTGCAAGGAGGTCTCTGAACGAGGTAGACGTTTTTTAGTACGATGTTAAAAAAGTTGGGAGAAGGTCTCTGACCTAGAGAGACGTATTTTTGTGCGATGTTAAAAGAGTAAATTGCAAGGAGCTCTCTGAACGAGGTAGACGTTTTTTAGTACGATGTTAAAAAAGTTGCAAGGAGGTCTCTGACCTAGAGAGACGTATTTTAGTGTGATGTTAAAAAGGTTGCAAGGAATGTTTAATGGGTTAAGATGTGTTAGTAAAAGGTTAGAAATTAATGTCTAAGATAGACAGACGTATTTTGGTGAGGATTTTTATGAACAATGCAGTATTAATGCGAAATGTAAACTCAGTGAGAACAAAGAAAGTGACAATTGGTATATGTGTTGATAATAGGACTATGTGTATAAATATTTTAAATGAACGTTTGTGCTTTTATATGAGTAGTAAAAGGACAAAGAATTATTAGAGTAAATAAAACTGTCGGGCTAGTTAGGAGAGACTATTTTTTCTAGACGCAGTTTAGAGAAAGGTTGTGTTCCGTGGTTTGAATATTTACTTGATAAGAAAGAACATTCTTAAAAATAATGAACATTTCTTTGAATCATTTTTAAGAAAGGACTTTTAGAGAATTGTGCATCTGTACGAGCCATGAGGATTGGGAAAACAGCGATTGGGAGACTACCTCCGATTTACAGGACGTCAGAGTTCATCACTACAGATATAATTTTTTTTATCACAGGTGTCGTGGTAGAGAAATCATAAACTATTTACTGTTTAAAGATCTGTAATATGTCTAAATTACTTTTTGTATATGTACGTATGTTTTTATATTCCTTTTAAGATAAATTCAAGCTAACTAGTTTTTTCTTTCATTTACATAATTAAGTCTCCTTCAGAGACATGGAACATTTTTTATTTTTATGATTAAAATTTTTGTTGCAACATTTAAAAAGTAAAATATGAAATTCATAAAGCTTAATTTTGATTTAAAATAAAAGAAGGAATTCAAATAAAAGATTTTTCTTTATCAGCATTTAACAATAGTATATTAATTATTATTTATGTTTTTCTTTATGATATTTGTAACATGATATGTGATCTAATAAACATTTTATGTACATTTTCCGCAAAACAAGACTTAGAATCTTTCTTGTATCACCTATTGCGAAGTACCTCTTGAAAAGAACTTTTGACCACGAGATACTAAAATTTTAATTTTTCAAAATTGGTAAGCTAACGCTACCTGGAGCCTATAAAGCTGTGCAATTTTCATAAAATAAATATATAAGATTACTAGATTTAAATTAATATTGTTAAAAGCAGTTCAGTATTAAACTTTTTCATATTTAAATTCTTTCAATTGTCGCATTAACGTGTGACAATTAGTAAATGTACAAGTCAGTTTTAAATTCCTTTTCTTACACTCTACTTAAATGTTTTAAAAGTTGATTTATAATAGCTTTTTAAAAATTTTGGAAAAGAATGGAATCTAATAACTTTATACAGAAATATCTAGGTCAGGCAGTGACAAAAGCTTGTCATCATTGTCAGATGACAAGTGATCGTTTGAAATTTTGGTTATGCCAGGAGCCTACTATGGTTTGACGTAATTATAAATATTTTGCTACATAGTGAATATGTAAAAAAAATCAATAAAGTACCATACTTGACAAATCATACACTATAACAATTACAATAAACAATTGTACAAATTCAAATAGCTTTTTATACTCAATTTTATTGTTGATTATCTAGGAAGGACAAATCAGCAATAAAATAAACACTACAATATTAACATAAAAATAAAGCAGTTTTATAATACTGCACAACTTGTTACATACTTGTTGCACAAACACTGCAGATGCTAGTAGTAAATTATTTTGTTATGTAAAAAACAATTTATTTTATTTCAGAAAAATTGAAAACTAATACTTTGTAAGAGTACTTCTTGGATTGAATAACATACTGTTTTATTAAACCTAGAAGCGGCACCGACCCTCTCAGCGCGTCGGTTTTTAATGCATGGTCTAGTCTAACGTCCGGAAAACATGTATTTTGCAATTCAACATTACGCCCACTTAAAATCGTCCTATCACAATAAATAAATTACCGTTGGAAAGCTAATGTTCCTTAGATGCATAATCATGGAAAAAAATACCACAAAACGTTATAAATAATATTCCAAAAATTGGTGAAGTTCGCATATTTTTGATGCGTAAAATCGTAAATTTCAACTCTGCGCCTTTTCGTAAACGCGACGCCATTTTCCCCGATATGATTACAAATCTATATTTCTGTCAAACGGGTTGACCAAAACACTGTTCTATAGATCACATCTTTCTCTTTCAAACCGTAGATTACAAATTTTTCTGCGTCTCACAGATCCAGAGATATTTCTACTTGACCATAGAAGAAACTTGACAGGACAAAATTCATTTGGCATTCGGTTCAGTTAACGAAATGGCATAATCGATTACTGAATTGAATTTTTGTAATCGAACTTTACAGTATGTTGTAGAGGAAATTTCATTCTATAAGTTGGTACCACTTGATATAGGCAAATACTTACTAAGAAGGTTTTATTTTGTAGCAATTGTGTGACATAAAAACTGTAACAAATGACGTAGCGCATATTGTTTTGGGGTTAGATATTTGTTATTTTGAAGGTTTGTGTATACAAATTGTATATAAATTTTGTATACAAGTTACAATATATGTGTTTTTATATCTAAAGTTTATGTTTTTGAGTGAATTTCTTCTTTGTAAACGGTTTATATTTGGAATAACCTAAAAGGTAAATTTTATATCTAGGCTATAACCAAATTTTCTTATATTCAGTGTTTTATATGATTATACAAGTGAATATGTGTGTTATTTTTTGTAAAGTATATTGTCTTAGTGAAATCTAATGATTTTGTCTTAGGCCTAGCTTTAGAAAGTTACTAATTACGCCTAAATGGTCGAGGTGTCAAACCTAACCTCAACCGTCAGAGTGTCACTTTTTAGGGAAAATCTTTATTTTTATTTTGAAAATGTAACAAATTATTATTTTTGTCCCCTAAATATATTCACAAACATATTACAAATCTTTAGTAATTGTTGAAAAAATTCCGAAAAATCTATTAGTATGTTATTGATTACCATTTCTGTGAAATTTCTGCTCCGTTACTCTTCGATTTTTTGGTATTTGACCAAAAAACTCCAAATGTTTTACATCTAACATTTTTTTTCACTACACAGCTAAATTCTATGCACCTTTCTGAATATAATGACATATAGAAGTTGTGTAAAAGATATATATTACTATTTTTAGTGAATTTTTGAAAATAAAATGATGAAATTAACATTTTTCGTAAAGTATTTTTTTAAATTTTGAAAATGTAACAAATTTCCCCCCCCCCCTAAATATATTGATAAATATTACATAAAACTTTTGTATATCCTAGAAAAATGTGGTAAGCTTTTGATTTTGGATGATACAGGTTTTTCCCGAAAAATGATAACTTCGTTTTTGACATGTAACATACTTATTCCAAAACTGTTTAAAAAAAAAATTTATTACATAGATGAATTCTATGAATCTTTCTGAGAAAAATGATGTCTTATAAGTTAGGTTTTGTATATAAATAATATTTTTTATTAATTTTTAAACAAACGAAGAATTGTCAAGAAAATTAACCATGCCGCCCCTAGGGTTAAAAGCTGAATGTAATAGAAAAAGTCAAAATCAATAGGTAACCTGCGAGTCAGATGAGCCCTGCACTAAGCACCTAAAATAATGAATGTCAGGACTCATCCACTTGTAAGGAGAGAGGGTTAAGAGAAACAAAATGTCATGATGACTCGTACAGCTACATAATGAGACCATTACAGTATATCTATTGTTCTTTCTAGGGACTTCAAACAGAGGGCAATGCCAAAAGGCTCAGGAAACAAGCTGACTTTGTTTCCCATCTTGAAAGGATTCTTTCTCATGGATTTCTGATTGGTTATTTCCCTCGGAGACTCATACAGTTACTACATACTAGAAAACAGATTACTCCTGCAGTTACAATCCAACCCAGTTCATTGATGGAAAGACAGACATTGCCCTGCAGTGTTCTCGAGTCTGTCATTAATATTGCTTTACAAAACCGTGTGAACAAACCGAGGTAAGAATTATGTACTTCTAAAACCTTTTCTGTATTAAAGAAAATAACTTCCAATAAATTATATCTTGCCTCGGATGTTGTGTTCTATCTGTGGACATTATCTGCAATTAGAACATAACTTCTAAAGAAAGAGAGCAGAAATTATTAATTAAAGATTATTCATAAAAGCCTGGAGGTGGGGGGGAGAATTTATCTTATCTCAAGCCTATGACTTGCAACACAGTAAAATTAATGAATAGCAAATATCTAAAGCACTTTTTTTATAGTTTATATAAAAAGAATACACAGATAAACAGAATATTATAAAACAATTTCACAAATTCTTTCCTTTTCAAATACCGTATCTCTTTGGTTAGAAAAAAAACTCGAACCCAAGATCTCACAAAAATTACGTTTACTTAAACAGTTAGTTATATTTTATTATTATACATTTTTCGGACATTTGCCATCATTTGTGCGTTAAAAATCAAAACACAACGTTTCGGGAATAAGAATCAATTCCCGTTATCAAGTGACTAAAAACTAAAGAAACATGAAACTAGAAACTAAGCCTATGTAAGAAGTCAAATTAAATAAGAATACCACCAACCTTAATATCTAAGCATGCATCTCAGAGCTAAAACTGAGAAGTCAAAAAACATAATCACGGTAACACACAACTAACGCCAAATATGTGTTGTTGTATCAAAGATACAGCAACAAGTGACGTGGTCCAGAAGGGGTGACCAACTATTAGGGGAGTGGCCTATTGTTAGTTGTATTAAGCTTCCTAGCCCGAGAGCGGGTTACAACTCCTTGTGGCAATTTAACAGGTAAAATTTCAGCTTGTTTTTAGTTGTAGGGGTATTATAATCAAATTTTAGTTCTTTTATTAATATTGGGAGCCAGGGTGCAATAGGAAGTGATGCGCAATATATAGCCTCTCCTATCCAAGTGTCAACCTCACCTTCTTGCTGGTGCACCCTGTTTTAACTGTCGACCGAATATGGCGGTATAACCATAACCGAATCCAAGGTGGAACAGCATATGCCGATGGATGGATGGCTGATGGGTAATCAGTCGCTAATATGCGAAATCTGGATACCAGGTGACCTCCAGAAGTACATAACCTTATCCAGTAAGAGGCTTTGCTGGATGGACTGTTTAATTCCTCTTTTACTCGTGGGAACAAAATGGACCCTAAAAAAAAAACAAAAACAAAAAATACGGAGCTGAACAAGCCCTCAAACCAAACACCCAAACCTGTGGCAGTGGAGGCGGGCGAAAGCAGTGCCTCAAAGCCAGAAGGTTGGGTAGAAAAATTGGTCAAAGAAACCGACCGCCTTAGGGTGGGCAACAACAAGGTTAGGCTGAGTAGAGCAGCAATTAAAAGATTTAAGTTCCTTTTGAAAGAAGGATACTCAAAAACTGAGGCAAGGAGACTAGCCATCCTGAAGAAGGAAGAATTTATTGTTCCTAGGAAGGAAGGTGGGACTCAAGTTAAGCCGAATACCAAAAGGCAAAGATCCGAGGATGGAAGCCCGAGGGATGTCAAAAAACCCGAACAAAAAGAGGGCACACTTGTTGCCCTACCTAAAAAACCGGAGGCTAGGAGAAAGACGTCTCATACAAAGGTGCCTTAGAAGGTATTAAAATGGCCGTGATGTCTAGGAGATTTCCAACTGATCTCCTTACAACGGACCAGATGGACCAAATTTGTTCAGCCTTTATGGACATAGTGGAGGAGAGGTATGAGGAAACCGTAAAACCTAAGTTCCTAACCTCTGTCTATAAGGCTGGTTATCTAATGTTACTGTGTAAAGATGAGGCCACAGTTGAATGGGTCAAGGCGGTGGTAGTTGATCTACACCCTTGGGAAGGTTCAGAACTGTGGGCCACCAAGGAGGCAGATATTCCTCAAGGATGTATCCTAATGGGTTACTTTCCCAACTCAGCGGTGATGCCAGCGGAGAGGATGCTACAATCGGATTCAAGGGCAGAACCATGGTATTAACACCTCCACCTGGAGGGTGATAGCGAAGGAGGCGAGGGGTACATCTGCACTCCTAATCCTCTGTAACGATCAAAACTCAGGATCCACTGTGGAATCCCTGGGTAACAAACTATCTTTTGGGTTCAAGGAGGTGGCTATTAAGCTAAGAAAACCTCATGAACCACCACTGGAGGAGGAGCAATCCGATCCTCAGGTCATAACCACCATGGAGGAGGAGAAATCCAAACCTCAAAGTATAACCACCACGGAGGAAGAGAAATCCGATCCTCAGAATATGAACACCATGGAGGAGGAGCAATCCGACTCTCAAGACACACTCACCATGGATGTGACGGAGGATGGAGGGACAGGCCCTCATTCCTCGTACACATCCTGAATATGGAGTGCGTGCAGGTGAACCTCCACCATGCGAAGGCTGCTTCTGCCACCTTATGCAAAAGGTTTGCCCAAGGCACAAAAATGGTGGGACTAGTTCAGGAGCCCTGGATCAACGGAGACGAATTTGTGGACTAAACACAAAAAACTGTAAGTTGATTTATGATAGATCTACCCTGGTATCGAGGGCAGCTATTCTGATTAACAAAACCATTAATACAATGATTCTCTCAGAATTTACAGATGCTGATACAGTCACCGTTATGGCAGAGCTGAGTGTCCCTGGAGGAAAGGAGGTAGTTCTTACCTCGGCATACTTTCCTGGAGAGGAGAAGGAGGCGTCACCAGAAATGGTGAAACAACTCATCAGCTACTGCGAAGCCAACAGGAAACACCTAATCCTGGGTGTCGATGCCAATGACCACAATACCATCTGGGGGAGCACCTACACCAATGATCGAAGTGAGTTATTTTATGAATACTTACCTACTACTAACATGGTGGTTGCTAATAAGGGTAATCGCCCAACATTTATAAACTCTATTAGGCAGGAGGTACTCGACTTAACCTTAGTGTCTAGAGGGGTTTCAAAATAAATATGTGATTGGGAAGTGTCTGGGGAGGCTTCTTTCTCTGATCACTTCATGATCATGTTCAAAGTGGGGGCTTGTAGCGTGATTAACCAAACATATAGGGTTCCTAGCAAGACCGATTGGGTGGGATACAAAAGTTCCCTACAAAATGGTGTGAAGGATATACAACAAAAAATAAGTTCCATAAACGACCTGGAGAGTACAACTAACCTCACAACGGAAGCAATAATGAGGGCCTTTGAGGATAGCTGTCCTCTCAAAACCAAAAAAACCAACAGTAAAGTACCCTGGTGGAACAATGAGCTTAGTAAACTACGAAGCAAGGCCAGAAGGGAATTTAATAAAGCGAAGAGAACAAATAACTGGGGAGAGTACCGTAAGGCTCTTACTGAGTTCAATGTAACACTTCGTAAATCGAAGCGTAGCTTATGGAGGACCTTCTGTGAGAGTCTTAATGAAGCACCTGAAATTGGCAGGGTGCAGAAGGCTCTTTCAAAGGGTACTCAAGTAAACATTGGTGCACTTAAACGTGAAGATGGCACCATAACATCAACCTTCCAGGAAACTGTGGAAGCTTTACTAACAAAACATTTTCCAGGTTGTATAGCACCTGGAGAAACAAGGGTGTACAATGGTTTCATAAGAAGTAGAGCAGAACTCAAGATGGACTGTCCCCTTGTCAACAAGATTGTATCGCCTGAAAGGATTAAGTGGGCCATAGGGTCCTTTAAGCCTATTAAGGCTACAGGCCCTGATGGAGTGTTCCCGGCACTTATTCAGAGAGGGCAGGACATCTTAATTTCAATACTGATCAAAATGTTTAGATCTAGTTTGTTATATGGCCACGTTCCTCAAGTATGGAGGAAAGTAAAGGTCATATTCTATACAAGGGGGGTGCAAAACCCCTAGACGACCCAAAGTCTTACCATCCGATTAGTCTCTCGTCGTTTATGCTCAAAACAATGGAGAAACTAGTGGACCAATACATTAGAACGGAGGTTTTAACAATTGCACCTCTTCATAAATACCAATTTGCCTACCAAAAAGGCAAATCAACAATATCGGCATTGCACCAACTTGTCAAGGCCATAGAGGAAGCACATGAGTCAAAGGGGATAGCCCTATCAGTCTTTATGGATATAGAGGGCGCCTTTGACAATGCTGCCTATGACTCAATGACACAGTCTCTCAGTAAAAGAGGGATTCACAACTTTATCATTCAATGGATAAATAACATGCTGATGGGTAGACAGGTATCTACCAGCATTGGTAGCGCTACATATGAGGTAGGTACCACAAGAGGCTGCCCACAAGGAGGAGTTATCTCCCTACTGCTGTGGTCGCTGGTAGTGAATGAACTACTAAACGACCTGAGCAGGGCTGGGTTTGACGTTCTTGGGTATGCTGATGACATAACCATAAATGTGAGGGGCAAGCATGACTCCGTTATAGGGGAGAGAATGCAGAGAGCCATTAACATAACAAAAAACTGGTGTCTCAAAGAGGGCATGAATATAAACCCGTTAAAAACCACTATTGTTCCATTTACTAAACGAAGGAAATTAAATTTACCTAGCTTTCACCTAAGTGGAACCACCATTCCCCTCTCTAAGGAAGTAAAATACCTTGGGGTGACACTGGACCAAACGTTAACGTGGGAGAGTCAATTATCTAAGACGACCAACAAGGCCATTAAAACACTTTGGTCGTGCCGCCAAATGGTTGGCGAAACGTGGGGTCTGAATCCCAGAGCTAATAACTGGATCTACAAGCAGGTCATTAGACCCGCTATCCTCTATGCGTCAGCAGTTTGGTGGAGGAAGGTAGACCAAAGTACCGTGCAAGCAAAGTTGGCTAAAGTGCAAAGACTAGCATGTCTAGGCATCATAGGTGCCATGAAAACAACACCCACTGCCGCGATGGAGATCCTTCTAGGTTTGGATCCCCTACCGGTTGCAATTAAGGAGGAAGCTATGAAGCAGGTCCTCAAACTACATGAGGAATACCATTTCAAAGTAGGAAACCTCAAAGGACATCTGGAAATTCTCAGAGCCACTCCTTTATTGGATATGGCTGCTGCAAGTGACCAGATGAAAGTAAAAATGACCTTTGATCACAAATACAAAGTTCGCTTCCCCATTAGGGAAGACTGGACGGGAGGCACGGAATGTGTGCCGGCGGACTCCCAAAAATGGTTCACAGACGGATCCAAAATGGAAGGTGGTGTGGGGGCAGGAGTGGTGGGACCAATGTTCAAAAGACATGTGTCCCTCAGTGCTGACGCCACCATCTTTCAAGCAGAGGTACATGCCATCCATTTGGTGGCAAATCATCTGATTACTAAAAACCAATGCAAACAGAAAATTAGCATTATGTCGGATAGTCAAGCGGCATTAAAAGCACTTCAAAGTAACAACTTGAAATCAAAGATGCTTCACGAGTGCCATCAGGCTCTAAACCTGCTGGCGGATAAGAATAAAGTTGAACTTGTCTGGGTGCCAGGGCATGAGGGAATAGCAGGCAACAAGGAAGCAGACCAGCAAGCTAAACTTGGTGCATCTAAACCCTTTACAGGGCCATCTCCTATGTATGGATTTGGCCCTAGGGATTACCATGAGGTTATTACCAACTGGGCCAACAAAGTAATCAACAGAACCTGGAATACATTGCCGGGTCTTATACATTCCAAGAAGTTCCTTAGCCCTAATAAAAAGAGAGGGAAGGAAGTGCTAAACCTAAGCAGAAGAGAGCTTTAACTTCTCTGTGGTATACTAACAGGACATATCCATTGCAGGTATCACTTAAATAAGATGGGCCTGGTGGATGATGATACTTGCAGGTACTGTGGTGAAGAGGTGGAACGCATGGAACACATCATCATGGAGTGCCCGGCCTTATGCCAAAAAAGATATAAATTTCTAGAATTTATCTTCATTTCGGAAGAAGAATTACTAAACCTCCCGACCAGAGGTCTGACCAATTTTGTCAAAGACATAGATCTCTCCTGAGTCCAACAAGAGGGTGGCACAAAAGATCTAACTAGGTCGCAGTGCAGGAGGTTTTATAAAACACTCTCCCCAGTCTTAATAATAATATTGGGAGCCATAATGGCCTTACTTCTATACTTGATTGGCTGATAGGATTGTCCATTAGTTTTATATATTGTTATTGGTGGTATTCTTATTTAATTTTACTTCTTACATAGGCTTAGTTTCTAGTTTCATGTTTCTTAAGTTTTTAGTCACTTGATAACGGTAATTGATTCTTATTCCCGAAACGTCGTGTTTTGATTTTTAACACACAAATAATGGCAAATGTCCGAAAAATGTATAATAATAAAATTGAACTTCCATCATTACCAATAACTTCAAACAGAGAGTTAGTTATAGTTTAGTTATTGTAGCTCATGTATCACTGAGGATGGCGACTTTGTTGTTGAAACACGTTTGATTAAGTAAGCGTAATTTTTGTGAGATCTTGTGTTCGAGTTTTTTTCTACCTAATATTATCTCACAAATCAAGCTCATTATTTATTTACTCATCTCTTTACATATCTAAGTAGTGCAAGTCATAAAAATATGTATTGTGTTTGGAGAATTTCCATTTGTGATAAAACTATTGTAGCTGAGATATGATTATAGTTCAAAGTTTTTTATTATTATTGATAATGTATTTACAATATAATACAGAAAACTATAAATGAATATGTGAAAACTTGTGTAATTTTATTTTACTTTACTTTTCTTTCAGTAAAATGCAACACAACTCGAGAGAATCCAAAAAAATTAAACCGGTTAGAGAAGAGAAAATTGAAAATCAAGAAAATGACAGGAAATCTGAATCTAAAAGTGGAAGTAAAGAGAGAGACTTGGCTGAATTGATACAACTTTTACAGCAGGTGATAACCACAATGAATGGCAAGATAAAACACAATAGTTTGATACCTGAAGATACTTCTGAAGTTGACTCTATCAGTGTTAATGCTTTAGTGCGCAGGATCAGTCATACACGCTATTAAATTTAGAAACTGTGGAGTTAATTACACTGTACATGGTATATCTCTAGAGGTAGCCCACATCACAAGGACAGTCTTTCAACACAGCTCTACTAGCTTAACTAAAAACATTTTCATAAACTACAAAGACATTCTTTGTTTTAAATCCATTTACAACTAACATTTTTATGATATAAAAATACAAAACTATATTATGATAAGTAACACAGTACTGAGAATGAAAAATAAGCACTTATTTATAAGTTTGGATACAGTTTAAAATTAACAGGGTGTCCAGTGGTCTGGGCTCAAAAATTCAACCATAATTAAAAAAATTCAAGGCTCTCATCAACAAATTAATTTTCCTTTAATATACTATAGGCAATATCTCTTAACACGTTAAGTGCCATGGGGGGCCGATCGGTACGACAGCTAGCTCATAGTTAAAGTCGCGTGTCGGCCGATCGGTAAGACACTGCCGTCAATGCATTGGTGTTGCGGTCGTGGTCCTACATTGCTTTTGTAAGCGAGCCAAGCATTTACAATGTAGGTGCCAAATAGTAAATGTCTGTACTGCAACTTTATGATATCATCTTAGTGTCTTTTGTAGTGCCGAGTTGTACGACGACATTTGATAAGCAACATCGATGCCGGGTTTTTGCTCATTGTATTCTGTTATCGCAACAGGCTTGAAAATGACATTTCCTCTTTGATCCCCCTTTCCAGTTTGAACCATGTCGACTTGATGTTTACGTGCAATTACTCAACGGGTTTCTAACCACTGAGTCATGTGTTACCAACATCACAGACCTAAATTATCCTAGGAAATCGATCAAAAGTGCGGTTGGCCAATCGGCCGTCACGTCAAATTCCAAACAAAATATGGCATTCAAAATGACATGCCGGGCCGATCATTTTTTTGAATGTTTTGTAAAACAATTTCTCAAAAAATCAGTTCTCCATATAACCATAAGACCATATATAAACAGGTTATGTTATTAAAATTGTTTATTTAAGTTGGCACTGTATGATAAAAGTGGCACAACTGGCTTGGCACTTAACGTGTTAAATTAAAGGCAAGATAAAAACATATATTTTTACAAAATTTAAATTCATTATAATATTATGTGTTTATTTTATTTGTTTTGTTTTAATGATTAAAATAATATCATTAGAGAAAACATTATTTTTTATTTATGAAACTAATACTTTTAGAAATTCCATTAAAAAATTTGTATAAATGAAATTTGTATTTAAAAAAATTAAAATTAAAATAAAATGCATTCAGGTATATAATATATAGAAGAAAACCGTATACAAGCAATATACTTCATTCGTAGTTTTTATTTGCGGATGTACAATTTCAAAAAAAATTTGAAATATAAAAATCAAAACTTTTTATTACTATTTAGTTGTTGATTTGAAGAACATATGTGGTATAAAAAGCTTTTAAATGACAATTCAAAAGATTAAAAATGTCGGAAAGAAAAATAATTATTTAGAAGAAAACAGGAGTTAAATAGTACACATAGTCCAGGTCTTGTGGTGTCCATATATAATGTTTGATTTTTTTATGGTTGATTATATAATATTAAATAACTACACATAATTTAACCTTACTTTAAACACCTTCCTAACACAAATGGCATATTTAATTAGCGTAGGCAATATTTGATTTTGCTTATAAAAATAAAGTGATGATAAGGAAAGAGTGATTTGAAAAGACATTGGATTGAATAGATTTTCCGTTAGGTCTAACTCGCTTATTGGCTGGTTTGAAGGTCAACGCTGGAGGATTAACACCAGGGTATCTACCAACACATGCTACTGAAATTCTCAATTTTTTCTGGTTTACCCATCTATTTTTTCCGAAAATTCTCGGTAGTTTTTCATAACTTTTCCAACAAAATATATAATTTCAGAGTGTATAGCGTTAATATGAATATTGAATTTATAAAGTACGCACAAGGGCGGTATCACAGACAAGAGAGTATACCACGACATCTAACTGAGAAATACGAGAAATAATATGATATTTTTTGGTAAAAGAGAAAGCCAATAGATGTCAGTGAGTGCTTTAATTACAACGTGGGGTCCACAATGTTACCACATGGTATAAACTGTTGTGTGCGGTGCTGTGGGATAGGTATATACCGAACTGTGTTGAGTAGGCCGTACAATTTAATGTTGCAAACAAAGGTGATGGTGTTATATAAGTATTTTTATTAAATACTGTGGCAAAATACATGTACATATATACATCCTTTTAACAAATAAAAAAAAATTCTATGAGCACATTAAACTCTATAAAAAGGTGGCCGATTAAAATTTGTAACATTGAATATATAGCAAACTATTAACATTTCAAAAAAGTTACATGAGACGAAAAAGTTTTCTTTTTTAACAACCAACAAAATCGTAGTTTTATTTTGTCTGTAGGTCATAGAATAACCAACATATCGACAAAAAAGCACATAATTTCTTGGCAATTGTCTACAACACCAAAGATGATCTTAAACTAAAATATTATAGAATTATGATTGTTTTTAATAATTATTATAAAATCTATTCCCAAGACAAGTACCAAATATTACCTTGAACTAATTAAATATTAAAAAGACTAATTTTGTTAGATTTTATGACAAAACAAAATTAAATGTAAAGATGCAAAAACTGGTTTCATTGTTGTACTCTGAATTGTACAGTTTTATTAACGGTTCAATTATGTCTTTTGAATGATATTGAATATACCCTGTATATAAATATGATTAAAACAGAAGAATTAAAAATTAAAATTAAATAAAAAATTTAATACATTTTATCCTTGTAAAATAAATTTGCCAAAATGCTTTTATATATTTTATTTGACAAAGATGAACATATAAATAATAGGCAATAAATAATTTATGATAAGAATAGATAAACTTACGTTATTTATTATATCCTTGTAAAATGAATTTGCCAAAATGCTTTTATATACATGATTTAACAAAGATATAAATAATAAGCAATAAATATAGATAACAAGAATATTATTTTAATAAATTGTAAATTTTATGGGGGAATTGAGAAATTTGAAAAGTTGTGGTTTGATTTTAATAAATCAATATTGAAAAAGAAAAAAAAAACAATATAAAACAATTACTTTCATCACATAACATACTGTAGTAGGCGGTCTAGAAAATTAGACCACTGACAAGAAAGTACTGAAATACAAAGGTGAAAAAATCTTTTTCTGATATTACAACAATATAAGAAACATTTTTTGTTAAGTAAAAATTTGAGCAGGCTTACCAGTATTCTGGACTTAAATAAAGCCTTAGGAATTCTAAACATACAAAGTCCTTTTACTTTCCTTTGACTATTATCACATGTTTGATGTGAATATACAGTTGAACTCATTTTAACTGAGACTTTCCACAAATGAGACTTGCCCTACAAATGGCAATGTTTAAAGGTTTTGTTTTCTTAAAAAAATCATAAAAATAATAATTTTATGGAAAACCTAACTTGTAGGATATCATTTTTCTCAGAAAGATGCGTAGAATTTATCTATATATATAAAGAAAAAAATGATATGAAAAGGTTTTTGAGTAAGAATGTTGGTGTCAAAAAATGAATTTAACAATTTTTCAAAAAAACCTGTATCATCCAAAATAAATAGCTTACCACCTTTTTTCAAGATATACAAAAGTTTTGTATAATATTTGTGAATATATTTAGAAAGAAAAAAATTCATTTGTTACATTTTCAAAAAAAAATGTTTTACAAAAAAAGGGAACATGTTTTGTCTAATTTGAAAAAATCACCATTACATTATTAAATTTATTAAATAAATTAACATTTTATGAACTTTTGGTTGTATGGTAATAATCTATGGAAAATTATCTTTAAAACAGTATAAAAATTATTGCCGTAGGATGATTTATACTAGGGTAAATGTTGAATTGCAAAAAAATGATTTTTTGTCACATAAATACTAGAATGACAGCAGAATAGTGAAATAACCATGTAGAGGGTTTTAAGCTAAGACACACACACACAGAAGAGAGTATCATATTTTAAACTGATAAGTACAAGATCATACACCCTAAAGTGTTTACTTCTAAGCACAAATAAAAGATATAGCAGGTCTGCAATGAGGAGGGGATTTGAGACAACAATTGTGGGGTGTTTGTTAGCTGCAGAATACCCAAAAAATAATAGGCCTAAGAGCAGTTTTTCTTGTCCTTATGATCATACACATCCGGTCTTCACAAAATGTGTTACAGCTCCTTGGCGATTAATCACACTGTTAAACACTGCACAGAAAATATGTTTTAAAAATAAAAAATAATATAATACAAAATGACATTTTAATTTGTTTCTTAATTTAGTCAACGATAAAATGTATATTGTCGCTAAAATGTTAAAAATGTGCGGGGAATTATATATTTTATTGCAATAGCTAGCAAACAATTGTTAATGCTTGAAAACTACTATACAGATTTTAAAATATTTGTCAGTTCCTTTCAGCGTTTAAGTCATATAACAATTTTGTCATTTAATAAATATAAGTTGTCTCTAAAAATTTTAAGAAAATGAGTAAAATGTGACGAAAAATCTGAAATTCCTACTTTTCAGCAGCAAAAATAGTTGTAACTCAGAACTACAGCACCGATTCCCAAAACAATGTCAGTTCCAATGTTTCCAATGTATTGAGCATTCGAATCATATATAATTTTCAAAACTGCAAAAATATATGTTGTCGCTGAAAATTTTATGAAAATGTGTAAAATATGTTGAAAATTCTGCTTTTCGTATTACGCATGCAGACAATTAATATTGTTATAACTTCGGAACTAATGGATTAATTTAAATCAAACAATAACTAACACCTGACCAGATATCTTACCTAAAGATGAAATATAACAGATCAAAAATCGGATCAGTGCTTCTCGAGTTATAATTAAAAACAAACATTGACAAAAAGAAGTTGAGTTTAATATAAGTAGAGCTTTCGACTTAAAATTCACCCGTTTGTCTTTGGCTGTGCTCCTGGCATGTGAAGTTATTGCACAACTTGGCATCGCCACTTGTCAGTAACACTACTGTAGCACTACCTATGATTCGTCAGTTAAACATTAGTCAAAACGATTAACATATTATAACATGGCAGTGGGCCGTCTGGGTATACTCTCTTATCTGTGGTGGTATCATATGGTTATATATAATCAAAAATGAATTAAATTTTTCATTAAACAGAACATATTGGGCACAGAAAAAAAATCAGTTTAGGAATTATTGAGCAAAATATTTCACATAGATTATGATTTAATGATATTACTATTATATTAAAATAAATATTAAATTGTCAATATCTGCAATCATTTAAATGTCTGACACCACCATATTTAAAAAATAATAGTAACAATAAATAATTATAAACAGCTATCGTGGTACAAGTATAACGTAATGAATGTTATAAGGTGAGATTACAATGAATAAGGATGAAGTCAATATCTAGGCCTATAGAGGAAAGGGGGGGGGACTAAAGAAGAGTGATAAAGACATTAAGATAACGAAAGGTATAAACAAAGCTACACCTTTCTTTCCTCTCGCTCTACACAGAAAGTTAGTTCTTCCATTTATGGTTTTATTGGTTTTTTGTTCTTAATAAGTATATAATATAATTTATATTAGAACAGAATGGATGTTCTAGACTGTTCGAATTACATTATATATTATTACATTTTAAAGTGTTTATGTAGTTTTATTTCACAAACTTTACGAATATAAATTATATTACTTTTACATTATAATTTTGTCAATACAGTAGACTCTCATAAATCCGGACTATTGTGGCGGACGGCCGGTCCGGATTCCGAAAAATCCGGATTTCCCGGAGTCGGAGATAATACGGCAGCGGGGCCGATACGAGCAGTGATAAGCAGCACATGCAATCGCTACCGGCTCATGCCGATACCCATCGACACTTGTTACACTCTGACACATTAACTAATGGTACTGTTACTGTAATGTACATAATACAGTACTGGATTGCAATTAAGTAAAACACAGGGTAGGGCGAGTCAATTTACCTCAGCCGCGCGGAAACTTCCACTGCTCGTGCATGAAATACGTCATTCATGCAATGCAGAAGATCGCGTGAAAATTGAAGGCGCCAAGCGGCAAATTGTTATTAAAAAAATTTTACCGTCCGGTCCGGATTTTCGTGATCCGAATTTATGAGAGTCTACTGTATGTACTTTTACTATTAACAAAACCTCGGCAATATGTAGTGATAGTGGTAGTAGCGAATTGTATTAACAAACGGTGAAAAACATTGCACAAACTTTTTCACTCACTGATCCCCAAAACCAAATAAAAACCAACCAAAAGTCAGTAAAATTTTTAAATAAACCATTGCTACTGTTGTTTAAAAATATTTAGATATTAAATAGGGTTTAAATTTGCTTCGAATCTGTCGTAAATGCGTCCTCAGCTAATATCGTATTTGATTAAAATCAAGCTTTTAATTGTGGTCAAGGTTTATTTTTGTTTTTTGCCAATTATTCCTGAACCATATTTTTTTCACTGAGATTTTCCACCTAAATTGGGCCATTAATCTTCACATGGCATTTAGAGGGAGCAAAACATTGAGAGGAATTTAAAATGACTTCTTATAGGGTTAAATTTGATCAAAATCGGTAGAGCCGATTTAAAAAAAATTGTCTTTTATACAACCTCATAGCCGATTTTGTTGTTTCTTTCCAAAAACTTATGAACTGACATTTTTCGAGAGATGGGAAACAAAGCATTTTTTGGGTTCTTAAAGGCTACATATGAGTAAAATAAATTAAAACCACTAGAGTGGAATTTGAGAAAAATGTAATTTTTAATTTTTCTTAAGATAGCTACCAAATATTGAGTTAAAAAAATATATATGAGTTACGGCCAAAATAGCGGTACTTATACTTATAATATTAATTTATGTATAGTAGTTATCTCTCCAATTAAATATTAAACATTGTGTGTGAGATCAGAAACTGAAATTTGGTATAACTCCCATATACGATACAATTGTTCTGCCTGGCCAAGGTCAATGCAGGCACTGATTCCCTCAAGTGACAGATTTACATCACATGAGTTAATAGTTTACTATTATTTGGTTCATAAATAAATTTCTATTTAATAACATTTCGAGTTTCAATGCATCAGAAGCATATTGTTTGAAGAACAAGGGATAGAGGTAAAGTTTATTTTTACATTAAATGTACGCGTACTGTACGGCGAAAGCGACTTTTACCACTACTTTTGCAACAGACTTTCAGTTACAAAAATGGTTTCAAATTAAAAAACTGATACCTATATATTTGGTCAAAAATTATTCTGTTACACAGTACAAATAAGAGTCTAAAAAAAATCTGTTACAGTGAAAAGAAATAATGGTGTACAGCCTAAACTGTGAAGGAAAAAGCAAATTACTTGGTTACATCCATTTCTGATTTCAGAAAAATGAATGATGTTGTGAAGAAGAAGTCATCTTGCCATTTAATCCTTAGTACTAAAATCGTGTTATCATCTGTTTAGTCACTGTACGAGGAATGATTTAGAGTAGTAAACAAAACTTGACTAAATCAAAATATAAAAACTTCCATTTCAATATATCATAATGATGGATTTTTATTCAATGACGGTCAATACTAACTAAAATGCTGTCGATATAAATATAAAGCATTTGCTTCTTTCAAGTCGAGCTAACTGGACCATAGTACAGGCAATGGGTGCTATTATTGTATGCAAGCAATGTTCGTCCGCCGTTACAAGACCGAATCATTACTCAGAATATATTAAAAATAAATAAATAAATTTAGTCTTTATAGCTCCATTGTCAAAATTATTTTTGTATTGTGAATTTTTTTTACCAAAATCTAAACTTTTGTTCTAAAAAATTCCCCGACAGGCTGCAAAATTCAAGTATAATTCAAGGATTTATCCTGACGCAAAAAATTTAAGCATAATTCCTGTTTTTCCAAGGCTGCTGGACAACCTGATTAAATAGTTATATATACCATACATTTACCTATACTTGTCTGTAAACAAACAAAAATTAATACATAGAACTAATTATCTGTATTTTGATGAGTAAAAACTGCTTTGTAATTACAATTTCAGTATTAACTACCCTTAATTATTATATAAATTTGTCAAATTTTAGCAGGGACCATCTAAGTCCCAAACTGAAAGCAAAATTTCGTCATAATTTCTTCAGTAGTTCTTGAATGAAGTGTGTGGCTGAAAGATCTAGAACAAAATAATAAGTCTTCCTTTTTAGATGGTGATGAAAGTTTTGAGGCAAAAAATTATTCCAAAATTTAGGAGCACAGGAATGACTTCAAATAGGTTGAAAGTTCTTTTTTTTTTCTTTTTTTTTTTTTGTTAAACCAGAAATCGGGCAGATTCTGAATTATTTCCATGGCTATAAGTTTGAGAAAGCTTTATTGCTTCCTTTTTTTAAATTTAGAGACACATTCTGTTTTCTAAAAGAATTCAACTCATTTCTCAAAGATATATCAATTAGCTCTTAACCCTACAACTGTACAATGCTAAAGTATTATTTTCTTAAAAAATTCATAAAAAATATTATTTTTATACAAAAACTAACTTATAAGACATCATTTTTCTCAGAAAGATGTATAGAATTCATCTATGTAATAATTTTTTTTTTTAAACGGTTTTGGAGTAAGTATGTTAGACGTCAAAAAATGAAGTTAACATTTTTCAGAAAAACCTGTATCATCCAAAGTCAATAGCTTACCACCTTTTTCTAAGATATACAAAAGTTTTGTGTAATATTTGTGAATATATTTAGGGAAAAAAAATATATAAATTTGTTACATTTTCAAAATTTAAAAAATATTATTCTACGAAAAAAGGGAATTTGATCTTTTTTTTTCTAAAATTTATAAAAAATAGTAATATATATTTCATACACAACTTCTATATATCATTATATTCAGAAAGGTGCATAGAATTTAGTTTGTGTAGTGAAAAAAATGTTGGATGTAAAACATTTAGAGTTTTTATGTCAAATACCAAAAAATCGCAAAGTAACGGAGAGAAGAATTTCACATAAATGGTAATGTACATTATACAAAAAAAAAATATGGAATTTTTTCAACTATTACTAGAACTTTGTAATATATTTGTGAATATATTTAGGTGAAAAAAAAAATTGTTACATTTTCAAAAATACAGAAATTGCTTTACACAAAAAGGGAATTTGTTGAATTTATTTTCAAAAGATCACCAATAATTGTAATATTTATGGAAAATCAACTTCTATATATCATTATATTCATAAAAGTTCATAGAATTTAGTAGTGTAATGAAAAAAAGTTTGAAAAATAATTTTGGAGTCAGTATGGCAAAGAACAAAAAAAACATACAAAATCGAAGGCTAAATTTCAATTCAAAGATCAATTGACCATAGGAAATTTTGTTTTACATTATTTTAAAAGTATACAAACGTTTTCTAGTATAAATGTGAATAATAATTGGTAAAACAAAATTCAAATTCTAAAATTTTCAAAATAGAAATAATTGTTTCATCTAAAATGTAGTAATCGACAAAGTGAGGTGAGGTTTGTAATCTCCACAATTTAGCCTCACTAGTAACAATCTAAAGCTAGGCCTAAGACAAAATCACTAGATTTCACTAAAACAGTAAACTTTACAAATAATAACACACACATATACACTTGTATAATCAAATAAAACACTACATATAAGAAAATTTGCTTTTAGGCCTAGGTTACAACATACCTCTAGGTTATCCCAAATATAAACCATTCAAAAACTAGAACTTCATTCAAAAAAATAAACTTTAGAAATAAAAACACATATATTGTAACTTGTATACACAATTTATATACAATTTGTATATAATTTGTGTATACAATTTGTATACACAAACCTTCAAAATAACAGAAATATGTAATCCCAAAACATAGCGCAACGCCTTTCCGTGTCAATTTATGTCACACACTCGCCTAAAAATGCCTATGTTCTGACTTGAAAACTAGAAACAGAGAGTAACCGTACCTTATATCAAGTAATACCAACTTGTAGAATGAAATCTCCTCTACAATATACTGTAAAGATCGGTTACAAAATATCGATTCAATAATCGATTATCTTATTTAGTAAACTGCTCCGAATGCCAAGTGAATTTCGTTCCGTTAGGTTTCTATTATGGTCAAGTAGAAATATCTGGTGATCTATGACACACAGAACAATTTGTAAACCACAGATAAAAAGAGGAAGATGTGATCTACAGAACAGTGTTTTTGTCGACCTGTTTGACAGAAAAATAGATTTGTGATCATATGATAAAAAATGGCATCGCTTTTACTAAAAACCGATCAGTTCAAATCTTTGATTTTACGCATAAAAACTATGCGAATTTCAGTAATTTTTGGAATATTATTTATAACATTTTGCGGGATTTTTTTTTGCATGATTATGCATCTACGGAACATTAGCTTTCCAACGGTATTTTATTTATTGCGATAGGACGATTCTAAGTGGGCGTAATGTTGAATTGCAAAATACGTGTTTTATAGCCAACTTGTCCGGGAGAATGGGTACGATTTCGCATCTTTGACAGTTGGAAGGTTAATAAATTGTTTTGAACTGCTAGTGACACTTTTATCCCTAAATCTCTAAAACCACAAAAATTGGAAAAATTTTAACTGCTGTGGGAAATAGTGCATGGTGTTAATTTTCACATTCATTATAAATATATTGTTTTTAGAGATTATTTTGAAGGTCTATATATTCCTTCATATGTATATTTACACAATGAATGTGATGCCAAATCAGACACTAGACTTCACATCCAATTCCTTAATACATGCCAAACTGCCTCAAATCACACTTTACAAATCTCCATTAGAATCCTGTCAATAAAAAACTGTCTAATTCATAATACTAAATAATAAAATTATAACAGATCCAGAGGTAAAAACATACAGAAGTTTATCTTATATAATCATTAATTGCATCATTGATTTTACATATGAAATAGATTGCCCATCTCCATGCTATGGTTTGAAGCTCAGAAATTAGAGGCTTCAGAGCTACCATCTAACGACCCACTTCTGGTAACTTCAAGGACAACATACCATATTGCATTTTCCGACTCCTCCTACACTAGCACATTCTGAGCCTGAACTTACAAAACTACAATGGTTCAACCCACATATTGAATCTCACATTATCGTATTCTATGGGCCGTATTCTTAGATATAAATTCAATTATTGAACAGATAAAAAAAAAAAAAACAAGATATTGCTCGAACTTTATTCCGAAATCAGGAAATTAAATTGAAGGTCTAATTATTTTCCCACAATTAATTATATGATAAACATATAACTACTCGCAGTGTTAATCTGTACATGACAATATACTACGAAAAATATAGTGATGTATTTACCGTATGAATTTACATAACATATTATCTTAACTTGAAGTACTATGGCCAAAAATAAATGCACAACATTTTTTGAACAGTACCCAGATAGTAATTACAATTTGGGAATAGATTCCATACAAAATATTTAAAAATCAATGCTTGTTGGTTCCAAATGTTATTTATGAAAATTTGCTTTGTTAGTATTATATAAATTATTTTTTCAGTTCAGAATAGTTTAAAACATTTTTTACATATATTTCAAAACTTTCAAGTCAATAAGTAAGCAAAAAGGTGTAGAGAAGAAAACAATTATTTTCTTATGTGTACTAATTTTAAGAATATTTCACAGTACAAATTCTTCATAATTTTCACTCAAATATATTTCGTACCATTTCTCGTTTCATTATTTAAAGACCTTTTTTAAAAGTGCTAATGATTAACCTGTTGAATCCCATCGACGCGGCCGTGCATCCGTGCACTAGCCCCGCTACCAGCCCAGCGCCGCGTCCGTAGTACAGTTTGAATTTGCCGCACTTTCTAAATCGATGTAAGAAGAAGAGATATGCCGTGTTTGTTACCGTTCTGTTCAGGAAAATCTGTCCTTTCAATTGGTATATTTTGTTTTGCGCTAGCTGGAACGGCATCCCTGCAGCAATCGATAAACTTCAGCTGTTGTCGTATTATTTACAGATCACCTGTTGCGTAGTATTGGATGTTTATTTACTATGGCGAGTCATGCGGGTCCGTCGCGAACCCTTCGTGACAATGAAATAACTGAATAATATTTAGACATTGATAATCTAAGTGATGTGTCGGGAGTGGACTATGACATTGGTGTAGAAGATTTGAGGTTTAGTGACGAGGAAGGCGTATCGGTGCAGGACGTATTTGTTTCGTCTCGAGCAGATTCGCCGGTGAGTACCACTGCTGAAACTACTGATCCTCCAGACAATGAACCAACATCAATTGTACTTCCTGGGCCTAGTGGTGATGCCTCCAATATTATTGTTGATGAAAATAATTATAGTAGGCCTAGTAAAATGGGGAAGAAAAAACCTAACCTAACTTTTCCTTGGGTTCATAATAAATATTTTCCCCCTCAGCTGTTTGAATTTGATAATTCCAATACATTACTTTTACAGCGTACTTTATTTTTGGACATAATTCATGTAGGTGATAAGATTTTTTTATTTTATAAACATTTCTATGTAGAGCTCGTGCGTTTCTTCGTGAAGCCTGAGGTTGGTTGGAGAAAGTTGTTTATAACTGGTTATTCATGGGTGGGGGTAAATTAACGTCAGTCTGCACTATCACCACGTCCGAGTATCATCTCGTTTCTAAAAACATTATGCTTGCTCGTTTAGTGAATTTGTTGCAAAATATTGTAGTATACAATATTTTTTTTTTTAAGTATACAGTTTGGGATTATGAAAGCAGGTGTTAAATACAATTTAATCATGTTTATCTATTGTAAAAAAAAAAAAAATCTGTAGGTTTTCAAGTTATTTTAAACGCTTTTACGTTTTAATAGATAATATAGTATTTGATATTAAGAGCCAATAGTAATGAAGTAGTTGTGCTTGCCTGTGCCCACGAAAAGTCGTTAGCTCATTAGAGAGTAATTTTTAGAGTATTAAAAATACTCTATATTTTAATATAGAGATTCTTATAAAATATGCTATCAGCCGTTTATAAACATATCATATTTCACTTAACGAAGTAAAAAGTTAGATATTTATTGAAAATATTCATTTCTGTTATGGAACCCTTTATTAACCTACATTAATATGATCGTACAACTCGAGAGAACAAATACCGAGAAATGTCTTTAGTCAGACTAGTAGCTGAAAGGGACGGCAACTTCCCCTCCCGCGCTCGGCTCCCCACTTGCCACTACAGCCCCTCACACCCAGGCTTCACGAAGAAATGCACGACCTCTAGGGAATTGAATTTCCTACTAACTGTATATATTGGATTTTCAAAATAAAAAGTTTTGTTTAATTTTACTGTAACTTTGCTTAAGAAATTTCTGGTAAAATTTTTGATTTTTTTCCCCTTTTTTAGATTTTATTAGAAAAAAAAATTATATGTTATTTTTTATACTACTTTCAGCTTCTCCTGTTCTTTTTAACAAAATACATACACATATTATTATGTTTACTTCATTTTTAGATTTTGTACAAATTTTTAAAAAATAGTCCGCAAATTAGAAAAAAAACCCGGGCTGGGGGGAATGCCTGGCTCTGCTATACCTGGGCTTCAAAAGATTAACATGGAAAAACAATGTAATAGAAAAAGTTATAACAGGTACTCTAAGCACTTGAAAGATTGGAAATAAGTTGTTTCAAAACTAAAATAGTGTTTTTCAGAATATATTTATTTATAAAACTGTACTATGTAAACTCTAACATGCTAATAAACTTTATAAATATAACAAACCAAAATAAAGACACAATTTTCCATTATCCTAAAAATCAATTTCTTCTGGTAAAGTTCCCTCCTTCCGAGCAAGCTCCACATTGTGATAAAATTCTGAAAAATCTACGTAAGGTTGAATGTGTAGTGGTTTCCCTAAGTTTTGAGGGTAAACGTTGGTAGATGAAGTAGTGGTAGTGGTGTCCATAGTTCCTGTAGTTTGTGTTGACCCTAATAAACAACAAGCAGAACTTAAGAGGATGCTTCAAAATAGTTTGATAATGTATAATTGTAAATGAAGATAGATTTAATATTCTACTTGTCGTATTCAAATTATTTATTTGTTTAACCCCTTCTTTGATTGATTGTATACAGCATAAGTGTCATTATGTATTTTAAAATACATATTTTCTACAATACAGTATTTAAATTATTAAATAAATTGAGTGTAAAATAGATTATTGTGAGTAAATGCTGAATAAAGACACAGTGAAGAATGTGTTAACTGAATTGGATGAGTGTTTTATATTGAATACTATGTCAAAAATATTTTGTTAAAAAAGATAATACTATTTATTTTTTGGTGAAAACATGATCAAGCATTGATGTAAAGTGACTAATTATAAACACAGCTCTCATAAACTATCTTTGTTGAAAATAGCAAGGACATATGCAACCACACTGATTCAATAGCTGCTCTGTACACTCTAGCTAAACACAGACAAATAATTACTCATTTGACATTGAAGAACTAAATATACTATTGAAAAGATTGAAGAGGGTAAACAAACGTATCATATTCCATTTGATCCCATCATACTTTAAAACTGTAAAGTAAATGTAGATGAAATAACAAAAATAGATCGTAAATTCTACAAGAAAACAAAGCACTCTCTATCCTATTTTAAGAGGACATGACTACAATAATACAGAAGGAATACACAACACGAACTAACAGTTTTAAAACAACTTAAAAACAAAACAAAAATGCAATAGTTAGTTGTGCATTGGCCAACTGATATATCCCCCAAAAATCGATGGCATTGACAACAATTTGAAAATTTTACACAAATGTAAAAAATCTCCTTATATAACATCTCTTGATGAAATACTTTTTAAAACAATCATGGCAACTTATTAAATGACAAAATTAAATACAGTTTTAATCTACATACCATACAATGATACAATAGAACGGATCCAAATAGTTAAACACAGAACTCTAAAAAAGGCTTCCACAATTGGACAGATAGGTTAGATCATATGCTGTCGGGATAAGTAACAGTGGGAACAATTATTTGTTTTTTATAGTGTTTTAAACTTGACTTATTGGATAAATCCATGTATTGTTGTAGTGTTTGTGTTCAACTTGACAATGGAGACAGTGGAGCTCCGAAACTGGTAGTCCAACAAAAAAGGGCATTTAGAGAATCAGTCATTTAGTCAATACCACAGTGCTGAAGGTATTATCTTTAAATGGAGACTTAAACCGATCTCTGTGTTCACCGGATTACCGAAAATTCATAAGAAACACATACCCATAAGAACACTAATTGACTACACTACTGCACCAAGTTATAGGACAGCCAAGAAGTTAGAACAACTCATCATAAACAATATCACCATAAAAAACAACAATAGTTTAAAAAAACACCACTGACTTTATAAGCAAAACGAAGAACATTAAAATCACTCCGAATTACAAAATAATTTCATTCGAAATTGGTTAATATGTATACTAATATCCCAATAGCGGAAACCATGAACATACTCAAAGATAACCTCACCATTACCAACAAATTCCACAAACAGGGAGTAGAAGTGTTACTGTTGCTACTGCAGACAGTATTGGGAAAAAATTACTTCACTTTCGAAAATAGCTTCTTCAACCAGGTAGACGGGCTAGATGTTCACCGGTTTCAGGACTATTAACTGTCATATATTTGAATCATTATGAAAATAAACACGTATTACCTAATCGTAACAAGTACCAACAAAACATCATATTCTACGGTCATTATCTCAATGACATGTTCGTAGTTTTTAACGGTTCTAACAGGCAAGCCGTCAGCCTAGTGACTATATAAATAGTATCAACCCAAAAATCAAATTCACGCTAGAAACAGAGAATAACAAACAACTCAATTTCCTCGACTTAACCATTATAAAAACCATAGATAAATTTTAATATAAAATATACCGCAAGCCCACCACAACGGACATCACCATTCATGCTCAATCACATCATCCCTACTTCCAAAAAATGGCATCCTTCCATTGCTTCATACATAGACTTACCACTGTCCCACTGAACAAGAATGACTACCATAGTGAAATCAACATCCTCAAACACATAGTCAAAACCAAAGCGTACTACTGTATTTTTAACATTAATAGACAAGCTGATCAAGAACCACAATAAAAAATTTAATAGAAAACACACTAAAATAGACAAACTAGGGTTAATAAGTACATTTCCTCAGAATATACCAACCTCTTGCCCAATATCTTAAAGGAAATATTCAAGAAACACATCTCTTTTTCATTCCATATAAACAATAGTATGTATTTAAACGTAGAACCCCTATGTAGAATCCTTTAATGACAAAGTCACCATCCTCAGTGATACATGAGCTACAATAACTAAACTATAATATTAAATTTTGTGAGATCTTGTGTTCGAGTTTTATTCTATCTAATATTATCTCACAAATCAACCTTAATATATATGTATATTTTCATTTAGTCCGAACTTCCATTTCTAAATTAACCTAAATATTAGTTCCTGTAATACCCCAACAATATTTTTTTAAGGTTGTCGGAACTGGTATAGCAATTTTATTTTTGGAAGAAAGTTTAATTACAATTAGTTAATGATAAGAAATCAGTTTTCCTCAATGTCATCACTAAGCTATTTTCATAGTGTGATAACCTATTTTTAGTTTCTAAGTCACGATTGATCAACAATTAATTTTTTAGGAAAACTTTTTATATATTTTTCATTCCTACAGTTTACAACTAAAACAGGTAGTTAATGATACGATAATTATTAATCGAGCTTTAACATTAAAAATAATAATAGAACTGTGAAAAGTTAAACAAACTAGTGTTGCTGAGTCTACTAACAGAACAAACCATTATGCATATGCATGAATAAGTTGACTTTGGAGGTTCATGAAACTGTAAAACAAAAAGTTATGAGTCCTTTTAATATTTTGTTATTTATTTATTTTGCATGTTTAATTTGGTTTTTCTATTTTTTTTACAGATAATGAGTTATTTTGCCTTACGAAGGTAATTTTTGATAATTTTGTAAATAATAAATAATATGCATTCACGCTGAATATGTACAATATACATAAAAAGGGAACAAAATAATGGTGTAATAGTAATAATTTAATATTTGTAAATAGTTAAAAATTAATAATTTGTATCTTGAAAATCTTTTTATTTTATTTTCTAATATGTAAGTTTTAAACTGAACTCATTAGTTTACAGTAAATGATGTCTGTTAAATTATCTAACAGGTATTTTTCTCCAGGAAACGAATAACACAATGATTTCATACCTAGACTTGGGCTTTGGTACAGGGTCTTTGTTAACGCATAGCTTGGGTTCTCCCCTTTTCTTCCAACGGCTTTTAAGTTGTCTTCAAATATTATAATTTATATGGCAAAAAAAGATTCGTCTTGATTTGAAATAATTTTATGATTCAATTCGACAATTTTGAAATATCGCCGACCCTATTAACTGAATAATTTACTAAACTGAATAATAATTACACAATAAAAGGTAAATGATTTTTTATCACTTTTGATATATGAAGTTAAGTTTATTTCAAAGTTTGATTTAAAATGTATCACATAAACAGTCTAAAATAAGTTTTAAAAAATGAATAGGCTAGTAACTTTTTGACTTTATATTATCATTAGTATTTGAATATTGCTTCTGTTAACAACATTTAGAATAACAAGAGGTGTCTGCTATATTTTAATCTTAACAAAAATCCCGTTTTTCAATAAGTCCATGAAAATTAGGTATTGAATAAATTTAGTTGAAATAGTTATAAAGAGAATTGAAACATCTTCAATACCTTAGCACTGACAAAAACACTTACCATGATCAACCTGTCAGATTAGAATTAAACACCCAAATATAAAAACAAAGGACTTATAGCAGATATGGATAACAATTACAATGACTAAACAGAAAATAAATTCATGTTATATTTCAGAAATTTCTTTAGAAATCAAATATTCTGAGAAAATGCTGTCATAACTATAAATATAATATCAAATTTAATTTATGAACAACACTATAACCAATAAAATTAGTATAAGTGAAGTTCATACTAAAAAAAAATAAATAAATAATTTTTGTGCAAGTATTAATACCAGGCAAGAAATACATACACATTTTATTTTCATAGAAAAGAGTGAACAAGACATGTTTTCAATTTAAAAGAGCTACCTGGATCAGACTGGGAGTTTGCCC
Organism: Aphrophora alni; assembly: GCA_963513935.1. Taxonomy (NCBI): domain Eukaryota; kingdom Metazoa; phylum Arthropoda; class Insecta; order Hemiptera; family Aphrophoridae; genus Aphrophora; species Aphrophora alni. The sequence continues at coordinate 92,740,745 of OY740765.1, forward strand.
ATGCCGGAATAGTGTTGACGGTAGGATTAAATCTGACAGTAGGGCTTGCTGATGCATGAGTTAGAGTGAAGTTGAATTTGCGAACTAATAATGTTATATCATCTCGTCTGCCTTGTCTATTCTCAGCATCTGTTCCGACTCCACTCATATACATGTCATGATGAATACGAACTATTTTGTCGACAACAGCCTGAGCAACTCCAGTTAATGTAGCTTGGTTACGAAACTGAAATAGAAAAATTAGTAAAGTTAAATTCGGACAATATTTTGAAAATTAATATGTTATTGAAACTTTGGAAAACTTGCCAAACAATACAATACAATGTTGTTATTAATAACAATACATATTGTTTCTATTAAGTTCATTGCAACAATATTTCTATTTATAACTCCACTATAACTTTACGAACCCAGTGCAGCTTCCGTTTTAACCTCTATTAACTGTTACAAACGACAAAACATTACTGATTGTACATTTCATTATTCTTGTTTTGTCCTGTGCTATTCCCAACTATATTTTTAACTATTTCTCAATTTTGAATATTATTTCCATTAGTACTATATTTTCTAGGAAATATGTTGTTTTGACAGGTTTTCAAAATAAGCAACAGATGTTCATCCCTTCTTAACCCATTGAGGTTCTACTATGAAACAGTTCCGCAGCACAGATATGCACAAATGATCTACTACTTATGGAATAGTTTCTTAGTGTCTTCTATTCACAAGTTTTACAATAGTTATAAAATATTGTAAAAGTTTGTAATTTATTATTGATTATTAGGTTACTTACCTTTACACTATTTTTTCACTTCCTTTGTTTTGGATGTCAGACAACTAGTTTCAACCTTTACTTCAAGATCATCTTCAGATCCTTAATACATATTCATTCACATGAACTCCATTAACACATATCACACACATAATATGTACAGACACAATACAACAATTAACATTTATCAGACATATCTTCTGTCCGTACACATCTATCAAAAATTTTAAATGTTAATACAGTAGACTCCCGTAAGTTCGGCCACCTCGGGACTGGACCCTAGGCCGAACTTAAAAGTGGCCGAACTAACCAATCCCTATCTAAAAAATGCCTACCTGTATTTATTGTTTGTAAGGATCGTGTTGTGAATCGATGCGTATAGGAAAAGTTAGAAAACACAAAACACTTGCACATTCTGTTGAATACAATACATAGGAACACTCTGACATATATTTAACACACATGAAAATACAGAAGGTTACAAAAACACTACAAAACAATATTTACAGAACTGTAGGTCTAATAAAATTTAAAAATATTACATACTGTACATTGGTGGTTTGGCTTCTTAAACACTTAAAAAAAATCTGATATTTTTTTCTGAACTTTCTTTTCTAATGATTTTTTATGTGCAAAGTCACGCCACTTTTTAATAAACATTACATCGACGGCAGTTGCTTCTTTTTGCTGTTCGATATAGGTAGCTGCCAGTTGCAAAGCTGCTTTGCCTTCAGCGTGGCTCATTTTATTTTCTTCATCTTCCTCTTCAATCTCAGCAGCATCTGCGTCGTTATCCTTCTCATTTTCCTGACGAATGACACACTCCGCGATTTCGTCGTCGTTCAAAACCTCGTTGTCTAGCTCCTTTTTAAAGTTGATCCACTCCAAAACATCTTCTTCAACAATGGGACCACAGTTCAGTAGTTGCTCAAGGTCGTGCAATAGAGCTGCATTGTCATCAGGTTCGTTAACAAGAATGTTGTTTGGCTCATCTGCTGTTGTGTTTTCTTGGTCAATCTTATCTTCTATATTTGGCCAAAGTTTTTTCCAAGACTTTACAAACGTCGACGGTGGTATTTCGTCGTATGATTTGGCCGACATGTACACAACATCCTTCATATTAACTGACATCAGCACTTTTTAGAGGTCTAAGCTGTCATCAGCCTCCAGTTTGGAAAGAACTTCAGAAAGTAGTTTACAGTGATATTTCCTCTTGAAGCACTCAATGACCCCTTGGTTCATCGGCTGTTGAAGACTGGTTATATTGGGTGGCAGGAACAGCAGTTTAATTTCTTTTTCACCGTCACACTGAATATCTTCCTGGTGAGTAGGCGCGTTGTCAAGAAGTAGAAGTGGCTTTGATGGGCAGTTTTGATTTTGCCAAATGTTTTTTCACTTTGGGAACAAATTCGAAAAACGTACCATTCCCTGAACAAATATGTGTCCATCCACGCTGATTTCTGCGACCGATAATACACTGGGAGAGTTTCCATGTTTATGTTCTTAAACGCTCTCGGTTTTGCTGCTTTGCCAATGACAAATAGGGGTATCTTGTGAGTCCCCGAAGCATTTGAACACAAGGCGACCGTTATCCTCTCTTTGCTGACTTTAAACCCTGGAGCAGATGTTTCTTGCGGGGTGGCAAAGGTTTTTCTGGGCAGAAGTTTAAAATTTAACCCAGTTTCGTCGATGTTATATATTTGCTTTGGGCTCAAGTTTTCATCATCGATGATTTTTTTAAATCTTGCAGAAAAATTGGTGGCCGCTGTTGGGTCTGCTGACAGCTTCTCACCACAAACTCCAATAAAATGGACTCTGTGTCTCTTTTTCCATCGAGAGAGCCATCCCTCACTAGCCAAGAACGCCTCTTCTGGTTGAAGCTTTGAGTGCAAGATCATAGCCTTTTCTTTTAAGATTGGTCCACTTAATGGTGTTCCTTGTCTTCGTTCTTGAACGAACCACAATCACAGAGTATCTTCCACCAATTCGTGTTTGGCCTTCCTCAGTGTGCAACGCTTTTCTAGAACTTTTTTACTTTCAATTTGTGTACAAAAGACTTCGATATTTTTTCTATTGCGCCGCCAGTCGTTGACTGTACTTTTGCCCACGTTTAAATCCTTGCAAATACTTTGCACGGATTCTCCTTTGTCCAATCTTTCCAGAGCTTGTAGTCTCTGTTCAATTGACTTGTACTTACGTTTACGCATTTCACTCATTTTAAAAACAGTACACTCAAAAACAATGAAAAACAAAAGTACAAAATATAATACACAATACACAACAGACGTACAGTAACAATAAAACAACAAGTATATACACAACAGTAAAAAATGCAAGTGAAATAAAAATCACTGACTGTAGGCCTACTGTAAGGATGAGCGCCACACGACTGCACAGTATGAATACACGACGCGAACTGATGAACTAAACAAAGAATTCAATAAAGACTTGCTGTGTTTGCTCACATCTGGCTGGCGGCGCCTAGTGCATGGCTCATATAAGAATACAATAAAGACTTGCTGTGTTTGCTCGCATCTGGCTGGCGCGCGCCTAGTGTGTGACTCATGCTCAGAGAGCCGGCTGGACTAAGCGGAGACCGAACTAGCCGAGACCGAACTTACGGGAGTCTACTGTAGTTATATTGTATGTGTTAACGAAGTTCATGTGAATGAATGTAATTTTTAAGGATCTGAAGATAACCTTGAAGTAAAAGTTGAAACTAGTTATCTGACATCCAAAACAAAGGAACTGAAAAAATACTGTAAAGGTGTGTAACCTAATAATCATTATTAAATTATTAATAACAATCCTTGGATATTCATGCACAAATGAAAGAAGTTTTTCAACACTTCATAGATTAAAAAATTATTTGAGATTGACGATGATACAAAGCCGATTAAATCACATAGCCATTTTGAACATTTATTCTGATATAGCTGACAATTTAAATATGGAGAAATTAATGGACCAATTTATTTCTAGAAATTCGAAACATTCTAACATGTTTGTGTTAAATAAAAATTAATTGTGTTAACTTTTACATTACGCTCTTACTTCACTCACTTACTCTTATTTTTTATTTTAGGATTACGGCTCGATTGCAAGAATGAATCATCGCTTGTTTGGAGCAAAATTTATTCTTAGGTTATTTTAACCCTAGAAGCGGTGTATGTTAATTTTCTTCGTTTGTTTAAAAAATATTATTTTTATACAAAACCTAACTTATAAGACATCATTTTTCTCAGAAAGATGCATAGAATTCATCTATGTAATAAAAAAAAATTTTTTGAAACGGTTTTGGAGTAAGTATGTTACATGTCAAAAAATGATGTTATCATTTTTCAGAAATACCTGTATCACCCAAAATAAAAGGCTTACCACCTTTTTCTAAGATATACAAAAGTTTTGTGTAATATTTTTGAATATATTTAGGAAAAAAATAAATAAATTTGTTACATTTTCAAAAAAACAAAAAATAGTTTACGGAAAAGAGGAATTTGGTCTTTTTTCTTTCAATAATTTACCAAATATAGTAATATATATTTTATACAAAAGTTCTATATCTCATTAAGTTCAGAAAGGTGCGTAGAATGTAGGTGTGTAGTGAAAAAAAAGTTAGATGTATCAAATTTGGAGTTTTTTGGTCAAATACCAAAAAATCGAAGAGTAACGGAGCAGAAATTTCACAGAAATGGTAATGAATAACATACTAATAGATTTTTTGCAATTTTTTCAACCATTACTTGAGATTTCTAATATATTTGTGAATATATTTAGGGGAATAATTAGTAACTTTCTAAAGCTAGGCCTAAGACAAAATCATTAGATTTTACTAAGACAACATACTTTACAAAGAATAACACACATATACACTTGTATAATCATATAAAACACTAAATATAAGAAAATTTGCATATAGCCTAGACTTACAATTTTCCTTTTAGGTTATGACAAATATAAACCTTTCACAAACTAGAAATTCACTAAAAACATAAACTTTAGATATAAAAACACATATATTGTAACTTGTATACAAAATATATACAATTTGTATAAACAAACCTTCAAAATAAAATAAATATGTAATCCCAAACAATATGCGCTGTCATTTGTTACAGTATTTACATTGCACCATTGCATATGTTCCAGGATCAAAACAAAACCTTTTAACTAAGTATTGCCTATATCGAGTGGTACCAACTTATAGAATGAAATTTCCCCTACAACATACTGTAAAGAACAAGTCGTCTTTCTGACATGAAAAATGAATTTCGTCATTTCGTAAAGTGCACCGAATGCCAAATGAATTTCGTGTCGTCAGGTTTGTTCTCTGGTCAAATAGAAATATCTCTGGATCTATGAGACGCAGAAAAATTTGTAATCTACGGTTAGAAAGAGAAACATGTGATCTATAGAACAGTGTTTTAGCTGACTTAAATGACAGATAAATAGAGTTGTAATCATATTGGGAAAAATGGCGTCGTGTTTACGAAAAGGCGAAGAGTTTAAATTTACGTTTTTACGCATCAAAAATACGTGAACTTCACCAATTTTTGGAATATTATTTATAACGTTTTGTGGTATTTTTTTTTGCATGATTATGCATCTACGGAACATTAGCTTTCCAACGGTATTTTATTTATTGTGATGGGACAATTTTAAGTGGGCGTAACGTTGAATTGCAAAATACGTGTTTTATAGATGGTGAACAAAGATTAAGTTAAACTTCCTTTTGTTTAATTTCCAACTACCTGTACTTTTTCTTTCAATTAGACCTCTTTCTTGATGTGTCTATTTGAAAAAGCTGTTCGCAAAATCTATATGAACAATGTGAAACATGAGCACTAATATTTCTATACAATATTAATTACACAACCTGAAAAGCACATAGGATTTATAAGCTATTAAAATAAAACACTTACACAGAAATTAAAATAAATTAAAATTAAATTCATTAAAATAAAAAAATATTCAATTAAATCTTTTTTAAAGTTCAGATTGAATTTAAATTAAAATCTTTACAGTATACATTATCAAACTAATATCAAAACAACAGGAATCAAGTATAATTGAAAACAGAACAATTACAAAAAACTATTATTATTAATATTTCAAAATATACTTAAAACTATGTTGAAATAAAAACACACTCGAAATTCAATTATTTATACACAAACATAAATTCAATCAAAGACAAATTAAAACGTATATAACAAAAATAGCAAATTAATTTTATTTATTTCAATTAAAAAATAGAATAGATTTATTAAGTAGAAATTTATTTAAAACTTTATCAATTATTCTCCAACTCTAACTCTTATACTCTAATAATAAACAAGTACAAATTAAAACTATAATTCTAAGTTTTATGTTTAACGCAATATTAACTTAACCTATTCAATTGACAATGAATAGCAGATATTTAAAGGGGAAAAAAATGAATTTTAAATATTTTAAAACTTTCCAAATTTATTTCATCTTTCTTTAAATTTTATTAAACGATTTGACAAATATTTGTTTATTCGAAATAGTGTACCTTGGTACGTTTAACCCTGGAACCGGTGCGGCGACCTACAGTAGGTCGCCCACGTGCTCCGAAGTGATTTCACCTACTCTTAATCACGTATTTTGCCATTCAACGTTACGCCCACTTAAAATTGTCCCATCGCAATAAATAAAATACCGTTGGAAAGCTAATGTTCCGTAGATGCATATCATGCAAAAAAAATACCACAAAACGTTATAAATAATATTCCAAAAATTGGTGAAGTTCGCATATTTTTTATGCGAAACGTCCAAGTTTTACGTTAACAAGTTTTAAACAAAACATTCGTCTCGTTTGTCAATTATTCCTATTTCAAAATTTCAATCTGTCACATCTGACATAACACTGCTTGATAGATCGCGTCTTTCTCTTCAAAACCGTGTTTTTCAAATGTTTCCAACTAGTATAGTTTTTATTATATAAAAATTAAACCAAATCAAGAATTTTAACGCTATTTTACACGCTAAAAATTACATTTTTTGCAATTCAACTTTTATCCTAGTAGATATTATATTATCGAAATGTATTCTATACCATTGAAAAGGTAATCTTTCAATGTTTCATAACTAGGTTTAGAAAAAATTAAGCTGTGTAAAATTTTAATAACACGACTTGACTGAAGTTGATGTTCATAACGCCAGGATGCGACATTTTACCGCGGCGAGTTTTATATAGAAAATATCACCTATATGTTCATATATTTTTTCGAAATGGTAAAACTTGTCCAAATGTTACAAGTTGACAATATTATATAGTATTTTTCTTCCTCTTTCGAACTATGAAGACGAAATCATCAAAATTTATATAGTTTAGGTGTTATATACAGTCTACGATGTGGCTTACTGAATATTTTGGTCTCCTTGTGATTTTCAGTCGCTAGACGGTATTCAATATTTCTACGTTGCCGGCATTGATTTAACCGTTAAATCTTGCACCATTTTAAAAACGAGATTTCAATCTTTAATTTTGTGTATGTTACAAACTTGTGCGTTGAAAATTAGCCAGGCAGCTTTGTTTCAAAGTCCCTCCATTATCCCAAGAAATCGGCACATTTGTTGAGAAGTCGTTGTTGAGACAGTATGTCTGGTATTTCTGTCTTTTTATTTTTGTGAATATTTAGTCCTTTGAAACGAGGTTTTTATTATATTTTGATTATACTATGTATAATCAATGTGATTGTGTTTATGAATTGTTATTTTATTAGTGGATATTGAAAATATACAGTAAGTGATTGAAAATTCTAGTCTAACCTGCACATGGTCCAAGATTTGGTTAGGCCTATTGTGTCCATAATTTTGTTTAATTTCATTTACACAATGAAAATTAAAATTGTAGGGTAGCTTTAGTGCATTATTTTGATTGATTTATTCATATTATATGTTATATTTGTATAGGCCTAAGCCTATTTATTTCTGGATTCATTTAGGCCTATCTTACCCACAACATGATCTGTGAAGTCAGATTTATTATTATTATTAGACAATACATATAAATTTATACATTGTATAAATTGATTTAGACTTTTACCAACATTTATTCACAACTATATTGCAAAACTTTTGTATATATTAAAAAAATTCTAAAATTTTTTTTTATTTGTTTTATATACCTATTTCTGTGGAATTTTGCCTCGGTTACAGGGTAAATTTGTTGATTCTGTGCGTAATAACTCTAAAATGTTTCCATATAAATTTTTTTGCATTACACACATAAAATCTATGTATATTTGTGAGAACATAGGTAATAAAAACTTTTGTTTAGAATAAAAATTATATTTTTGGTTACTGTTTGAATATAGTTAGTCAATATTCACATTTTACGTAAAAATGTACCACGCCTAATGAAAATTTTCAAAATTGATTTTTCTTTTTAGCAACTTTTATCCACAAATATATTACAAATCTGTAGTAATATTTTTAAAAAAATCATAAAAAATGTTTAATATGGTTTATGTACCGATTTCTGTGGAATTTTGCCTCGGTTACAGGGTAAATTTGTTGATTCCGTGCGTAATAACTCTAAAATGTTTCCATATAAATTTGTTTGCATTACACACATAAAATCTATGTATATTTGTGAGAACATAGGTAATAAAAACTTTTGTTTAGAATAAAAATTATATTTTTTGGTTACTGTTTGAATATAGTTAGTCAATATTCACATTTTACGTAAAAATGTACCATGCCTAATGAAAATTTTCAAAATTGATTTTTCTTTTTAGCAACTTTTATCCACAAATATATTACAAATCTGTAGTAATATTTAAAAAAAATCATAAAAAATGTTTAATAAGGTTTATGTACTGATTTCTGTGAAATTTTACTCTACATTACTCTTCGATTTTTTGGTATTTGACCAAAATACTCCAAATGTGATACATCTAAATTTTTTTTTCTCTACACAGCTAAATTCTATGCACCTTTCTGAATATAATGACATATAGAAGTTGTATAAAAAATATATATTACTATTTTTACTGAATTTTTGAAAAAAAATGACAAAATTCTGTTTTTCCGTTAACCATTTTTATTTTTTTTTAAATGTAACAAATTTTGAATTTTTTTTTCTAAATATATTCACAAATAATACACAAAAATTGTGTATATCTTAGAAATAGGTAGTAAGCTATTGATTTTGGAATATACAGGTTTTTCTGAAAAAAAGTTAATATCATTTTTGACATCTAACATACTTACTCCAAAACCGTTTCAAAAAAAATTTTTTTTATTACATAAATGAATTCTATGCATCTTCCTGAGAAAAATGATGTCTTATAAGTTAGGTTTTGTATACAAATAATATATTTTATTAATTTTTAACGAAAAAATTTTAAGAAAATTAACATGACCGGTTGTAGGGTTAAAGATGGCTTCGGCTCATGAATGGTGTTCAGCAGTAAGGCTGCATCAGTCCTGTTCCTCAATGATTTCAAGTTGGTCAAGGCAGGTAGATGATCCCGAAAGTCGGAGTAGTGACGGTTGAATATTTCTCCCGATGAATCGTTCTTCTAGCGTAGGAACACCCAACTCGGTCCGAAGTGATATCTTGTGATGAATTTTGTGCTTTTCGAAATTCCGTGAATCAAATCAGCGATAGGTCAATGCAAAGTTTCAAATGTTCATTTCCTTTAGTAGCTCATGTTCTTCAATGCTAAGACTGTCCTATTTCTTCACGAAGCTATAACATGTCTTCTTAGTCATATATTTTTTTTTTTTTAATTCTTCTAAGTCCAATATTTGTTCGATGAAAATTTTCTATAATCTGAATTATGATCAACTTGGTCCGCTGTAGAATCCAGAAATTGACCTACTAGTTCAGATGATGAAATCCCAATCCAATAATTTTCTCCAATCTCAACGAAGTAACCTCGATTCTTCCAAAATTGTCACTTATCCTCTAATTTCCAAATTTTCTTCCCTTTTTGCTTTTCATGTTTTCCCCTGTTGTTTTGATTAGTTTTCAACTCTTTCTTCACATTAGGATGATGTACTAAGCTTCCTTCATCTATTTGTCGATCTATTTTCTCCAAACTATTTCTTAATTACCCCTTTTGATTTGTTTATTATTTTGGTCTGCATCATCTGCTGTTGGCAGAACTTTTCCCCTCCTAACAGCGTAGTGGGGACAGCTGATCTATCTCGTTTCATGTTCGTACTTATCATGTTGCTTTGTAGGTTACATCAAAACTTGAACTGTGTTTATCAAAACATAACTTTTTGAGTTATTCAAGTTTTAATGTTTTTGTGATTTTCAGATTACCAACTTTTGATCCTTTCGAAATTTCGATGATTTTTCTTCAGTTCCTTGTTGCAATTGTCCTGAAATGAAAGAATCCTCTTGAATTATCCCCGTAGTCCTTTTATTTAAGACATTATGCAATCTACCTCCAAGTTTCGTCTGTAGTGTATGCTTTCTTGGTGTTAGAACCCCCCCCCCCCATTTTAATAAGTACATGCTTGTCATGATTCAATTTTACAATATTACCTCTTGTTAATCTAACTGTATCTTAAAATTGATCTTTTTAAACTTTTAAAACGCTAACTTTTGAATTAACCAAATTAACCATTTCTTATTTTATTTCTCATCATCGGTTTGGCCGAATTTCACCAAACTTACTAAAAGTGTTTCCCTTTATCAATTGTTGTTTTTACTATCCTCGAAACTTTCTTACGTTTTCTTTATTTGAGAAAAACAGCTCAAGAGTGATCTTTGACAGGTTTTTCTCAAAGAAATCTTTATCAATTCAAAGTTTTTATTTTGCAAAATGAATTTATCCCTACTAAGCTTTATGTTTGGTTTTTTGGAATTTCTAATTTTTTGGTATTTTCATCTCTTGGTTTTTTAACTCTAACTTTTAAACTAGCAAATGTCCTAAAATTCTTTTAACACAGTTAACTATATTTAGGTACTCTTTAAAATTTATAATCCAAAATAATTAAAAAAATTAACAAAAATGAATTTTACTGTTATCTTATTTACTAGAATGATTCATCTCTACTGTAGGAACAGGTCAGTTAATTAACAAGTCTCTGCAGGTGGTTCAAGGGATGACGCATTATTGAACATTATCACCCTTGAATAGAATTGTATAGGCTTTGTCAACCTGTTAATAGTGGTTATTTTAACTTAGTAGAAAACGTATTTTTATAAAATCTTCCAATTTTTTCATTTTTGGAAATTTTTGAGACTTGAGCAGTTTGGGTATCATCCCAAACCGTCTCAGTGTATGTATAATATGTTATACATAAAAGTTGTTAAAAATATTTCGATGATAATAATATTGTTATTTATAACATTTTTATTCTTTAATAATTATTGTTTATAATAATTATGTATCTACTAATAAATTTAATTTTATTAAAATATCAGCAAAAGGTTATGTTACAAACCCCCTCCCTTTCCACCTCTACTCCTCCTACTCACCACCTTCAATTTATCTATTTTACCAGCCCTGATCCCTAAAGATTGTTGTCTCTTCTTATCTCCTTAGGTCACTGTCCTAACTGGTTGACCTCGCTTATTTCCATTGAACACCTCTTTTTTAAATTTGTTGTTGTCACTCATAATTAATTGTTGTTTAAACTATTTCAATGATAATAGTATTATTATTTATAATATTTATCCATTAATGATTATTGTTTATAATAATTATGTATCTACTAATAAAATTAATTTTATAAATATGTCAACAAAAAGGTTATGTTACAAACCTCTTCCTTTCCACCTTACTCCTCCTACTCACCACCTTCAATTTATCTATTTCACCAACCCTGATCTCTAAAGGTTGTTGTCTCTTCTTATATCCTTAAATCACTGTCCTTCTGGTCAACCTCACTTATTCCCATTGAATGCCTCTTTTTTAAATTTATTGTTGTCATATTAATGTTAGATGTCTATTTTTATTTCAATAATAGCCAAACAAATGAAAAATGCTTAATGTGAAACATATGTAGCTAAATAACATTGACTTTGTGAAACTTACCATATTGGGTAATTTCTTTACCTTAAGGTGTATTGTCACTGATGCGGCTGGAGCGATAATCATTGAACGATCATCGTAGACCGCATGCTTTGCATGGTTTTCAATAGCACTACAGTCATTGACACGACTGCCGCTAGAGTCATTGACATCGATCATACAGGTCTGATGCCGGAGCAGTCATAATCTCAGTCGTTGGGCGATTTTTGAGGTGTCCACAGTATTGTTTTGAGAAAGTGTGTGTGTTTTTGTAATGTCATTGAAGACAACTCTGAAATTATGTTTTACACCTGAGAAAGACGAAAAACTAGTTGAGGCGATTTCTCCTGCTATTTATGACCTGTGGCACCCCCTGTACAAGGACCAAAGAGTAAAAGCAAAATGTTTGGGCGTAGATATCTGAAGAAATTGGAAGACCAGGTAAGTGTATTTTTCATAAACTGTCATATAACTTTTATACAGCTTTTATATAACTTTATATGGTCCTATAAAAAAGGGTACCTTGTACTGCCTATACCTCCCATGTTAAAAACTAATGTTAGGTAAACGTAAAAAAAAACTAAAAACTTTAACGAAACTGAAATTGGTTATACACGTTTAAAATACACCTTAATTTAGCAATGTTATTGTGTTACAATATTTTATGTTTTGTGTAATTTTTTTATCTATTATAAAACTGATGTTTTAGTTAAACTTTTTTATATGTAATTGAAAGTTTTGCATCAAAATATTAAGTTCACCATTGTAGATATAGGTATATTGTAAGTCAGAAGGAAAAAATCAGCCTTAAAATTTATTAAAAAAGTATACGTACTCAATCTAATTTTTGAATAAATGCATATTAATCAATGATAAGTAAACAATAGGTTAGTCGATAGGAACAGAGTGGCAAAAACGGGTGAGAAACAGGTGTTCGCAAGAGTAACATAAATACAGTAAAAACTTTTTAATTGAAAACAGAAAAAGAACATGGCAATTTTTGTTTCGTTTACAAACAAATAAAGTAAACTCTCATGACATGGCAGTTTAAGAGCTGTCTGTTTGGTGGACTCCTGATTCTTGTCAATTTATTTTTTCCCACTTCCACAAAGTATGAGGCATAAGTGTTCCTTACAGTGAAACCCTGAATGTTAGTGTAACCACCAGTAGCTCTTAAAGGATAAGATTTTCTGTCGGGTAGGGCCACGGTTGGTTCGAGTTCGTAGTTCGCTCTTCCACAATGAGATAGCCTTCCCTCATCATGTTGTGTTAACATTATTTATATACAATCTTGTTGAGCACTGTGATGAAATTCACAATAATAATTCGAATTTGCCCCTAACCACAATCACTGGAACTTAATAAAACACAATTATCTGATTAATTGTTCTTTATTAATTATATCCACTTAATGCCCTGATGTACATTTTGATAACATGGTTATCATCATCGGAGGGTCTTGCTTATAAACTAAATCTAACCTTACATATCTATTACTAAAGAAATTAAACCTAAAACTATGATAACCTGAGTGCAGGCTAAAATCCCTCCCACTCCACAGATCAGTTGACCAGTAAGGGCTAGGGCTGGCCCTTTGTCAAGTTATTGTTATATGTCTTTGACCTATGGAGTGGGGTGAAAGATAACTGTACCTCTAACAAAGCTAATGAGAACAGGTGGCCTACTCCTTACAACTAATAAAATACATAGTTGATTTTACATGACTTGAAATCTGTATTTCCTTAAGAATACTGTGATAGTTAATATTTTGGTTTCAACAAAGAGAAGAGCACAATTTTCAGTTGCTGACTGCAAAAAACATTGGAGAATCATAAAAGATACTCATGACAGGAGGATACGATAAAACAAAAAAACTGGTTCTGAGGCCCCACCCTGCAAGAAAGGGAAGAAGTGGCAGTTAGAAGAACAACTGTCTTTTCTGCATCCTGTGGATGTTAAACGAAAATAAGTGGTAAAATAATGTATTAATACGTTTCAGGGCGCCTTTGTAGATGGGGAGGTCTTAAACATTCAACAAGAGTTTTATTAACTATACCAATTTATAAAAGTATAATAATAACATAGTAAAGATTGGTATAACATATTCAAACCTATGGTGTTTATTATTACGTAATTGGACTGTATGTAATGTAATGTATGTATGTAAATGAAAAAAATTATAAATTACTTTAGGTTTTTGTAAATATATTATTAGGAAAGTGAGTTTAATGATTTCATATTATTTTTATACATTGTACGTAGTAGGTCAAACTAACAAAACATCCCTTCTATTTAAATATAACACACTTATTATAAAGTTATTAAGTGGATATGAAATGGGACAAAAATGTGCTTCTATAGAAATAAGTAAAAAAAAAAACTTACTACATTAAGATATAAAACAACCCCCTTCTATGTTTTGTTTTCAGAAGCTTCTGCAAGATCAACGATGGGAGTACTCATGATGAACAAGATGATTCTGTTGGTTTTAATGTCTCTGCAATTGAGCAGGAAACGCCTAAAGATGCAGCCTATCTTTTGCCTCAGCCTATGGCTCCAACACAAGTGTCCCCCAAAGAAATCTTAGCTAAAAACCAAACTTATCAGCCAAAGAAAATGACTTATATAGACAAAATTAGTTTTGCAATCTTAAAACGTTCTAAGGAGAGAGATACAATAATTTAAAATCTGTTACAGAAGGACGAAGAAACAGACAATATAAGTTTGTTTTTTAAAAGCATTTCAAAAAGTGTACAAAAGATGACCCCTAGCTTACAACAGCGAGCTAAGTTGGAAACATTAAATTTGATTTCTAATACAGAATCTGATATATAGGCATCCCATCACGGAACTTCTGGAATTAACCAAATGATTAAGCTTCCTTCGCCTTCAACGAATGTGCACTCTGATGTCAGTCGAATGTCATCAACATCACAAGATGCGCAAACTGAAATGAACGCACATGGTTTATCTACCCATCAGTATGATGAGAGTACACATTTTTTGGATGCATACGATAACCCCAGTATGACTACTATGTTCAATAACATTATGAGTTAATATATTGGCAGTTAATTGTATTTAAAGAAACTGAGCGATTTCGATAATTATCTTATTCAAATTTATATCTAATCAGGTGTACAATACTCGTCTAAATTACTTTTAACTATCTTTTAGAATAAATTTATGTCATTGTGAATAACAGCTATCTCAGTTATGAATTTATTTTCCCTTGTTACCCCTTCCTTCCTTTGCTGGTCCATACATTAAGCTACATTATGAAATTTTAGGTATCTTACTAACTCTTTCCAATAAAACAATCCAAAGAGTTATTGAAGTTATTGTTGCTGTTTTTATGCAGGTAGGTGAATTTAAATTTAATTGTAACAAAAGGACCTTCAAACTGAAAATTTTTACCTATTAAAAAAAACTAGGTTTTTATCAGCATTCTAATAGTTCATTAGCTTAATTCAAAAATTGATTAAGTATAAATAAACTATCCTACCTTAACGTAAGAGCTAACTTCTCATCTCCTGTGATTGGATACAGAATATAGTTTGAAGACATCTTCTTAAGGTCTACATTGATCAAACTAGATATAAACTTCAACTGAAGTTTGAAAAGTCTTTTTTTTTTTTTATTCTTTTTTTTTTTTTTTTAATTATACTATGTGTGCTAAGTCGTGGTACACTTATCATTTTCAAAATTTCTTGATCTTCTAGATTTTCAATTAACAAATAACTCAACAGTCTTTTCTTTAAACTCATCATTCACTACTTCACTTGGCTACAGTCCAAAAACCAAATGAACAAATGTATAATCGCACCAGTGTATATGTGCGATGTGTATATGTACTTTCAATGATTATCGCTCCTGCCGCACCAGTGACAATGCACCTTTAATATACAGTTTCACCAAGCACAGACGATATTTTATTTAAAATTTGTTAATGTCTAAGATCTACAGAAAAACAGGTTAACAAATAAAGCAGATTCAATGTATGGCTGCAAATATGAGACCTTAGAATGTTAGGTTATGAAAAACAGACTATATAATGTTCCTGAGAATTTTGATATTTAACTAGTAAAATTATCAGTGATCAATGAGTAATGATCATGACTGCTTTTTAAAAATTACCTCTTTGACCGTCATCTGTGCGATTTCTTTATTCACTTGATCAGCACTGGTTCCTGTTGCTTCTTCAAGAGATTTATACAGCCCATCTGACATAAGCAGTAAAAACCTAAAACAGCATTTTTATTATTTTAACTGTATCAAAAAAAAGAAGAAAAATTTGCACAGATATATTAATTTACAAAGGCCTCACTAATGCACCTCCTTAGTGTAAAACATATCCGATTTAAAATCAAGCTTTAAATGATGGTAGCCAAGGCTCATTTTTGTTTTTTGCCAATTATTTATGAACTGTAATATTTTTTTACTTGAAATTTTGCACATGAATTTGAGACATTAATCTTCATATTTCAACAAAATCGGTACAACCAATTTTGTTTTACATGTTTTAAAACAGCCCCATGGTTGAAATTTTGTTTTTTAACAACAACTCATTTTTGGAGTTAAGAATATTATATTAACATTTTAAAGTTAAATTTTATTTTCAATTCACAAACTAGACCTATGTTGGCCACAAAATATAGCACATATTATTTAAATAACACAATATGATAATCATTTACAATTACCGGGTGTTTCATAAAGGACAACAACCTGGTTGATAATTTTGTAATCTCATAATTTTAAATGCATATAATCTTTATAAATATATAAACAGTTTACAATAGTTGCTGAAAGTGATTTCCATTTAGGCTTGTACACATTACATAACATTTGCACCAAACGCCATAATGTTTGTTCACATATGTTTAAAATTTCTTATTCAATATTCACCTTCAGGTTCAGGTTATCAAGTGTTCGGGAATTGTTTTGAAACACCAAACTTTTCATATATCCCCAAAGGTGAAAATCGAGAAGTACTCGAGGGGTCACAATTTTCAAAATCAAATGATCATCAAAAAATTCTTCCAACATGGTCACTGTTTCATCAGCAGTAGGGGCAGTTGCAGTTTCAACTTTCTTGTAGCCCTGAAAACAATACTCATTGGCAGTCCCTCCTGTAAAGGTAACTTTGTCAGTGAACGAATTAAATGTTGAAAGATGATGGGTGGTTGGGATCTTGAGATCATGTATGGAATTTATCACAAAAATTTATTAATTAAACAAAACATTACATTTTGTTGAAAACTACAGATTGAGGAAATTTCAAATGAAACTGATCACTCGCTGATCTGTAAGACTTGTACTGAAAATAACACTCAACAATAAGACTAGTATATGACAAGATCATTTAACTATTAGGGAGCTATCAACCTTCAGTGCACAGAAATTATAGGATAAAATATACTTTTGTGTTAACTAAACTATCTTCTATGAATTGTGTCCTTATTGAAACACCTGATATACTACTTTCCTCCTACAAGTACATGTGAGAAGTAAAACCTAACCTGCAGCAGCTATCAAGAGGAATGCCTCCATTGATTTCTGGTTCAGCAATGACAGGTTCTTCAGTTGCGCTACATAGTTCTTCAAACTCTTTATACCCACCTTTAACAAGGTAGTTGCCCAGGCAACGTGTGTTCTCTTGATTCCCTAAGTGTGAACCTATAAGAGATTATATGTTATAAGTTAATAAAATCTTAAATTATAATAAATTATTTTGTTACTAAACTTCATCTACTTCCTTTTCTTTAAACAAATAGAATTGCTCGACTATTAAAATATTATAAAAACAAATGTCAATAGAACTGTATAATTATTATTGCAATACATATTTATTTTTCTATTCCAGAAAACTATGAAATAAGTTGAAAACTTTTCACAGTTTTAAAGTTTTCTTCTTCTTATGCCACATATTAGACCAAAACTAAAGACAAACTAGAATTCAGTGTCTCAGAACCCATGACGATATCTTATTGTTTGTTATGTTTATTCAAAGTGTGTGTTGTAGTCTCTTGACCATTTCAACTAGCACATTAAGAGCATTATATGAAAAGCATGGGAGTTATACAGAAAGTAAGTTTTTTTTTAATATTGCCGTTATAGCAATGTAGCTGAAGTGGTTCAATTGTATGAAGATTAGTGCGACTTTTTAATCAAGGTGCAAAAATGTACACATTAATAAACAAAGCAGGATATCTTTGAAGTTTTCTTCAACATTGTTTGTTTTTACGTGTTGAATGTTTCTAATTATGTGTTTTTTAATTACCTGACGATGGAAGAATAATGCTCAAAACACGTGTTGTAAAATAAGACTTTAATTGAAAAAAACTTCAAAGGATTGCTGACGGTAAGTTGACAAAATAAACAGTTAATTGATAAAGCGTATCCAGTTGCTTTAAATTACCAATTGTAAAGCAGGATAACTGTCTTTACTGAATGAATATTTGGTGCAGTTGTGGAGAAGATTAGAGACGATAAGTGATTCACCATTATGTCACTTTCTGAAATCCTTCTATATACCGAATAGAAAGACAAGGTCAAACGAGCCAAAAACATGTGGTTACATCACAGATGGCATATTTCTAAAATGAAGGGATAAAACACCTGTTCACTCGCTATGACAAGTGTGTCAACAATGCCGAAAAATATGTTGAAAGTAGTGTAGGATGTGTACAATAAATAACAATTTATTTTCTTGTTGTTTTAAAGGCAAAAAACCTCTTGGTCATCATCGCCTTATAAAAAAAAGGAAGAAATAAAGGCTTGAATACACTAATAGCGTCAGAGTCAGAAAAGAATAAAACTTGTTAAAGAGAGACCCGATAGGAAATATGAAATAGAGTGATCTAATCCAAGAGTACATGAAAAAAGGTGTAAATCCAGTTAAAGTCCCTCAGTATTGCCATGCCTGTACTCGTTATAGATGAGCCCCTGAGGTTCAATAACAATAAAAATAGTTTGAAAGTGTTATCTTATTTTCTTTTAATAGCCTGTCAGAACGTACTTTATGGATATCCAACATATAATCCAATAAAAAGAATATTATATTTTCCATTTATAGATGGGGCACATTACTTTTGGCAAATCAATTAAACTAATTTCTTTTTTTAACCATTTTAATGAAATTTAATTTCTACAGATAGAAGACTTTTAGAACCAGAAAACACAGGAAATGGATTTTTAATAAAGAAACCAATCTACTAGCTCATTGGCAGCAGTATTCTTACCTTGTGAAATTTTATCCAAACCAAGATTGTAAAGCCGCAGAAGTTCATCTTCATTGTTGAGATCGTGGTCAGAACTCAGCTGAATAACTCGCAGGACACCATTAACATCTGTCCTGCATAATAAAGCCCTACTGTCTCCTACATTGGCCACATATAAATGATTGTTTCGTACCAATGCAATTACTGCTGTTGTACCACAGGAGAGTTCACAGTTCAATTTATTTAATTTGTCCACCTACAAAATTCAAATAATAATAATTATATGAATGGTATTAGAACTAAATATTGGTTTAAAAAATATTCCAAATACTTTAACAAGGTATTGTGGAGACCGCATTATTCTCCTTAGTGATATTATTTATTCGTGTGTCACTCCACATTATGATAACTTGAGTCAGGCATAATTGAAGTACGTGGAATTTGGAAACATTACAATCATTGATTGTATCTGTCTCAGCAAATGAATATATAACATCATTAAACATTATCAGTTCTAAAGAAAACAACTCCAAAGGGTAATTTTTGCTTGCCTTGCTTAATAAAGGGAAAGTTCAAAATTACTGCATTCATCATGAATTGATGGGGGGAGGGAATTCACCACAATACTATACTCAGTGAGAAATATATCGAAGTTAATAAGATTTATTATGTTGGCCTGTATTTCCATGAAATGTTTCCAAGATATCTAAATTATGCTATAGTCAATAAATAAAATTAGCAGATTTCTCAGAAATTACCAAAAAAGTTGATAATGTGATTTAGAATGTATCTTTATTAAGAGATTTATATGATTAATTAATTGTTGCCAGGTGCACAATAGAATATAATAGAAACGATGTCAGTTTTTTTAGGGTAGTAATGATGAGGATGATTACATAGCATTCAAATATGTTTTTACCCAAACACTACCATCTCCATTTGAGTATTAAGGTATTAATTTGTATACCTTAATACAGCATAAGTTATAGTATGTTGAATATTTCTTAATAATGATTTTTTAAACACATACACAAGCAAAAAGACACATCATGCATGTGCATACTGACATAAACAATTACATACATAATACACATATTTATATGTATGAGTGTGTGTATCATAAAACATTGTTCATTCAAAATGTATTAAAAATATAATTCCACAATTCACTGGTGAGTGGTATGTCTGGCAATGACTGAAGAAGGGGAGCTAGCAGCAAACACCTTAACACGTTAGCTGCCACCGGCCTATTTTCGAATGTTCGGCGTAATGCCAACTTTTACTGTTAATTATTTTTTGATATTTTTACTTTAATTGTGTTTATAATACACTAATACAACAAGATATACTTTAAACTGTTAAAATAAATTGTTTAAAAATTTGTTACCTATCGGGTCGGCCGCGATTTTTTTCACCGAATTTTGATTGACAAAAAAACTTGCCGACCCGATTGGTCGCACGTTCATACTGGCGTATATTTCGTTTTAGAGGTTGGGGTCAACTCTCAAAGTAAGAATAAGCATCTCTACTCCATTACTACCTTCAGGGAAAAGATTGTGTACGCACTACTAAGGTTGCAAAACGGACAAATCGAGCCAGTAAAACATGTTGGACATCACCACTTGTCTGAAACGGCGGTATTTTTAGCAGTGGCGGCGATCGCGGGCCCGCGGTGCGAGAGGGCCCGCGAGCTGGGGGCCCGCGAGCCTTGACCGGGATTTTTTGGGAAATTATACCGGGATCCGGACCCGCGACGGGCCCTGCCACACGCCCCCCCTATCATAACAATATTTTTATGAGTATTGTCAAGAAATTACTAAAATAAGGTAAAATGTCTTCAGATAAGATTGTGCATCGTGCTTCCAAAACGGCAATAACCATTATATTTAGAGAGCAGTATTTATTATTTAACGTCTTGATACGAAGTATTTGTATTGTTTACCGTTGGCTGATAAGTAATGCAGCTATCGCTACGTCGCGCATTGCGGTGACTCACCGGCGCCGGCCGGCGAAAAGATAAACTCCGGTCCCGAAGGGGAAGATTAAAATTTTTAAATAGCATCAGGTATCAAAAAGATCACTACATTTTGTGAAACGTGTCCTGGGAAACCATTTATTTGGGAAGATTGTTTTAAGAACTTGCATAAATAGGCAAGATCCTTGTGAACTCTGGTAGTTTTTCTGTAAGGTTGTATTTTTTTCACATTTTGTGCTTTATTTTCTCCGATGCGACTTGAAATTTTCTTTTATATTTAAGATGTGTAGTATTCATGATTGTATACGCGCATTTTAATGACAAAACACCTGTTACTGCTTTTGTAGCAAATAATGTAATGTTAACTGTCCATAAATAACTTCATTTCATTTGAAAGTATAATTTAGCATAGGCATATAACGTGTTGCCAAATTTAAAAAATATTCTGACAAATACGGTTTTATATTTATTACATTCCTAACAAAAAACATTACAAATAGATTCAAGTTTTATTCATATTTCAGCACTAAAAATAATGTAAAACTTTTAAAATAAAATGTGCCGACCCGATCGGTCGGCAAAATATCGTTTATTAGCAGATGATATATAACTGAAATAAAAAAAAGTGTTGACGAAATTAACATTCAATAACATTTTTAGTATTGTGTTCTCAAATTATAACTCTTTAAAAAGTTCCCAAAGACTACTGATAAACGTCACGGATCAATTAACTTAAGCCCTATAAAATCCCGCAGCCGACCCGATCGGGTCGGCCGATGTTTCTAACAAGACGCGCTGTGCCGACCCGATCGGGTCGGCGTGGCAGCTAACGTGTTAATGCAAATTAAACACACATAAATTCTTTTGTTAAATTCTACATTTATTAGTCTAGCCGACCATGGTTTCGCCAGTTACGGCATTGACGAGTCTTATATAAAGACTAAATAATAACCTAAGAAGAATTGTACACACCTTTTAGACCAAGCCCAATTTAGTTTTTTTTTTTAGATTTAACAATATTGTTGTTTTTCGTTGGGTCCTTTTTTAGCAAAAATCTTTTGCTGGGCTAATATTGTTAAATCTATCTCAGTACAAAACAATTATTGTATTCTTAGTCAGGCTCAGATAAAAACTATACCGGTTATGAATAGTTTAGTACCTAGATTATATGGACTTATGAAATTACACAAACCAAATAGTTCCATCCGTCCTGTTATTTCCTTTGTACAGTCTTCTACATATAATCTGGTTAAATTTACAAACACCTTTATAAAAAATACTTCTAAGTGTAGCCTAAATTTGGTTTAAAAAATTTATTAGAATTAGTGGATATTATTTAAAGATATTAAAGTGCCCCCTAATGCTAAAATTGTATCCTTCGATGTGAAAAGTTTATTTACAAGTATTCCTGTCAAAGATGGTTTGGTTAGTATTGAATCATTGTTAGAACAGACTAAAGTTGACTGTATCTCTATTGAATTAATGAATGTAATTAAAGTATGTATCAATCAAAACTATTTTCAATTTCAAAATAGGTTTTTCGCACAAGTGGAGGGTTTGATTATGGGGCCGCTTTTATCTCCATTGTTAGCTGAGATCTTTATGGATTCTTTTGAAGAATTTGTGTGCGTTTTATTTGTATAACATGGAATTCTATCAAGTATCGTCGGTCATCAGTATAAACAATATTAAACATGTTAATGTTCAAGTATTTCAAAGTCAAGCCCACAACGTTAAAATATTAAGTAAAAATTATGGGCTCTATCACTGTATAACAAAATATTCTCACCAGATGAGGATATTTTTGATAAGCTTCATATGAATTAAGTCCATCTGGAATCTCATCCTGCAAACAAGTTCGTTCAGCAAGTTTGTCATCAACAGTTTCCAGGTAACTCTTTTCCACAGCTACAAATGCCTGCCTGCAAGTTACTGTTTAATATCTATGTGCATAGCAGAAAATAAATCAATTTTTTTTCTATATGAATATTCTAAACTTATTAGCAAAGAATTACCAAAGCATAATATTTCATTAAAAGTAAAACTGGATTGTAAATAAACTGGAAAATATATCATTGGAAAAATAAACAGAATTTTATTGAGACTGCAATCATGACTAGAAAATTGTATAGTCCAAACTAGTTCTGTCATGAAACCTAAAAAAAACACTAAGTTTTTCATCTTTTTGCCATTTAATGTCTATGCCCGTTAGACTAATGTAGATGAGGAGTAGGTAACAGACACTAAATGGAACACTACCAACCGGACTCGAACTTGCCTCTGAAGGTTCTCTAGTCCGAATTGCGATGAGATAAGCATACATCTAAACCAACTGAGCTACTATTAAAAGACACAAAATTAGTTGTCTAATTGTAGTCATATGATAAAACAGTGTGTTAATTTCATCTTGAAATGTTGTGTGTTAGCACTTATTATGTTTTTATAAGAGTTATTTGTTGTTGTTGTATTAAAGTGGTTTTGTACATATTCTTATTGTTTTACTTTGTTATTATATATTGAATATATACATATAAAGTACTGCGAGGGAAAATAAATAGTTTGAGATCTGTTCAGCAATGACTTCTAAGTTGATTTTTTTTTTAATTGGTATTTAGGTTTTATTTGGATTTGAAGTATATCATAAAATATATAATCACCACAACTGAAAATTGATAACTAAATGTCATAAGAAAATGGGTTAAAACACCATTTTCAAAATCAGTGCTAAAAAACAATTACCTCATTAGCAACTGGTTGATCCCTATTAAAGATGAGGCTGTGGATGTGGACTCATTGCTATACTCACAATACGCATGTTCTCCCTATTAATTTCCAACGCTGGATATTTTAGTGATTCTAAAATTGCTTAAATATATCTATTTTCTTAAAATCCCTGACCATTTTTGTATCTCATTTCTCCTTCCATTTCTTTTCTTTTCTAAATGTCTATATATTTACTACTGCTAATATGACTACTATATTATTATTATTGTTACATAATATGTTTGAATTTTATTGTCAGCTAACTGCTAGTCCCGACACTCATACAAGTCTCTTTGTGGAGACTTTATTTCCACATGTACTTTATATGTTAAATTTGTATAAATTAATGAAAAAAATGAGAACCCATTGTAAATAAATGAAAATTGGTTCAAGATTAACCCAAACAAAACAGAACTCAATTTCAGTATTCTAGTCATTGAAAAATTGATTTCAATTAATTACAAGTTATGCATAGTTCCAACAAGATCACTGCAAGTGAAGACTATATAAAATATGATAAATTGTATTTGGACAATCTAAAAAAAAACCATCTGCCAGTCACCAGCATGAGTACACGAGTACCTTGATTTTTGACAAGTTGGTACATATGTTGAAAAATGGAAGCGTATTAAATCATCTGCATTCATCAGACACTAGGTTTTTGTTATCCATTACAATTAACAAATATATCTGACACTACTGTATTGTTAAGGCACTATTATTAACCTTTTCACTGCTGCAGTCAAATATACTCAATCTCTGTAATACACATCGCTTTTGCTGGCGTTGAATACAGTCGATTTGAATTTTAAACGATATTGCTATTATTGAGAATACTCGATGCACTTGATTACGGCTGGAATCTGTTGTCTACACTTTAAACTACATCAAGTATATGTTAAATATAGAGCTTAAGCATTGATATTTAGGAATAATCGGTAAATCTAGGACAAACACAATGTGAATTATAACCTTTATTTTGGCTTGTTGTTTGCTTGTGCGTGGCTTTGTTTATACTTTTCAGAATTTATTTTGTTATCTATGTTAGTGATAAGTGTTAATTTATGATTTTATAATATAAATACTTTTAATTTTTTTTTTAATGATCACTTAATTTCGAAAATCAATATATCTGACAACACATGAAGTGGTACTTTTGTTTACTACAACAATTGTAATAAGTTAAATAGTGCAATAAAACAAATTGTATTCGTCAGATTTTGTACTATGTCATAAAGTACAATTAATTGTGATGAAATTCAACACCCTTCTTGCACCATTTCCTTTTACATCCATATGCCGCGGGTCTGCCAAATAGAAGGCTAGTCGTATAATTCTTTCGTAGAACTCTCGATCCTGGTTTCTGAAGGTTTCGCGTACCATTCTGTTCCATCATTGTGCAATTAGGATCAAACGAGTGTGTTGGCATTTAAAAATAATGTAGAACATTAGTATCTCGTTTGGCTACTTCTCCTTGAAATGATTTTTTTAAAGTACTTTGGGAAGCGTCCGATGATCCAGGGTAGTTTTTAAGTGAGTTTTAATGTGAATTTTGGTAACCATTAAGTTTGATAATGTAAAATTTCTGGTCAAGATATGACCTTCACAATCTGAACACATTATCCTACTGTTATTTTATAAAATTTCATATTTTTTAACATTATTTGTGTGAACCTCATTTGTAAAGCTGGCTGGATTAAAGTTGAGACTTTTAGCTTAAGTGTATGATAGTGGCTGTGTTTTGCACGATCTGGGAAGAAATAAATCCCCCCCCCCCCAGGTAAGCCTGCAAATTTTTTCAAATCAATTTTAGTTTACTTGATAATTAAATTAATTTTCAACCAAATAATTAACTCCCCCCCCCCCCCCCCACAATAAATAGCACACAAAGTGTTACACAATTTTTTAGCTGAACCTAGTATAGCAACAGCATATTTGCTGAAACTGTCGTACTTGTGATGAATTATAATAAATCATATTCAGTTGTAATGAATGTCTATAAGTTTTAATATGTGCCTAAACGTACTAATATGTATTTTCTTTCACAACGATAATGGCTAATTTCAGTTGATTAAGACCACAACTGAACTTCTCTATCCCTTAAATTCTTTCTGGACATATTTAGATTTATGTAATGTATATACAGGGTGATTCAGAACTGCAAGGTAATCTTTCGAGAAATTATTCATAGCTACAAATATACAATAAAACCTTCATGTAAATATAGGACCAAAAATGCTTGGCTAGCGAATGATTTTGCCCAGATTTCTGATCTACCGGTAATATGTGGCAATATTGAATTTCACGGAGCATAAATTACAATACAAATTTGGTGGTCCTATATGTTTGTGATCTGAAAAAATGTTAAAAATAGGTAACAGAACTGTATTCCTTGTAGTTTTTAAAAAAAATTATTGTAAAACTCCAAAAATGTAGTCGAAAAAAATTCAAAAAATGTAATTCTAAGTTAAATGCTGTGTTAACAAACACTACTCAATAAAAAATAAATAATATGCAAACAGGAACTTTTTTATGGCCTAAAATAAAAAATGTTTGGAGATAAAAATTATTGGAATTCAAAAATGTTTGTTTTTAGTCTATTCTTGGTGTTGTAGACAAATTACCAAGACATTAAATTTTTAGGTTTTTGTCGATAATTCAGTTACCTTTTGAGGTAAAGAAAAAATTTAAAAAGGCATTTTGTTTATGGTTAAAAGAATAAAACTGTTGTTTTACAAGATATTCAACATTAAACTTTTAAATATACACCATTTTCAAAATGTAGAAAATAAAGTCTTGGCTTTTTGGTATACTGCTAAAATTTTACATAAATAATGTGATTACATAATATCAAATCTTCACCAAATATCATATATATACTTCCAAAAATATAGTATTTTTTTGAAACACAGAAAATGGTCAACAGTCAGGAAACAAAGCGTTTCCAGACTTATGTTTATATGGACTTTTTTATCTTACTCTTAGCTAAAGAATCATGTCCCAAGAGATTGCCATGCCGTTCCGAATCATCCTGTATAAATACAAAGTCGTTCTCACCAACTACAAAAACAATGTACTTGATACACACTGTATCCTCTGTCTTCTATTATATTTAACTCACCTGCATTTCACTCTATGTTTCAGTTATTCAAATTTATATCTATAATGTAGTCCTGCCATTTTTTAAAAACATATTACAACTGCTGTTATAAACAAAAGACAAAAGCATCGCTCTGTGCATCAGATATGTGTACTTTTGGTATTGAGGGACCATAAGAAATAAACCTAATCAAATAACTGATGAATACAGATAATTTAATTCTGTCTTTATTTACATAACTGAGGACCTGTCAATTGCCAACACACCCTCGCAAAGGACCAGGAGGTGGCTTCAAGGATTACTAGATCTTGATTACACAATTAGTCATATTTTTGTTGAACATATACCATTTTGATACTTGACTCCCACAATATAGGAATGTGGTAGCATTCTCCAAAAACAAATCAAAAGTTTCGATTTAAACATGAACAATTCTGAAGCCTACCAGGTCTGATAAAATGCAATGATCTGTAATCAATTGGACATGAACCTGTTTCTTCAAGTGATAGAGTGCATGTTAAAATTCCTTGATATTACAACAATAAAGGGATGTTTATGTTGAAATCGCATGAAGTGATTATTGGAGTCTGTCAAATCTGCACTGTCTAGTAGACTACTGTAAAACTAAAAATGCTACATGGTTTACCATTAGCTGAATCTTCAAGCTTGATGACAATAACAATAGAATGTGATAGTAAAATGCAGATCCAAACAAATATATTAAAGCCTGATAGTTAATGATCCATAAGTATAAATATGAAGAAAGTTCAGAAATCTGGAATTTATCATATCTATGACAGTTTGTCTAAGTTCTGCCATGTATTATTGTTTTCTAAATTTACCAGGAAGTTCTGTTTCTTGAGGTCCAGGTCTGTGATGGATTTGAGCTGACTTGTGCTAGCTTTTTAAGGTCATTACTACCTTGCTGCATACCATGATAAAGACCATAAAATGCAAGAATAAGACATAAAAGTAGATATTACTAAATGGACAAATCTCAACTAAATAACATTGGAACCAAGAAAAATATTCTTAAACCAAAAGAAACCGTAAAGTAACCAAATTTGGGCTGTGAGAACTGGTGGCACATTACCTACACAATTGATACTGAACCAGTAAAAAAGATATAACTAAGAGATAAAGCTACTGTAAAACTACATTATCAGAGCAAAACTGTACGAAATGATTAGGTAGATAAAAAAACTATTTATTGAAAATCATGACCACAATAAAAGGCTTTAAAATTTGTAAAAATACCAACCAATTAAAAGGTGTAAGACTACACAAATACCGACTAATCCAGTATACTGCATAACACTTTTAATGAAAAAATCAAAAGTAACCTATGTACACTTACCTGAGTACTTCTCTAATTTCCTCATCACTTATCTTGCCATCCAGTTGTTCCAAACAAACTTCAGCTGCTAATCTTTGCAAAGCAAATGTTGCTACTTGTGAACCTTCGTGTCCATCAAAAACACCATACAAATATGTACTGTTACCTAAACACCAATGAAAACTTGTATCCTCAAATGGATGTTCTTCTTGTCTATGACCGTCTTCTCTGTATATTTGGTTTGTAGAATATCCGACTCCTTAAAACATTTAAAGATAAATTGTCACTGAATGTTTTCATCTTGATTGTTTTTATATTGTAAAAGCAAGTGTTTTAAATTACAAAATGTTATTTTTTAAACATTTGTTTATAATGAAATAATAATAATAAATCTGTGGTGATACACCCCGTGAAAGACAAGTGTGAGGTAAACAGGTCAATCAGGTAATATAGGGTCAGCACATCAAGTTACCATTGCCATAATTCTAGCCTTCACAATTAGAATTAACGTCCAACCAAGGCTCCCCACTTTTCTTAATAATACACCCTAAATATTTGAGCCTCATGAGGATTAAACCTGAAACCTCAGGCACATGCTGAGATGGTCTAATTTATTCAATGACCGCTCAAATAACAAACAATTTTTAAATTTTTAATAAAATGAAATATGGATAAAGTCATAATTCAGAGTAAGTCAAAGGAAGAGTCATACATAAATGCAAGCTTAGAATCCATTACTGTACAGACAGGCAAAGTTTTAAACAATAAATAGAATAATGTAATGCTAACCCCTTTTAACAAAGCACCATATCTGGACAAGACCAATCCTGTATGAACTGGTAGTTGTTTATATGGAATATTATGTTATTTAATAAAAATGTTAAGATATTGTTTACTCATTATGTCTAGCAGTTCTAATGACCAAAGAATATGTAAAAAAAGAAATTTAATAACTGTAATAGTTTAGAAGTTATGGCCACCACCAACAAACAAAGACACCAAGACAAAAATCAAAAAACTTGATTAGTTGAAAATTGTAAATTTTTTAATGGTAATAGGTTTAAGCTGATGTATATGTATATTTGAAAACGAATAAAAGCAAATTAAGGGGAGTATGTACCTTATCCAGTTCCCATGTTATTTAAATGGGGAAATATTGTGCTGCATAGGTACCATTATCTTGGAAACTATTGGGTCTACTGACTTCAATTTTTAGGTACTTATTCTACATAAATAGCCTACCGCATCAAATTAATGCACTTATGTAAACATTTCTTATTTAGACAAAAAAACTTACAATTTTATATTATTTAAATAAGTTTTAAATATACTTTAACTAAATATACCATTATAAAAATAGATGATTGTGCTTACCAACTACTCAGAAATAATTGTGCCAAATTTCAAGTATGTAGGTTTAATAGTTTTTTCACAACTTTTACCTAAAGTTTGCAAAACACTACTTTTGGGAAATTGAGATTAAAGTAGTCTAACACTTTCCCTGCAACACTAACATTAAAACCCACCAGTGCAGTAATTGGCTTCTTTACTTTTCTCTTCCCTAGAAGCCTTCTTCTTACTCTTTTCTTCTTATTCTCTACCTAAACTTCTTTTTCTACCTCTTTTATTTTATTTATATATCAATGTCGCGCAGTCCTTCAACCATAAACCGTCCCGGTTTGATACTTAATATTTCTAGGACATTAATTTTTGCTACAGCACTCTCATTGAAATATAAAATTGCATCACCTACATCTAGTTTTAGTGTTTGTATTTTTTATTTTTCAAAAAGCAACATCTAATAAGTTGCATATCGTTTTAAAGAGGGTAAAAAAAGGAAAATGAATGGCACAAACTAGACCTGTTTATGATGATTTAAACTAAAGTTATGGTAAAAAATGTCTAAATTTCTGCAAAGCTCTCACCCCTCCAAAACCTTTGAGCTTTTTAGTTATCAAACAGTCCTTGGTAAATGTTATAAGCATTAGGCTATTCAAAGTAATTTTTTAGGTGTTTATATGTTTCAGTTTTTATCTCTAAATAGGGGTTACATGGGCAAGTTTTTATTTATCAAAAAGCAATCATTATCAAGTCATAATTTTAAAGAGATTAAAGAAAGAGAAAATCAATATCACAAATTAGACCTCTCTAGTTTATTTAATCTAATGGTATAGCCAGCAAAACAATTTAATAATTTTGATATTTGTACAGCTAAGTTTCCCCTCTTTATCAGAAATCAGATAAGGAAAAACCCAACTTTTACTTATTCAGACCTTTGAATAGTAAATGGCAAGTTATAGGCAGACATTAATTATGTGACCTGTCTTGCTGTAGGCAGTCAGTTTTTCATGTCAGCTCTTTAAACGGTTTATAAATCATTTCAAAATGAGTAGAACAATGGAAGGGAAAATTGAAATAATTTATCTGTATAGACAATCTGGTTGCAACTTTCATGAAAAAGAGCGTTTTTTCAATGATACACACTCTGAAAGACCAGTGTGTAGGAAGTATTTGAGGGAGTTGATAAATAAATTTAACACAACTGGAAGTCTCAATAACAAAAAAGTAATGGCTCGAAAATAAAAGCAACAGAAGAAGTCCAAGCTGATGTTTTAGGAGAGTTTGTAATCAACCCACACAAGTCTATTAAGAGCTGCATCATTAGAAGTGGGCATTTCAAAAAACACAGTTCATATAGTTTTGAAGAAGAACAAATTCCACCCCTACAAAGCAGAACTGCACCAAAAATTACACGAGGATGATCTTGATAGAAGAATAGACGTTTGTTAAAAAATGTTGGCATAAATTGAAAATGACCCTAACATAACCTATAAAATCTGTTTTAGTGATGAAGCTACTTTTTACCTGAACGGATCTGTAAATCGGCACAACTCCCGCTATTGGTCGGACAGTAATCCACATTGGCTTATTGAGGATGACACCCAGTATCAACAAAAGGTGAATGTTTGGGCTGGTTTAATGGTAGATCAGGTTATTGGTCCTTTTTTCATAGAGGGAAATTTAAACCATGAAATTTATTTGGACATGCTGGCAAACCAAATTGTGCCTAGTGTGTTTGCAATTGCAGGAACACATGATTATCTACCTATCGAACAGTTTCCTGAAAGGTGGATTGGGTGGCGTGGGGTTTTCGAGTGGCCAGCTCATTCTCCCGACATGACACCCCTTGACTTATCCCTGTGGGGGTATTTAAAGGGAATTGTTTTTGACAGAACAGTAATGCAGAATGTGGATAAACTAAAGCGAAAAATAGAGCATGCATTCACCCTTGTAACACCAGAGATGATTCAAAGTGCAAGAAAGTCATTTAAAAACTACCTTTACTTTTGCTAAGAGGTGAATGGGGGCCACTTTGAGCATCTCATTTAACAAGACAAGAGGTAAGATTTACTTTATGAGACTGGAAATGTTTCCTGACAACGGTCACTCTAAAGCTTAGTTGTTAAATTTAAGCGCTTGATGTAATTTTTTCAACAATCAATCAATACCATGGTATTTTTTACCATAACTTTAGTTTAAATCATCATAGACAGCTCTAGGTTGAGACATCAATTTTCTTTAATTTACCCTCTTTAAAATTGAATGCAACTTGTTAGGGGTTGCTATTTGAAAAATAAAAACAACCCCAGCAACCCCTATCCAGGGGTGAGTGTTGAAACCTTTAACCGCATCAAAAAGTACTTTGACTTATGCTAGTAACATTTACCAAAGATTGTTTGAAAATTTAGAGTTGCTCAAAAATTAAAAAGGGCGGAACCTTTATGGGACACCCAGAATATATATAATTACCTTCCCAGACCTTTGTAAACATAGACTCGTAATGCAGTTACAAGCTTGACTCACATTGTCATAGCACACATTCGTTATAACCCAAATAAACCTTAATTCCTTGTGTCAAAAAAATGTCTGTTCCTTCAATATTAATGGATTTTGAAAATTGAAAATTGTTTTGCATTGTTAAAAAATATCTGATTAATTACAAACAAGGTGAATAGTTTACGTTTGCATGATTTTTAGCGACTAAAATCTAAGGGGAGCTTCAATGTATAATTACCAATAAGCGTGTTTGGGAAGGTACAAAATAAGTTTATATGTTTTCAGACTGCAACTCTTAGAAGGCCTACTGACTCCGCCAGCTGTACAGCCAGTATGCACTCCTCCAAGAAATGCTCTTCATCGTATTGCTAAGAGTAAAGAATACGATGCCAGCGGTGGAACAAAGCGAAAGTGGTTCAGAGAGTGTTTCAAAGATGGCATAAAGTATAATCGAACGATTTATGTTTATGTAGATTGCTCAGACAAACCCGGACTCTGTCCTGAAAGGTGTTTCGAAAAGTTTCACCTCAATAAAACTTTGTAAACAGTTCAAATTTAGGGAGGTTGGGTGGGGTTGTAAATATTGTACATATAAAATAAATTTTAATGTAACAGTAGATATTTCTTGTTGAAACTCCATATTCAAGGATAAAATAACATTGAATAATTAATAGTTTACATTATATAAATATTATGGATCAGTTTAGTGGATATTTTGAAAATATTTGAGTGATTTTCTATTGAAGTGACGTACATTAGTGTGTCCCATGGAGCTGATGACTTGGATCTGACCCATACTTTATTACAACCTAAAACTTCATTATCTGGACTAAAATCAACTTTTTTACACTATATTTGGACTTACTACATGTAATGGTATGTAAAAAGACACTTAATGTTATTGTGTTGTAGTTTTTATATTATTTGGTAATTCTAAAAAGACACATTTTCTATAAAATCTTGGTGAAATAATATTTTTTGTTTAATCTAGGGTGTCTAAATAAAAGTAATACATTTAACAGACACAAATTAGTGGAAAATGTTCTAATGATATGGAAAAAAAAAACTTTTTTTTTTTTTACTTTTTACCATGTATTTTAGATGTAGCTGCCAGCTTATCTTCATCTTACTTATTACCTTTCTATACCAAAATATAAAGAATATTAATACCACCTCATTCTGTGTGATCTGTTAAACGTATGTTAAGTCAAGTTCAAACAAATTAGTTACTGTGCTTGTGTTATGGTTTTACAAGTTTATTGTCTAATTTTACGTTTCAATATTGCAATAATTATGGTTTACAACAGAAATTACAAATATCAGCTGATGAACAAATAATGTTACATTGGTCATATGTATTACATCTCTATCAACAGTAATTTATCATACTGATAAACTACATATTCATATTTATTTTTGTTTGCCTTACTGGGCTGGGTATAATATATTTCATAAATACCTGTATTTAAGTATGCAGCTCCCGTTTTCCGTAGTCCTGTTTTTGTTTCCAAGTTTATATAGATGAAGTACATTTCGCCTATCAATTTTGAATCCGTCAGATATTCATAAAAGTTCATTAGCATTAATTTGAATAATGCACATCTAATGTCACGTTTAGTTCAACACAACAAACACATATAAAATTGTTAAATATACACATAACCAAAAGGCATGGGTTTGAATGTTCTACTAACGTTTATTGATGCATTAATCTTGTTTACGTGTACACATGTCCGTCCACTTCATAGTACTAAATGAATTATTACTCTGTGGTAGGGAATGTATTGGTTTGGTGGGGGTCAGGTCAAAAATATTGTTGGATTGAAAGTGTGTTTTCTCATTTAATAACGAGTTTGGATCTGATATGTTAGCCTCATAAATAAAGAACTCTTCCAAGACATTCGTGTTAGGTCCCTTGGAACATTCGTTTAAAATTTCCATATTTTTTTTTTGTATGTTAGTATAATTATGTCCTGTACTTATTATATGTTCTGCGTATTTAGATTGGGTAAGGTTGGTTCTATTGTTGGGGATGTGTTCTTTAAAACGTGTTTTGAATGTTCATCCTGTTTGCCCGATGTAATACATATTGCTGTAGTCACAGGTTAGGATATAAATTCCGCCCACATCGTATGGGCAATTTATGTCTGGTCCAAGTGCCTTTTTCAAATTATTATTTGTTTTAAATGCCAGTATGTAACCTTGTTTCCGGAATATTTTCTGTGCAACATTATCTAATATTCCCTGGTAATTAATATTTATGTATTTAGGTTTGTCTTGTGTTATCTGTTTTTTTATTTTATTTTTTTCCTTGTTATGAGTCGGTCTATTAATATGTGGTCGTATCCGTTTATTGTGCTATCTGTTTAATTACCTTTATCTCCTTGTTGAAATCAGCTTCCTTCCTTCATTGGTACTGTTATTGGTCTGTGTACAAGGCATTTTTAGGCACACATTTTTTGGTTGTGAGGGTGGTTAGACATGACGTGTATAGTGTGGTCCGTTTGAGTGGGCTTTCTGAAGATTTTGAACTCCAATATGGTGTTGACTTTGGTTATACTTAAGTTGAGGTAATTCAAATTATTGTCTATTTCTACTTCACGTGTGAATTTGAGTGAGTGGTGTAATTTATTTAAGTAGTTCTTGAACATATTTATGTCTTGTGGTTCCTTTAAAAAAGACAGAAAATATCATTGACATATCCATGGTGTAATGGTATGTTGTTATAAAACAGGTTATTTGTATTCATAATAAATTTTTGTTCAATGTGGTTAAGGAAAATCTCAGCCAAAATGCTTGATAGTGTGGAACCCATAGCTAATCCTGTCTTTTGGATGTAATGTGTGTTATTGAATACAAAATAATGCTTGATAGTGTGGAACCCATAGCTAATCCTGTCTTTTGGATGTAATGTGTGTTATTGAATACAAAATAGTTTTGTTTCAAACAAATTGTTAAAAGTGTCATCATTTCATCCAACCTTTCATTCAGTGTCCATTGTGTTTTGTTCCAGAATATTATTTCTCAAAATGTTCATTGTTTCGTCTAATGGGATAATGGTGTAATAGGTTCACTATGTCAAATGATACAAGTGTGCTATTTGGTTTCATCGTTTCGAGTTGTAATTTATGGACGAGATCCAAGCTGTTTTTTAATGAAATGTTCTGCTTAAAAGTTATGCTATTTCTTATTATATTGTCAAAATTTGTGATAATCTATAAGTGGGGGCGCAAATGAAGATAACCAGTGGTCTAATAGGTTGTCCATCCTAGGTTATTATTCTTGACTGGACTTGAAATGTTTCTTCCGACAAACAATATGATCTAGTCCTTTGATTACAAGGTAAATACTTTACGTTTTCAAAAATTTTTATAGCAAAATCCGAAGACGAGGTAGAACCGATAATTAATTATCGGTTCTATCTCGTCTTCGGATTTTACTTATATATATAAGTAATTATGCATTGAAGCTCACACTGTTTTGTAGTCACTAAAAATCATCCAAACTTAAACTATTTACCTTCTTTGTCATTAATCAAATATTTTTCTTAATTATGCATTGAAGCACACCCTATTTTTTGTGGTAATTATAGAGTGTGTGTAGTCCAGTTGAATTTAAAGACGGAAAATCATGAAATCGGTCACTATCTACCTTAATTTGAAAGAATTTGATCATATTTGTTATCGGAAGACACTTTTAAAGTACCACAACTCAATATTTCTGTCAAAAATAAGAAATATAAGAGTACAAAATTCAAGTGAGGTTACGAATACCAACGTCAATATAAATTACTACGTTAGACTACCTTGTTTGTCATTAATTACATGTTTTTTGACAACGATAATTAATATCTAGGCTACATCATTATTTCTCAAGAAAATCGGAATAATGTCAATGGGGTATGTATGAAGTAAGAAACATACCTATGCGTATGCTTTACACACTGTGCAAATTATCGCAACTGCCACCCTAATATTAGAATGTTGTTACAATTTAAAGTAATGAAACAATTGTTTGGGCAGGTAACAATATATATAACAATAATATTGAACAATAAAGAACAAAGGTTTGTGAAGGTAATAACCTTCCCAGACCTTTGTTGTTTATTAGGTCTGGCTATTTAACTGAATTATGATGTAATTGAAAGGGTTATGTAATCAGTATTACCTTACTATTTAGGTGGATAAATTTTTTCAGCCGCCAGTATGAAATGGTGGTGAATTCTTTCCCTGGGTGTATATCTTCTTTTGAAGAGGTATTCTGCCATATAACCAACTAAATGTTTAGTTCTAACATCATATTTAGGAACCTGTCCTCTGATATCCCTCCTGACACGTTCAACATTATAGGACATCATTGATAAGCCTATTAAATGATATCTAGTTTTGACAGTTCCCTATTTTCGTGGATGAACAAAAACATCGATAGATTTAACTTATAATTGATTAAATAGTTGTCGAAATGACCTCAAAATGCCATAAAACAGTCATTTAAAATGGCTGTTTTCAGACAGAAATAATGAAATGTGAAAGATTAAAAGTGAAATGTGTGGAACAGAAGTATCGAAATGATGGAAAAATGCTATTTTGAAGACGAAATGCCGAGATTTTGTACTTAAATGACTTGGACAACATTTATACATATTTACTATATTATATATTCTAGGTGACTATATTATATAGTCACCTAGAATGAAATAAGCGATCACAACATTCACTGACTTTATGAACGTAGAAATTTATAATCTGAGGTGTATTTCGTACTTTTATAGCTCTTATTTTTTACTAAAATAATATATTTTGTGACTTTAAAAGTGTCTTCCAATAAAAAATACGAACTGATTGTTTGAATGCAAGGTAAATAGTTAACGATTTAGTAATTATGGAGAAAAGTTGTCCGATTGATTTAAGAGCCAAAATCTCGGTAATTCTGCTTCAAAATAGCATTTTTCCATCAAATAGAATCTAATTGATAAAGCTAGTGGTTTTTTATCTCTCACAATTCATTACTTACTTAACAATCTATCAAATTGACAAATTTGTAACATATTCAATTGAGTAGCCATATTGAATTCACTCTTGGGGCACATGCACACTTCTACACATTGATATTACTATGCTTCTATGATATAAGATTCCGGATGACTAGATCTCTGAAACCCAGACCTAGTAAAAGAACAAAGTCAAGTATCTATTTTAACAATTCTTAATAGTTTGACAGTTCTTAAAACAGAACTATTTGCATGGAATAAAAAAAAACATTGATAGATTTTACTTAAAATTGATGAAATCATTGTCGAAATAACCTCTAAATGCCATAAATCAGTCATTTTAAATTGCTGATTTCGGACAGAAATAATGTATTCTGAAAGATAAAAAAAGGTAAGAATCTTTAATAAGTATCAAAATATTGGAAAAAACGCTATTTCAAAAGGGAATTGCTGAGATTTAACACTTAAATCAATCAGACAACTTCTCTCTATACCAACAATTTCATAATTTTTAATAACAAAACCTGATAATGTACAATACAATGAATATTTATCTAGTAATGAATCTATATATATTTAATTTATAATTTTACCCACCTGATTGTTTACAGACTGGAAGATCATCAGTCCAATTGTGAGTTTCCTGGTAAGTCAAGTGATTTGGTCTTGGAAGTTCAGCTCGCGTTGGCATTGGCAACAGTTTTGTTAAATATATATATACCGGTACGGCCTAGAATAACCGATAAAAATACAAGTCCTTATTTTTAAAAACAAACAAATAAGCTTAACCTTATTTTCTTAGCAATCATTAATGGAAGACGTCACTGATAGAGATAACAGAGTAGAGACAGTTGTTATTTAACATTTATAACAGAGTTATCACGACACCCGATACAGTCGCTATAATGTTGTCGGAAAAAACCTGTTATTTTAGCATCAGACTTTCCGTGTAATGTATTTATAATTTATAACAGAAACGCATTTTAAAGAGGGTTTTCGCAATTAAATGCATCCTGTTATCGATAAACTACAGTCGATTATTGCTATTTAACTTTTATCGGAATGTTGCCAGTTTGTATTCGTCATATGTCATACGATATTCTTATTACGAATGTAACAAAATGTTTGTTTATTTTGCTTGATGCTTAAGTCGGAGGGTGGGATTTATATTTAATTTAAATCAATTATTCAATTTCTGCTATTTTTTAATTAGTAAATTTTCTTATGTTATATAGAGTAATCATTTATGTTTGTTGAGTGAATGTTCTATGAATGCAAGTTTATATAAATAAGTGTATGTATGTTTATATCTGTATAAAGATTTTAAGAAGTTTCTTATTTTTAGTTCAAGAGAATTTTTATCTTATTCTACTTTTAGTTTATTTTATTTAATTTTATGTCAGGAATATTTTTCTCTATTTAGAGTCCGTTCTAAACTTTTTTTTTCATTTGCAGGAATTCCTAATACAGGCTTTGCCTAAGGGATTCCAATTTATTTCTAAAATATTAAATATCTAACATAATTTTTAGATTTGTGTTTTATTAAATTATTTTATTGTATTTAGTACTAATTGTGTGGGAAAATATTAAATTATAATTCTCATCATCTCATACAGTTTAAAAATAAAATTTTGTTTTCTTTCTAAACATATAAAATCATATTGTTAGAAACCGATATAAATTTGAAACGTTAATTATGACGTTGAATAAAAGTGTAAAATAAAAAGCAGCTTCACAACAGATGAAACATTTTAAAACGTAATCTGTTAATAGCATCCTTACTACAATAACACTTGAACAAATAATAACAGAATGTACCAATTGATAAAACTAATTAAAATAACTGGATTCCGCAACCTGTTATCGCAAAACTGTTAATAATAGCTAGGAGAATAGTGTTTCTATAAAAGTGTCTTATAATAAATATGTAATGCTGTATAATTTCGGAATTGTGTGAACTAGATCTCGGGAAATATATATATATATATATATATATATATATATATATATATATATACACCTTACAAGACCTGTCTTTAATTAATACATAATACATAATATTATTTGCTTTTCATGGATGAACATAAACATCAAGTGATGAGACACTCAATATATTCACATTCATTGCCATATGAATTAATGTAAACAGATACCTTAACCTAATAAGGCTAGGATTTTGTACTTTTAAATTGCTTATTTTAAAGAGAAATAATGAATTTGTATGTAAAACACGATTTCATGATATTTCTATATTAAATCGCAACGTGGTATCGACTGAACATTTACCATATATATATATATATATATATATATATATATATATATATATATATATATATATATGTGTGTGTGGTTACATAACCAGACCTAGAACCTCGTCAGACCTGGCGGCATGTATAGTGTACATCATTTTTTTACTCGGTTAAGTCCAACATTTTAAAAATAAACTCGGAAAAATGTAAAAAACTGAAATTATTATAAATTTATCATAATAGAAGCAACTTATATAGGTTAAATTAATATTTTGTTGTTATCAGTTGTACACTAGGGTGTACATATGGACGTTGTTCAATAAGTTACTGAAAAAACATCTGCAACAGGGTTTTATTATTTAGGTAAAATAACTTGATAACAATTTAAAAGACATGTTTATTATGTAAAAGAACAAATTAAAATATCTCAGTCTTTCAGAATTATTCTGTGATAGCTAGTACAATAAATGTATATCACTCTTTTAATTTTGAAATGTCACATGTTATAAAATTTGAAGAAACAGTTTCTGTTTTTTGTTATGCACAAATGCACTTTACACTTCTGATAATACCAATGGGATCGAAATTTCCCGCAGTTGCTACTCTTGCACCGCGTGGGTTCATCTTTGTCATCGTGCAACGGAAGGTGGTCTACGGTGTCAAACTTGATGTCATCCATCGGTCGGGTTTCGCTTCGTTTTTGGCGTTTTGTTTGATGTTGGCAATTTTCTATTGATGCAGGCCTTCCTCTTTTTTTCTTACTAACCGTTTTTCCAACTGATGTAAGTGCAAAAGCAAAATTTTAAGTCGAAAACTTAAAAGATCTAATACATCCTTTTTAGAAGCGTTTGCAGCCTTGCAGTCCATTTTGTATTCTAACCAAGCGTTAGTAACTGCCAAATCTACAGCATGGAATGTCAACTTTAGAGGCCATTTTTGGGACCTGACTTTAATTCGGTAAAAGCTTATGAGGCGATTGAGTAGATCGACTCCTCCCATTGTCTCGTTGTATTCTTTGATAACTTCCGGCCTTGGTACATTTACATAACACTTGTTTACCTTGTCCCATCTCTTAACAACATCACATTCTCCAATCGATAGAAAGTTTGATGCCAAAAGCACACTTTTTTTATCTTGCCATTTTGTCATTACCACATCCCCATCTTCACTGACACACTCCTCAACGTATCCTCTTTCTTGCTTTTTCATCTCCTTGTTGTCTAACAAAGGGGGCTTATAAAATCTATTCACTCTAGCTGTCCCTCCAGCAAAAATGTCTTTGCTTTTCAAAATCTGTAGAAGGTGGTAAGAACTAAAATAGTTGTCAAAGAACAGTACATGTCCTTTTTTTTCTATCCGCTCACACAATTTTAGAACAACTGATGCACCTATACCAAATACTTTCAAATCTGGATCTAATTCTGTAGTTATTCCTTGATATAACAGGAAATCATATGCCAGTCCATTTGTTCTGCATACAACAAAGTTTTTGATTCCCCACGGGTCAGGTTTCCCTTTCACAAATTGCTTAGCTTTCATTCTACCGGTAAACGGTATCATTTGTTCATCAATCGACAATTCCCTTGTGATATCTAGTTGTAAGCATCTGTTCCTGACCGCATTAAATATTGGCCGCACTTTATAGAAAACATCTTTACAATCTTGAGGCCTCTCCAAGTTATTGACAAAATGGAGATGTGTTCTTAGTTGAAAAAACCTATCCCGAGTCATATTATCAAGGAAAAGTCCCAGCCCTAGGGTATGGTTCCAGTACATTCTAGCCCTAGGAAACGCTAAAGTCCCCATAGCAATATGTAGCCCAAATAAGGTCTCTATTTCCTCAGGGACACATGGTTTGAAACGGCTGTCTTGCTGTACTGTATAAATGTTGGTAAAGTTAGCAGCTGACTCAAAAAGTTCTTTGGGTACGTATTTTAAAAAATAATTAAGAGGCGTTTCAACACCTTCGTGGTCAGTTTCAAGGTTCTCCCAAGTAGGCGGATATCGCGTAGTAAACATTATTTTTTCCCATTTAATATCTTCTGCATTTGAAATATAATCAAAAATGCTAGCGTGTCGTTCTGCATTTTCAGGTGGTTCAAGTCCGATTTCGCCCCTCACTACACTTTCTATCACATCTCTAAAAGTGTCCATACCATTTAATTGGTTCAAAAAATGTTCATCTTGAACTATTTCTTCCTCAACTACAGGTATACGGGGTTGTACATACCCAAGATAGTCCTCCTCATCTCTGTCCTCAACGTCACTCTCACATTCAGCATCTGATACCATTCCATCACCAATCAATCTAAGGATTTCGTTATCACCAAGGAAGCAGTCCATGTCAGCAACTGGAAAAAAACAAAAATTATTACCTATTTTTATTATTATAACAGTACAAAAATATTATAACATGTGCTCAATATAACCCCATTTCAAATCCAACCAGTCTAGATGTACAGTACATACAAATTGACTTACCATAATAAAATATGTAACCATGGTTTCCATTTATAAAAACTACAAAACAACATCAATTTAACATTAAATTTAATATCTACATTAAAGGTTATTTAAAAAAACTCACCTTAACGTTCATAAAATTCTCAAAATTCACAATGTGACGCACAGAGATTGTAGGGTAGCAAACACTGCCAACTCAAGGTAGCTGTAGTAGTTCCTAGTCAGACCAACAGGCTGCAGCACTGCACAGACTTCTTCACAAATGTACACTGGAGTATCCAAACCGACATTTTAAGTTGAGCAATAATTCACATTGTCGAAAAAAAATTAAAAAAATCATGTACACCACAGTGTACAAATCGAGGCAATGAGTGTAAAAAATCCGAGAAAATTCAGGTCTGACGAGGTTAAAGAACTACAGGTCAAGGAAGGTCATTATATAATATATATAGATTACTTAACCTATAGTTCTTTTACTAAGTCTGGTAAGGTAAATATATATACGTATATATATAATCCTTCAGAGACCTAGTCGTCATAAATCTTAAATCATAGAAGTGTAGTAATATAAAAACTCAAAACCTAATTAAGTGTGCATGAGCCCTACGAGTGATTTCAATATGCGTATTCTATTGATAATATTAAAAATTGTTAAATTTGGATGATTTTAAAGTAAAATAATGAATTATGAAAAATAAGAAGAGATTTGCATATTAGGAGTATTGAAATGATGGGGGGTGGAAAGAAGGGGGGGGGGGAAACAGTATGGGAAGACGAATTCAGATATTTTGCACTAAAATCACACCAAAGTCAAGCAACATTGAGCATGATTAGTACTATTAGTACAGTACTTGGATGCGAGATCGCTTAGGAACACAAAATGAAAAATTTTAATTGGGATTAGTGTTATTATATATTACATAGGTTTATTAAGGCATAAGTCAGGTAAGGTGGCTCTCTTTTCCCCTATATATATATATATATATATATATATATATATATATATATATATATATATATATATATATATTAGCTACCATTTTAATAGATAGATAGAATTGGCAGCAGCTATCTAACAGCATGAAGAGGCAGAAGCAAAATTAAAACTGCTCAAAAATAAAGTAGATAAAAGGTCATTGAGTTGAAGAGTATAGCAAATCTAGAAATTAATAATAGACCAGGTTGTAAATGCGACTTGTTCCAAAATGTATGCATTTGTATAAATACTAATGAAAATATAAAAAAAATGTAAAAAAATAAGAGATGAAGAAATTAACGAATTAAAATTAAATGTAGAAACTCTAGAGTTAGAATTGCTGAGGAAGAAATAGGAATTAAGTAGTACAAATCAGGAATTAACTCAATAATACAAATGATGGAAAATGATATACAACAGACTAGATGTGAAAACAGTAAATCTATTGAAGGGATAAATTGTGTGGATGAAAGTGATTGGCAATTGGTATGCAGTAAAAAAGAGATATAATGATCAAAAATATATAAATAAAACAGAAGAGGCTATACCTGTAATTATAAATAAATTCTGGACACCAGTGGTGGATAATAAAAAGGTTTTACAAGATAGAGAAAATTCAGGAAGTTTAAATGGTATCAGGGAAAACAAAAAAAGTATAAACCAGATTTTAAAAAAGAAATCAATAACATAGGAATTAACAAAGATTATGGAATGGACAGGGACTGGAGGGTGGAAGACATGTTTAGATCTGGTGCAAGGACGGAGCAGGTATTAAGTGATAGTTACTGTAGAAGCTGAGCAAGAACTTAACAGATGAAAATCATATTGATTTATTGGTGGGCTCAAATGATGTTGCAAGGAATTAATCGAGTAACTGTATTAGGACTCTAACAAATATTCTTCCAAAACTTCCACACACTAATTTATTGATTTCGGCTATACCATACAAGCATGGTCTATCTATACTTTATCTTGTGTTAACAGAGAAGTGGAAAAGACAAACAGAAAAATAAAAAAGTATATAAAATGTCTATCAAAAGCTAGATTTTTAGAGCCACTACTGAAACGTGATCACTTTATGAGGCCCGGTATGCACATGAACTGATATGGGAAGCAAATTATTTCTAAAAAAATAATTAATGTATTTGAAGAGAGGCAAGAGATGAGTACTGCTGATGTGGTGACTTTGGAGTAGTACAGAAGTGATGACCTTAATAAAAAACAAAGTGATAAAAATACTGTGACAATCGATGTTAGTGATGATTAATAAATAAAAGACAAA
The DNA here is from genome assembly GCA_963513935.1 of Aphrophora alni. Taxonomy (NCBI): domain Eukaryota; kingdom Metazoa; phylum Arthropoda; class Insecta; order Hemiptera; family Aphrophoridae; genus Aphrophora; species Aphrophora alni. The sequence goes on from OY740765.1 coordinate 92,784,714, forward strand.
ATCACATTAATGCTTATTTTTGAATTATGCAAGAGGTAAATTAATAATGATTTTACTTTTATTCTTCATCAGTGATCCTCTAGATTTTTCTTCTTTGCTATTGTGGTTTCGGACTTTGAACTAGTAGTCCATCTTCAGGCGTCAAACTTCAAAACATACTTCCTCTAAACAGAAGTCGTCAAAAAACATTACAACACACACACAAACTAGCCATAAACATTAAAAAACATATTAAACTACGATTAAAAACAATAATTTTAAGTTTTGTTTTTAAAATGTATCGTAGTTTAACAAGTTTTAAATGTGATATTCGTAGTGTGTATTGTAATGTTTGTTGACAAATTTCCTTTTAGAAGAAATATGTTTTGATGTTTGACACCTGAAGATAGACAAATAGTTTAAAGTCCGAAACCGCAGTAGCAAAGAAGAAAATGCTAGAGGATCACTGACAGAGAATACAGGTAACATCATTATTAATATACCTCTTGTATAAATAATAGTTATCTAGGGACATTCTAACAAATGATTATTTTTTAAAGTCTATTAGATAAAAATTCTATTCAGTTTGCTTTAAATTAAAGACAATCTACTCAGCATACCCTAAAAATTCAGAAATATTAAACTTCACTCCTTGTTTGGATGAAAATGAGCTTAAAAAGGATTTCCTATAAAAATTCTAAAAGGTTTTCAACAGTAATATTTATCTATGAAGTTCAGTTCTTTTTTTTTGCCAATTTCACAGTCTTGGATTTTATTCATACCATTACTGTTATATTTTATTCAAACAAAACATTCTACAAATTGAACATTTTCTTCTATATGGTAAAAAATTCCAAAGAGAATTGATTGTTTGAACATAGTCCGTAACTGGTGTACATAATGTCCAGGACTGCCATAAGAACCGAATCATGGACATGTGTCCAGGGGGGCAGACGCCAGAGAGCCCCACAGGTTTTCAACTTACTAAGTGATATTTAATTCAAAAACGCTAATGGCGACTATCAGATAATTCTATGTTGTGGCATTATAAAGAAATGTATAAAAAACATTAGAAAATGTTCATCTTTGAATGAATTTAAAGAGCTGTAGTATTTTTTATAAATGGATATCATGAATCTAAAATATAAATTCATTTTTATTAATCACTATTATTTTGGTGAATTAAAAAAGTTATAATTATTTAATTATAAATTAGCATATTTAATAATTATAAAAGTTTTATTATTAAATATTATAATTTGGTTTCAATTCAATAATAGTTATAATAGGAAACAGTATTTACTTAATACCATAACACTATTCTTATTATAATACAGTCTGTAAAAGGTTAAATTATTTTAAATAACAAAGTTTACAGTTTATAGTTCATCTGTGGTTTTATTTTTAATACTTTTTAATAAAATTTAAAATCTGTTGCTCTTTTTTTCCTTTTTCTTTTTTTTATGTGACTTGTAAGAGAAATGAACTTACTGTACAATAAATATTTTTAGCAGTTGGTTTTTATTATGGAGCTTAAAAGGAAGTTCAGAAGAAAAATATGTGGCAGCCAATGGGAAGTAGGAGGGTCTTAAATAATTGTGCAAGGAACCACAGGTGTGAAGTAAAGGGTGCAAGGGGGACACAATTGTTATCTGTTGGGTGGCATCAGATTTCTATGGACAGCCCTGATGTTTACAAACAAACTATCTTTATTGGTAATAATATAAAAATATTATTAATTCATTGAATTTAATGCCAAGATTTTTAATAAATAACAAGAAAACAATAACTGAAAATCTCTTTATTAAATACAAAAATATTGTAACTGAAAAGCACTGTTTATCAAACTACAAAGGTTCACGCTAAGACATAATCATTAAAAGTAACACAGCATCTGTATCCATTATAAATACAGTAGAAATATATCAACTTCATAAAAAAACATATACAAAGAAATAATCAGTGTAGAGGCCACCATAAAATCATTATCTGAACACCAGCACAGAATGAAAAGCTGTCAATAATTAACAGTAAACATAATTCAGAATGAAAAAACAACTCACAATAACCAACATATCTCGAATAAAAAACATAAAATCATAAGAGATTTATGGATAAAACTCTCTGACAATGACACACTCATGATTAAGACTGACATAGATAACAAACACCTTATGAACACAGGACAATATTATAAAAAAGCCAATGATTTTATAAACAAAAATCTAATCATTTTCATTAACATAGCGCACTATACTTTGTTAGTTTAGGCTAATTCCTAATTTAAATATTTTAATTTACACAATATTTACATTTTATTTTCATTTATTTTTAAACACTCAGAATAGTTTTCATGTACTTACAAAATATGAATAGTTTATAAGCCGGCATATATTTCGATACAAATCTTATTATAAAGTTCAACCATTTGAAATGAGTCTTCACTAGCTTGAATATTCTTTTCACGCATTATCATAGTGGCAAAATTATAGACATCCTCGTCACAAGGAAGATTAAGAAACCTACACTCTTCTTCACAAACTGAAATTCTTTTAGAATTGACTTTCGACAAGTAATCTTCCATAGGTCTGTTGAGAGTAATATAGCATTAAAGGTCTTCTTGATGGTGTTATGACATTTCTACTCCTCCTCATGCAGTGAGTATTCCACTCCTGGCTTACTCGATTGAGATCCTTCTGAATAAGAGGTAGAAAACAGAATTGCACAAAACTCTTATCAACTAATGTCCCAATAATTTAAAAGATCTTGATCCTTCATTTCATAATGTCGGCTTTCTCCCGGCAGCTCGGAATTGTTTTCACTGAAAACCTGCAATGTTAGCATAGGGGATTTAAATTGTAATAAATCAATTGTAATTTTATACTGCTGTTTTATTGAATCTTGAAAATAAATGAGATATTGAATTATGACATACATTTGTTTAAAAATTGAAAGTGAAAATAATTACTTATTTACTAAACGTGTAAAACGTACATATATTTGTCACTCATACAAACGATAAGTCAGTATTGTGTTTTATTCTTCTTTAATTTTTTTCACTGAGTGATATTTTTCAAAACATTCACCCATATGAAGTCCAGGATTGTTTGAACTAGTTTTACAAAAACACTTTGTCATTTTTCATTCTTTTCCTTGTCTCCTATCGCTACACACCGCGCAGTACTTTGTTTTACCATAGTTTACCACAATTTTTACGATATAATGTTGCAAACCTGCTGATCATTTAGTTCAATAATTCCTCACTAGTTTGCAGCACTCTATAGACATCATACCATAGTTTGAATATTACAAACGATAACATACATTGTTGGCCAGTCCTGCTGGACGCCCGAGCGTTTGTTGGATTTCATGTTGGCCAGCGCTGCTGGCCGTCCGATCGCAAAGGACAACTGCTGTGGAAAAAATCCGACTTGGCATGTGAATGGCGGCGGACAGTATAGCTGGCCGCGCGATCGCTGAGGAATAGCGGCAAATATCCATTCCTTTGGCAAAGGGTTAATCATCTGAAATATTAGAAATATATTTTCCCATCAAACTAGTTATTCATTAAAACCTTATTTTGACAACAACACATTAAAGCTAAAATAAAACAAAATAGATAGATAATATTTTTCATAAGAAAAAAATAAGTTGCCAGCTTAAAAGTACGCCTTTTTTAATGTTCACTAGACAAATAAGTTTTTAAAAAACTAAATTCGTTTTAGTTTTCATTTAAAGTATTGCGTATTGTAAGAAAGAAAGAAACAAGTATTAAAGTAAATGTATGAATCATGTACTGCATTGCAGAAATAACAGAATTCAAACTTATACAAAATCCATAACCCAAACATTGAAAATAAAAACAGACTTGACTTCACTCCTAAAGTCACGAAATGTGCCGTAGATTGTGGGAAATTCAAGAATACATCCACAGACATGTCCAACAATTGTCCTTTGGGTACCATTTGCCTTACTGAAGTTAACTGTAATCCTATGATTTAGTAACACATCAGCTCCAGTGCAAAAACGAACAAATGCAGCAAGTATTCGTTAATCAGAATCAGCCTCTTTCAAAAACTTTTTCAAAAAACCAAAAACTTTTCTTTCATTTTCTCCATTCATGCCAATTGGATCAAGGATTTTATAAATGTTTGTAGAAGTAGGTGTCATAGTTTCTCTCATTTTTATAAACTCGTTTTGTTGCAAGAGTCCAAAATTTTCTTGTGACCAGTTTGAAACAATGAAGTTTGGTTTTTGAATTAGTTCTTTATGAACAATGTCATGTAGCAGTTGTTCTGTTACTAGCATTAGGGATCCAACATGATTCTAAGGTTTGAAGGACCTCAAGAAATTCATCTACATCCACAGAATCGAAGTCTTTTCGAGCTTCAACTAAAATCGTTCTGTCACATTCACTAAGACATAAAAGGTAAACTTCAACCAAATTAGACAGTATTTCATCAAAAATGCACTGCTTTAATACGGGAGGCACTATTTTAATGGGAAAGTAGCCCTCTTGTTTCCATCCAAACGATTTTTCCCACTGCTGACCAATGATGTTCTTTAAAATTATAGCAAATTAATGGAACTTTGAACATTGTTCCTTCTGTTAATTCATTATAAAAGCTTTCCCAAAATTCAGTAAGACTGTCGCGTAAGACTCCTCCTGAATCTAAACCCTTTCAGTGATTCCATTGGGCAGACCATTTCAACTCGATGTGGGATACAGTTTTTCTCCAAATGTAAGAAGGCTTCAATGAGTTCTTTAAAAACTTGGCCACAATGTAAAAAAATAACATTAGTGCCGCTCCAATGAATTTCAGTATTAGATATTTCCAGTAATGGAGTAGGTGGAGAAAGACTATCATCGTAGTTTTGAGCTACTGGTGGAAGTACTAAAATACTTTCATTTAAGCTGCCTAATGTAGTGAAGCCTGAAAACATATCAGCTGTATCCTGCAAATCTGGATAGGTAGTTTCTACTTCTAGTTTTCTAAACAGTGGATAAATCAAAATTTGAAAGGAAAAAAAACCTCTGGTTTTGGATTCTGAACTACCTTGAAAGTTACTATAATTTTCTGCACATTGTGTTTTGGAAAAAGAAAATGTTAAAATGGTCAGTTTAAATTTAGAGCATAAATAGAAGTAAAGAATAGGTAAATTTGTTTATATCATACAATTCTCCAACAGTGAAGTTTTCTTGGAATTCTATTTGTTTAAAATCTAAAAGAGAAAAAATAAAATTGGGCAAATGTCCCGACTTGAAGATCAATTAGGGAAAAATAAATTTTTTCCCAATGTAAGGAGATCTTCTTTGTTCACTATTTATTTATTTTTTTTTTTTTTCAAAAGTTGGTCAAAGAAAAAAATCACGAAAAACGAAAAAGGGTACATCTTAGAAAGTTGTCATCCTACAACTTTAAAACAAAGCTGTGTGGAATCCAGAAGTCAAGAGGAACAAAATGACATTTTCAGATTTCCAGAACTCCTGTTAGAACGAGAGATATGGGAATATTCAAAAAAGTTTACAAATTAAATTCTCAGAAAATCAGACATTACAGGAATCAACCTGCAGTAGCCCCTACCACACGATAGGGGTGGAGCCAAGTGTTTTGATTTTGCAAAAGCAGTGCTGGCAACCCATGTACAAATAAACTAAATAATAATTAGTTAATCAACAACTAATTAAAGTAAAACAAACATTAAAATAACCAAAAGGGTTATAATAAAAACTAACTAAAGTGAAATCTTGAAGAAATAAACCAAATTAATCAACTTTAAACGTCATAAGTCAAAGGGAAATGTTCATAGAAATTGGTACCAGTGGAACAGGGAATAAGTTTTGGAGGTCCATTTCAAAAGAATTTTTCTTCACTCTTTATCCAGCTCCTAGAAGAAGAACATCTCTAAACAGCACCAGGAGGAGGGTCATCTACAATCATCTTTATGTGATCAGCACTATACCGATCGTTCTATTGGAAGCGACATGGCATTTCAAAAGGTATTGCAAGATACAATAAACAGCCACACTGATTCAAACTTGGACCTTATCTTTAAACTTTTCGACTACAAGATCTTCATTCTGTAATAATTCAACTTTAAACAACAGTACAACCGATTTCAACGTAACTGAGGACTGCTAGCTGACATCAACTAGACTTCAACCTTCACCAGAACAACTTTAATCAGCCTTGCCTAACAGGAGCCAAAAACAGCTATAAATAAGTTTACAAGGTACCACAGTTACAATCTTGAATAAATATTCACTTTGAAATAAAAAATAAATAAAAAAACTTTCTGGGAAAAATCATCAAATTTACTTTCTTTTTTATTTTATATATGTACTTCTTAAAGTCAATGTGTTTTTAATTTTAAAGTAAGTTTGATTTTAATATTTAGTAAAGAAATCTTCATTTTAATAATAATTAGTGAAATAATAGTCATTAATATTTATGTTTAATTTTTGTAAGATGTTTTATTGTTAAGAAAATTTATGATTTGAAATCTTGAATAATATATAGAATTAAAGAAGGAATTTTTAATTAAAATATAAATTTTATTTCTGGATAACATTTTGTTGTGGGGATTTTAAACTAACCCTATGTTGATTTCAGCTTAAAATTAAGTGTGTTTTTTAAAATAATTTGTGCTCTCATAAATTTCACAATTTTAAAAAGATTCTGCAAAATAACTCTTTCAAATGACACTCCCTGAGAGTGAGTTTTAAAGTTCAAATAATAAGAGAAAAATAGCTAGTTTTGATTGAACAATATAAGTAATAAAGGAATTTTAAAGTGACTCCTAATGTCTAAGAATAAATACTAAAGACAGTATTTCATTCTTGAGGCATTGTGGTGTTTGGCAGAATAAGGACGTCAGTAAATAATTTATCAAGCAGTTCCCCAAAGGTGGGACTTGAATAAAATTAAGGGTTTATTGGAATTGTATAGCATTAAGTATACTTTTTCACTTACAGCCTTCTGTTGTGAATAACGTCAAAGGAAGAAAAGGGTTAAAGCAAATATCACACTGTTTCAGCATAAAGTAATAAGTATGTTTGCCGAGACAAAGACGAACTGTTGAATGAAAGTGTTTTTATAAAAAGACAAGAGTTTCAATTTATAAAAGAATAATGTCAATTAATAAGTTAGTTTTGGTCAGTTGGATCTAGGCTTTCTGAGAGGTAGCACACATGAAGTAATAAGTATGTTTGCCGAGACAAAGACGAACCGTCGAATGAAAGTGTTTTTATAAAAAGACAAGAGTTTCAATTTATAAAACAATAATGCGAATTAATAAGTTAGTTTTGGTCAGTTGGATCTAGGCTTTCTGAAAGGTAGCACACTTGAAGTAATAAAAATGTTTGCCGGAACAAAGCCGAATCGTCGAAAGAAAGTGTTTTTTATAAAGGACTAAAAGTTATATTTAAAGAACTATTATGTAATTATGTGAGATATTTTTAATAAGAGAGAAATAAACTTTGAAAGTAAAAAGACGTGGTTATATAAGATGATGCAATAGACAAAGCGTACTGCATAAGCAGGAAAATGTATATAATTAAGGACAAGTATTTGTGTTTTGAAGAAAAACTATGTGATTTGACTAAACTGTTTTGAATTAAAGACAAAGTATATAATTGTAACTGTTAGAAAAGTGAAAGGTAAAACTGAAAAAGTAATTTTTTAAAGATAGACGCGATTTTTGATATAACTACGCCATGTGGTTTCAACCAAGAAATTACGTGATTTAATTGAAAGTTTTATGTAAAATATACAATTTAACTTCTGTGCATAAATGCATGTCTGGTATAATATGCTTAAACTATTTTTTATAGAAATTTAAATATAAAAATTATTAGAATTTGTAATTCATTGTTAAAATTTAAATAATATATTTGTAGAAGCGTCACATATTTTTCCAATAAGGAAAAATATTTTATTTAAATATAATTATTAAAGAATTTTATAGTTAAAAAAATATTCATTGTTTGACTTGTTGAATTACATTTTTTAAATTAAAAAAGAATAAATATTTTATAAAAGAGATTGTGTAATATAAAAAATATTATTTTTTGAATATGAGAGATTTTATTTTGAAATTATAGGTTGCAACCATAATATTAATATCAAATAAAGATTTAATGAAATATAATTTTAATAATATATATATATATATTTAACACTTGGATTGGTTAACACATGCAGACTAATAAACCTGTTTTTTTTTCTTTCTTCAGATTCATCCTAAAAATTGATTACAGTACTCTAAAAAGAAAAAAGTACTGTAAAGGGACAAGTTATACATTTGAAAAAAATGTTTTCAGGAAATAAAGAGTAAATTTTATGTATTTAAAAAATTTATTTATTAATGAATATAACTTTTTAACTTTGCATTTTTAAGTAATAAAAAAGGAACTATGACCTAAAAATAAATTTAACAATTAATTAAAGTGATAATATAACAAAACAAAGTGAAAAATTAAAGTATAGGTTTAATAAGCTTTTATTGAAAAGAGAATAACTAATTTACATCCCTAAAAAAATAATTTAAGTTAAGTTATCAATTTTAATAACAAAATTTATATAACCTTTAGTATTGCGCTGAATAAATATAATTTTAGATAATTTATTTGTTTGAAGACGGTTTTCTTCTCTACCAATAAGTTATCTGATCTACCTTGAAAAAATTCGTTCACAAGGAACTGAACTAGCAGGTATATACAACTTTCTAATAATTTCCAACTGACTGTAAAATAGTATAACCTAAACTGCAAAGTCTATAAAGTATTCTACTCTCTCTACTGAACTACAAAGTACAAACTAACCAATAACCTTTTTTGTTGAACGTTGAATGGAGAGATCGAGAAGCTCAGCTTGAGGAGTGGCCAGGGGGGTGATACGGAGATAGCCGAAAGACGAAGTCAAAAGGACCGATCAAAGGATCAGCTATAAGTTCATGAAAATAGTGACCTGACTGTATAGTTCCTTTTGAGGAATAGTAACAATAGTCAATAGTTCATTCGTTCACGAACTACACATCTCTATCTCAAATTTGTGTGATCAATTTTAGTTAAACATAATAAAAGACGAAATAATTTATATTGCGGATAAGGCAATTTCATCGTCAATATTATGTTATAATTATTTCATCATAACCAATGTTATGTCTTCCGTTAAATCTTGGTCTTTTCAAAAAGTGTTGTTATAGGCTACATCTGTGCATGTGAAGGGATAAATTAATAATCTTCCAATTTCAACACAATATGAAGTCATTATGGATTGTTTACCAATATTATGGTTGAAATTTATGGCTGTTTAGATTAATGAGTTTATAATACATTTCATTGTTTGGTGAATGGCAAAAAATAAATTAGTACATGCGATACACTTTTGGTAAGTAAATTAGACAATTAAATAGTTCAATCATGAAATTTTGGAAATATATTTTAATTTTCTACGATTAACTGCCTGGACTCTCTGAAAGTATAAAATTAGAGTAATTATCGGCTGTACCTCGTCCTCGGATTATTCTATTAAAAAAAAGTTTCAAGTCCCAAATTGTATTATTTTAGTAGACAATGAGGTTAATATAGAGAGAAGTTCTTCAATTGATTTAAGTGCAAAATCTCAGCAATTCCTCTTCAAAATAGCTTTTTGTCCATCATTTCGATACTTATCAAAATCAGCCATTTAAAATGACTGTTTTATGGCATTTTGAGGTTATTTCGACAATTATTTCATAAATTTCAAGTAGAATTTATTAATTTATTTTTTATTCCACGCAAATAGAACTATTGTTTTTAGAATTATTATATATATAAGTAATTGTTTACTAAGAAAGTTACTGCTTTTTTTTGCGATATATTTTTTTAATACATATATTATCTTACTTGACCTATAGTTCTTTTACTAGGTCTGGAGACCTAGTCATCATGAAACTTATATCGTAGAAGCTTAGTAATATCAACCTGTAGAAATGAATGAAGTCCTCATGCGTCTCACGAGTGATTTCAATGTGGCTATACGATTAAATATGTTATAAATTTGTCAAATTCAAAGATTGTTAAGTAAATAATGAATTGTGAGAGATACGATTATATACGATTTGAAGGGAAACCAGAGATCTGGTTTCCCTTCAAATCGTATAAATCTTTCGCCTTTTGTGAGAGATAAAAACCACTTCCGTTGAAAATGAGTATCTACTTGATGGAAAAAACACTTTTTTGAAGTAGAATTTTAGAGATTTCACACTTAAATTGATTGGACAACCTTTCACTATATTTACCAATCCAGCTATGTAGGTTAGGAATGTTAATGTTAATATTAATGACTATATTCATCAAGTCACTGACAGTATGATCACTTGTTTATATATATATATATATATTAAATTTTAACGTAATAGCAGATATTTCTTGTTGCACCTCCATATTCAAGGATAAAATAAAAGTTGCCCGATGATGCCGCCGCAAGGCGAAACAATTGTAGCTCATTTATATTATTAAAATATTTTGAAACTTTAAGCTTATTGTTTTATTTTATCATTGTATTTGTCAGAAGAAATATTTAAAGTCCCAAATTCCATTAGTTTAGTAGAAAATCCAGCTACGTATGTTAGGAATGCCAACGTTAATACTAATGATAACGTCCATCAAGCCACTGAATGTATGATCACTTGTTTAAATATAGCTAGTTAGGCATGTGTATTATAGCTTAATATTATGACATATGATTGAAGAATCATGTCTATTCTCACAATGGCGTATCAAATTGTGTTTTATTGGTGTTTTCAATGTTAAATACTAATTTCTTTGTTAGGTTCCGGTCAGGCGGGTATATATATATATATATATATATATATATATATATATATATATATAGCCACCTTACCAGACCTCGCCTATGTCATTTACATAGACATAACATAGTTATGTTGCATAACTTACATATCTTAGACGCTACTCATTTTGAAGTCGATTTCATACTTTAATATCATCTATTTTATCCCGTTCTTAACCTAACAACAGCTGTATTCCTTTGTGTTTGTGTCTTTGTGTTATTTAACAGTGAAGAATTTTGAATTGCATTTGATTACAAGGTAAATACTTTACGTATTCATATTTTTTAAAAGAAAAATCCGAAGACGAGGTACAACCAATAATTACCATTAGGCGTGCATTTTATAGCTTAATATTATGACACTGTATAATTGAGAATCATGTCCATTATCACAATGGCATATGCAAATTGTGTTTCATTGCTGTTTGTTATTTGAAACTAGAAAGATTCACATATTTAAAATATAGGCCTACTAATTACTTTATTAGGTCTGGTAAGATGGCTATATATATTAGCTACCTGGTGAGAATAGCTAGAATTTGGATCACTACACTACATGAATTACTGGGGATACATAAAGGGTCTACATTCATATATAGGGATTAGTTTTTGACCATGCAGACCCGTAGCACATCTGGGAGTGTTTACCAGACCAAAGCATGACAATCTTTGTATCTGGTAAGCTGATGTGAGCTTGCTCTGCTGAAGACGTATCTGCGGTTTCTGTTCGATAGCCAGACACTTTGGCTCTTGGTCAGGAATTGTTCGTGTTGTTGTTAACAATGCTGTAGGTGTACTTCTAAAAGCTTCTTAGATACATAGGCAGGCCAACCTTTGTAGATTAGTCTACCTATGTCTAGTGAAATCTAGAAGTGTTCTTCTCCACCACACTAGGGTGCCATTCTGTACCTGAGGTTTAATTAGCATACCATGAAGTCATTTAGTCATAGCTGGATGGAGACCCCAGTTCTTACCAAGAAGTCGCTTACATGCCATAAGTGATCAGGTTGATTTCTGCAAAATATAATTTTCATGTTTACTCCAGGTGAATCTTCTATCCAGAATTAGACGTTAATTCTGTATATATTAATGTTTCTCGTGAAGGGTATGATGGTAGTCTTATCCGAGTTAACTGAAAGACCCTTGTACCTGCACCAGCCTTCGATCATCTTTAATGCTCGATTAATTAATTCTGCAAGAACACTTAAGAATTTACCTCTTATCAACACTACTATGTCATCTGAATAACTTAGTGTGTAAAAACCTAATTTACTTAATTCAGTTATTAGGGGGTCAACTAGCATGTTCCACAGCATTGATGAAAGAATTCCTCCTTGTGGAGTACCTCTCCACAGCTATTACATCTAATTTCTCACCGTACTGGGTTTCATGGATTATTCTATTTCTTAACATTGATTCTAGCCAATTGCTAATAGTTTTTTTTACCCCCCTATTTTTAACTTATGCTATGATTGCTTGATACGCAGTATTATCAAAGTCCCCTTGTATATCGAGAAATGCACATAACCTTAATTTTTTGTTATGTTTTGATTCCTCGATTTAACTCACCAGATGATAAAAGGCTGTTTCACAGGGCATACCTGACGTATGCATGTTGGTTACAGTGAATTAGGATTTTTAATAAGAATTTCATTTTGTAAATGTGTTTGTATTATTCTATCCATTGTTTTAAGAACAGGAGGATAAACATATTGGTCGATACGCTTTGGGATTTATGTAATTTACTTTTCCTGGTTTTGGTGTTAAAACTATTCTACTACACCCCCATGCTATTAGTATATAGCCATACGCCAAGCTGGCTGTGAAGGTTTTGCAAAGTAGAAGGAGGAGTGATTTTAGAGAATTTTGGATTAGTTCCGGAAAGATTCCATCTTCTCCTAGGGACTTAAATGGATCAGATTTATCTATATAGCACATTTAACCCTGTATAACTTCTCTGGCAGTTTTCCAGTCAGAACTAGAGGCTCTTATAGAGGTCTTCCCATTCTGATTTTGGATTATGCTAGTTTCTATCATTGCAATGATATCTGGAAAGTGTGTTTTAAGTAACACTTCTAGTGTGTCTTTATCTTAAGTATTTAGACCACCTCTAGGATCATCAACAGATCCAGTTTTATGAATTGGTTCCTTCGAGATAATTTTGTGTATTCTAGAGACTGTTTTAGTAGTCAATCTCTTGGCAAAATTTTCCCCAAGAAGATCGTTTATATCTTTTTAATAGAGTTTTATATTCAGTTAAGGATTTATGATAATTGCCCCACTAATCGGTTTTCTTAGCTTTATTAAATAATCCCTTGTAATTTTCTTTATCCTCTCTAAATCTGCAATCTACCATTTTGCTCCCCTTCTTGTGGATACGGAGGGGATAGGATAGAATATGAGTTGATAATGGTCTCGTATATTACTCGCCATAGAATCGATATCATTTATGTCTCTGATTTTCTTACTGAGGGAATCTAATCTATAGGTTAATTCTTCATGATAAGAGTTTCAGTTAGTTCTTTTGAGATTTCTAAACGTTTGAATTTCAGAAACGAAGTTTATGTTCCACATAATATAACAAGTAAGTTCTTTCCTTACTTTACTTCTAAAGGTTGATCACCAACAAACACTACCAGTAAACTTTTACTGTTAAGAAATTATAAGAGGGACTCACTTCTAGTATTTGTGTTGCTTGAGCCTCATGCTATGTGATGAGAGTTGGCGGCGTTTCCTCTGAATCATAGGGAAGGTAGAACGAGTTCACGATGACATCTCTTGTATCTTTTCCAGATTCGCAGGTGATCTTCACTGTCGTGATATCTCTGGAATAGAAAGCATGCAAAGGCAAACATCGGAGTTTATACTTAACTACAATACAAGTTCACAAGTTATTATATGAACCATTTTATATGACATTACCTCTTGCATCTCCAAACCCTCTTATCTTTCCACTTTTTATCCAGGATTCTTGAATAAGTGCTAGGTCTATGTCCTCAGTTAGGAATAGCTGACAGAAGACTACAGAAGCAGTCTTACTGTGTGGAGGTTGCACTGGATTATCCTCAGGGGTATTGTCCAATTGCTTCTCATTATTCTGGACTATGGTAAAATGCACTTTACCAAATCCCAGCTAAGCTTTCATGTTTGCTGCTTCTAAAGCAATCAATGCCACTTTGGTTTGGTGATTTTTGGCCTTATTTGAACCAATTAACTTCTAGTCCTCAGTTTTGAGGGACTTATTCTGCTTACTAAGCACTTCAAGTATCTTGGCAGGATCTACTCATGAGTAAACTTTAGGAGCTTTGATAACTAGAGGATGTCCCTTTGGTCACCTATCCATAGCTTAGCAGCATCCGAAGGTGTTATATTAGCGTTATATTAAACACATCTTGGTTTCTAAATTAGCACAGACCATGATACAGGCTCCAGCCTCTCAATAGATATTGCTTAATTGAGGAAATTCTCCATGTTCTAAAGTTTCAAACTCCTTGCCCACGGAAACCTCAATCTGCCGTAGGTCTTTTTTGTTCAGTTTTCTACCATCAGAACGACTCCTTTTTAGTCGTTAGCTTTTATCGTACACTCCGTAGAGGATTCTTGGGTTTTCTTTGTGTCTCTTCCCCACATTTTAGGATTCCATTCAATTCCCTGTTCTGTGAGTCTTTCCAAGAGCTTAGTTGAGGTGTGTATGGGTGTGCCCTTCACCCCTTCCCCTTGACCCTCCTCTTCCTCTCCCCATATCCCATTTTTTGTCGGCCGTTTTTAATGTCTCTACACATTACATGTGCAACAGTCGATACAAATACCATAACATGCTTTAATAACGAGCGAAAAGCCGTATCCTGCTTGTAATAACCCTGCTTTAACTAAACACAGTGAATCTAGACCAGAAGGTTGATAAACATTCACAAATTTATGGTGTCAAGTGTCCTTAGTGCTATCCTAAAGTTAATCCGTGCCGATGGATGAATTGTATTTAGGTAATTGTTGATCAAACGGAGCCTATGGAGGACCAGTCACACTTCATAGTAAATGGCCACTTTTAAAAATGTTAAAACTTGTGGGAACATTTATGGATTCTACACAAAATAAAGAAATTAATATCACAACGTGCTCAGATATTACTATTGAAAATGAAACTATTTAGTTACTTTTGGGTCATGTAATGAAGGTGGAGGGAAGGCCTATGAGCTATACCAAAACTGAAATCTCTTCAGATTAAGAGGACATGATGCTGGAAACAGGTGATTCCTCTCAAGATACTATCAGCAGATACAATTGAAAAATTAAAACAGATGAAAGTGAAGGCAAAATATACCGGAGCAGAAAAGAAAAAAAGCTAGTAGAGATCCGAGCACTTTGGCACAAAAGTGGTGGGGTGTAGTGGGAGGGTTGATGGGCATGGCTTTTGCCCTTCCCTTTCCCTGGGTCCGCTCCTTGCCTTGCTTTACCCTGTCACCATTTCTGTCCCATCATTTTGTGATGTCACTACATGTTAGACGTTACATCCTGACATCATGCTCTGTGACATCACACTCTTTACTTTTTATTTCCCAGTAGGATTTAAACCAGTGAAGTCTGGATTTGACACCAGAGACAATACCGACTGAGCTATTGTACATAGTGTTACCCGTTATATTCCTAAGGAAGTATATATGCCGCTATGTTCTGTTGGAATTATGGGCTGTTATTACAGTTACATTTAATAGTTTTCTTGTCGATACTAGAGTGCAGCTTCATCTATGATTATTTTAATTATCATACCTAGAGTAGACGTTGGTTCTCCATCCACTGTTGGGAGTTTAACCGTTGTAATTATTTTACAGTTTTGTGTAATAGTGTAGGTGTTGATTATTAGAGCACACCATCTTGACTTATTTCAATTATTATATATGAGTTGTTTCACCATTTATTTTATATGATTTATAGTTTCACTGCTGGCTACCAGATCATAGCACCTTGGTTACTGCGTATTATTGTTAGGATCAGTAGAGCACACTACACACATTTTTAATATTAATATAATGTGTAATATATTTATATGATTTAGATTTTTTATGTTGGCTACCAGAGTGAAGCACCAGCTTTTTTAATGTTAATATAAGGTGTAATATAGCTATATGATTTATAGTTTCACTGTTGGCTACAAGAGCGTAGCACTAGCATTTTGAATGTTAATATATATAATGTCGTATCTTATAATGTCTAATATATTTATAGTTCATCTGTTGGCAACCAGAGAATAGCACCTTGCTACTGAGTATTATTGTTAGTATCTTTAGAGCACACTACTGGCATTTTTAATGTTAATATACCTAATATTCCTCCCTACTCTACCTCGGGTAAAGAGCAATCTCCCAATGTTTGTATGTGTATTATTATAATGTATGGCAAGTTTATATGACACTTCTCACCATATGGGTACTAGAGCGCAGACCAACCTGAGGTTACCATGGCCACCATCCACTTGTGTCTATATAATGTATTAAAATAATATATATGTGTTAAAATAATATATGTGTAGGAAGGTGAGTTCAAGACTGGCTTGAATATATGGCCAGGGAAAGCGTCAGTAATAAGGGCTGGTGGGAAAAGGTACTGGATTGCAGCCAATAGCATTTATTGATTTGTCGTATGACATATCGAACCATATGACGTCACACATCATACGATGTCACGTGATACTCCCACTCTTGTACAATTCCTCCCTCTTAATTCTTTTAAATAATACAATACACAATTTGTTAAAATAAAACAAACATTTTTTTTTATAAAACTTAAACACATCTTTTTAAAATAAAACTTAAACACATAGTTGTAAAACTTTTAAACCTAGAAACTTGAAACAATTTAACAATTAAACTAGTAACTTAAGTTAACAAATGATAACTTATTAGCAAAATTAAATTAGCAATTTAAACAAATAGTATCAATTTTTTTTTTAAAACAATTTTATCCAGAACACAAACATTTTACAAAATATATACATAATATATTATTTAATAATCAAGTCTTACAACAGGTTTCCTAATTGGATATCTTCTTTCAACAACATCAGTAGTATTATTGTTTACAATGGATGTTGGAGAATCCCGTGTTTGAATCATAATGGGACTGGTATGTCTCCTAACAATTGTTGGAGAGCGGATGCTCTTCCGGGGTGAGTTATTTCCCCCTGTTTGAATGGTATCTGTCACTAAGTCAGTCAATGACTCGTCCACTTGTTTTTGTTTATTTTCAGAAGGTGGCGAATTGACACCAATTAGTTGGTCAGTATGCCTTCTCCATATTGTACCAGAATTTAACCTTACTAAATAAATTACTGGACTAATTTGCTTAATAACAATACCTTGTATCCATTTATCATTTGAACGATATTGTCTTATTAATACTGATTGATTTACAAACAATTTTCGTGTTCCTGTTCCTCTAAAATAATGAGTTTGTTTTTCTTGCTTTAACTCTACTGTTTTGGCAATATTAGGTCTAATTAAATCTAACCTTGTTTTCATTGGTCGATTAAACATTTTAGCAGGCGTTTTACCCCCACATTATAATTCCCTGTTCGATGGTTAATTCTTCCTTTCTTTTGAAATATGGACCTAATTCAGGATATTCTACAGAATCATGATTTGGCCATCCATGCATTACATAATTATACACTTTTCTTACTACTCTATCTTTTTGGGTTTCACTTTTAATGTCCTCACAAGTAATAGGTAATGAACTCTCTTTAACATAATGTAGATAAGTTCCTAACCAATCTAATTTTTGTTTATTGTCACCATGCTCGACTTTTAGCGGCAAACGTGATAATGCATCTGCATTAGCATGTTTAGCTGATTGTACATACTCAATCTTAAAACTATAGCCAGATAAAAACAAAGCATATCGTTGCAAACGACTTTGCAAAAGCAGGTAATCCCTTTTTGTACCCAAAAATACTTAATAATAGTTTATGATCTGTACATAAAATAAATTCTCGTCCCCATAAATATTGATTAAATTTTTTACCCCATAAACCAAACTCAAAGCTTCCTTATCAATTTGTGAATATGCTTTCTCTGCTGTGGATAAAGTTTGCGAAGCGTATGCTATCGGCCTCTCAACACTGTCTTTTCCAATAATAGACAACACACAACCTAAACTGGTTGGTGATGCGTCACACGCCAATTTAATAGGTAATTCAGGATCATAATGCCCTAATACTTTAGAAAAAGCTAACAGTTTCTTGACTGTATTAAAAGCTTTTACACATTTTCCATCAAATTTAAACAATACATCCTTTTTAAGTAAATTATAAATAGGATTCAAAACACTTGACATATTTGGCACAAATTTACCGTAATAATTAAGTAATCCTAGAAATGATTTTACCTCTGTAACATTAGAAGGTGTAGGGGCATCTAGCATAGCTTTAATTTTTGCTTCGGATGTGTGCAGACCTTCCTTGTCGATAATAAATCCTAAATATTCTAATTTATCAGAGAAAAACTGACATTTATCTTTTTTTAATGTAAACCCTTTTTGGTATAACCTATTACAAACTTCTTGTAACCTACTGAAATGTTGTTCAGTATTTTGAGCTGTTATCAATATATCGTCAAGGAAAGCTACAACACCTTGTAAGCCTTGAATCGTCTGCTCAATAACCCTTTGAAAAATTCCCGGTGCAGAATTAATACCATATGGCATTTTTGTATACGCAAATAAACCTTTATGGGTGCTTATTGTACATAATTTCTGTGATTCATTGTCAAGCGCTAGTTGCATATATGCTTGGCTTAAATCTATTTTTGAAAACAATTTCCCCTTTTTCATACAAGCAAAAATATCCTCTATTCTTGGTACTGGATAACGATCTATTTCTAAAGATGGATTTAGAGTAACTTTAAAATCACCACAAATGTGTAATTTACCATTTTTCTTTAAAACTGGAACTATCGGTGTTCCCCATTCAGAACTTTTTACAGGAATTAAGATTTTATCTTCTACTAATCTGTCTAACTCATTTTCTACTTTACCCCTCATAGAAAAAGGTAAGGGTCTTGGTTTAAAATATTTAGGTCTAAAATTCTTTTTCAATTTCAAAGAAACAATTTCTGTTTTACATGTACCTAATTTTTCAGTAAATACGCCAGGAAATTCCTTACATAATTTATTTACTAAATCTTCACGTTTAGCTTCATTTACAACTTCGTTTGGGTTTGACTGACCTAATACTCCTAACAATTTATTTTCAAAACAAATATTTATTTCCAAGGTCTTTAACCAATCTCTGCTCATTAAAGGATGAGCCCCCCCTTTTAATTACATACAAATCAAGCATTTGACTTAATTTACCATGTTTAACATTAACCTTTAATTTTCCAGTTGGAACTATTTCTTCATTAGTATAAGAATGTAATGTTAAATCATTAGGATATAGTTTACAATTACTAAGATTTCTCAAATAACAGTTTTCATTCACTACAGTTACTGCAGATCCTGTATCTACTTCAAAAGAAATAACTTTACTCCCTACCATTACCTCAACTGTAATAGGCTCTACTTTAACGCTTTTTGTATTATTTTCATCTTCTACTTTAAACAGATTATTTATATCATACACATCATCGTCTACATTTGACACTCTATCTCTATCTAATTCTTGAGTATTTCTCACTCCAACGAAATGACTTTTGTTGTGTTTATGAAAATTATTACTATTTCTAGATAAATATTTATTCTTATTCTGAGATTTGTTAACCTTTTTCCTACATACCTTCGCCAGGTGTCCTTTAATTCCACAATTGTGACACACACTATTTTTATGAAAACACTTATTTCTAAAATGACCTTGCCGGCCGCAACAATAACACATCACTTTCACATCACTTTTGGTTGACACTTTGAATTCTTCCTGCTTCCCAGGTTTCCATTGTCTCGATGAAACTGCCATTCTCTGTATTCTGAGTTGAAGGTCGTTGCCTCCGGCTATTGTTTGCACATCCTTTTCCGCTCCCTCAATAGAAGTACTAATTTTCACTACCCTCTCGTATGTCAGGGTAGTCTCGGATAAAAGTCTTTGTTTGATTGTGTCACTTTTTAAACCGCTAACCAATCTGTCTCTTAAATGCTCGTTCAATGTTGCACCAAACCCACAATAAGTTGATAATTTTTTTAAATTAGCAATATATTTGGCAATGCTTTCTTGTTCGTGTTGCGTTCTTAAACTGAATTTATATCTTTCGGGTATAAAAGAAGGTTTAGAGTATAAATGTTCCCTAATTATTTTCACTAATTCATTGTACGTTTTTGTTCCGGGTTTATTCGGAATGCATAAGTCTCGTAATAAGCTAAATGTTTTTACACCGACAACCGTTAATAAGGTAGACACTTTTTTATCATCTGGAATTCTGTTACATTCCACAAACAGTTCAACCCTTTCTATGTACGAATTCCAAGTCTCGTCCGCACTATTAAATTCAGAGAGTTTCCCAATTATTGTGGTAGACATGTAGCTTACACTGGGCACTGAAATATTCTGTTCCTCAGATATGAGAGAAAAAACAGTACTGCCACTACACGTTCTTTTCCTTCCGTAACTTTACACTTTTGTCACTAACGAGAACTTACTTAAACATTTTGCAATAACTTCCCTAACACATCTTCATGTTGTTTAATCTACTACAATTCATTATAAACCGCTATCCTCGTCGCCACTGTAATATATGGTAACAATATTAATAAATTCGAGTTCATTAAATAAAACACATTGTATTTGATTATAGCTACGACTGCGTGTTACAGGTAGGAAGGTGAGTTCAAGACGGGCTTGAATATGTGGCCAGGGAAAGCGTCAGTAATAAGGGCTGGTGGAAAAAGGTACTGGATTGCAGCCAATAGCATTTATTGATTTGTCGTATGACATATCGAACCATATGACGTCACACATCATACGATGTCATGCGATACTCCCACTCTTGTACAATTGTGTACATCACATGTACTACGTTCAGTACGGATCTAGCTTACGCATGCAATCATGAGCTGTCTATAAAGTAGAACTTAATGAGAGAGAAAATGTTTTTATTTCTATGTATCAAAGAAGACCTAACCTAAAACCCGAGATCCTAACCACAAAACATTTGTGACCGTAACCTATACCCACTGACCGAAGTGTTTACTTAAAAAGAGATCTTAACCTAACCTAACCCAAGACCTTTGTGTTTGAGCATGTCTTCTGTTTGTGTTAGTCTTCCAATATAATTGACAGAGTGGTAGAACCTTATAGAGAATGGTTTTTCCACCTGTCAAAATATTCTTATCCTGCTGTACGATCCAATATTCTTTTTCTCGTGCACGTTCCTCAAAAACTGTTTTGTGTGTCGCTTAAGGAAACAAGAAAATTCAACCCAGCATTAGTTCAAAAAGCCCCCAAACGATGTCAACATTCTGGGTTATGATGGGTGTAAATTTACAAGAAAAAGTATCCAATTGTTTTCTTTAATATTAGATTTATCTAAGCAGTTCATCTGTGAGTAGTAAACTGTACTGTAGTAATTACCCGATGAGCCGTATGTTAAAGTTTTAGATTTTAAGGTTTAGGACTACTTTTAAATATAACTCTGTTCGTAAAGGCATATCAGAAATTGCTTGGCATAAACAAAGAGGGGATTAGCAACAGTGAATTTGTTGTTAACCCAACATTAGTTTAAAAAGCCCTCAAACGACATCAACATTCTGTTTTATTAACAGAATAAACCAATTATTCATATTATGTCAAATAAAGTTAAAATAGGGCACACAGGACCTCTTTTTAGAGATTTGAATATTCTATCATTTAGAAATTTGTATGTATATAAAGTAGTAGATGCTTTTTGAAAGAAGTAGAGATAGCTATTATAATTTCTGATAAAAAGCTTAGGGTCCATACTATAAATTAAATAATTGTGTATCTAAACATAATTTAACTGTTTTTATGAAGTCTTTTGCATATCTAACACCAAAGTTTTTTAACTGCTTTAACTGCCATTTATCAAAACTGTACAAATAAGAATACATATCCCAGTTATTAATTAACGCCAAAAATAGTCAACGCTATTTTAACGTACTAACTTCATAACATGTGGGTGTTTAAGTGTGGGAATAATAGAGGGAGGGTGTATGTATGTGTGTGTGTGTGTGTCTGTCTGTGTGTGTGTGCGCGCACATGTGTGTGTGTGTGTGTGTGTGTGTGTGTGTGTGTGTGTGTGTGTGTAAAACTGAGAGAGTAGAGTTGTATTGAGAGAGGTGTTTAGCATGTCTATTGAGCCAATCAATGGTTATATTGGTATTATTTATAGTGATATTGAAGTTTAACTCAGTATTGGTAACTTGATATTGTTATATAACAAGTTGTAGTTATTAGATTAGTTAAAGATATTATTCATCGCTGTAGCTCGATATGTTTTCATCATTGTAAAATTTGTTAAAATAATTTTAATAGGAAGATATTTGTTATATTAAATTTTGTCCTATGTAAATATATTGTTTATGAACTTGGTCCGCTGCAGATTATTTACTTTAGTCATAGTTAAATTTACAAATTTATGTGTGTATATAAGCATGTAAAATAATGTATAGGTTTAAGGACAGTTATAGGTATGAGCATAAAGCCCCTAATAGGTTAAAAACCTCTGTGTACTTTTCTTTTGTTCCATCTTTTTTTAGTGTATTGTGTTTGATTAGATTTAGTGGCTAAAATATTGTATATTGTTTTGGATTTTTATTTTGTAAAAGAAAGAAGCAAATTATAAAATATTATTATTACATTTATAAAAACCTCCAATACTTATTAAATGAAACGTGCATGGGTACAAACTAAAAAATAGGGCAAGTAACAGAACAGATAGTCCGCATACGCACATGTTCTAATCCAACCAGCTTAGCTCTATATCCTGTCATAAAGCACAGAGTCTGCATGCGCACATCTTTAATTCCAGGTAGCTTAGCTCTATATCCTACTGCTATATCTCAGTGAATCTACTTATCTAGAGAATTTTTGGTTAGGATGTAACCTAAATTTTATCTCCTTGAGGCTTCTCTCTGTCAGTTAAGATTTATCCATTTTTTAAAAAGTAATTCTTGTTACAAATTTACTTATGCCACAAACAGGTTCTTGACCAAAGAATGGAGTCAGAGGCACTTTAAGTGAACATTTGCAATCATGTTGGATATTTATTGATTACAGCTCTTAAAAGTGACTAAGTTGCTTACTGTTACCATTACCTTACCTCAGATTCTTTAACTATGACATTTAGAGTCTTCCTAGGCCTCTCTTTCTATTAATCTTCCCTTATATCACGAATTGGAGGATAGCATATATTTCATAATAGCTCATAACAAGGCCAAGATATACAAGCTTACATTCTTGTTTTTATAATCTTGCTTATTTTCTTTAATCATTCAATATCATATTATTGTTGTATACTTATCTGGTCATTTCTAATTTCTAAACATTTTTACAGATATCATCCATCTTAATTCCCAAACAAATTATTCTGTTTGATATCTCCAGTGTATTTTGTTTACATTAATGCCTCTGTTGCAAGAGATTTTTTCTTATGATTCTATAATTGATTTTATTGGTAGTTAAGTTTTAACCTATGTTGCTCAATAATCTGTATCACTTTATTAACAAGCTCCTATAAATTTTCAAACCTAGCCACTATCATGGTATCATTTTCATGTCGGATGGTATTAATTAGGACTCCAGTGACATTCATCCCTACATCTGTGACCTCCAAAGGTTCACTAAATATGTGTTGAAGATAAAAGGGGGTGTTAAAATACTGCCTTGTTCAACGTCTTAGTGGTTATTAACAACTTCTGTTTTTCTTTGTCCCTCCCACTGAACAGATTTCTTTTTTTAGTAAAGATTTGTTAATAAACTGAAATAATTTTACTGTTGCACTACGTTAATAACCTCCTCAAAGTTAATAAACCAAAGAATTACATTATAATAAACATCTGAATCTTTGAAAAAAGACTTGAGTTCTGAATAAAGTTTAGTGTTGAATCTTTCAGATGGCAAATTTTGTTTCTCTGATGCACTTTTCTATATATCTGTTCTTGAAATATACATAGATAATTTAACTAATAACATCCTTTTAGTTTTTCAGCATTATTTTCTCTATCAGCTTCTTATTACTGGTGACAAAAGTAAATTTCAACTGGTATAATGATATATTGCCTGTCATAAATACAAGGTTTGTTCAAGAAGTATCCGACCTGAATTTTCCCCTCAAAACAAATGAAGCTTTAGAAGTGTTCTTGCCTACAGTGAGCATCGATCACTGTCATTTGACGTCATTAAATTTTCGTTTCCCCTTTCAGAAGCACTTCCAGATTGGACTAAAGCCAAAAATCACAAGGATCCATGTCAGGAGATTTGGGAGTCGGGCATACCACAGGAATGCTGTGATTGACCAAGAAACTCTCAATTAGATGCGAGGAATGAGATGGTGTATTGTCATGATGCAATAATATTTTGTCTTTGTGGTGCATACTTGCACCATTCCGCGAGATTAAAATAAAACTGACAAAAGTTGCTTTTGTTTTGTCATTAGTAGGTTTGACACTAATTTCACAGACTCTCTCCACATCCTTGCTCAAAATATAATACAACAAGCTAGTGCATATCCCCAACTATGTTAGAGATAGTGATATGAAGGTCCTGCGTTACAAAAATCAACAACTTGTCAGTGACATTATTAAGTTAGCTTTTACAGTGCAATCAGAACGTTCTTCAACAACGTGCGGGCATCTTTGAAACAGTCTTACCACTCCTCAATTTGTGTGATACCCATGACATCTTTGCCAAAAGCCTGCTGAATATTTTAAATGGTTTCCACTTGAGTATTGATGTAATATCATTGCTCAGCCAGTTTTTCTTTCTACATGTATCTGTTTAGGCTGTGAATTATGATGAATCAATAAATTAATCAATATTGCATAGGTGGTTGTATAGTGGGATTATTTTCCAGAAAATGTAAGTTGGATCAACAAATTCTATTGACTCTACCTACCGAAGCAAACCCACAGAGACCAAGCAATTTTGATAGTGTTATTAATGTGAACATGAATATGGATAATACTGGTGCTGGGAACAGAACTAGTGTTTGGGCTCAAGTTCCACCACAAACCATGCCATGGGGCACTCCTACTAAACAATTAGCAAATGTCATGAGGTGGGTCAAATTTATTTCTGTTTTCACACACACTTGTTTTTAGCTTTTCTGTAGCAACTTTCCAGTATAAGTCGGAGGTTAACATTTGTAGTCCATCTGTAACATTTTTTAATTATACTTTAGCGGTACAGTGACTTAGTATGGACAACGTAATATAAAATATTTTTTGCTTTGAACAATTAATTGTGTAGTGATATTGTAATACTATGTGCAAAATATATTAGATTTCAACAACCGTTTTTTTCTTCTTAAATTAAACTTAGCAGGGACTTTTTTAGTGGTTTTGTTTTGCTTATTTGCAATTTATTTATTGAAAGTTTCTTTGGAATGCTGTGCAAGCTAAATGTGTTCACAAAATTTGATTGTGAAATAGATGTACAAATTAAAATCTTATTAATGAACATTTTAAAAAGTAATAAATTTCACAATAAATTAGATAGATTAGGAGTGAAAAACCTACCACTTTCATGAATTAATTCTTTATGTGTGGTAGTACCAAAAATAGCCAAGTTGCAGAGGCTGTCAAAACAGGTTCAAGTTTAGTTTGGGGTCCTCAAAGATCTGTTCTTGGACCTATTTTATTCATTTTACATATTCAGGATTTATCATCATTTGTAAATATGAACTATCTGATACAATATACTGATATTGACAGTTACTGTTCAGGCTGAATCTATATTATTATTAGACTAAAATGAATTTTAAAATGTGAATGTTGCAAGTCAGTACTTTTCAGAAAATATGAGGATGTTGTTTAAGTGAGGTCCAGTTTGAAATAAAAACAAAATTGGAAAATGTAAAAAAAAACTTTATTTCTATGAATAAAAACTAGATTTATTTACCTATTTTTCATAGAGTTTCACTAGCTTCTTTATTCCCACTTCGAAAAATACTGCTGTCTGCGATTTAAACCAGTCACTTACACTTATTTCCAATTCATTGTCATCGTCAAAGTTCTGCAATGCAAGCCAGAGTTTTAGGTGTAGAATGAGAAACTATAGCTGATCCACCCTATAGTGTGGATGATTAAAGATTTTCCAAAGAATCGTTTCAATTCACTTGGTGAGATATGCAGTGGGCATTGTCATAAAAAAAAAGAAGATTCTGAGGGATAGCATCCCATGTTGTTTGTTTTGTAGCTTTTCTAAGATTTTTTAATGTTTCACAATATGAATCCGTTGTCACAGTAGTTTCTTGATCACAAAATTAGATAAGCATTATACCCCTTTTGTCACAAAAAACAGTTTCCATGTTGTGTACTGTAATTGAACTTTCTTGTTTAACCACAAGTCTTCGAGTGCCACAAGAAAATTTTCAAAATTGGAAAATTTGATAACACATCTAAAATGCACAGATTCGCCCAAAAATGCCACAGGTATAAATGGTTTTTCGGAGAACTTTATTATAAACGACACAGATTGAGTTATATACAGTACATGATATCTTAAAAAATTTCGTGTCATAGTGTTCAGTTTTACCTATGTTACAATAATATTTGTAAATAATTTGGATTTGTAAGTAAAAAAAACAAACATATTTTGTTTACCTCGTAAACCAAAAATATTTTACCTGTGAGAAATATGCTATTTTCAACCTATATACTGTTTTCTATAAGAGAGCAAATTTTTTAATTATTTGGATGTAAACCAAACTCGAAAAAAAAACTTTTCTGTCAGAATTTTTAGCTGGAAACACTGAAATAATTAGTATATTAACATGTAAATTTATATTCATTGTTATATGTATCCAAGTGACAATTGATAAGTAATCAGTCGAGTATAATTCCATCTATATGAACTTATTTCCTATGTGTACTTACTCTTGTAATCGTATAAGGTAACTTATTGTTAATATCACAACTGTGACTTGGATACCAAACAAAATGAATCTTACAATGTAATATTTATGTGTGTATATAAGTATGTAAATAATGTATAGGTTATAGGTAATAAAGGAAGTTATAGGTATGAACACAAAGCCCCTAATATTTTAAAAACCTCTGTGTACTTTCTTTTCTTCCTACTTTGTTTAGTGCATTGTGTTTGATACATTAGAGTTAGTGGCTAAAATATTGTCTTATTATAGTTAATGTAACAGCAGATATTTTTTGTTGAAACTCCATATAATAATTAAATAAAGGAATAAAGCTAAAGTTTCAAAATTATTTTAATAACATAAATGAGCTACAATTGTTTCATCTTGCGGCATCATAATTTGCTACCTATAGATACTCCTACTTTGCTAACCACCTTTTGGACTCAGGTCATAATTTTGATTCTAAATTGAAAGTTAAACTCTTGCATATAGAAAATAAAAGCAATAGATTAAATTATTTAGAATGTTTAGAAATTAATAGATCTATTTCACTTAGTCCTATTTTAACTTAAATGACCAATATGTATTAAAATTTTCACCCCTTCTAAAACCTATCCCTAACATAGTTCTACAACTTTCCTCTACCTGCTAGGACATTCCCCCTACTATTCTCGATTTCTCTATTGTACTTCAGTTTCTTGTTACTTGTGTATGTATAAATAGTTGTCAATACTTGTTAATTATCAGTTGCCCGATGATGCCGCAAGGCGAAACAATTGTAGCTCATTTATGTTATTAAAATAATTTTGTAACTTTAGCTTTATTACTTTATTTAATCCTTTATTGTCTTAGTGTTTTCGATTTGTATTTTGTAAAATAAAGAATCCAATTATAAAATTATTATTATTACATTTATAAAAACCTCCAATACTTATTAAATAAAACGTGCATGGATACAAACTAAAAAATAGGGCAAGTAACAGAACAAATATTCCGCATGCGCACATGTTCTAATCCAACTAGCTTAGCTATATATCCTGTCATAAAGCACAGAACTTGCTTCAATAGACAAGTAACACAACAGATAGTCTGCATGTGCACATCTTTAAATCCAGGTAGCTTAGCTCTATATCCTACTGCAAAGCACAGGCTTCACTAGGCAATAACACAACAGATAATTGTGTATGCACACATGTAATAATCTAACCAACTATGCTCTATATCCTGTCATAAAGCCCAGAACTTGCTTCATTAGGCAAAAACACTACAGATAGTCTGAATGTGCAGATGTTATAATCCAACCAGGTTAGTTCTATATCATGTCATAAGGCACAGAACTTGTTTTACTAGATCATCTGCATTTCCTGGAGTAAGAGACGGCCCAATAATCAGTAGTCTCTTTTGTTCCAGTACTTCACACTTTAGGAGTAAAGTGTTCTGCGGTTTCCGCATATTTGCCACAAAGGCTACATTACAAATCATCTCAGAGATCCTACTTTTCAAAGAATTTTTGGTTAGGATGTAACCTAAAGTTTATCTCCTTGAGGCTTCTCTCTGTCAGTTAAGATTTATCTATTTTTTAAACAGTAATTCTTTTCACAAATTTACTTATGCCACAAACAGGTATCTTGACCAAAGAATGGAGTCAGAGGCACTTTAAGTGAACATTTGCGATCATGTTGGATAATTATTGATTACAGCTCTTAAAAGTGACTAAGTTACTTACTATTACCATAACCTCAGATTCTTTAACTATGACATTTAGAGTCTTCCCACTAATCTCTCTTTACACTAATATTCCCAGGCCTCTCTTTCCACTAATCTTCCCTTGTATCACGAATTGGAGAATAGCATATATTTCATAATAGCTCATAACGAGACCAATATATACAAGTTTACATTCTTGTTTTTATAATCTTACTTATTTTCTTTAATCATTCAATATCATATTAATTTTGTTTGATTATCTGGTCAATATATATATATATATATATTGTGCATACATAATTTCATTTCTAATTTCTAAACATTTTTACAGATATCATCCATCATAAATCCCAAACAAATTATTCTGTTTGATATCTCCAGTGTATTTTGTTTATATTAATGCCTCTGTTGCAAGAGATTTTTTTCTTATAGTTCTATAATTGATTTTCTTGGTACAGTAGTTAAGTTTTAACCTATGTTGCTTAATAATCTGTATCACTTTATTAACAAGCTTCTATAAATCTTCAAAGCTAGCCACTATCATGTTATCATTTTCATGGCAGATGGTATTGATTAGGACTCCAGTTTCATTCATCCCTACATCTATGACCTCCAAAGGTTCACTAAATATGTGTTGAAGATAAAAGGGGGTGTTAAAATACTGCCTTGTTCATTGTCTTAGTGGTTATTAACATTATAATAATTTGTTTTCGCCATTCCGAATATTGATATACTAATTCAAATATATAAGACTTACCGTCATCAATATTCTGTTTGCGTCGTTCAAACGACGGCCATTTCGGCTATTCAGCCATTATCAAGTTGTAAAGATGTAATCTGGTTTCCCTTCGTCAATTACAAACACTTATACACATTACACAAGAGCAAAATTACACACGAAACACTTACATGTACATACGATTAAAATTGATTCATGAATCATTGTCTACGTCCTTATTGCACAGAGTCTTCGAATATTACTGGTTTTACAGATTGACATTGGGAGGGGTTGAGTTACGTTATCTACTTGAGTTAACATGGTGTTGTACAATGCATTGGAATTAAAGTTTAGTTTTTCGTTTAACAACAAGTTACTGTCAATTTTGAAATATCTGTATATTTCATACTGTTCCAATGTGTTCATGAAATTTCCTTTCTTACATTGATGTAATATTTTAAGGGTGTTTTCTATTGATGAATAACTATGATCCTGCTGGATGATGTGTTCAGTAAATTTAGACAAGGTTCTTGTAGGGTCCATATATTGTTTGGCTGTAGGAATATGTTCTTTAAACCTTTTGTAAAACGATCTTCCAGTTTGCCCTATGTAAGTCTTTGGGCAATCCTAACACGACAACTGGTACACTCCAGTGCCATCGTATTTATCCTTTAAATTATTCCTTCTATTTACACGATATTGTTATTAACAGCTTCTGTTTTTCTTTGTCCATCCCACTGAACAGATTTCTGTTTTTAGTACATTTGTTAATAAACTGAAATAATTTTACTGTTGCACTACGTTAATAACCTCCTCAAAGTTAATAAACCAAAGAATTACGTTATAATCAACATCTGAACCTTTGAAAAAAGACTTGAGTTCTGAATAAAGGTTAGTGTTGAATCTTGCAGATGGCAAATTTCGTTTTTCTGATGCACTTTTCTATATATCTGTTCATCTGTTCTTGAAATATACATAGATAATTTGACTAATAACATCCTTTTAGTTTTTCAGCATTATTTTCTCATCAGCTTCTTATTACTGGTGACAAAAGTATATTTCAACTGGTATCATGATATATTGCCTGTCATAAATACAAGGTTTGTTCAAGAAGTATCCGACCTAAATTTCCCCCTCAAAACAAATGAAGCTTGAGAAGTGTTCTTGCCTACAGTGAACATCAATCACTGTCATTTGACGTCATTCAGAAGCACTTCCAGATTGGACTAAAGCCAAAAATCACAAGGATCCATGTCAGGAGATTTGGGAGTCGGGCATACCACAGGAATGCTGTGATTGACCAAGAAACTCTCAATTAGATGCGAGGAATGAGATGGTGTATTGTCATGATGCAATAATATTTTGTCTTTGTGGTGCATACTTGCACCATTCCGCGAGATTAAAATAAAACTGACAAAAGTTGCTTTTGTTTTGTCATTAGTAGGTTTGACACTAATTTCACAGACTCTCTCCACGTCCTTGCTCAAAATATAATACAACAAATTAGTGCATATCCCCAACTATGATAGATAGTGATATGAAGGTCCTGCGTTCTAAAAATCAACACCTTGTCAGTGACATTATTAAGTTAGCTTTTACAGTACATATCAGAACGTTCTTCAACGACGTGCGGGCATCTTTGAAACAGTCTTACCACTCCTCAATTTGTGTGATACCCATGACATCTTTGCCAAAAGCCTGCTGAATATTTTAATTGGTTTCCACTTGTGTATTGATGTAATATCATTGCTTAGCCAATTTTTCTTACTACATGTATCTGACATAGGTGAATTATAATGAATCAATAAATTAGTCATTATTGCATAGGTGGTTGTATAGTTTGTTTATTTTCCAGAAAACGTAAGTTGGATCAACAAATTCTATTCACTCTACCTATCGAAGCAAACCCACAGAGACCAAGCATTTTTGATAGTGTTTTCAATGTGAACATGAATATGGATAATACTGGTGCTGGGAACAGAACTAGCGTTTGGGCTCAAGTTCCACCACAAACCATGCCATGGGGCACTCCTGCTAAACAGTTAGCAAATGTCATGAGGTGGGTTAAATTTATTTCTGTTTTCACACACACTTGTTTTTAGCTTTTCAGTAGCAACTTTCCAGTACAAGCCGGAATTAACATTTGTAGTCCATCTGTAACATTTTTTAATTATACTTTAGCGGTACAGTGACTTAGTATGGACAACGTAATATAAAATATTTTTTGCTTTGAACAATTAATTGTGTAGTGATATTGTAATACTATGTGCAAAATATATTAGATTTCAACAACCGTTTTTTTCTTCTTAAATTATCTTAGCATGGACTTTTTAGTGGTTTTGTTTTGCTTATTTGCAATTTATTTATTGAAAGTTTCTTTGGAATGCTGTGCAAGCTAAATGTGTTCACAAAATTTAATTGTGAAATAGATGTACAAATTAAAATCTTATTAATGGACATTTTAAAAAGTAATAAATTTCACAATAAATTAGATAGATTAGGAGTGAAAAACCTACCACTTTCATGAATTAATTCTTTATGTGTGGTAGTACCAAAAATAGCCAAGTTTCAGAGGCTGTCAAAACAGGTTCAAGTTTAGTTTGGGGTCCTCAAAGATCTGTTCTTGGACCTATTTTATTCATTTTACATATTCAGGATTTATCATTATTTGTAAATATGAACTATCTGATACAATATACTGATATTGACAGTTACTGTTCAGGCTGAATCTATATTATTATTAGACTAAAATGAATTTTAAAATGTGAATGTTGCAAGTCAGTACTTTTCAGAAATATGAGGATGTTGTTTAAGTGAGGTCCAGTTTGAAACAAAAACAAAATTGGAAAATGTAAAAAAAAACTTTATTTCTATGAATAAAAACTAGATTTATTTACCTATTTTTCATAGAGTTTCACTAGCTTCTTTATTCCCACTTCGAAAAATACTGCTGTCTGCGATTTAAACCAGTCACTTACACTTATTTCCAATTCATTGTCATCGTTAAAGTTCTACAATGCAAGCCAGAGTTTTAGGTGTAGAATGAGAAACTATAGCTGACCTACCCTATAGTGTGGATGATTAAAGATTTTCCAAAGAATCGTTTCAATTCACTTGGTGAGATATGCAGTGGGCATTGTCATAAAAAAATAAAATTCTGTGGGACAGCATCCCATGTTGTTTGTTTTGTAGCTTTTCTAAGATTTTTTTAATGTTTCACAATATGAATCCGTTGTCACAGTATTTCCTTGACCACAAAATTAGATAAGCAATATACCCCTTTTGTCACAAAAAACAGTTTCCATGTTGTGTACTGTAATTGAACTTTCTTGTTTAACCCTCTAGCTGGCGCATGTTAATGTGTCTTAAAAATTTTTCGTTCGTTTAAAAATTAATAAAATATATTATTTGTATACAAAACCTAACTTATAAGATATCATTTTTCTCAGATAATGAGAATACATTTTTTGTATAATGCAAAAAAATTTATATGTAAACATTTTAGAGTTATTATGCACGGAATCAACAAATTTAGCCTGTAACCGAGGCAAAATTCCACAGAAATAGGTATATAAACCATATTAAAAATTTTTTATGATTTTTTTAAAAATGTTGATACAGATTTGTAATATATTTGTGGATAAAAGTTGCTAAAAAGAAAAATCAATTTTGAAAATTTTCATTAGACATGGGTCATTTATGATAAAAATCTAGCTTCACAATAGCCTAGACGTTGAGGTTAGGGCTGTGAAAAAAAAAACCAAAAATATGAAATATCACTAATAAATACACTCTACAAACATTGACACATTTATTATAAGTTGTATATACATTTATATATTATGTATATACATATTATAATAAATAAATGGTTTCTTGAAACTAAAAGTTCCAATAGCAAATCTAGAACTAGGCCTGACTAGTACTAGATTTGGCTAGACTAGGCCGAAAATATGAATTATCACTCATAACTACACTCTACAAACATTGACACATTTATTTTAAGTTGTATAAACAAATTATAATAAAAAAATCACTTCATGAAACTTATATTCACTATAAAAACACAAAGCTATTGCACTTTGAAATTTCCACATCGGCAAAAATCTTGCGAGATCGAAGTAACAAATTTGAGGTTATTCTACGTTTTATAAAGTACCACAGCCTTTGTATTTTTCCTTGTACAGATGTGTTTCAAATACAAGGTTAAACATTGAAACCTCCTCTTTACAGTTATATCAAAAACGACAAGATTGTATAAAAATAAAGATCGGATTCTTCAAGACTGTCTAGACATTGAATATCGCAAACCGGTCTGAAAGTTCAGAGGATCATTTCCTAGAATGGATATAACTCGTAAACTATATAACTTAGGATGATTTCGTCTTCATAGTTCGAAAAAGGAAGAAAAATACTATATAATATTGTCAACTTGTAACATTTGGTCAAGTTTTACCATTTCGAAAAAATATATCAATATGCAATATATGCAATAGTCTGGTTAGCATATCGATTAGTTGCTATTTGTTATGTAATCTGTATTAATAATATTAAGTCAACATTGTAGCAACATGTCCTGGCTATGATGCGCAGCCAGCAGTCTCACAATGAACAGCGACTGAAGTAGATCGCTTAATAATAAAACTGGTACTTCTAAATATTGTAATGTATACATTTATTTAAATAATTTATAAACCCGAACATAACATGGTGGCAGCGGTGTAAACCAGATTTAATAAGAATTCAGATAAAGTGTTAACTAGTTTGCAAAACAAAAAATAGTTTCTATTTTTACTACGGAAAAATGGATTTTAGAAACACAGGAAATGGCGTCTCTCCGATGGAATTTCAAGGTGATTTGGCAACTAACTGGAGAAAATTTAAAAACAGGTATGAAATTTTTATTGAAGCATTTGTACCAGAGTCTACAAAAGACAAAAGAAAAGTAGCTTTATTACTTCATTACATGGGTGAAGAAGGACAAGACATTTTTAAATCGTTTAATCTTAGTGCAGTGGATTCAGACAAGTTAGAAACTGTAATTCAAAGTTTTGAAAATTATTTTATTCCTTTGGCTAATGTAACATATGAGAGACATATATTCTTTAATCGTAAACAATTACACAATGAATCTTATGAACAATATGTGGCAATATTAAAAAACCTAAGTGCTTCTTGTGACTTCGGTGGTTTACGTGATAGTTTAGTTCGAGACATTTTTGTTAGTGGTATTCATGATTCCGATATTAAAGTTTCTTTGTTAAAAACACATAATTTGACTTTAGAACAAGCCTTAGAAATGTGTAAATCTAAAGAATTAGCTTATGATAGGGCTCATAAACTAAATGTAAAAAAAGAGTTATTAGATTCTACGGTAGATAGAGTTTTTAAAAATAGTAAACCAAGAAACAAAACTTTAAACTTTAATTTAAACAAGTTTCAAGCTGGAACCGGTAATCGTGGACAGAATTCAACAGGAAACCAAGTGATGCGCAATACATCAAATACAATGTCAAATGCTATGCATCAAGGGTCAACTACAAGGTCAAGATCATCCTTCCAGGCACACAAAGCAAAGGCAAACATGCATAATAGTCCGTGCGGTAGATGTGGCCGATTTCATCTTTTTGGAAAGTGTCCAGCATGGAATCAAGTATGTTCACAGTGTGGTAAATTGAACCATTTTAGAAACATGTGTAGGTTTTCAGTTAACCAACTGACAGAAACAGGTAATGAAAGTTTATTATGTGATAATGAAAATAAAAACTTTGTGATAAACACTTTAGCTAAACCTAACCTGCAAAATTATAAGGTAAACGTAACTCAATGGTATGAGACAATTATAATAAATAAAGTGCACCAATCTTTTAAAGTGGACACGGGAGCCCAAGTAAACATTTTATCGTATAATTCCTTTCTTAAATTAGGAATTAATGTTAATTTAATTAATAAAACAAATGCTAAAATTACTTCATTTACAAACAACAGATTACCTGTTGTAGGGACTTGTACATTACAAAGCAAGTTTAAAGGCTCAAACTATGCATTGACTTTTTATATTGTTAAATCAAACTGTGAAAATTTGATAGGACTTGATACATGTCTTAATTTAGGAATTGTTAAGCATATCAATACCTTAAAGTTAGACCAAATAGATAAAAAGTACAAAGATTTGTTTAATAATGAAATAGGGTGTGTACCAGTTAAGGTTAGGATAGAGTTAAATGAAAATTCATGTCCTGTAATTAGTGCTCCTAGAAAAATTCCTTTTGCACTAGAAAATAAATTGAAAGCTGAATTGGATAGAATGTTAAAGCTAGGTATCATTGAAACTATTAATGAGCCTACTGATTGGGTTAATTCGCTAGTAATTGTTCAAAAGAAAGATGGTAATATAAGGTTATGTTTAGATCCAAAACCATTAAATGAATGTATTAAGAGATCGCACTATCAATTTCCTACTTTTGAGGAAATTATTCATAAAATTAAAGGTGCAAAGTTATTCACAGTGTTAGATGCAAAATCAGGGTTTTGGATGCTTCCATTAGATGAGGAATGTGCCAAAATAACTACTTTTCAAACGCCTTTTGGCAGATTTTATTTTAAAAGATTACCATTTGGATTGAGTTGTGCTCCAGAAATATTTCATAGAGTAGTGTCTCAAATTTTTGAAAAAATCGATGGGGTTCAGTCATTTCAAGATGATATATTAATTTGGGGTGAAACAGAAAAACAATTAACTGAAAGAGTTAATGCAGTGTTAGATAAAGCTCAAACTAATGGATTTAAATTCAATATTAACAAATGTAAATTTAATGTTAAAGAAATAAATTTTCTTGGGCACAAAATTAGTTCTGATGGTATTTCGGTAGATGAAAACAAAATAAAAGCTATAATTGATTTACCAATACCTAAGGATAAAAAAGAACTTGCAAGAATTTTAGGAATGTTTAATTATGTCTCAAAATTCATAGAAAATTTTTCGGAAATATCACAACCTCTTAGAGCTTTGCTAAAAAAAGATGTAGAGTTTACTTGGAATAAATATCTTAATGAGGTGTTTAACAAATTGAAAAAAATAATAACACAAGCCCCAGTATTAAGCTATTTTGATCAATCTAAGCCAATATTGTTGTCTGTCGATGCAAGTTCGACGGGGCTAGGTGCTTGTTTATTGCAAGATAATAAACCTGTATGTTATGCTTCTAAAGCCTTAACAGAAACTCAAATTAACTATGCTCAAATTGAAAAAGAGCTCTTAGGAATAGTTTTTGGTTACAAGGTTCCATCAGTATATTTTCTCAAAAAATGT
Organism: Aphrophora alni; assembly: GCA_963513935.1. Lineage (NCBI taxonomy): Eukaryota > Metazoa > Arthropoda > Insecta > Hemiptera > Aphrophoridae > Aphrophora > Aphrophora alni. The sequence goes on from OY740765.1 coordinate 92,821,299, forward strand.
TACTGTTGAAACTGATCATAAACCTTTAATAGCAATATTTAAAAAACCCTTATCAAAAATCTCAAGTAGATTACAAAGAATGTTGTTACGCCTTCAACAGTATAAACTTAATGTAGTGTACAAACCGGGTAAAGAGTTAGTTATTGCTGACACTTTGTCAAGACATTTTAATGTAAATGACAAGGTTGAAGATGAGGTTTTTGACGAAATAGAATTACAGGTTAATTTATTAATTGATAATTTACCAATTTCACATGCTAAGTGGTTATTGTTTGAGAAAGAATCTAAAAATGATGAAGAATTAAATAAATTAAAAGACTATATTAATCATGGCTGGCCAAAATATAAAAGTAATGTAAATGATAAATTAAAATGTTATTTTGATTTTAAAGATGAATTAAGTATTATAAAAAATTTAATATTTAAAGGTGACACAATTATTGTACCAAAAAATCTAAGAACACAAATGATGGAAATTGTTCATCAAGGTCATATGGGAATAAATAGATGTAAATCAAGGGCTAGGTTAGCACTTTATTGGCCTAACATGTCTAATGATATTAAGAATTATGTTGAATCTTGTCGAACCTGTAGTAAATTTAAAAGAAATCAAAGTAAAATGCCTCTATTGCCACATAGAGTACCAAAATTACCATGGTCAGAAGTGGGAATAGACGTGTTTGAATGGGAACAAATGTTGTATATTGTTGCTGTTGATTATTATTCAAACTATATTGAAATAGCAAGTATTTCAAATACTAAAAGTGTAACTATAATATCAAAATTAAAAAGTTTTTTTCAAGACATGGGATACCTCTAAAAGTTTATTCTGATGGGGCGACTTATTTTAAATGTGAAGAATTTAGAATGTTTTGTAAAAATTGGGATATTGAGCATGTGATTTCAAGCCCTCATTTTCCTCAATCAAATGGCATGGCTGAGAGTGCTGTAAAAACGATGAAATCATTATTAAAAAAAACAGCTGATGCAGGAGAAGATATTTATCTTGCACTTTTAAGTTTTAGAAACACTAATAAAAATAATGTGGAATCACCTGCTCAACTTCTCATGTCAAGGAAATTGCGTACCTTAGTACCAATGCATTACAAATGTCTTAAACCTAAACTTAATTATAATAGAACCAGAAATCAACTGTATGTTAACAAACAGAGAATGAAGGGACATTTTGACCGACATTCTAAACCACTGCAGAGTTTATGTAATGGTCAAGATGTTCTCTTTCAGAAAAAACCTAATTCCAATTGGTCTAGCGGTAACATAATTCGAGAAACAGAAGAACCTCGATCATATATAGTCATAGATCAAAACGGTAAATCATATAGACGTAATAGAATACATATTAGTCCTGCGGTTGAAAGAATGTCGCATCCAAAATGTCCTTCCATGTCTCGTCAAAAGAATGAAATAAGCCCATTAAATCAATCTAATAGAAGAATAAGTGAAAATGTTAATTCAGGGCAAAAGGTTAGTCCAGAAAGTGATTTTTTAAAAGATCTTGATAATTACAAAACCAGATATGGTAGAGTAGTCAAAAGCAGTTGTCGATTAGAAGATAAATTTTAAGTTGGTTAAAAAAAAAAAAAAAAAAAATTTAAAAAAAGTAATATTGTTATTATTATTGTAATTGTTATTAATGTTGTTGTTCTTAAAATTAAAAAATAAAAAAAATTTTTGATTTGTAAATGGTTAGAAGATAGTTTTAATTTGAAAAAAAAAAAAAAAAAACATATTTATTAATTTGAGTATTATTTGTAACGTCTAGTTTTGAATTTCTTTTTTAAAAAAAAATATTGTTTTGTATTAGAATATAAATTTAATTTCTTAAAAAAAAAAAATTATAAGGTTATAAAAATATTTTACTATTATTTGATCTATTTTTATTAAAAAAAAAAAAAAAAAAAAAAGAAGGAAATTGTTATGTAATCTGTATTAATAATATTAAGTCAACATTGTAGCAACATGTCCTGGCTATGATGCGCAGCCAGCAGTCTCACAATGAACAGCGACTGAAGTAGATCGCTTAATAATAAAACTGGTACTTCTAAATATTGTAATGTATACATTTATTTAAATAATTTATAAACCCGAACATAACACTATTACAAAAAATGTTCAAAATTGCCTCTGTAAAAAAAAAATTGAAATATACTATTGGCTTACATTCAATAGGTGGACAGTGTTTTGGTCCAGGGGTTTCATTGAAAGAAAAATCACGTTCAAAATTATTGGGCCTTTCTTCATTTATGCTCAGCCAAATTTAATTGTCAGTAGGCCTACTAAACACATTTCAATTTATATATCTACATAAGGTAGGCCTGCCAGTTTGATTTGTTGTAGGCCTAGACCTATTTTGTTTATCTGATATTATAAGTTGATCTAAGTTTAAACCAATATCACTATCACTTAACTGATTGTCACTATAATTTTCTGGCTGATATAACGGGTCATGATCACTATCATCCCCAAATAAATGTTCCAAATCATCTTCAGAGGCTAAAGAGTCAATGTCGGAATAACTTTGAAGTAATCTTGCCACTTCTTAGGTTTTCTTCCGCCATTTCAAAGCAATATATTAATCCGAAACACTACTTTATACTTGTAATAACTAAAATAATAACCTTAAACAAATATCATAAAATGAACAATAGACTCCAAAAAAACTGACGAAAGTAGCGAGATACTATCACACACAATGACAATATCAGTACACTTGTAAACTGCAAGTCAAAATGACAACAGCTGATTTCGTGCATCTGTGATTGTTGCCATATGTTTACTTAACCAAAACAAACTTTATTTCCAACCATCCCTGAATATCATTGGATATTCCACACAGTATTTTAAAACACCGAAATACTATATAGCAGATGACAAATAAATTAAATTGGTGGCGATGGATCGTCACCATGGCATTTTAACCACAAAAATGTGGTGGCGATAAATCGTCACTTTGATACTTCTCGCACGAAAAAATGGTGATGATAGATTGTCGCCATGGCACTAAAAGAGTTGAATTTCTTTAGTCTCAGGGATGACAAATGGTGTCATTGCATCGACTGCTACTTCGTCTCAACATAACGCTGCAAAAATTCATGCGCTATAGTAAAGTGTTTCTGCTTGTGTATGTCGGTTAACATATTTCACACCCATCTTGCATACAATTTTCTGAAAACCAATTTTGCAGTAAAAACTTCATAAATCACAGATCGTGAAACATGGTGATGGGATGGTTTTCATGAATTTTATTGTTATTTTTTTCTGTCAAATGATCTGTGATCAATGATGTCCAATTGCTACGTTTTTCATAGTGAATGTTCATCCGCCCTTCTCAAAATAAATGTCACCACTTTCTTACTTTCGCATTACTCATAATCAAATTACATTTACAAATTTGCTAGTTAATTTCGGTTGTCAAAATGTTTTTTGCCATCAAAAATCTGATTACTGCTCGTACTTCACTCTTAGCAAGATCAATAATAGTAGCAGTCATTATAAATGGATGATTATGAACAACTAACCTTAAAATAACTAAACTATTGTTTTTATAAAAATAACAAAACTGACTATTGATTTATGTAATAAAATGAACATCTACAATAATTATGGTAGGTGCTGATGAAATTAAAAAGTACTAAATTTTTGGGTGTGTTGATCAACGTGTTATAACATAGAATAGCTGTTATATGTTTTAAAATTTGCTTTGGAATTATTTTACTAAAAAACTCAAATATTACTGCACTAGACAAATATTTTAATATCCTATTGTAGACTTATTTTCATAAATTTGAAGTATAGGATGATCATATGGGTAAAAAAAACCTGGTGGAAATCCTGAAGTCATTCAAAGATTTAGAAGTAAGTAGTAACTTTCTCAAGTCTACATATTTTCGAAACTTTTTGTATAATTGAATCAAATAATTGTAAACCAGTTTATAACAAAGATCGTTTTATGCATAATATCAGAGGAGCAAACTTTTAGGTATCAGCCTTATAGGCTAAATAAGTATATCTTAAAAACAACTGAAACAATTTTTATTGTTGGAGTCTTTCTCCATGTAATCTACATACATCTCTTTCTTTACTTTTCCTGTCTATGAAACATTGTTTTACTAACTTAATCACAGATAAAAATAAATAAATATTTTTATTTCTTTGCACATTCTGTTGGTCCATGTACACGTCTTACTTAACTCAATTGATTTTGTTCAAAATAATTTTTTTGTATTTTTTTTCTGAAAACATTTTTTGAAAACTCAAAATTTGGGGATGCCGAAATAAGAAAAAAAACACACAAAATTGGCTCTAATGATTTAGGCCTGACCAGTAATTTACCCCAATAAACAGTTAGGACAACTTTCTCTTGGCACCACCCCTTTAATAGTCAGTTGTTTATTGTCCTTTGTGTAGTGCAATCCTTCATGCGTGAAGTTATTTTATTTGATCACATTTGTATCTAGTCTTAGTTTTGATTGCTTAGGCCTAGTTTTAGGGTCGGGGGTTCTTTTCTTAGGTTATATATTTAGTTTCCAACATATATGGCCTATGTTGGTGTTCTTCACTTTTATTCTGTATTCGTTTTTTTATATACACAAATATGGCAAATGTCCGATTAAACCATATCAGTAATATGATAAATCCATCATTATCAGATAACTTTAAAACAAAAATGAAAAGATATTTCAATTTATTATGCACAGATTTACTGGAGATCTATATAGCACTACATCATCGTCATCACTTTCTCACCCATCAGAAGATTCAGTCAAGATTCAAAGTTATTATAAAAGGAAAGCTTCAGAGTTTGAGCCGTAAGTAGATATATTGAATTTATTATCTTATTTTGAAATATCTATTTTATATGTGTAGCATATTTGTAATTAATTCAAAAAATAAATGATTATATGTGTAGCATATTTGTAATTAATTCAAAAAATAAATGAGTGAGAAAGTCTAACCAATGCTATTAGGAAATTGTTCAGTAAAATTAAGTTTAGAACAAATAAAAGGTCTGTCTCTTAAGACATTTAAAATTACACTACATAGACTGTTCAGCTTTTTACAGTATTACATTACCTTTAATGTTGACAGATGAAATCGGTTATTTACTGAGTGAAAATGAAATTGGCCTTCTCCCATCATTAAAATACAAATATATGTAAATTTGAATTATTTTAAATAAGTTTTATCTAGATACAACATTTGATCTGGTGGGGTTAACTTATATGAAACCAGTAATTTTTCTTGTTAAGTGATTGATAATATTAATTTAAAATTGGAATATAATTAGGCTTCCAAGTTCTCCATTAGTGTAAATAATCAGAAAAACTATACTATAGTGTTATATAGAAAGAACATATTGATGTTTATAATTTTTGGAATGGTTTTTAATATTAGGAATATTTCGTTTAAAATTCGTATAGTTCCGGTGAAAAAATATAATTTTTTATAAGTTGTAACTCAAAGAGGTCCAACCTCCTTCTTACCTTCTTTGATGCACATATGTTGAAATGTCTGAGTGTTGCTTCTTGTATTTCTACTTAATATATTATGTAAGTGACACAGTTTTGAAAGTAGGTCTTTAAATGAAATTTGTAATGAAGCTTTTTATTAGTAGAATGAAACCAATCACTCGTTTAACAAACTGCACTAGATTTTCTTCTTTCACATTACAACAATACTTACAATATCCAAAAACAAAGGTCAGCATAAAGTTTTATATATCTTGTCAATAATAATATATAAATACGGATCTACTTTTTTTAAAATTATTTTTTCTGTAATATTAAGCATAAATAAACTTTTTTTCTTTACTAATCTTATCCAAACAAGAACCCCAATTTCAAACATAAAAAATACAAACAACCAAAAGATTCTATTTTATTCCAGAGAACAAATTAACGTATCAAAAAGTCACCTCATCTCAGTTCGAATTTCTCTCTCCAAAATATTTTCTGTTAATGGATTTTTGCTTCAAAGAAATTACAATGTTTTGTCCTAGATAAAAATACTTCTGACCTTCCTAAATGGGAAAATACTTATGAGTTACACTCAAAATTGATTTACTAATCGGTGCTGACTTATACGGTCAAGTAATTATTGACCATAAAATACATTTAGGTGAGCACCTACTTACTGCAATAGATACCATTTTTTGCTACACCTTAATTGGCTCTATTCATGTACCATCTGTCTCTAAAACTCCGCTTTCTATATTGGTGACTAACGATTTCAGTTTAAACCCATTATTACAGCAATTTTGAGGTATTGAAGAACCTCTCACTTTCAATTTTAAAAAAAGAAGAAGAAATAAATTGTGTAAATCATTATGTTGAAAATATAACATGTGAAACAGATGTTAGATATGTTACATCACTTCCTTTTAACATAAATTACTCCAATTTAAGAAACTCCTTTGCTCAATCGAAAAGAAGTTTCTTAAATTTAAAAAACCTTTACATTCAAATATTGAATTAAAAATTGCATATATATGCTGCTTTTATGAGTGATTTATCTCGCCTCCGATATACAGCTTGTCACTGACTCTGTTAAAAAAAATAAAAAATATTTTGTGCCACATCATGCCGTTTTTACAGAAACAGCTCAACAAACTGAGAGTTGTTTTTGACGCAAGTGCAAAAGCCCTTACAGAACTGTCACTTAATTACAAGCTCCATTGTGGACCTAAACTATATAATAATATATGTCATTTTATCTTTCAATTTCACTGATACAACAATGTCGTTTCCTGTATCATCAAACAAATCTACCGACAGATAAAGATTGCGAAACCTGAACAAAATTACCAACTGATTTTATGAAGAGACCACGCATCTCTTCTTCTCTCAATTTACAAAGTAATTACAGTAACCTATGGTTTTAAATCCGTGCCTTATTTGGCAATCCGCATTCTCAATTAGTTAGTTCAAGATGAAGGTCCAGCGTACCTGCTTGCATTGCAAGTCATAAAAACCAACATTTACATTGATGACACTGTAACAAGGTCGCACACCTTACATACCGCTTTAGCTCTTCAACAAGAACTTATCACCTTTCTTGCCAAAGGGGAATTTCACCTAACACTCCTGTCCTACTAGAGGGCATCCGTAAAAGTCATAGGGAAACAGTATGATCAACCACTTTTTTTCTATCCTCGACTATCATTGTAAATGAACACGCTTACAACAAATGCTCTATTTAGTGTGTTATTGCACACTTGTATGATCCATGTTGGTTGACTTTCTCCAATCACATTTCAAGCTAAATGTATCATATAGCTGTTGTTGTTCATTGATGTCGGTTGGAATGACACATTGCCTGATAACATTATCCAAACTTGGAAAACACTTATTGAAGACTTGCCTGAGTTAGAACAGGTCAAAATACCTCGCTACCTGGGTTTGTATAATGCACAAGACATACAATTCCATGGTTTTAGTGATGCATCAGAACATGGTTATACAGCCATTGTTTACATACACATTGTCCATGACAATACTACTTCAAAAACACATTTTTTGGTCGCTAAATCAAAAATTGCACCTTAAAAATGTATCTCGGTACCACGATTGGAACTTTATAGAGGATACCTATGTGCTAAATTAATGCATTATTCCACAACACTACTCGCATCTCACTATAAAATTTATCTTACTCACTGCTGGACTGATTCATCTGTCACACTAGCATAAATACAAATGTCTTCATATAAACCCAAAGTTTATGTTGCCAATACAGTAACACAAATTCAAGATTGGGTTTCACCTGAAAACTGGTCTCATGGAGGTGGTCGGCGCTCAACTGGCTTCATGCCTATAACTGACCAATATTACCACTTCAGGTGATGAACACTTTACTTGAAATTTGCAACAACCCTCTTTACATAGGCATTGCTTTGATGACTCAAGAATGGGACCTATTGACTCGTAATTCTAGTTGGTAAATATTGATGTACTAAGCTTTACATCAAATAAACAAACTGGATCATTGTCAGTAAAAGAAATTAATACAACGGAAAACCACATTATCAATTTTTTCAACTCTGTACCTTTGTTGAAGAGATACGTCTATTAAATAACAAGTCTTGTACTGTAAAATTACAATGCCTTTCACTCTTCTTAGATAAGAATCAAATTTTTAGAGTGGGAGGTCGACTATCACAATCTACACTGAACTACAATGCAACGCATCCTGCCATACTTCCAAAGAACTATTATCTAACAACGCTTATAATTAACTATTATCATGTCACATATTTACACACCGGACCTCAAGTGTTTCAATCTTAATTATTGCAATGTTTTTGGATTTCATCTGCCAGAATATAATTCGAACCTGTTTTTTAAATGTATTGTTTGCTTTTGAGCAAAAACTTTGCACACACTATGACTTATGGGAAATCTTCCAAAGGATCTATAACACTGGCAGGATCTTTCTCTAAAACCAGTTAAACTTTGCGGGTCCTTTTTTTGTCGAAATTCAAACATTGTGCAAGGCACGAAATGTCAGTTTATTTAAGCATTTTTCTTTGTTTTGTTACTAAGGCTGTCCATCTAGTAGTCGCTATGGATTTATCTACAGATGCATACATTATTGTTTTAACCAGATTTATTTTATCATGCCTAAGACTATGCTCTGGCATTTATTCTGATTGCGGAACTAACTTCGCGGGCGCCGGTACAAAATTAATTATCATGTGCACACTTCTTAAAAATCAAAATTTTCATCATCACATTAGTAACTTTGTCACTAGCACAATGTTAATTAATTTTCATTTCTTACATTAATTTCTTTTATTTCTTGCTGCACCGTATCATAGAGGTCTATGGGAAAGTGTCAAGCACCACCTCACCAGAATTCTTGTGGAGCAATGTCTTTTATTTATGGACTTCATCATGCTAATAACATACGTCAGCCATTTTAAACTCTTGACCACTACTTTCTACCAATCCAAATGAACTCACTGCGCTAACGCATGGCTATTTCTTGATAGGCCGACTGCTGATTTCACTGCCTGAAGAAGATATTTCAAACCTTCCTAGCAACAACTTAAAGCAATTGCATCAAGACCAGCTTTTTACTCAACTTCTCTGGAAACATTGGAATGTAGATTACCTACATACACTACAACAACTATCGAAATGGACAAGTCCTTCTGATAACTTCACCATAGATTACCTTGTCCTGGACCATCACATTTGCTTGCTTATGTGGCCATTGGGTGGCATTCTTCACACCCATCTTGGAAAGGATGGTGCTGTGCGAGTGGTGACCATCAAAACTCGTACTGATACTCTATCTAGTCCAGTCATAAAGGTCTTTAAATTACGTCTTGATCACCTCTTTCTATGTCAAATTAAAGCTTGCATTCTCTTCAAATTTTCCATATCTGCTACTACACCCATTTATCACATTTTCTTTGGAAACCTACTAGGAATATGTTAGATGTAATATTTAATATTGTTAGGAGTAAGTAAGGTGAAAGATTAAATGTGTTAGAATAGTGATTAGGCAAGAGATAGATTTATAGTTTTAACAATGTAAGTAGGTCAGGAGGTCTAGTTATGTGAAATGGTAGCACAAAGTGGGAAGTTTGGCAAATGATGACTAGGCCTGCTGATCTAGTGAATATTTAATGTAAAAATGACACAGTTGAGGAGGGGAGAGGAAAGGTTTTAAATACCCAGTGAAGACAGAGAGAAGGCCTTTTCTGGGGGATCAGCCAAGTGGGACTGTCTCTCACGTGGAGAGATTATGGTGCAGCCACATTGGGGCCAAGTGTGGAAGAGCCCGGTACAGGAAAGAACACTGGTGAATTGGAATTTGAGACTAGCGAGGTCAGGCAGTTTACAGTCGGCTAACTCCGGAGAAGAAGAAAGTTAAGCCATTTCACTTTTTTGTCTTTGAGTTTTGTTTTGAGAGCAAAGTCTAGAAAGACAAATATTCTAAACTGGGGGAGCAACAGATTCTTTTTGGAAATTAGATTGTCGTCAATAGACCTGTGTTTATGCAATAACTTAATTAAGCTCAGCTGTGTCATTTAGTATCTGGTTTCTGTGAGCTAAATGTAATTGATGATCTTACTAATTATATGAGAAAAGATAAATACTTTATACTGTTCCAATAAATATATAGATATATTTTATATGTAATAAATTATCTCTTGCCTTAGCTGATATTGCCAGGCGATTTTGTTACTTTATTTGAACCTGTAAAAAATGAATATTGGAGAAAACCTATTATTCATATGAATCCCTTTTCTCAGCCCATCTCGCTTTTCTTACAATTCTTACTTCTACCTTTATATTGAAACACTGTTTCTAGGGCGCTGCTGTTTTGTAAATATTTAATAATCTTATTTACTCATACAGGAAATCTATTTCAATTCATTATTAAACCACCCAAAATAACTTCTTCAATTAGTTCAAAGGTTGCTTTAACCGATATTAACCTTGAAGAGAAAGCTCACCAACAGTCTGTCTATAAGTCGCATATAGAACACAAGTTCACTACGTTCTGTCTTACAATCGCCATTTGCATTCCCAATACTGACACATGCCTCATGTGCTATTGTCAAATTTATAGTTATTATACCATTTCTTTCTGAGTTTAATTATTGTTTTGCAACGCTCTATTTTGAATATATTGAAATTTTGTGAATATTATACGCATTCGTTTTCTACCGAAAATCAAGCTTCACCTATTTACTCTCTTAGTTAGTTTACGCCCTGTCTTTAATTAAAGTGTGGTTGTTGAGACAAAGACAACAAAGTTATAGTGTATACGGTTAATATTGTCTATGTGTCTACAAGAATCTTCAAGAATAACCTGGCCAGGAATCTTAATTGTTATTTAAATTCATGCATCCTACATAGACAAATCTGGAGGTTGCATCACATAAAGAATATGAATGTGACCATCCATAAACAAAATGGGAACTTAAGAATGCCATCTCACAGCCAAGACAAACTACAATTGGAGGAGACGACATTTATAACGCTATGCTTCAGAATTTCTCAGAAGAATAATAGATGCTACTTTATCAGTATTCAATGACATGTGGGACTCGGTTAAACATTCCTTTAAAGTGAAAAGTGGCTACTAAAAATTTGATGCCGATGTTAGGTATAAAAATTCCAATTGTTGGGTTCAAATAAAATAACAAAATCGCTTGACAATATCATCTAATATAAGAGGTACATTTACTTAGAGCAATTTATTATACATAAACCATATCCATATCTTTATTATTAGAACACAATCAAATATTTATCTCTTCACACATAATTACTAAGATTATCATTTTCATCTAGTTTACAGAAACAAGATACTAAATGACACAGTTGAGCTAAGTTATTCCAAAAACCAAAATATATTAACCACAATTTTATCTCAAAAAGAATCTGTTTCTTCCTCCAATTTAGAATATTTAAACATTGAATTTGACTTTCTAGAGTTTACTCTTAAAACAAAACAAATACAAGAAGAGAAATATCTCGTTACCTTTTTCCTTCTCTGGAGTTGGCCTCTTAAATCTCAAGTCCCTCAATCAGTGATCTTTCTTTTAGTGGGACCTTCCACACTTGGCCCCTTCCCTGAAACAAGCCCTTTCGTTGCTCCACCAAAATCTACTTACAATCTCTCCACAAGAGAGATTGTCTAACTTAGCTGATCCCCAGAAAAAGCCTTTCTCTTTGTGCTCCCTGGTTATTTAAAACCTTTCCATCTCCTGTCCCCAAATGTGTCATTTTCACATCAAATATTGATTAGACAAGTAAGCCTAGTCTGCATTTTCACAATTTCTTACTTTGTTGTACTTATGTTCTTAAACTATAAATCTATCTCTTGCTTAGTCACTATTCTAACAAATTTAGTCTTACACTTAATTTATTCCTAACAATAAATTTAATCTTACACCTAACTTCCTAAAACGGATTCATCCTATAGACCAGTAACACAAACTCCTTGCATTAGTAAAAAAGCATGACAGGTATACAGAAACTTCAAAGTTACTTTTACTGTTTTCTTTGACTCCTGTCGACTGGTGCATCCACACACCACAAGGATCTATTCCTATGGAATGGTGTATACAACAATGCCAAAATTGTATTACCTGGAGGTCTTCTGTCACCTATGTGATACCATGCAGTGCTAAAGACCAGACCTGTGTGCAATGGGAACTTGGCAAAAAAAAAAAAATCAAGACATCTTATTCTTCACATCTAATCCAGAGTTTCTTGGCCAAGCATATCACTTCTGTGGTACATTAGGTTCCCTACACTTTCAAGGTACCCTACATTTTTCCACTGGAGGTTGGATACTTTTTGATACAAACCTTGTGTATGCCATCTGAAGTACAAATATCAAGTTATTACTCATCAACCATAAGATGACAGCACTGATACATCAGTCCAATTTAGGAAGATTATGACCTCCAAACTGGTCAAGATAGCAAGGTTTTAATACCTGTTTATTTTGTAATTTTATTTAAACTGTAGCATAATTATAATTCTGTAGTTTTATTTAGTTATGTACAGTAGCTCACGAACAGTAGACTGTGTATGTCTATGTAAGTGTTGCAACATTTGGACAATTTTCACGCTATTTGATACATTTTTTAATGAATTTATATGTATAACTAGTTTATTTATTGGTAGAAATATTAGTTGATACCTGGTATTATATTACAATTTACAAATATGAATTATGTAATTTTTTAAATAGTTTATTACAAATGATTATATATGTTTTTATGTTTGATATTTTTAAAATTTATGCTGTGTATTTAGGGGAATAACAAAAATGCTGGTTACCGAGGAAATGATGACTGAACAATTAAAGAATATGTACATTGGTAATAAAATAGAGGTAAATATATTTTTCTTTAAATCTAGAATTATCAGAATCCTTTTCTTCATTTAATACAAGTTAAGCCCATTGCACTCTGATGTTGTTAAACAAAGTGTGACTACATTATGTTGACTGATCTTGTACAAAGGAAGTGATGATGCTTTTGAAGAATAGTTGTCTTTTTAATTTTGCCATTGTGCCTTGGAAACCATGTCACCATACTATAAAGATTGCACATGGAAAAAATCATATCACAATTCTAACTAGTTTACATTCTGACATAGGGGTGTCATGACTATGGCGGGGGACCTGGGTAAATACCCCCTAGGATAAGGGGGACTGCTTATTGAAGATAAAAGCATACACCACACTGTTAATTTTAAAACTATGGAGCCAGGTCAACTATGAAAAATAAAAATATTTTTTGTTATTTTATGATATGTAATATATTTTATTGCCTACAAGTGTCACAAAAGTAGTTGTTGAGAAATAATATTTAATTCAAAGTAAACCATACAGCTCGTTAATACACCTTAAATCGGTAATATTTACATTTAGGACAGTTCAAATATACAGTTTATTTCATGACAAACTGCAATCTTCTTCCCTTCTGGGAAACGAATTCTTCAATGACAGGATCAGGGTGGCTGAGAAGTTCATAACTTGCTTCTTTTTCAATAGATAATACTGCCAAACTATTTAGTCTCTTCCCAGTCATTGTAGCCCTCAAGTTTGATTTTATCCTGCACATTGTAGAGAATGTCCTTTCAGCAGTCGCTGTAGAGACGGGCATTGTCAATAAAATTGTCATAATATGTTGTAACTCTTCAAATGATGGGAAATCGGCTAAATCTTTCAACACATCGATACTACTTTTAGAATTGCTAAACATTGGTTTACCTAAGCCACACTGCACTTTTAGGATAGAAGTAAAGTCACTATCCTTGCCGTGAAGTTCTGCAAAATGACACAAAACTTCTGAATTTAAGAAATCTTTTGACTTTGGGTCACAAGCTGAGATACAAACCATTTGGATGTCATTATCGATAAACCTTTTGTCCATTTCACATAATATGTTATCGAGAACATTAAAATACCCTGCTTTCAATTTCGTCTGGTGATCAATTTCACTCTCTGAGTCAGTTCTTCCCTTACCAGTAGTCTCCATGACGAAATAATCATCAAGGCTTGCCGTTGACTTCGGTTTCCGGCGGCCAGTGTCTCTTTTGTCATCAATCTCACAGTTTTTGCATATTTGTACTGTTTCTTGGACAAATTCTTAAAATTTTTCATTCGTTCTTAACTGACCTAATTGATCTATTGTTGCTCTTACAGGCTTAAGACATTTGCCTACATCTACGGTCGAGGACTGAAGTTGTTTTGATAGGATATTAACAATCTTTAAGATACCCTCTAGGCATACTAGAGTGTAAAACAAGTCAAAAGATTTTAATTGCATCAAAAGGCCTCTAGCCTCAGCAGCTTCTCTTGGGTTTGAACTTTGCGTACATTTTTCCAAAGCATTTATTACAGAGGCAATTTGGTTCTTAAAGAAGTGTACCCCTTTATACTTTGCTACCCATCTAGTATCGCTGTGTTGAGGTACTGTGATGACTTTTCTCCCAGTTTTAGTCTCCTTGAAAAAGATGAACAGTTGGCGAAGCGTAGAGCAAGATTGGAAAGCATAAATTGCTTCTAAAAGACCTATAGTTTCTCCAACTATTTGTACATTCTTAGCTACATCAACTAAGGCCAAGTTCAGTCTATGTGCATGGCAATGCACGTACGAGCAAGGATTATTACCCATTTCTCTGATTAATGATTGCAACCCATTAAATCTTCCCGACATAACAGACGCACCATCATATGACTGGCTAACACAATTTTCAAATTTTAGACCAATTGATTCCAAAAAATGCTTTATCTTGATAGCTAGAGATTCAGCGGTGAGTTCTTGCAATTCAACAAACCCAAGAAACATTTCTTTTATTTTAGACTGATGAATGTAACGGCAACATATACTCATTTGCTCCTTGCACCCTTCATCTCGAGCTTCATCAACTATAAGGCTGTATATATTGCTAGTTTTTATTTCATTAACTATACCACGAGTGACTAAGTTTGAAGCTGCATCTAAAATTTCATTTTGAATATCTTTAGATGTATATTTGGCATTTACAGGCATGTTGTTGAGATTGGTATTAAACTGGTCGTTTTCTAAACAAAGTAAATTCACCAATTCTTGAAAATTTCCACAATTACTACCTTCTGGGTATAGCTCCTTTACATCATCTGAGTCATCACTATCACCTAAATTGTCATCTCGATCTTCGTTATGAAATTGAACCTGCTTGTGTCCTCTCAAAGCAATGTCTTGACAGGCACAAAATAGCACGCTTCTTATAAGTGTTGTCAATGTTTTTCTATTTTTTTCTATTGTTTGAGCCATATGTTCATTGATTTGAGTTTAAACAGCCCCAGTTTTCTGAGAATCCAACCATCCCTTGTACTTCGATAGGCAAAACTTGTGAGAGTTGGAATTTTCGTGTTTGTCTGCCATTTTACTTATGTTTTTCCAGTCATTAAATCCGACAGTAATGAGGGTTTCCTTTCCTGTGACAGTAAAATGCCGGCAGAAGAAACAAAATATGGCGTCATTTCCACCCGAGTATTCTATCCAAGAATATTTATCATACCAGTTACTTTGGAAAGACCGTTGTTTTCCTCCTATATTTCGTCTAGGAAAATTTAGCTTAGGTTGTTTTGGTCCATCATTAGCATTTACGCTAAGATCTGGATCAAGTGGTCGTTTCAGCTTTTTATGAATACTAATCCTAGTGTTTTCTAAGTTAGAGTTATCAACACTAAAACTACTGGAAGACTCACCATTATCACAAGTATTTGATTGTTCATTGTTCGGCTTTGAAGAAGCCTTTTTAAACTTCACTAAAAACTTTTTCATGACAACTTAATTAGCACTAATTTATAGAAGAACAAAACATAACCATTAACCAAGCCGACAAGCGTATCTTTACGTAACAACCGTAACAGTAGTTTTAGGCTATGAAAATTCCGTCTGCTTACGCTGTAACCCCGCGGTGGCGTGTCACCGGCCGGCGCAAATTGGGTGAAAAACCAAATAAGTTGGGTAGGCCCGGGCCTACCCGGCCTACCCACTGGAGCCGCCGCTGAGCTTATTGTTCACATAAATAATTTATTTTTATACCAAAAATAGAGAAAATCATCAAGTTTCTTTACATTGCCTGGTAAGTTTCAACATTGGCACCCCCTCACCATTATACTTAATGATTACACTTAATCATACCGGGAGTAACAAACAGTCGTTAATATGATAGTGATTCTCTTAAATGGTGTAGATCCTGGATTTTCTCATTGTAAACAATGTTCTTATCATATCCTCAGAAGAAAAATTCCATAGGAGTCAGATTGGAACTTCTTGGTGGCCACAAAATAAGGACCATTCCTTCCAATCCAATAGCCAGGAAACCTGTTATTAAGTCTATCTTGTACATTTAGACCATATTGAGTTGGCAATTCATCTTGCTTTTAAATGACACTTTTTTTTTCTCTTTCTATGACATAAATTTGAGAACAAATATAAAGTTGGTACATTTTCAAGAGACACCCATAATAGTTTTCTCAATAAACATGACTCCTATCATGAACATACTAAAAAATTTCATTTAGTTCTGAACCACCCAGATTCTACAGTTATCACCACCATATTCTAACAGTTAATGTGGAACATTTCTTCATCACTGAAAAAAATTAAGTTAAGGTAACTTTCATCATCGCCTATAGCATTCAGCATTGTTAATTTCATGTTTAAGCCAGATTATATAAGCATCCAAATTCAAACATTTATGAAGCATGTTCTCTCTGAACAGTTGTTTTAGGAATGACAAGTTTCAAACTGTGTCAAGTGATTCTTTTTAGGGCTACTCAAACATGACTGTCTCAAACATTATTGTTCAATGTGCATGGTCAGCCTAGAAATTTCTTGAAACCAACATTTCCAATTTATTTAAACTGATTATACCAACGAATCTTATTTGTCTTAACGAGTCTTGTTTGTTAGGTGGATCTTGTCAGTAAGAGCTGAAAGTGATGTTGACTGTTTTTCAATTCAATTTATTGTTTTATTCGGGTTTACAAAAGCAGCAAGGCTGCAGTACACATAACAATTGTCATTATATATAAAAAGAGAGAATGATGCAGTTAATAACTGTTACCACTCATTTAAATTCAGCAAGCTATAAAACATGATCTATATATTGTGGTCACCATTAATATAAATACTAAAGTAATAGTGCTAAGCTATAAGTGACGAATAAAGTGTGGCACAATGTAACCTTGAATGTGCTATGCATGTGCACAACACATTCAAGGTCATCACAACAACAAATAAAACCTCCTATGTTTTTAAACAGTTTTGTCATTGAAATCAAGATTAATGTTCATACTATTAACAGTTGAAATCACGGACACATTTTTCAGTGACTGTATTACAGGCCAGCTGATTCTGGGCAGTGAAATAGAGTATAAGACAATTTTCATCAAGATATTTTTTCTTCTTTTCTTAGGTGTCATTAGACAGGTAAATTCATTATATTTATACCAATTCTTTCTTACTTATCACGATTATCTCAAAGTTGTTTAATTATATGTCTAATATTTGAAGTGGTCTATAATAGGTGTAGCTATAAAATAACCAAACTGATTTTGTTGCCACTTCTTTGTAACCTTGTTAACAGCGAGGTGGATGAGGCATTGACTTGTGTTCCTTGTAGATTTACTCTTTTCAAGTTTCAAAGCATGTGTGACCAACAGTTCATCTGAGTTCTGTCGGAATAATGTAAGTGTTAATTTGGAGCAGCATAGAATATTTCATAAAACTTGGAAAATCCTCTATAGCTGGGGTCTCCAAATTACGGCCTGTATGCCAAATCTGGCCTGTCAGTGTCATCTGGCCTAACAGGTTACCAGTGTCATCAATGCGGCCTGCGACAGCTAATGACCAGTGTCATCAATCCGGCCCATGACAATTATGGACCAGTGTCATCAATCCGACCTACTACAGCTAATGGCTTATTGTTGTTGTGATAAGTTGGCTAAAAAACACAGAATGATTAATAACTTGGTTTTATTTACTTGCTGGGTAAAGTTTAAAGACAAGTATAATATGTAGAAAATTTAACTTGAAAATATAACTAACAAATAATTGAAATGAATTCCACTAACATTTTAAACATATAAATATATAACATAAACATTATAACATATAAAATACTAATGAGATTTATGTAATTGTGATTTTCCACTGACAATAGTTTGTAGTTGTGGACCTATTTTACTTGTACCAATTATTAAAAGAGATTTAAGATGATCATCGGTTAAACATTCTTTGTGTACTTCATATTGGAGAGTGTTTTCTCACACAAGTAAGTAGTAACAAAAACAAAAAACAGCCCACAAACAATTTATGCAAATTATCAAATTGTACCATTGGAAGATTTTTATAAAATTCCAACAAAGATGAGTTGATATTTGCTCTTAATTATATCACTGCACTGTAAATCAATAATTTCCATTTGAAGCTCCTACGGTTTCAATATCAGTATCAAAAGGATTTCGACAAATATAATTTCATTCGCAATGATGTCAAAGTATGATAAACTAGTATCAAAATTTATCTTCAAAGCACTCAAAGCCTCGATTGCAAAATCAACTCGAATATTTCACATGTTTTAAAATGCGTGAAATTTTTTTTACGTAATTGTGATTGAAACAATATTATTTTCTGCCAGAACGATTTGATATTAGTGTATAAATCAAGGAGAAGCTGGTTTTCTCCTTGCAATTTCAAATTTAGTTCATTCATATGTTTTGTCAAATCGACATAGAATGCTGACTTCCACAGCCATTCGCTATTTTGTAATTTGGTAAGAGGGTGATGCTTTTCATTCAAAAAAATTTCGATCATTGCTCAAAGTTCAAAAAATTGCTGAAGGACTTTTCCGCAATTAAGCCAGAATACGGCAGTATGATATGGTAAGTCATTTTCTCCACTCTCTTCAGTAAACTCAAGGAATTGTCAGTGATTCAGACCAGAGAATCTGATAAATTAACAACTGATATGACTGGTTTTAGAACTTCAGACATATCCAAACATTTCTCGCACAAGGACTGTTGATGAATGATACAATGTAAGACTAATGGTTTTGAACCACCATCATTTTCTACAACCTTTGACACAAGAGGAATCACTCCTTTATTTTTACCACACATGTTTTTACCTCCATCAGTAGTGTTAAATTGAATCTTCATTTAAAGTTTTTCCATCGAAGATTCTTTTTATTAATGGCATTTTCAACTCCCTTAAAAATATCTTCCACAGTAGTCATGTCGTGAATACTATCAATATCAAGAAGTTCGTCATACACTTCATAGATTTTATCTACTCCTCGAATAAAAATGAACACCTGAGAAGTATCTGACAGATCCGTTGACTCATCCAAGGCCAGAGAAAACCACTCAAGATGTCTTTTTTGTCAGACAGTTGAGATGATATATTTCTGTGATGTCTTCTACCCCCTGAGCCACAGTGTTTGCTGACAAACTGATAGTTTTAAATAAATTTACCTTTTCGGGGCACATTTCTTCTGCTACTGCAATTACGCATTCTTTGAGCATTTCTCCATCAGTTTTGCAATTTCAAGAGCCACATGAAAGCTGGCACGAGTTGCAACCTCTTGTTCAGTATTGAGTTTCATAAACAATGATTGCTGTGATTTCAATCCGCGCTTCACATCTTCAAAATTTTCTGTCCGCAAACTTCCTGTATGTTTTGAGTAATTTTGAAAATGTTTCGTTTCATAAGGAAGTTTAATGTTATATTCTTTGAGAAATGATATGATTTCATTGCAAATAAAACATAGTGCTTTCTTACTTGTCTCAATTACAAAATATTGAAAGTTCCATTGACCTTTGAATGTTTTACATATTCACTGTCTATTTTCCCCTTCTTTTTCATACTAGTAAATCATACACAAAAACATCAAGTTAAATCAAAATACTATTACGAAGATGTCTTTTAAACATGCACAAACACGTTTTATGGAGTTACGCACTACTTTATTTCATAACAGACAGTTTCACTTACTTCGCCTTCCCTAGGCAGACTGACTTGTGGTCGCGCCGCTAGCCTTTTTATACTCCAATTACTGCTATCTAGAAATGAGTGAGAATACACCAGAACTTTTTCGAAACAACGAGATTATTTGCAAATGTTTAATTGTTACTACGCTTTAGAAAAGTACTACTAGCGCTAGAGTGATACCACTACCTACTTCTGCTTGTGACCATCATGTGTCACGGTCGTAACAATAAAGAACAGTTATTACACAATAGTAATTTAACTAGCAAGGGTGCGTACTCTGTGACTAGTCTAGAAATTATAGATGATGGTAAGAAAATTAAAACGGTTATTGCCATTGGAACTTACTGGAGTAATACTTTCCCCTAAGGCTGGAAAGTTTGGGGACCCCTGCTCTATAAAACCTATTTGTTAAAGGGAAGGTTATTGTGATGAGTGTAACACACTTAGATATTGTAATGGGTTAACAAAATTTAAAGAGGAAAAGGAAGTGATTGGAGACAATCAGTGCCCTGGTCATCTTTGTACATCAGAAACTGGCGTTAACATTAAAAAAGTTGGTGAAATTGTTCTAACTAATAAAGAAACAATTTTAAAGTAATAAAGAAACTGTTCAGATTTTATAACAAAATTTTAACACAACAAAAGTATGCTTAAAGATGGTGCTGAGACTTCTCACTCCTGAAGGGAAGAAAACTTGAATGAACGTGCTAACATCCTCAAAAATCATTAAAATTAATCCTAACATTTTAGAAAATATAATCACCTGGGGCTAATCATGGTTTCTCCAGTATGACCCAGAAACTAAGAATCAATCCATACATTGGAAGACTCAGTTCATAAAACAAGGATGAGCAAGACCAAATTAGAAGCAGTGATAATTTTTTCCCTCACCTTTTTTTATATCTAAGGGATTTTTCACTTTGATTAATTGTTCATCAGATCTACTATAAGGAGGTTAACACCCCTTTGTGAGTTGGTAAAGGAGAAAAAGAGCTGTCTTGTGATAGAATAGCTTATGGATTCTTTATCAAAACAAGACAATGTGTTTTCACACAACGCGTTGTCTGTTGAGACATTTTTGTTGAAGCACCAAATCCCCATGTTGCAATGTCTACCATACTCACCTGACCTAGTTTGATGTAACATTTTGTTTCTGAAGAGCAAATCTGCAAAGAAAAGTCACCCCGTTGGAGTCCGTAGATCCAGTGAAGGTAAAAGCTTCTGAGGTTTAGAAGAAGCTATCAGAAGATGATCTGCATCATTGCTTTCAAGAGTGAAAGATTCATATGGAACTGTGTAAAGATCGTGTACTTTCAATAAAGGATAACATGGCCATTGTATAATTTCTTTAATATAAAAATTTTAAACAGTTCATTATTTCAAAGAATGGATTGTAAAATATGCCTGTTTTACAACTGTACAGAATTTCTCCATTGTCTTTGTTCTGTTATCACTTTGTAAACTAAATAAATCAAACACAAATCTGTTACTCTTAATTGAGAAAAATTGCCAGAGGTAATCAACTGATTTGCTATTTATGACT
Organism: Aphrophora alni; assembly: GCA_963513935.1. NCBI lineage: Eukaryota > Metazoa > Arthropoda > Insecta > Hemiptera > Aphrophoridae > Aphrophora > Aphrophora alni. The sequence goes on from OY740765.1 coordinate 92,842,889, forward strand.
GGGCACAAGAATTATAGTGCTTGACAAGAATTGGACTGTATAATAACAGTGCACTTTTAAGACAAAGCTTAGAAGAAAACTTATTTAAATAGAAATCTATTCTGAATTTTCAGGCCTACGCATTAAACAACTATACTGTATATTCGAAATCTATTGATCTACATCCAAAATAACAAAAACCAAATCTTTACAGAACTCCAACACCAATATTCTACAAAAATCAAAATAAACTATCCCTAGATTTAGTTACAATTCCTTAACATACAACTCTTTTTATCTTGCACATATGCCTTATCATTATGTACCGTCAGGTATTCTAGAGGCTACTGTAGAACCATCACCATTATTAGTCAAAGAGTTAGCGAATATTGACCAATATCAGAACATTGTATACACATGTTCATCTTTTAATTAACTGAAACTTCTAATAATTTTATCACTTGCCATCACTGTTTTGAAATTCTAAATTTCTTAAATTTTTCTGAATTAGTTTACATTTTTCTATATATTGGATAATTCCTATAATCCTTTACCACTTTTTTTTATTGTTTTGTTTCTTTTCTATATAGTGGATTGCGGTCATGTCTATCAATTTATTGACACTATTTTTATTTATTTTATTCTGTATGAGGGTTGCTATTTTTATATTTCTGGCCTATTAATGAAAAAAGAAATCATTAAAATTAGTTTTATTGTTTTTCAAAATATTCTCCATTAAGATCAATACATTATTGCATGCGTTTAAACCAATTTTCGAAGCACCTTTTTCATTCTGATTGAGGTAACTCTAAAACATGCGTTTTGAATGCATCAACCGCTTCTTCGGGTGTTGAAAATTGTTGACCACATAATTTGTTTTTCATGTACAGGAATAAAACAAAAAGTAATTAGGTATCCGGCGGATGACCCATCAATTCGATGTTTTGGCCGTTCAAAAATTCCTTTGTTTCAGCCGATGTGTGAGAGCTGCATTGTCATGATGAAGAATGATTTCTCTTCTTGAACTTTTTCTGAATTTAAGACTTCTGGCAAACAAATGGTCATGTGCCATTCAGAATTGTTCGTCTTGCGTTTTTCTAATGGCACTGTCGCCCCATGACCGGTAATGCCGAAGAAACAGGCAACCATTTGCTTCGATGTGCTTCTTCCTCGAACAACTATAGTTGGATTTGGCTCATGTTGGAAGACCCATACAGTCGATTGCTGTTTTGTTTCGGGCTCATATGAATAGATCCATGATTCGTCACCTGTGTAGATGTTATACACAGCCTTTGATGCACCTAGATCGTATTTTTTTCAACATTTTCTTGCACCAATCGACACAATCTTCTTTTGAGTGTTTGTCAGATTATTCGGATTCCAACATGAACAAATCTTTTTTACAGCCAAATGATCATGAAATATTTTATTGATGTTTGTCATACTAATGACCAAAGATACCTCAATCTCATGCTATGTCACATGATGATCTTGCTTTATCAGTTCAAGCGCAGCATCAATATTTTTTGGCACAACCGATTTTGGATGACCTTCACGGAATTTGTCCTGGAGCGAATGTCGCCACGATTGAATTCGTTATACAAGTTTTCTACAGTGCTGTAGGATGGTGCTTTATCACCGTATAAAGAATTAAGTTCATCTTTAATGTAATAGCAGATATTTCTTGTTGAAACTCCATATTCAAGGATAAAATAAAGCAAAAGCTTAAAGTTTCAAAATATTTTAATAATATAAATGAGCTACAATTGTTTGCCTTTCGGCATCATCGGGCAACTCAGTTGCTGATGATGCCGCAAGGCAAAACAATTGTGGCTCATTTATATTATTAAAATATTTTGAAACTTAAAGCTTTTGCTTTATTTTATCCTTAATTAAGTTCATCGTTGCACTCTTGTCTTGACAATCCACATCGAAAGTTATGAAAAATAATCGCACGGAAATGTTCACAAGTTAATTCCATTTTTTCCCGAGATGAATTTTTCAAATTATTGTAAACAACACAAATTCCACTCAAATAACAAAATGTTATTACATTGTTATTACAACAATGTCAAATTACCGTGGAAACGTCAGCTAGCAACTGGCAACACTTAATGTTGCTAAGGCCAGAAATATAAATGGCAACCCTCGTATCTTATGTTGTGTGTTTTTGCGATTGTTTAATTAATTACATTATTAAGAGTTGATTAAGTTAGTTTGTGTTCCATAATATGGAAATTGTATCTTCTTCTAGATAAGATATGCTAATGTCACCACAACAGGGAACTAGTTCACCCAACTAGTTTCCCAACACTCACATGGCAAAACTGCCAACCACACATCATTTCCTCGGCCTTAAACGGCTTTGCTTTGGCCAATCTCACCTTACACGTCCTGCACTCGCAACTTGTCTCTGATTGGCCGACAGCTTCACGTCAATCGCATGAGCGCCTAAAATTCCGCATCTGCAAACAATAGTGCTCCGCAACACTATTCTGAACCAATGACAACTTACATTGTATAGTTGATTGATTCGCATCCCAGAGAACTTAGACAATGGACAGCTCATTGTCTAGGACTCAGCCAGTCCTAGGCAAGCTAAGCTACAAGCTGGCAGAGCTAAAGTTGCATAAGTATTGGCAGAAAACTCACTTCACCTATATCCTCCGGGATATCAGTCAAGATAACTTCATCTAAACCCTCACTACACTGATACTCATTTCGCCTACACCCTCCGGCGAGACAAGTCAACACCTGCACCAAGCCTCTATGCACAGGGAACGCTGATATAATATACGCTCACCTTGTTGATTGGACCTTGAGCCCCTGCCACATACCAGCCTGTTAAGCACAATACACGTTTTGCTCACTGAGAACACCTTCCACCTGACTCCTGCCATCTCGCCGCAGGGATCGCTGCCTCTCCGAGAGTCACCCCGTGCCCTCCCGTAATGGAAATTGAACTGAGAAATCCTAGCAACGGCAGCATCTTGCTCCCCCACATCGCCTCCTGAAAAGGAAATTGTAGGTGCTTTGGCGCTGGCGATAGGGGATGGACACACACTGTAGATGCCCAAGACGAACTGAGAACAAAGGATCGCCCGCCGTAAGGCCAGGAGACAATCCCAATCCAAGCAGATAGCTGCCGAGATCGCATATTCCTTCCCCGCCCTGATCTACATACCTATACGACCAGTTCGTCTCCTTAACCCCACCCCCGGCGATCGTAGAGCCCCATTGTAGTGGTGCTCTAGGTACTGAAACCAACTGGCTTTTCAGGGCCAACAAAAAGGTCACCAATATGCCATAATCCGCTTCACCATTCCCCGCACCAAACCGCCTTGACCCTCCCGGGTCGATCTACCTAACCGCTCCTCCATCTACTTCTCACCATCCCGCAGTTTCAGCGGACCAAAATGGACTCCATCCCAGATTCTACGTCAGATAGAAGTAGAATCTTCTATGATCACGATAATTAAACATTTTAATATATTTTGAAAAATATTAAGAATATACTTCAAGATGGCTGTATGGTGTTTTTGTCAGTACAGTAGACTCTCAACTATCCAGCCTGGGCTATGGAGTAAATAATATAAATTTGGATTGACACATGTTACCTATAAAAGAGTTAATTTACAATAATTTCTGATCATAAGCACATTATGAAATACAGTACATTATAAACATTATAAACACTACATGTTTTCTGCTTAATTTTTTATCCCAAATAATTTCAGACATTTTTCTTTTAAGTTGCTTTATTGACATAAATATAACTGTTCATTACATATATGTGACAAATACAAAAAAAAAATATGTCGCCCAATATATAATCTTTGTTACATTCTTTAAATAAATGATATGATTTTGGAAATATTTTCGTAATTTTATTTAAATTTTCTTTCATGATTGGGTCAAATCAACTTAAATTTTTTGATAAATATTTATAAACACAAGTTTATAAAATATTGCTGATGTTTAGTTATCAGAAATTTGGTTGCTTATTGCACAGGAAGTGATTTATTCTCAACATCCAGCTTTTTGTTAACCGGCTCAACTGACCGCCACATTAGGTTGGATAGTCACGAGTCTACTGTATTTGATTTGCCACCATTTTGAAAGTGTAATCAAATTAGCAGGTCAATGAATTTAGTATTTAGTATTAGAAGTTACAGCTGTAACAAATATATTCCTGAGCTGTAACAAATATATTCCTGGAATGTATTTGACAACTATTTACTTAATAAATTGATTTTAAAATATATTTGTGTGTGTTGTTGTCACTCTTTCATATTGTGCATACCCGGGGCCTATTGCAACAAGGAAGGAGCCAAGATGTGTGAAATTCACTGAAGACATAGTACAAGAGATTAAGATTAAAGGCTTGAAAAAGCAAAACGTACTTTTGCTATGAGTAATGAATCTCACTCGGCAAACTATAGAGGATATGTTACAGCAAAAAAGAGGTAACATATTTAGAGAAAAGAGGAAAGTTAAACCAGCTGTTGCACCAAAAAATCAAGTTGTGGACAATGTAAAACAAAGTAGTCTCTGTATCACTGACACAAAAACAAGATTGGGCTAGTTTTGTCCAAATTACTAAAAGTAAGCTGAAACCAAAAAATGCAAGTGAAATAATGTTAGATTTTGTAAATAATAAGTTACAAGAAATTCTAGACAGAATTAAACAGCTTGGAAACAACAAAAAAGTTAGAAGTAAAATGAAATATATCATTACTATGTTAATAAGAATAGCACCACGGAACACTGACGGATTGGTTCAACATAAACATAAGTTAAAATACTTTTTGTGGGATGAGAGAATTGATATATGCTTAATATCAGAGACGCATTTTACTAGAGAAAACTATTTCAGGTTTAGAGGATTTAAAACCTATCATACAGTCCACCCTAGTAATTCAGCTAGAAGCGGTTCAGCTGTAATAATTCAAGAAAACGAAGCACTGTACAAAAAGTGAGTATAGAATGCTTCAGATTCAAGCAACAACTGTTCAAATTTCCAAGAAAATAAAACATTTGCAGTATCATCGATATATTGCCTATCAATATATCAGCTGATTAAAGACGAATATATTAGCTTTCAAGGGTTCGTAGGTAAAACCAAGAACCTTTACAATTTCACACTAGTGTCTGTTCATCTGTAAGTTGCAACCAGTTTTCACAGACAAGTCGATAAATTCTATATATTTCAAGCTTTGCATTTATATTCTTTGTATTGTCCCACATATAGGAAAAATATAGTGGAAACAAAAAATGACTTTGTAGTAGTTAAGTGGCACAAACTATAAAGTTGAAAAATTTTATTTTTGGAAATATTATGTGTGGAGTATCAAATAAAATTAGTAGTTATTTTGATTACAAATATATATGTTTATTTGATGAAGAAATTAATGTGTTCATGTTAGGACATTTAAAAAACTTTGACTTTATAAAAATAACTGTCCCTTTATGTCTGATTTGATCACATGCTTGACCCTTTTATTTCAGACTCTTGGAGAACGATTTGTACTTGAAGGAAATGTCACAATGCAAAGCATACCTTCTGGAGTTCTAGAATTATAGCAAGTAAAGGTAGAGAACTGTATGAAGCAATAATAAAGTAAAAATGTGACTTCCAGTCGACTGGAAGGCCAACATATTAGCCAGCAGTTAGTAACAAAATTCCAGATCTTGTAGATTTGATAGTAAAAGGAGTAGCATCTCACTGTATGAGCTCACAAATATGACCTGCCATTAAACCACACGTGTAATTTTAATTTTAACAATGAGCCAATCAATAGTCATTAGACAACAATCACCACCATTATTGAATGAAAAAACCAACAGATGGATTTAGAAGAGAAATTGATACAAAAATAGATCTAAAAACACTTTTAAAATCGATCGAATAACTAGACAGTGAATTAGAAAGAAAAAAATTGACTAATAATCTGCATGGAACAACACACCAGAAATAAAAATAAAATAAACTGTACTATATTATCCAAAAGAAGTAAAGGATTTGTTAACTGTGAAGAGAAGAGCTCATAAGCAATAGTAACAAACACGAGCTCCTGTTGACATACATTATTTAAATGCCTAAATCCTTGACTTAGAAGAGTAATAAAATGAAAGATATTAAAGAGCAATCCTTTAACAACTACATTAAAAATCTATCTCGTGACAAGGATAATGATACAATTTATGGAAGGCTACAAAGACTTTGAAAAGACCAAAAATACAATACCCTCTTATTAAGATGAATGATAACACTTGGGCCAAAGATAATCAGCAAAAAGTAGACACATTTTTGCACATTATTTAAAGGATACATTCCAATCACATCTCCAGATGAATCTATGGAAGATATCCCAACAATCTTCAATGATGATGAAAACATCTTTATTACTCTTTTACTCCTTTGGAGATGGCTGGTGTATTGGAAAGGAATACCAATGTTAAATAAGCTCCAGCAAATGATCTTGATACCGGTAGAATTATTCAAGAACTACCAAGAAGAGGTATAGATAAAATAACAAACTTAATTAATGCAGCTTTTTGATTACAATATGTATTCGTGCAATGGAAAATACCCGAAGTGATAATGATACCCAAGTCTGATAAATCACCAAATGAGATATCATCATATAATATAGACTGATTTCACTACTCCCTGCTGTATCCAAGTTGTTTGAGAAGTTATTTTTGAAGAGACTCATTCCTATTTTTGATCAAAATAAACTAATTCCATTTCATTAATTTGGATTTAAAAAAAAAAAATTCTACAATAGAGTGTAGAGCACTTTTCAGGTTATAGATCGATTATTGATTGTCATATAAACAAGAATGCAATATCTCAAGTGCAGGATGTGAGAGTACATAGATAAAGTAATATAAACTTCAACCATTTCTAGATTTTAGCTAAGATAGCATTGTTATCACGGTGGAAGATGCAAAGAGTGAATAGTAACAAAATTAATGAAGAAATCATATAGGTGTATCTCTTAAAAGAGGATAACGTAAGACATTTATATTAACAATATTCGCTAAAATACTTACAGTTACAGGAAACAAGCTATGATATAAACCAAGAATACAAGCTGTAAATGAAGTACTAGGAGAGAAAGAACTTTAAGAAAGAACTGGTTTAAAGATTTGTAATGGGGAAATAGAGAAGGGGATTACGGAAAAACATGAAGCTTAAGGGATGAATTAAATAATTACAGTGTGAATGGACATTAAAGGCGCTATGAACAAAATAACTAATTGGACCAAGAAAATGCGTTAAAATCTAGACAAATCAACTTCAGTAATCAAAATGTAAATTCCATTCCAACAAAGATTAATGAACAAATCATTCCATTTGCAAATATTGCAAAATATTTAGGAATGATGTTAGGTGCCAAATTAAAATGTAATGTACACATTAAAATAAATAAACAAGAGCTGGATTTCAGTTTTAGGAAAATGGAGTGGTTGATTGGGAAGTATTCTGAATTGGCATAATAAATTGTTAATATATATACAGTGTTAAAACCGATTTGAACTTATGGAGTTCAACTCTGGGAATGGACCAAGAAAAGTAATGTACTGATTATACAATGTTTTCAGAATAAGGTTTTATGAACTATTGTTAATACCTTTTGATATATTAGGAATGATGATTTATATAAGGATCTTGCGATTTATACTGTACCTGAAGAAATTCAAAACTATGGAAAGAAGCATGAAGGTAGACTTTATTCGCATAAAAATGTTGAGATGTTACAACTTCTAGACAATAGTAACGTACTTTGTTTGCTCAGAAGAGTGAAACCTTTTGAACTGGTTAACTAGGGAGTAATATTTAGATATTAGAGGTAGATGTCATTACTAGATACACTGTCTAGTTTTAATTGTAGTAAAATTTTAAAAAATAAACTCTCATATTGTAAAATCAAAAATTATAAAATGTTATTGCTAGCGGCAATATGTTTTTTAATGATTTTGAATGACCTTTATTTTCAAAAACTTGTAAATGGAATCGTTGGTTAACAATCTTGTAATTTTATTATTTTTGAAGTTTTTAGGCCATAAAGAGCATGGTGGCCCAGAAGGAAACCGACATACTTCACAGGTATTCTTTAAATCAAAATAATTAAAAAGTTCACATAAACATTAGCTTGGTCCAGAAATACTTTGTCAAAAACAAAACAAAAAAATGTATAGTTTCAAAATGAAGGCTGTTAAAAAATTTTAACTGTAGAATAACTTGAAAAAACAAAAAAAAAAAAATGCAAGATAACATATTTTCCTTTTTTAACGACAAACAAAATGTTTTTTATTTAGCTTAAAGGATAATTGAGATATTGTCAAGAAAACTGATAAGTTCTTGGTAGTTGTCTACAACAACCAAGATTAACCTAAAACCAAAATTTGTTTTGTATTCTGATAATTAAAAGAAATAATAATCAAATCTTTTTCCTAGATTTATCAAAAATACAAATATGACCCAAAAAAATATTTCAAGAATACTATACTGTGTTAAATAAATTGTTTTAAGTTTATGGAAAACCTAAAGTTAGCAACAATGTAGGCCTACTATTTAGATACAAAATTTTAATTTTAATCATTAAACAACTACAACTAATTCAACAATTAATTTATAAAAGAGTAAAACCTAAGTTAATTATAATATTTATCATAACTAATCTATCAACTGGAATTTATGTGTGTATGTGTACTTTTTATGTTTTTTATTCGAAATTTAAAAAAATAATAAGTTTGAGGTGTCATTCAAATTTTCAAATCAAGAATATCCAGATATTGTTTTTGTTATGGTTTTAGTAATGAAAATAGACTGGCTGCATAATGTGAATATGAGTGAAGATTTTCAAAAACAAGAATACCTCATCACAAAACATTTTCCTTTGTTTTCAATAGCTTAAAAACTAATGGGCCTTTTCCAATGATTGCTTGTTCCACTGAACGTCTTGTAGCACAGCCTATACCTGAATGAGAAAACTCAAGCACCAGACAAATTTCAAATCGAACAGGCATATCTCATACAACAGTCTGGAGAACACTGAAGAAAGACAATGTGTATCCTTATCATTTCCAAACTGTTCAAAATCTTCAATCAGGTGACAGTGAGTTGAGATTAAACTTTTATCGATGGATACAAGCAAATTGAAATATCTATTAATATAGTACAAAATATTACTTGCTTGAGCAATTTTATCTTTAATGGTTGACAGCTGTTTCGTCTATTTATCAGACATCTTCAGAACATTTAAAAACACATTCACATAACACTAATTAAAAGTTGTTATAAAAACACATTTAAAACAACTGATTAAAATGCACATATATAAAATGCTTCCCAGCTTTACTGTAATTTATTGTCACAGTGAGTGACCACCCTCCTTTTGTTGCTCTTATCACTGTACCGACATACCAATTTTCCCTTTTCTAATTAATTGGACTTACTGCCGGGAGGTGCTGTACCCTAGTGTGCAACTCCGAAAGCAGCGTCAGGTGACTTCTTGCGGTAGGCTTTCTAACAGTGCTTGGAGTGATAACGTTCAGTCCGTATCTGAATTTTGTCATGATGACCTAGACTCGAATAGTTTTCTGTAATTTATCCTTTGTTTTAGCGGTCATCATGTTGATCTGTCTTTGACATAAAATAAAGTAAATATATAATCAATTCAGACGCTTCACTAAAATGTGGGCAGTTTCTTTTTCTTTTTAAAATTCAAAAAACATCATCTGCATTCTTCATGCCTCGTCTTCAAACGTTTTCGACAACTCTTGAACCAGCTCAAACTGGAATTACAACTTATAAGTTCATGCTATAACTTCAATTCCAGACAATTCAACCGAAGGACATTTCAGCTTGTTTAAAAAAGCAAAAGTGAAAACTAAGAATAAGCGAAGAACTTGAATTATGTATTTCATTAATTGAGGACTTGTGAAATTTGTTTAAATGATGCTTTAATTTTTTTTTTTTTTTAAACCATAACTATATTTTTCTTATTAAAATGCAAAACAAAAAATAAATTTCTAATTGAAAGGGATAAGCTAGCATTTTTGGACCTCACGACCCCAAAGGGGTTAATTTTCTAAATTATATTGACGTCAATTACTACTTAAAAATTTCTATTTTTTTTTATATATATTTAATAAATCTTTTATTATAGTTGGCCAACCTAGATAATATATATGTAATTAATTAATTAATTTTTTTTAAAAATTTTCTAATAATCTAAACTTAGAATCTTTTGTAACTTAAGAACTATTAACAAATTGTTATCATTATCTGTGTTCATCAAAATATTTTCTAATTTAAAATATATGGGGGGGATTTGATTAACGTTATATAATTATCTTGTTTTAAGGGCTTATGAAATTTACACATGTAAACATGTGTATATATATATATATATATATATATATATATATATATATATATATATATATATATATATGCATAAATAATCAATTGTTTCATTACAAATTGTTTCTTTTTTAACAGCAAACTAATGTTAGTTGAAATTGTTACATCTTCAGGATATCCATAGAAAATAAACCAACCTTTTGGTTAGGTTGATTGCTTTTTTGGGAACTCAAAATTTTTAAGAACTGAGGTAAGAGGTGTTTAGGGCAACTCTTCTACTTACCATTTGTTGAGGTAATATGGCCCTTTAAAAAAAGGGTTCCTATGGTTTAATTGTTCTTTTTCAAAAACTACTGATGCTACACTGTTAATTTTTTTGAACAGATTTGGTATGAAAGATCTACGTTTTCAGTTAATAAAAAAATTTTACAAATTCTTTAAAAAAAATTATAAGCATAAAAAAATTGTTTTTTGTATAAATTATATAAGCAACAAATTAGCAGGATTGAACTTAATGTAACTTACTTTGTAGGTTTTTCAATTCTCTACAACATTGTCCTTAGTAGCAAACACGGATTAACAGATAGATTTTGTGTAAAATTTAAAAAAACATTTTAGCGATTTTTTGGCATTTTTGTTGTTAAAAAATTCATCTATAAAAAAAAATTGAATTTTATGCCATTAGTTATATTTAATCCCTAGAACACAGGAGTTTCGTTCTACTATTAATTTTGTCACCAAAAGGCCTTTTTCTGTAAATGACCTGGCCTAGGGGTAATATCTTAACAATGTGTTACATTATAATATTAAACACATATGACTTGTTATTGAAACATTGCAAGACAACTACCCTGTATTCATTTTAAAGCTACCATGTATAAATGATTTTTTTGACCTTAATACTAGTGAAAATGGAATTCTGTATATAGATTATCAATATTATATGGATTATAAAATATTGCATAAAGGTTCTTTAACCCTCCAAGTGCTGATTATTTTAGTCCTCAGTGCTAAGCTAGTTCAACGCTCTGCTCAAGGCTTTTATTATTACAGGAAATAATACACTTTTATTGGCTGAAATATGACACATTATACATCAATATTTTCAGGAAACCCATAGAACAAAATGAAATAAAATTTAAACTTACCCCTTTAAACTGAGGTCTGCTTCAACTCATCCGCAAAAAAAATTCTTTTGTCCATTTAGTGACAACGTAGGTAATAACTAAATTATGATAATCCAATTTCCAATATATACAAAATGTAGCAAATTTTGTTACAAAACTAGAAATGTAACATAAGTAACACTTTATTTTCTTCATAATTTCAACATCGTTGTAAACATTCATACACACACAAACTTCAAATTCAGTAATTTTGTGCACTGTGTGACACTACATCCAACTTTTGCAAATTAGTGTGCTCTATTACTGTGTCTATAGAAAGTATTGGCATTTAACCTTTGAATATCATGTATTTACTAAAATTAGTTATTATAAAATATGTAATACACACACAAAAAAAACAAACCATTTGATTCCTACATTGGAGTTACCGCTTTCACCACTAGCGGTATAACTTTCACACAAACAGTTATAAATATCACTTGAATTGCCAAGTTCACTCATTATTATATGTGTAATACTACACTAAAAACACTACTGATACACTAAATAATCATAAAATAAATTGTATTTACCAAAATAATATAGACAAAAACACTAAACAACAATTCATTGCCGGAACGCAGCAGTAAACATCAAATTGTCTTTTACAGGCTTGCTAACATTGATTTTTCTTATAACCATCGATAAAATTGTGCAAAATGAATAGAGCGTCTTTTACTCAGAGTTACTATATAACATACATGTAGTTTGGATAAAAGTTACCGTTGGTATATCGATTTTAGCAAACCTTGTTCAATTAGATCGCAGTCACGACTTTAGCACTGTGGCCGCGGCAAAATAGATCGTGATCGCGACTTTTAGTACTTGGAGGGTTAATATGTTGTTGCTGTTTCCAATGTCTTCAGGGTTGATTCACATTATTCCTGATCTCGCTTCCTAGTGAAATCCATTGTAGTCCCTTCTTGCCTACTTGTTCCGTTCCAGCTTCTTGCAGACCAGAAATAGTCCTTGTTCATTTTGCTATCAGAATATTTGCATAAGGTGTAGATGTCGGAGTTTATAAAGTTTACCTTGGCTACGTTTTGTGCCAAGCAGTCATGTCCAGTGCACAGTCTTAACAGCTCCAAATTCTTTCTGTGGAGGTCCTTATTTGGAGAGTATATATATGTTTCACTTTCATATGTTTTTCCATTTAATGCCTGTTTCATTTTGTTATCGAAATTCTGCTGAGTAATTCTTTGATTTCCTTAATTTTTCTTTGTATTGTGCAGGTTTATGAAGTATGGTTATTACTTTCTTAACCAGTGCATCTGCAGTTTCATTGCCCTTTATCTCTCTATGTATTGGTATCCATTGTAACACCATGTTGCACAAATTGTTCTTAACAATTTTGTTTTTGCTATCTATGGATTGGATTAGGCAGTTTTTTGATGAGTCATTGTTTTGTATAACCTGAAATGTAGATTTCGAGTCGACTAGTATAACAGTGTTTGTGTTCTTCAGGGCAGGTTGCTCCAGCACTTCACTGATTGCAAAAAGGTCAGCTTTGAACACCGTACCATTTGAGTTCAGCTCAAAGTAATGGGAAAACAGTTCGCTATATATTCCAGCTCCAACTTCTTTTTGTCTAGACCCACCAGTATAATTCTAATCCAACTGTCATGTGGGTAAATAGAATTCATTGTTGCCAATGCAATGCTAGTTACTGCAGTAGGCAAGTTGTTGGCTTTGTTAACCCTCCATTTGATGCTATGGCACTGTGCGATACATTCAAGCCACTTTCCAGTGATGCTATCGCACTGTGCGATACATTCAAGCCACTTTCCAGTGATGCTATCGCACTGTGCGATACATTCAATTTTGTAAAATCACTGCAGAACTGTGTATGTAACAATTGTATACTTTATATAGTAATGCAGTGGAAAGAATTCTCTTTTCACTGACATCAAATGAAGCCCTATTCATAAGAATGTGGACAGCTCAGATAAACAATCAGTTGTTTGTTTTAGCTGAGCATCTGCTTATGGTGAACTGACCCGGTTGAACGCTATCAACACAGTATTGTTTTGCATTACTATTTTTACTATAAATACGTGTTATATTATTATTTATTGTTGTTATATTGTGTTATAGTTTGTATTATGAGTGAACTTATTAGACATTGTTTAGATGATGATGTTAGCGACGTTAGTGGAAATGACAAGTGACATTGACACAGACATTGAACCAGAATCCGACTCAGACTAAAATGTTTAGTTTTTGTAAATATATCATAATAGATTTAATTTTCAAAACTATTTCTAACTAATTAGCATTATTTCCTCATAGTACATGTAATATAATCAATATTTGTGGACATATTACAGTGTGGACATACAATAGTAATGTGTATACATGATTTGTACATAATCGGAGGTACTGTGCTCGGTTTTTTTATTTTCTATTTTAATTTTTTCAAAATAATATAAGCCTGTGATATATAGTTTTATTCAGGATTAAATTTGTAACATTTTGGCTATCTTCAATTGTCTATTACTGTTTTGTGTGACTATTCATAGTGCCTCAAAATAAAAAAAAATAAAAATAAAAAAAAAATTAGCTACACATTTTTGAGACTTGAATTTTTTTGGAGACTGCTAATTTTTTAAATTTTATACTATCTTATAAAGCATGCTTTTCTGAATAGTTTGATATACAATACATGATATTTTAACAAGTTTTTGTATTTTAAAAAAATATTCAAGATAACCTTGCAAAACGCCTAAATACACGGTATCATTTAAAAGTGTTTTAATCAGATGGAGGGTTAAGGGGTAAATCAGATCGAGGTTTATGTTATGTTTAAATGACTTTCATGTGAACTTTTACTGATTTATAGGAACCTAATGGGAATGAGGAAGCAATAGGAGAAATGATGACCGAAATTAACAATGATCAAGAACTACCTGTGTTATCCGTGTGCTCTGAAATAAAACACTTGTTACCTGTTTTTAAACCTGCACCTCCTGTGCCAACGACATTGTTGGAAAATGTGTAAGTAATAAGAAACACTGTAGATTTCAGTTGGTTCATTTTCATGTTTCTGCATGAAAAAGAAAATTTGAAAACACAACCTAATTTCCATTGTTTCTCAATCAAAACATACATTTTCTTAAGATTTCTTAATTTGTATTAGGACTTTTATTTGAATTATTTTTCTCAAAACAAATGGCTTTCATTTGTAAAAATCTGAATATATCGGCTCTGAAAAACTAACATCTGACTATTCAATCAGATGTTGGTTGATTTATTTGAGTCTAAATAGTTGTTATTTGCCTAAACTAATTGGTCCTTTGACAAGAGAGCATGTCATATGACATTCAATGCACTTGACACTTAGAAGTGATGGATTATGACAGGGTGTATTTTTTAAATTTTTATTTATTTATTTTATTTTTTTCAAAATGAAAGTTCTTATTTTATAAAAATTCATAAAATTACAATTTATAGCTATTATATAGTTTTTTATTTCAATTTATAAATTGTTTAAAGTTTTTAAGTTATCGAAACTGGTATAAAGGCACAGTGACACTTGAAAGTTGGTATTCATAATAAGTGTCTTTTCTCTTGGTGTTTGATCTTGATAACATGTTTACAAATAAAGAAGGATCTCTGAAGCTTCTTTTTGTAAGTAAAAATCGTGTCTTGAGAGGTGGAGTGGCTTCATATCATGGCAGGATGCAGCAGCTGTATCTTCATTTTTAGAAGCAGTGTGTACCTCTAGAATTTGTCTGATTAGGTTTAATTGAAAGTTCATGATATGTAATTTGTAAGTTTTTTATTTTGTACACTAATTATTTTATGGATGGTATGGTTTGTTTGGGTTGATTTTCTATAAATCTTGAAATTGTGTTTAGTATCCAGTTTTGTAATAGTGATGTCTAGGTAATTTAATTCATTATTGATTTCTATTTCAGAAGTAAAGGTTAGTGAGGGGTAGATGTTGCAAGATGTTGTAGTTTGTATATGTGGCAAAATGGGTTAGGTTAGGTTAGGAGATTTCGTCATCAACATATTTATGGCAATATATGATTTGGTTGTAAAGTTTGTTTTGAAGTGGATTATGTATTGGTTATCTATTTCACGAAGAAATATTTCAGCCATTATCCCAGATAAGGGGAATCCCATTGCCAGGCAATTATTTTGTGAGTATATTTTGTTATTAAATGAGAAATAGTTTTGTTGGAGGCATAGTTGAAAATAATATTACATACGAAATCCGTCCTTAACAGGAAAATGAACAAACTCTTATCTATAATTACGAAATCAGATAACATAGCTCACTCAGAACATTGTTTTTCCCCTGCATTACAAACCTTACAGATATTGTATTTGACGAAGCAGAACTTAATATTCTTAATAAGGGACTCAAACATGTTGAAAAACAAACAAGATAAACTTGGATCTGCCTTTATCAATATTGAAGGAACCATCCAATGTTTACTCAAACAAATACAAAATGGTGTCCGGTGAAAATGGCCAGTGCAAACTTTCTTCATTTTTTAAAAAAATTATAAAAAAATAGTAATTTTATGCAAAACCTAACTTATAAGACATCATTTTTCTCAGAAAGATATATAGAATTTATTTGTGTAATGAAAAAAATTTAAGATGTTAGGGTTTTGGAGAAAGTATATTAAGAATCAAAAAATGAAGTGAATATTTTACAAAAAATCCTATATAAAAATAAATAAATAACATTTTTTCAAGATATACAAAAGTTTTGTAATGTAATCATCTCTCTATATAAAAATAAATTGCCGTGCATTAGTCTCGCAAAATCTCGAAAATGGCTTGACCGATTTGAATGATTCATTTTTGTTTTGTTCGTCTTAATTAGGGGGTAGTTTTGGTAAAAGGTTTTCGCAAAATTCCCTAAGGGCTTCGCCCTACACGACTTTAAAGTTTTAATGTTAATCTTATTTAGGTTGGTTTGTTTTGATTTTATCAGATGGCTATTGCTCTTTAGTTATCAGCTGGTATGGCAGAACACATTTGTAAACATATCAGTTATTTAATAAAAACAATAACAAATAGTTGTATATGTGTGTAGTTTAGCGAGACTATTCGACAGATTTAAGTGACCGTGATAACAATTCTGTGTTGTTTTACAGTGTTCATTATAATGCCAAGGATAGCTGACATAGGTTGTTGAAGTCAATTAAATGTGCGGCGAGCTTCTTCACGTGCAAACCGTACTGATGACCAGCGAGTGACGGATAATGGAAATAGTCGTATGGCATGTCCGAATTACGTTCTAGAGCGACTGAAAATGAACGTGACCGATTGCGCCGACAAGGTGCTCCTGTGAACCTGGAACGAACGGCATTCCATTACGATCCGGATATCGATTATGGTGTTGACAGATCAGTAGCGATTGGAGATATGTCAGTCGTTTGTCCACATTGTAAGGAGTTGAAATTCAGCGGAGAATCTCCTGGATTGTGTTGTGCGGGTGGAAAAGTGAAATTTCCACAACTGGTCCCACCACCAGAGCCATTACACTCATTAGTTTCTGGAATAATGATTCTACCCATTTCCTTACTAACATCCAACAGTATAACAGTTGTTTCCAAATGACGTCGTTTGGCGCAACACATATTCTACGGGACAATTTCATGCCCACTTTCAAGATTCAAGGGCAAATTTATCATTTAGTAGGAGCGTTGTTACCACCACCGGATGTGGACTACCAGTTCTTACAAATTTATTTCATCCACAATTTGGAGGAGGAAACTAATCAGTGTTGTGTTCACAATCCATTAACAAGGCGAGCCATAGTCAAGGGATTGCAAACGTTCCTTCATCAGAACAACGAAGTGATCAAAATTGCGTTGGATCGGATGCCATCTGACAGCTATAAAATAGTATTAATAATTAATATTATAATTAAGTAGAAAACTTGGTCTAATCGTTACAGACTGCTTAGGCTTTTTAAGTTGCCACTCTCATAATTAAAACTGATTATTGCCATAAAAAATGAGCACACACATTAAAAACTTTCTGGATCACTAGACACATACAAAATGAACTTAGCTGTTCATTTTGGGTCTTTGGTGTACATGAGTTAAAAAATACGCATGCATGCTCTTAGAATCCCACTAATGCACTGCTCCGCAAACACGTTTTTTTCTGTGCATGTTTTGAACAGTCCAGAAGTTGAATAGTAACAGTCGAAAGATGCAAGTTTGCAATCCACCACATGCGTAAGTCAGAAAGAAAGTTGAATCTAGAATATGGATGGGAAACTGCCACAGCCAACTCCACTGGTGAAAAAGCAAAGTAAAAATCCTGGAGGGGTGAAAGGTACAAGTGACTAAGGTAACAGGAATGTAATAACCCTGTACCTGTAAACAGGAGCCCTACTGAGAAGATCTAGCTAATCTAGAAATCTAAACTAACAACACAGACCAAGATCATCATGGGGACAACACAGACCAAAATTAACTAATCAATAATAGGAGACCCTACCATTGGTTGGAAAGGCTACTCTGTAAGGATAGTAACTGAACTATTAGCCTCAAGAAAAGGCAAGAAACTGGTACTAGAGAAAAAAGGATTTTTTTTTGTATATAGTTATAATTGTTTTGAGTTGCGAGTGAAACCCTATTAATAAAATCTGTTTTTAAAGGGATTATAAGTACTAGATTATTATTTTAAAACGAGTAATTAATATTAAATCAAGAAAGAGAAAAATTTCTGTTATAATATGAAATTGAACTTAAGAACTAATATTAAAACAATTGGTTATCGGCAACAATAAAAAAAATTTACAACTGTATAAAAACTAAATAAAGATAGGTGGGAACTGTATAATTGTTGCTTAAGTTGATAAATCTTCTTGCATAAAGTAAAAAAAAGAGGGTGTGAATAATGGCTCTGGGATGAATATAATAAAAAGAAGGAGAGATATAAAGAATATTAAGAAATAAAATGGTTGCATAGAAGAGAGTTAAAAAAATTAAATATTGCAAAGGTCTGATTACGTTTTTAGTTGGTGAGGGAAATCTGCCGAGGGTCATGCAGGGCAGGTTATAATATTGTTGTCCTTCTGAAGAAGAATTGGTGAGGCTTGAGCTTCCAATAGTTGACTGTTTAACTATTTAGAGTATTTGTAATTGATATTGGAAAATAAATTGGTATGCAGATTAAACCTGATAACTTTATAATTATATCGAGGACTAGCTTGAGTGATTGACTTTTCTCTATGTTTTAAAATAGACTGAATGAATAATCTGTTAATAAAAAAAATGTATTTAAAAGCACCGTAAAAGCTAAAATGTGATATTACTCTGTTATAACAAGCTTGGTGATTTCCCCACCTAGGTCGCTCGAATCACTGTAACGCCTAACATGAACATGTGTGATGTATTTTACATCTTTCTCCACACCTTACCATGTACACTTTTGAAAAAAAATACTGTTGAATAGCGTATTAAAAAATAAAATAAAAATAAATTGGTTGATTTTAAAATAAATTGCAAAGTAAAAAAATTATGACAAAATAAAAAATTTGAGCAGCAGACTTTCTTTTTTTGAATTATCTTTAAAACTATATATAATTTATATTTTTATGACAACAATAGAAGAGATATTTGAAAAACACTGCAACATTCTTATGTGACTACAAATTCAATATGGTGATTACTTTTACCATCCCTTAAAGTGAGCATTCAAAGACTTAAGTTGAGGGTAAATTACTGAAGAATAGATATACTACATCAAATCAGAGCTGCATTTCTAACTCTGTTTTAATTTGTTCCTTTTTTAATAATTGGAAGTAAGGTATATGGTTGAACAATCACAACAAAATTAGGCTAGTATTTATATATTTTTTAAGGTTTTTTTATTCATGTTAAAACTGCCAAGTTTTTCGAACACTATATACTATGTCTCTTGTACATCCATGGTACCCTCAGGGGCTCACTGTAGTGAGTACTGGCTTGGTAATCCAGAGGGATTCTAGTTGGATATACACCTTTTTTCTTGTAGTCCCTTTTTTCTTGGGTTAGATCCCTATATTTCATCTTTCCTATCATGTCTTGACTAACTCTTGTTCTCTTCCGACCCTGGTTTTATAAGAGTATTCAAGGGCTAAGGGGTCTTTATGTTATGTTCTCTTCTTCCCTTTTTTATTAGGAGATGATGACTGAGGGGTTTTTTGCCTGTACAAGTAGGAAAAAAATCTTGCACATGCACACTAAGGGAATACAATAGCTATTGTTGTTTCACTTACATATAGGCCTACAGCTAGAAAATACTGTCATTTTCAATATTTGCACATACACAACATAAGAGCAGTTACTTTATTCTGTAAATTGAAGTAACACATTCACTTTAAAAGTAGATCTTAAAATCAGTAGAAATTACCAGATATTCAACATCTAGGCTCTATATTATGGATCTGGAATTAATCTTGATACATTTAAAAAATGAAGGCAAAAATAGTTTTTATTCCATAAAAAGATTCTGCACGCAATGCATACAGAAAGAACAACACGTCACACAAGTAAGGATGACTCATAAATTATTGATTCTCAGTAATAAGTGTACCAATTATGCAAAACCAAATAATAATAATTTTTTTTAAAATATGAAAAGTAATTCAATCATTTTATAGAAAACATAAAATTACAATGCTGTGCATGATAAGAAACTTCCATTATTTTGTTACTTAACCCTGCAACCGGCAGATATTAAAGGTTTTGTAAAAGTTTTGTTTTCTTAAAAAATTCATCTATGTAATAAATTTTTTTATATTTTTTTTAACGGTTTTGAAGTAAGCATGTTAGTGTCAAAAAATGAAGTTAACATTTTTCAGAAAAACCTGTATCATCCAAAATCAATAGCTTACCACCTTTTTCCAAGATATAAAAAAGTTTTGTGTAATATTTGTGAATATATTTGGGGGGGGGGGGAAATTGTTACATTTTCAAAAGAAAAATTTACGAAAAAGGGGATTTTATTAGGCTTATTTTTAAAAATTCACCAAATATTGTAATATTTATTTTATACACAAATTCTCTATATATCATTATATTCAGAAAGGTGCATAGAATTTAGCTGTGTAGTGAAAAAAAAAACGTTAGATGTAAAACATTTGGAGTTATTATGTCAAATAGCAAAAAATCGGAAAGTAATAGAGGCAAGAATTTCACAGAAATGGTAATGTACACCATACATTTTTATTATTTTTTTTTTTTGAATTTTTTTGAAGTATTACTAGAGATTTGTAATATATTTGTGGATAAAAGTTGCTAAAAAGAAATATCAATTTATAAAATTTTCATTAGACATGGTTCATTTTTACGTAAAAAGTGAATATTTGGTAACTATTTTCAAAAATTCACCAAAAATGTAATTATTATTCAAAACCCAAGTTTTTATTACCTATGTTCTCACAAATATACATAGATTTTATGTGTATAATGCAAAACTTTTATATGTAAAAAATTTGGAGTTATTATGTCAAATAGCAAAAAATCGGAAAGTAACGGGGGCAAAATTCCACAGAAATAGGTATATAAACCAATAAAAAAAAAATTCTGCAAAAAAAGGCCTATATAAATTTATAAACATTTTGCATACATTTTGGTAAAAACATAATCAATTTATATAATTTTCATTAGACAAATTATTTTGATATATAAAACTAATGGAAACTTGCTAATATGGTCACACCAGATATATCATAACCTATCTCTATTAACATTCACTCAGAACAATAAATTCTACAATTAATAATACTGATATTGTAATTAATAATACTGATATTGTAATACACAATTTATAATAAATTAATAAAACAAACCTTCAGAATAACAGAAATATAATCCCAACTCAATAAGCGTTACAGCTTTTACATGTCATTTTGTCACAAACATCGCAATCTTCCGAGTAAAAAACAAGAACCTCAAACTAACTGTAGAGTATATCAAGTCAACTTGTAGAATGAAATCTTCTCTACAACATACTGTAAAGATTGGTTACAAAATATCGATTGAATAATCGATTATCTTATTTAGTAAACTGCACCGAATGTCAAGTGAGATTCGTTCCGTTTGGTACTTCTTTGGTTAGACAGAATTATCTCGCGATCTATGACACATAGAACAATATAAACCACAGATCGAAAGAGAAAGATGTGATCTACAGAACAGTATTTTGATCGACCTGTTTGACAGAAAAATAGATTTGTGATCATATGAGAAAAAATGGCATCATTTCTACTTACAACCGCACTGTTCAAATCTTTGATTTTACGCATAAAAAATATGCAAACTTTACTAATTTTTTAAATATTATTTATAACGTTTGGTGGTAATTTTTTTTGCATGATTATGCATCTACAGAACATTAGCTATCCAACGGTATTTTATTTATTGTGATAGGACTATTCTTAATGGGCGAAATGTTGAATTGCAAAATATGTGTTCTAGAGTCGGTGAACTAAACCATGTGTCAACACTCGACCTGAAATTGGGTCGAGTCTCAGCTATAGGGTTAATAAAGTGTATTTAATTTTGAAAGCTGAAATTTTATGTTTCACATGAGCTGTAAAAACTTGACAACAGCATACAGAACGTATGTGGTTTCGCAAGCCAGAATTCAGTCCAGCAAGAGCTCTTCGGAATAGTTCTATAAGTCGGTGCCAATAGGGTAATTAAGACCAAATCTATACAAAAACAGTTAATCTGTAAAAGATATCTGAACATCCTTTGTATCGTCACAACAGTCCAAAATCATATACTGATATTCATTTCTTCCTTTGGTGGTTTAAGTAGTGCACTTTGAGGCTTATTTATATGAGTTTTAGTTTTATACCCCGATAAATTTCAAAAACCTAAACAAATTTTGTAAAAAGTTGATAAAGTGGACAATGACTGTCCACAGCAGCAACTCTTTCCCATAAGAAAATATAAAACAAAAATTGAGAACTGAAAACAATCATTTATGTTTTTTCTCTGCCTGTATTTTTTAAACTATTTCCATGACAATTGACATTATAAACAAAAAGTTAGCAATGCTTTCTTGTTTTTATCATTTTATTCAAATTATAGCTAAATCTGTAGTTTCTGAATTACACTTTGGACTGGAAAAATAAAACTATCCATTTATGTCATTCACTGTTTGTTTTACTTAATTAATATACTGTAGTTATTTCATTATGTAATGTATTTTCATGATTGTTTTACTTTTTTGATAGGAAGATGCCTACAAAGGCTTTAGTTTTGTGGAAGCCACCAATATTGGTAAGGGGGGATTTTTTTCAAGAATCTGCTGCATCTCATAATACTTCTTCAAGTGAACACGATTCCTGTACCAGCTCAGAATCAAAAAGAGTAAGTATTTAACCCATTGGCTACCGATTACAAACTGCACCCCCCAATACCGAATTAATTTTGAAATTTTTGCTGTCACTAAGCTAGAAATAGTAGGCCTATAAAAAGCGGTTTACTCACTATAACGAGTTGCAAATTTGTAGATATTTTATTTTACATTTATAATTATTAACATATTCACTATTTACATTTTTTATTTTGTCTGTAGTAATTGGTTTTGGTATGGTAGGTTTCAAAGCAAATTTCCAAATGCAAAGGAACTTGGCATTTTTTATACTAAAAGATGGTTTCTGCTCTCTTCTCATGAGCTGATTTTTTGGACTTTTTGGATTTTTTAATTTTGTGCCATCAGAATAATAAGAGCAAAAATGCTTTTATTTTGTCAGAACTAACAGTTACCCAGGTCGGATTAGGCTGATTATCACTAGCAGCTTGGTCTATATGTAAAGTCTCGTCAGCATATCATTTTTCCATTGCCAATGTGTGAGGTTAGGCCTAGGCTGCATAATTTGTTGTCTTTGATTTTCGTCTTCAGTTGAGTCACTTTCATTCAAAACTACATCCTCACTCTCATTTTCACTTATTTCACTATAACCTTCATTCAAAAAGTTTCTACAAAATCACTAAAATATTCAGAAGTAAGGAAACGATCCTGACACGAAGCCGTGTTTTGTCAGCTGATGATATTGAATAACTATTTGTAACAAATTGTGTAAATCGACTGTTCCATAGTCAAATCTATATAAAATAGATTATTTAACTATCAAAAGTAGTAATAACAAGGAACAGTACCGACTTGATCAATATCGGTGGTGAACTGTATGCAATCAAAATACGTGCGATGGGCAGCGCCCATCTTTGGTAGTTGCACAATTGTTTACAGGAGACGAACACTTTGTTTCTCAGTAGGTTTATCACATTTGTTTATTTTTTTGGGTGATATGAATTCATGAAAACAGTGATTATTTTAACATGTTCCATGTCAACTTATACCATTGCTCTAGGCCCCACCAGCACTGGACATGTTCATTAGTTGTTCTAGTAAGTTCCCAGTTGTTCTTAGAAAATTTCATTAAAAAAATATATATTTTGGTTCTTTTGTATTATTACAATTTTTTAATTTGGAACTTATTTTGCCTTTAAAATATATAATTTTTTTTTTTGATTTTCTTAAGTGCCAGCCGCCGTAAAAGATGCTGCTACAAAGTGTTAAAGAGCTGTTTCACAGAACATTAATGATCGAGTGCCATGCCGTACCATCAACATTCAAGTGATAATTACACAATATCATATTTATAATATATAAACACAACGTCTCTCTGTCTGTCTGTAAGCTATAACTTGAGAACTGCACACGTCGTTTTCTTTACTATGTAAGGTACGATATCTGGTTATATTTTAGTCTTTGTTTGATTCAAATATAATCAGTAGTTCAAAATTATAACAATATGTGTCTACATGGGTAATACGAAAACCAAAATTTTCGACATATTTTATGAAGTTTCTTAAAATTTTCAGTGACAACATATTTTTTCTCAGTGATAAAGTTAATACACGATGTGAATGCTAATTAGGACTGAATTTGTTTTTAATCCTTTGACTGCTGTAAATAGCTAGTAGTTTTTACTATGTCGTCGCACAGTGTTACTTACAACTAAACTTGTTTTATTATTTGTCTGCTCTGTGCTGCAAAAGAAATAAGTTGTATCTTGTTGAATAAATTTGATAGTATTTGTTCAAGATCTGTTAGTAACAATTTGCTATTTTTCCACCTTAGTCTCTGCGGGACGAAGGTGCACATAGTTGCATCTAATAAGAGGGGGTTGGCTTCTGTCAAAGTTCCCAGTCAAACACTCATGTAACACTCACAACACATAAACTATCATCTAGTAATTTACATACAGTTCACCTACATTACACAATTACTTTTTTGAATTGATTTTTATTTGTGTTGTACATCTCTTTCTTAAACAGAGATTCCTCATTTGGTAACCGAGTGATACGACTCAGTCTTTCCAGATGTTAAAACCATTTAGGGGTATGAGAAAGAAAGAATGCCATGCTCGTGTCTGTAATGTTTGAAAGTGGTGATGCACAGTTTGATTACCTTGGTACAATCAAATGCGTGGACCCTAATGTATGCTTTGCACTGCTGAGGATATTAACAGTTTGAGTTCAGGAACCGGCCACCTAGTTATGCTTGACAAGTAAGTGGACGTTAAGTTAATGGGAGTTGGAATCCATAACTGATCCTGTCGGACTGAGTCGATAATATTTAGTAGTAACTTGGTAACTTTATACCAGAACTCACCTCTATATGTTTAAGAGGTGCTGAAGACATGTATTTCAGTACCCCTTAAATTTGGAACTCATTTTAGTTCCAGTTGCCTGGGCTACTGACTTTGGGCGTGCCCGATTATCGACGGTGTGATTCTTCTTCCACGAAGCACCAGACAAAAACATTTATGGAATCTTCAATATAAATGTTAAATCTTTGATTAATACTAATATAAAGAGACCTCGTTCAGCTTTGCCTGTTGAGTCTTTAAATGGTTGTGAGGTATTAAAGTCAACCACTTGAGTTACCAGCTTCTAAATTTTAGTAGCTGTTCAACAATACGAAGGAAGGGAAAGATCTGTTTAAGGTTTCTACCTTCCTAATCAATAAACTAGTTACAGGCAGAGCATGTCTTATGATTTCCATCCAGAAACTTTATTTATTTATTTATTTAATTTCAGTTGGTAGCTTACACAGAAAAAACAAACAATTACATTTTCATATTTATAGATTACTTCTATAGAAAAAATAAATGCATATAAACAATAGAAAATTAAATTGAACATATATATAATAACTAAAATAATTATAATAATATCATTGTCCTTTATATTTAGTTTACAAATTCAAAAAAAGAATAATACCTCTATGTCTTTCTACCAAATGAAACCCTCAAAGGCTATGCCTGTGTTGAGGTACACCTCTTTTAAAAGAAAAGAAAAGAATAGAAACCGTGGAAAGCCAAATAAATTGTCGGGCTTTTTTTGGGGGGAATTTTCAAAAAATCATTCATTCTGAATATTTTTACTAAATAACAAAATGTAGCTGCGTTTAGCATTTGCATTTCTACATACAAATAAACACAAACACACACACACACACACCATCACACACAATCAATCATTTTAGCCACGGATCAATTTCACAATGTCAACCATAGGCGATCCCCACCCACGCCAACGATCTCCGCTGATCATTGATCAACAAGGACCACCGACGCGAGCAAAAAACCACCCACAATCAACACAATAATACATTCTCTCATTTAATACAAATTCGCATACATATAAAAACATAAATATATACACATCCAAATAAACAAAACATTCATACATATATATATATTACATAATATTACTGAAGAAAGTATACAAATATTACTTTAAAATACTCATTAAACTTCAGAATGAAACTCTTTTAGTAAAGACAAGCGGCCAGAAGCAAAGCTAGTCGCTACTGAAAATTAGTTCATTTTTTGACCAAGTCAATGTATCTGTGGATCCTTGAATTACTAAGCAAACCGAGAATAGCAAGAAAGGGTCAACTGCTTCATTGGTATTAACTTGTGGCATTCCTGCAGTACCTCAGTATATTTATGGTGGTTACCAAAGACTAGTGGTTAGACCCTAAGCCTCGATGTTATTTTTAATGTCAGGGGTATGGACATGTGAGTTTTACCTGCACAAAGCAGTGTAATAATGTCAAAAATCAAAATTTATAATAGGTTTAAAATCCGCGGGTGCATGAACCGAGACAGGATGTCTGGATCATGAATTGTATTTAGTAAATTCATTTATAGGAACAAAATGGATTTTCAAGACAACAGTATAAATTACCATGTTTAATTTTAATATAATTTAGTTTAATTGATATTATATGTAAATTGTTTGAGTTTTACGACGTGTGTGGACTGTTTTACGACAGCAATATGTGACCGGAAAGAACCATTTCGGAAGTAAGACATCTCGTGGCAAATTGCTAGATCAGTGTTAGTAGGGAGCTCATAGGCGACGGTTGTGTTAAGGAGAGTCAGTTTAAGTGCCTAGAAACAATGAACGTGTTGTCAGAATGCATTAGTTAGCTAATTGAACTTATAAAGTATGTTATATTGACAGTTTTTAAATAGATTTGGACAATGTAGACGAACATGATAAATCGTATTAATTTTAAAATAATGCAGACTGTGAGAAGTGTTCAGTACGAGCAGCGTGTTTTATAAAGAGACAATAGACAATTTTGCGTGTAGTAATAAACACGGATGGTTAATAGACATTCTTAAGACTAACGTTTGAAATCTACATTAAAAATGACTTCGAGGGACATCACATTTCAGGAACACCATCGTATAAGGAACCATGCTGTTTGGACCATAATCGAGTGATGTGTTTAAGACAACGGACTGGTAACTCTGTATTGTTTAATACTTAAATTTCATATTGTTCATCTTATAAAATTTATTATGTTTGATTTTCTTGTTCTTGTAAATAAATTTAATATTTTAAAATAATTATGTTACTTAACGTAGAAGAATACTAAATATAGACAGACATAATTTTCTTTTTAAAGTAATATAAATTCAATATTAAAAAACAGATAAAATTAATCTGTTAAGATTCATAATAAATTCTTCAGTTGCAACTTAAAAAATATAAAAAAGATAAATTCAAGATCTTTCTTTAAAGTTAAAATCTTCTTAAAAGGAATTAATAACATCTAATAGTAGGATGTATAACATAAGTGATTTATAATATTTATTTCAAAATTGATGTTAATGTTTTTGTTCTTTACTATTTAATAAATGTTTTTTGTTAACATTTCAGCCAAAGTGTTTTCATTGTAATACCAAACATCACTGTGAAGTACACCTTTAAAAGAACTACACCCTGAGATTTAAATATTTAAATTCATTTTTTTTTCTAAATTGATGTTAACACATCTGGCGCCCTAAACTGCTGTGCAATAATTAATTAAATTAAATTTTAAATTCATTTTATTTTGTAACAAAACACGAAGAAAGAACTCTTCAAGTTCAAAAGATAAATTTCTTATTCTTAAAATAGCTTCACTATTTCATATTAACTTCAGCCCTTTTCTTTTGAATTATTACAATTGGCGCCCCACGTAAAATATTTTGAAACTTTAAGCTTTTGCTTTATTTTATCCTTGATTAAATTTTTATTTTTTGTTCTGGATCGATCCGGATAATCCGGACATCCGGTTGAATGAGGTCCGGATAAACGAGGTAGTACTGTATGTGTATAAATACCTTTAATAAATTACTATGTTCAGTTTCAGCAGAATAAATAAAGATTTTTTATTTACCAGACAACCATTGTTAGTACACTTTTAAAAGAAAACACGACCCTGAGAGTATTTTAATTTAAAGTAAATTTTTTATTTTTCAAAATTGGTAAGCTTCAAGCTTCCTGGCGCCCTTAGCTGAGCAATTTTTTATAAATTCTTAATGTTACAAAGTGTCAATTTTAAAAGATTCAAATTAGTAGTTTTAACCCCGGCTTTTTATTAATATTTACAATATAGATTAGACAATTTTTTAAATTTTATAAATCTTAAATTAAATTATATATAAAAAATAATTATTATTATTAATTTTTAAGTAACATTTGAAAAGAAATAAAAAATTAACAAATTTAAAGTTTGTTGATTTTTAGAAAAAGAATATGTTGATTTAAAAATATAAATTTCAAAGATTTAGTCCTTAAGGGGCCTGAGATCCGAAAATGTGCATGCTACATCACACCTAATTCTTGTAATTTGATTATAATATATAAAAAAAATTGGGTTAAACCTTTGAAACTTGTATAGACAAAATACCATGCTATTGTAAAAACTATTTTACAATCACAATTAAATACAGATATCTTTAGAAGCTAATCATACACCATTAACACAAATATGATGATATGAAGGTAAGAAGTCTATTGTTTATTTTTATTTTTTATAATGTTCAGTTAACTTTAAGTTGTTGCAGGAGTTGTAACTGAATTTCTTGTAGTTGAAATTTTTAGGTCCTGGTTCTTGGACTAGACTATATCTGTTAAGTAAAAGAAAACAAAGGCTGCCTCAGTACTTTATTACACATAATTAACATTGAAAAAATCCTGTGAAATTAAATTGCAATTATTTATCATATATATGTGTGCCATTTTGACAAGATGATTTGAACACATAACTTTCAAAGTTGTTTTGGAAATATTTTGCATTCAGGGTTAATTTCAAGAAACTGAAGTACAATGTTAAAGAACACATGAGGTTCATTTTCATGTCAAGACAATTTGTTATAGTTAAGCTTGCTTGTTAAAACATCGTGCCAGCCATCATATTTAGGATGATTTTAGATTTATAAAATATGGCTAAATTATGAGAAATGCTGAAAACTAATTTACTTGATATTATATATTATAGTTTAAATCATTAACATAAAAAATTATATTGAGTTTAATTAAAATATAAAGGAGTCAAGATATTTAATTACCTTTTGGCTAGACAAAATAACACACAATTTATTATAAAAATTTATAAGTTTTAGTTAAAATCTAAAAGAGTTAATATATTTGATTAAATTTAGGCTATTCAAGTTTGATATAACTTTGTGAAATTAAAATTGAACTGCAATGATTATGACTAGCAATCTATTAACACATTATGTTTTGATATATGAAAATTCATAACATCTGCAAGTTTTTAAGTTATCTGGTTTTAAGTTTGGATGGAATTTGACGGCAGCAAGAGCAATGTGCTTGCGCTTCGTGAGGTTGCAAGTTGAGTTCATAGAATGGCATGGCCTTGTCAAAAAAAATCATTTATCTTTGTATATGACTGAAAAACGCTACAGTTCTTCCCCGCGAAAGACAGAATCGGGGTGGAACAAAATTTGGATATGAAGAAGCTTGATTTGGTACATAACTCTGGACTTCGTATTGTCTCTGGAGCATTTCGTTCAAGTTTAGTTTCTTAGTTGCCGAGACTGGTGAACCATCTCTTTCTCGATAAAGACAGTAATTACAAATATCATATATGAGTAGTCTATACTCCAAACCATATCATTCAGCTTACGACATTGTTTATTCTTTGACTGAAAGATATGAATGTCGTCAGAACTGTACTGCCCCATTTGGCATTAGAATTCTAAGTAATCTTGATAATTTGAAACTTGCACTTCCTCTAATGTACAAATTATACTCCATGTTTTTTTCCTCTGTAGCTAATTGAAATACCACAATTTGATTTTTTTTTTTCACTGTCCTCATTCATTAACAACATCTCTGATGTATTGTATCATCAGGAGTTCAAATATATAACTAATGAATACCCATCTAGCGAGATTATTTTCACTGATGGTTCTAAGCTGGACAATAAAGTTGGTTTTGCATATTACTCATCCAAACAGACTTGTATGTATCAATTACCCTCAGATTCTGGAGTTTTTACTGCCAAACTCTTTGCTATATTGAAAGGTCTTAATACTATACAATCTGGTTTTCTGATACAATCTGGTATTTTTTGTGTTCCGATTCCAAAAGTGCTTTACAGGCTATCTAGGATATATATTCTAAGAATCCCTTGGTTGTGGATATTCTGTGTACCATACACTTTTACTTCTCCGTAATATTTTACAGAGTTTGTATAAATTTTACAATGTTATTCTTGTTAACTTGTTGCAGAGCCATTTTACAGTCCTGTAATATTTGTTTTTAATTGTTAATTGTTTTTGTCATTGTTAACTTGTTACAGGGCAACTTTATAAGCCTTGTAACATGTTATGTTGTTCTTTAATTACAATTGTTAATTAGTTTCAGTCTTGTTAATGTTGTTTAAATTTTATGATATTGCTTTTAGTTTATTTGTAGATTATTAATGTGGAGGATCTTATGGCCAATTTCATTTTGTGAAGGCAATGGATGACCACAATGGTTTTTCACCCCTAGTTTCAGAGATTCATAATTTGTTGATAGATGATAATATAAATTATTTATTTAGTGTAAACCATGACAACGATGACTCAGTGTATCAAAATGTGACAGTAAAAATGAAGAAAGTGACAGTATAAATGATTAAATAAGTCTTCTCCCTTCATGTAAACTGCTGCATAGAAAAAGGAAAGCAACAGGTAGGGCTAAACAAAATGATGTTTATAATTGAGCGAATGGGATTTTCAATGCGGTTATTTACAATTCTGCTGATACAATGAAATTGATTTTCCGAAGATAATATTACTTGAAGATTTATTAGGGAAATTAATCGTTATTATGAATACATGAATCTGTTATTACCAAGGAAAACCCAAATGAAAAATCAAGACTTCATAATTAGACATCACTGCTAAAAAAAATAGAGTTACTCAAATTTATATCTATGCTTTTAAAACATTATTATAAGAAAGAAAAAAAAAAAAAATCTTTATATGAGTATTGGTCTAATGATCACTCGTTGAAGTTTACAGCAATAACTGAAATTATTTAAAAGGACCAGTACTTAGCAATATTGCGTTTGCTTCATATTTCTGATTATGAGGACTCTAATACTCTAATGACTAATTTGTAAAACTCAAAGGGGTTTTAGATATATTTAGGCTTACTTTCAAAGGTAACTCGATTCAGGGGGTAAAACTCAGCATAATGGAGTAGTTGAGCACTAATAACTCAGCAATCAAAGGGTTAAAGCCCGTATGGTATTTCTCGAGTTATAACCATTTTTTATTCCTGAAAAATAGAAAATCCAGATTTTTTGACAAATTTTTGTCATTGCATTAAAAATTTTAACAACGATCTTCTTGTCTGTGAGAATTGGTATATGATTATAACAGTAATTGGAACTGAAAACTTTTTTAAAATTATGCAGCCGTGTCCAACTTCTAAACATCTTTTGCTAGCATATTAATAATATTCTCTAGTATATTTTTGACATTTCATCAACACAACACCAACAAAGTTGGTTTATATAGTTCAGCTACATTAGCTATTCTTCAGCCTCAGAGTGTTGTCAGGCATATATCTGGAAACGCCAGATATCAAATTAACTTATAAAATCCATGAAATAAATAATACTCTCAAAATTAAACAAAACTAAATAAATAAATAAATTTCAGCTATGATTAACTTAGAAATTAAAGGCAGATGTCAACAAGATGTCCGGAGCGGATGTAAAACTAAAAGGCCAGCGGTATTGATTTTCATCAAAGCATGATTTTGCACAGCCAGAATATTTCGCTGTGAGAATGAAAAATACACATATTCAGAACAAATCAAGCCAAATAATGTCCAATTAAAAATAACTATATAAAATACGTGGAAAAAGGAGAGGGGAACACGTGAGGAAAATTTAGAGGTCAGTCTGGGAAGGAACACGCTCAAAATATCTTCTACTAGAAATAAGTGCTTGCAGATTAATGTGAAATAAAATGTAAAAGAAATAAAAGGAAAATTTCATATCCCTAATTAAAAATTCTATTGTCGTGCGATAAATAGGAATTGTAACAAATGTGAACGAGTGAGCAATCAAAATAAGTGATGTGTTTAGTGTGATTTGTTAAGTAAAGAAAATTAAAATAAATGTCAATTTAAGTGTCTAGTATAAGAAAAGGAAGTGTCAGAAATTGTATGTAATTTTTAAGGTAAACACTTGTAAGACAGATTTCGAGGGTTATAAAACATATCATATAGCAGATATCGTAAATAGATTTAACAAATTTTATTATTTAAATTGAACTAATATAGAATGTTAATATAAGTAATTTTGTTTTAAGTTAAGTAGAAAGTATCATGATTGAATGATTTTAGTTTATTATGTTTTACATGTGAAATTAAAGTAGTGCATGGAATAGTTTATGGAGAAGTTGTAATTGATACATTGGTCTTAGACTTTTAATGATATAATTAATAGATTGTTCTAGTACCCTGGTGTATTATTTCTAACCTGGTTACTTTTGGAGTCATCCTCTATACCAAGCAAAGACTGACCCTAAAGGTCATTAAAATTTTAATTTATAAAATTACCAGAAAACTATTTTATTGTACAATGACAAAGAAAAAGTAGTAAGAGAGATTTTTTTTTCCCTTTTAGTTTGATAGCATTTTAATTAGTGAGTATTAAAGAAAAAGCTGATGCTATTTTTTATTCTAATGCTAACGGTAGAAAAATAATTCCAACAATGCCCTGAGAGAATACGAAACTTTTTACACCATCAAGTTATAGATCTTTTGATATACTAATAAAGTTTTTTGTTCCTGCTACAATCGTATTGTTTAGCTGTAAAATTGCGATTACATTTAATGGAAAAATTTAAATATATTTAAAAAATGTTACATAATTTAACTACTGTAATTTAAAAAAAAATATTGGCAAAGTACTACAAAAACACAATATGCCTATTTCTGAAATTTATTTTAGGTAGTTTAATTTGTAAATATCTAAATTTTAATATGTAAATAGTATTGAAGCATTTGAAAAATTAATAACCTGAAATGTACTTTACTTGTACAGAATTTTGATTGAAAATGTTGTATTGTATATGAAAACTAATAATTTGTAAATAAAAATATAAATATTAAAATTATATATAAAAAAAAGAAAGAGGCCATTGAAATGTTGTTTTACTTCCAGTTCATTCCTTTTATGTAATTTAAGTAATCAATAAGTTTCAATACTTGTTATTTTTTTACTACAACTCGTCAGTGAACAACCAACCACTAATGAAATGGATATATTCATCAGTGATGGTAGGCAAACAATGTTTTACGTCTAGTTGGTAGAGCCTGGTCCAAGCATACAGCTACTTTGGACGAGCTGTACATAGGAAATATTACCGGATAATATCATGGATCATTTCCTTTTTGAATTTAGTTCTAAATAATACATCATTCACAAAAATTAATTATTAAAAGTCTTACACATTTTAAAAAAACCTTTGCTTATACTAATAGATGCCTAGTTAAACTGTCCTAACTAAACAAAACACAACATAATGAGAAATGGATTCAATAGTCTGTTACCTTCTTACTGATGGGTCCATTTGTCTGTGCGCGAGGCTTGCTATGGCGTGGCGGGGGAGAGGGGAGTGGTTATCGCTCATTTCCAATGATTTGAGCAGCATTGAAGAGGTGGATTAAAATGTATGTAGACAATCAATAAATTTAATATTGTAAATCAACTTTTAGTATCACATTTTTTAGATGTTACCTTTGCTAGTACTGATATTTTAAAGGACGTAAAACAATAAAATTTGTTTGTAAATATCATGTTTCTATGTGCACTACAAATCTTGTAAACTGTAATTATGTCTCGCGAAAGGTAGACAAACACAGTTGGGTGAGCGAGCCCTATTTATACAGAATGGCTAGTAGCGTCAGAGCCATGCGCACAGACAAATGGTCCCATCAGTACATTGTAAAAGCAGAACACGGGACCTAACACGAATTTCCATTCATGCGAGACAGCATAAGAACCCTAACCCTATGGTGCTTGTGTTTTCTTCAAATATTCAAACTTTCCTCTTAATTAACAGTTTCTTTCTGATTTATTAGGCTATAAAGGTGTTATAAAATATAAGAAAATCAGTTTTTGTCTATTTTTTCTATAAAAATTCAAACCATTACTCTTACGTTTGTTTAAATATTACATATCTCATCTCTTCTGATATGTGGACATAATTTTTTCTCTATATAACTATTTTACTTCGTAACCAAAAAGCTGAAATTTTTTTAGATGTATGTAAATTCAAACAGTCTGTTATTTTACTTACTTTGTAAAAATATGACGAAAACATCAGTTCGGTAATCAATATTTTTTTTGGTTTTATTTCTTACTTGTTGACTTATGAAAAAAGTTACTAAGAATGTAAAGTACAAAGAAAATATATA
Source organism: Aphrophora alni (assembly GCA_963513935.1). Taxonomy (NCBI): domain Eukaryota; kingdom Metazoa; phylum Arthropoda; class Insecta; order Hemiptera; family Aphrophoridae; genus Aphrophora; species Aphrophora alni. Next base: position 92,877,691 of record OY740765.1, read on the forward strand.
ATAGAAATTATAATAATTAGTTATACACATTAATAAATATAGCGTCCATTATCCCGTGGACAAAGTTATCAAAATCTAAATCTTCAAAATTAACCATTAACTAAAAATATCTAATTTACACACAAAAAAGTAAATGAAATAATTTAAAGTAAAAACATAAAAAATACAGAAGAACATTATAAAATAATACAAAACTTTTCAGAGTTCACTACACACACTGTTTCTAAGCCACTAGTGGTTGAAAAATAGTAGTTGAGAGCAACAGCGAGAAGCCATGTCATTAGAATAGTCACTAATTGTTAATTATATGAAGATAAATAGAAATCTGTGATTTTATATAGAGTTAGACATGTTTATGTTCAGTGTTTAAAAGCTGAGATGATTTTAAATGTTATGATACAAACTCCTTTTGAAAATATATTTATGAATAATCCATTAAATCAAGAACAACGTTTTTTCTTTTTCAGAAACAAGATGAGACTATCTATGTCATGGATGACTGACTTCATTCCCTACAAGATTTTAGTTATTTTCTGTCATTTTATTTTATTATTTAATATATTTTTCTTCTGTACTTTTTTTTTTTGCATACATTTATTTACCTCAACAAAATTGTACCTTTTTAAACGTAATAATTAATGTGTCTCAATGGAAATATGTTTTATTTTTCTTGCTTTTATACATTATTAGTATTATTTTGTGTATATGTATATACAAAATTAAATATGTTGTTTTTTAAACAAGAATTTTATTTCATGTATTGCTTTATAATTTATACAACCTGAGCTCACATGATTGATTTGAATGGATTGTGGTTTAAATAAATCTAAATACAGGTTTTATACTCTTGGTGGTTGTGTGAAAGTATTCACTCTAACTTAAGATTTGTTTATTGCTTCCTTTAATGTATTTTATAGAGATTTTTTTTTAAATGCTTGTAATTTGTTTTGTTTTTTTAAACCATTTAAGTGGGGAAAGTAAGACAAACATTACATTTGTCTATATATTTGGATAGATAAATAAATTTATACGAACTAATATGTATGTTGGTTACTATGTAATAGAGTTCTCACAACCTGTGTATCCCTGTGTATGCATTTCAAGCACCTTTTATATGGCCAAGACATAATTGCTTCTCATTCAGTTTTACAGTAATTTCATGTTACATTGTAACACCATCAGGCTCTTGATCTGCAGAGCATCCAGGGAAATGCATCTCTAATAAAATCCCCAATGTTTCTCTACTGCTAAATGTATATAATTTCTTTAGTTGTTTTATAGGCCTTGCATAACATTTTTTGAGAATGGTTCGCAAGAGAGCTTCCATGTCCTCTTAGCTATTATCAGTTTCTGTTAATTTATAGCCCCAGAATATTTGTAAACATTCATCTTGTATATGAATATATAAAAAGTATGTTTGTTGTTTGTATTTATATTTCTTACGTTTAAAAATACACAATGATATAAGTCGAAGTATGGATGAGATTGTATAAAATGGGGTTCAGAAGAGGGGGTGATACCTTAATTTTATGGTCTATCAAACACATAATTATAAAGATGTAGTCTGTCCAAAGCTAGAATTGACATTGCCTTATAATATAATATTATTATATTATATAATATAATTTTATAATATAATTGTTCAGTATTTTTATATGCCCTTTTCGAATAAACTGGTTTCTCTACATTTACGATTTTCTGTCTTCGTCTAACAATATCAGACCACAATAATTAGTTGATCATATGATCCAGAAGAGTCCATGTCAGTCACGCGAGGGGTGTTTTTACCCACAATTGCAGAAATGTTCAAGGCTAAATGACATCATCATAGCCTCCCATGGGTCCAGAACAATCGGACTATATCACATGATTGGGGATGCTTCCCATCTTCTTGAAGGGTAGAAAGTTAGTTGTAAAGAACACCTCATCTGTGTATCACGCTAATTCCTTTCAACTCGCTTTAATTTTATATGCAAGTGCATAGTTTTCATAACGCAACGCGGTATTTATTACCATTCGGCTCTGCCACGCTTTTTAATTATTAACCTATTTTATAAGTGCAATCTGTGTAGATTTAAGAGTGACAAATATAAACAATAGAATAATTATGATAACCAGCTAGCTGTGTTAAGTGTAGTGCTACGTCTGTCTACATCGCTTCCTGAATTACCCTGTTGGACAATTGGACATTGCATCAATTCAAGGTAATGAATTTTACTGTTACTCAATTATTATTTACACAGATTGTATGAAAGTCTAATTAACATAAACTCTGTACCGTCATTCAACCACTCGTTGGAACTAATAAAGTTTGAGTTCACTATAAAACTCTGGTCCCTCGGTAACTAATATATCTTTATTTATAACATAACACACGCAACATAAATATTATTTTAAATAAACCATTTACAGTTTAACTTATTAAGGATAGGTGGTTATATTACACTACTCTAAACTGTCTCATAAACTGTGAAAAATACAAAATTTAACATTACTTTATAGTAAACGTTTTCATTTAAGGAAAAAAGTTTTTTTTCCTTTTTGCTGTGAACAATTATTTAAAATTTTATATCAAGCATTCTATACATTTTATAACAGATTTAAAGTAATTTCTATATTCAAAACATTATTAATATTATATATAACCAACAAAATCAACAACAACAATCATAATTACGAGAACAACAATAAGAAAACAGTGCAAATTTAAAAGTAAAACATATGAATAAAGCGATAGCATCCCACTGTTGCAGCTGCAGCCACACAGGAAAACCTGGTGATCACACACCTATGTGGCTGTGGAATTCCTCCACCGAATAATAAAAATAAAAAATAATAACCAAGAGTTTTGAAGACTCATCTTCAGGCTTTCTGGTTTTGAATATTTTTTTAAGGTGTAGTAGGAATTTGTCAATCAACAAAATTACTGGTTGTGAGAGCAAATTTTTAGACATTTCTTATGAGGGCATATAATGTTAAACATATTTGAATAATATGTATTATCTATTCCTTTTTTTTTAGGTGTGTCTACAATCCTATTTTGAACTTAAATTGCCGATTTTACAAATTGAGTGCAGTACAGACTTTCATCGTAATACCATGCATGGTAAAATTTTTTTGTTTGTTTTAACATTTGTCGTGTTGTTTTTTATACAAGGTAATGAAACTTATTAGCTGATGGAAGGAATCTGATGATGACAATTTGATTGTCGAAACTGGTAATTTTAAGTTCAAAAAAAGGATTGTAGACTAGACAGACATACAAAAAAAGTAAGAATAGATTATGCATATTCATAATACAATCCTGGTGGCCTACAATTGTCATGTTTAAACATATTTGCTGCAATGATTCTATTCCTTTAAGAATAAAGGTGTTGTTTACATGGTATGAGTTACATAAGTTTTATTGAAATAATTTACATTTCACTCACAATTAGACTTCATTTTAATTTTTATTTTATTTACAATTACTAAAATGCCATTTTTGTGATTATGATTAATTTTGGTTTACTTTTATTTGGTTTTGGGGATGGGTAAGTGAGAAAGTTTGTGCAATATTTTTTGCACCATTTATTTTAAAATAAAGATATGCTGAAGGACTAAACTTAATTAATGTTAAAATCAATTCTTTAGGAACATGGTATAATAATTAATTGGGAAGAGGGATTTTCATTATGTTTAAAATAATACAAATTCAAAATATAATGTAATATATGGGAAAAAAAATTAAGGCTGCAAAAATTAATGGTCATTAATTTTATTGTAAAAGGAACATTACAGTTTTGTTGTATGTTTTAAAACAAAACATATTTTAACAAAAAGGGAGAAGTTAAAAGTACTGCAGAGTATAACAAAAAAGTGTCCTGGCCACACATACTGTATTCAGGTTCTACTAATCAATTGGAATAATGAATATTAAATAAATAATTGTCTATTTCTGCTTCCTATAGAATTTGGTTATATCTTTGTGTTCTTCTTTAAAACGAAATTTCTATGGAATGGATAGTATTGATGTTATTATGTTATTGATAATTGATAATGCTATGTGATGTACAATTTTATATTATCACTTTAATATTATTAAATTGAAAATGAATTGATTTCAAATTATGTAAACAGGTTTTCGTAAATGTTTTGAATTGTAGAGTCAATAACATATCCACATATTGTTAACAACATAACATATCCACAAATAATTATAATTGTTAACATAACTGTTTAAAAATAGTGTTCATTAAAAATGTTTGATTCCAAATATCTAACAAATCCTTAATTTTACAAAAAAAATAAATTAATAATAATAATAATAGAAGAAATGTGTATTGTTAAGAGTTGGGGAGAATCCTGAGAATACTATCTTAAAGAACAATGATACCATTTGTTCAATGATAAAAGGACAGAAAATTGTCTTTCTTGTAAATTTAGTAATTTAACACTTTGAGTGCCATCAGCGTACAGAGTATGAGGCCCTATTTATATATATCATTTTCCTTAGCATATATATTTTTTTCATTACATCAATAAACAGTTTTTTCTCTTTATAACTTTAGGAGCCACATATAGTTTATTACCTTGAACCACCTCTATGTGTTAAAAATGTGTTACCCCCCCCCCACCACATTATGACTAACCATGCCCTAACCTAAGCTGCATGATTTATGTTTGAACAAATGTTTCAAATTGTACCATATAAAGAAGACTTTCAGCAACTAAGATTTTTTTTTTTTTTTTTTTTTTTTTTTTTATCCCATGTACAGTAAGTATAAGCTTATTTAGTATGTAGTTTTACTCTTATTATCTGTTTTTACGTTTTATAGTAGTAATTGTTATCAATATATTTAGTATAGACATAGATATTGCATTTACAAAAATTTTTCCAATTTAAATTTTTTTATCAATAATAAAAATAATGTGTTCATTATTAAGAGCTGGAAAAATAAAAATTATCATCAATTAATTGCTTTATTTTTGACACAGATAACAACCTTTAATGTAAAAAATAAAATAAAAACAGAGTTATCTTTTCTGGTTACAGTACTACCTCGTTTATCCGGACCTCATTCAACCGGATATATGGATTATCCGGATCGATCCGGAACAAAAAATATATAATTTAATCAAGGATAAAATAAAGCAAAAGCTTAAAGTTTCAAAATATTTTAATAATTATTTTGAATAATATTTTTAATAATATTTATAATATTTTGAAACTAAGTTTTTGCTTTATTTTATCCTTGAATGGAGTTTCAACAAGAAATATCTGCTATTACATTAATGTTGATAAAAACGTGATTTCCTCAACACTACAGTGTCGCCTTGAGGTAGTAGGGCCAGGTTGTTGATGCACTGGGAAGAGAAAGTGGAGGAGCAATGACCTGTGCGTCACCATCCCCCTACCCCGATGCGGCATGACAGTGTGAAATAAATACAAAACAGGTGCATGTTTACAACGCATCATAAACCATCATGTCATTTTTACAACTTTATTGTTGTTGGGTTGCTAAGACTCAAGGGTGTAAATCAGTAAATGTGAACATTTTGTCACATCTTAAAGCGGTGCCGCCAGCTTTGGGAACCCCCCTTCTTTTTTTTTGGCAGTTGGCACATCACCAGTCGGGAGTATCGAGGACGTGAATGAGAATCGGCATAGTATTTAGAGGTGGGCGTTGTTACTGCTATTTATTTATATTCGTGTGTTAGCGTTTGTGCGTGGAAATGGCGATGAAACGAAAACCTAATGTGCTTACAATGGCCCAAAAGTTAGACGCATTGAGTCGTATAGACAGGGGCGAATCTTTAAATAAACTTACTGCAGAACTCTGCGTAGGGACATCAACTGTGTCAGATTGGAAAAAAAATCATAAAAATATTGAAGACTTTTGCTTCAAAATGATCGCTAAAGACAGTTTAGAGGGTAGAGGAACTATAAAAAATGCAAAAAATGAATCGTTGGACGAGGCATTATTTATGTGGTTTAGTGCTCAGCGAGAACGTGGTGTTCCGATTTCTGGACCGATTTTGGCTGAAAAAGCGGCAAGCCTAAACAAAAAATTACCAAATCCTGATCCAAATTTTACAGCTAGCCAGGGATGGCTAGAGCGGTTCAAAAATCGGCATGGCATAAGACAATTATCTGTGACTGGTGAAAGCCTGTCTAGTGATCAGGCAGCAAGTGAAAAGTTTAAGGAAACTTTTCAACGAATTATTTCGTCTGAGAAACTTTCTCCTGACCAGATATACAATGCTGACGAAACAGGATTGTTTTATCGTATTTTACCGAGCAAAACCTTAGCTTGTAAAACTGATGAGGCAGCCAAGGACTACAAAAAGAGCAAGGATCGCCTAACTGCTATGGCTTGTAGCAATGCTTCTGGAAACCACAAAATTCCCCTAGTGATAATTGGCAAGGCGAAAAATCCTCGAGCACTTAAAAATGTAAATCGTGCAACCTTGCCTGTTGTTTATCTAAATCAAAAAAGTGCGTGGATGGACAGCTTTATTTTTAAAAAGTGGTTCTTTGAAAATTTCGTCCCAGATGTGAAAAAATTTCTCAAAGAAAAAAAACTGCCAGAAAAAGCGATTTTGTTTCTTGACAATGCGCCATCTCATCCTGCAGTAGAAGATCTCATCAGTGGGGATATTGAAGTTAAATTTCTCCCCCCAAATGTGACTCCAATTTTGCAACCTATGGATCAGGGTGTGTTGGAAAGTATCAAGCGTGTTTATCGCAGGGAACTTTTAAGCAAATTAATTGAAGAAGAAGGTGAACAAAGCGTGATTGATTTGTTAAAATCTGTAAATGTCAAAGACGTGATTTACATGATTGCAGACGCTTGGGATCATGTTCCAAAAAGTGCTCTACAAAAGTTTTGGAAAAAATTGTGGCCAAACATATGCAATGTAATTGAAGAAATGAACCCTACCATTCCACAAATAAGTGAATCGAATGAAACCACTGTCACTACAGAGCAATTGTTAGGCATAATTGCAAGAATTGACGGTTGTTCCGATGTTGATATCAACGACGTCAATGATTGGTTAACAGACAACAACGAAGGAGGTTATGGAGTCATGACAGATGAAGAGATAATTGTAGCGAGTACATCTACGCAGGGAGCAGACGACAGCGAGAGCGAGGAAGAGGGAGACAGCGCACGGTCGGAGATGACGCACGCGGACGCAACGACACAGCTGGACAACATCATGGCGTATTTGGAGCAACAGCAGGATACAACGCCAGCTGAACTAATGATGGTGAAACGTTTACGTGATCGTGCCGCATTGAAACGTCACACCAAATTAAAACAGAGGAAGATAAATGACTTTTTTGTAAATAACAACTAAACCCTGTGTAAATTAAAAGCACGTCTAAATATTTCAAGTGTGTAAATAAAATGTTTTTCGTGATTTACAGTACATTGTGTAATTTCGTGTATTGTGTAAATTGAATGACTGTGTAAATATTGTGTTGTTTCGTGACCAAAAGGAAATTATAAATGGTAAGTTATCATTTTATATTTTGTTTTATTTATCTTTCTATAATTTTGGATTATCCGGATTTTTGATTAACCGGATCACTTCCGGTCCCAATTAGTCCGGATAAACGAGGTTGTACTGTACTTGGTAACAATTCTGGGAAAATCACAAAATTAAGTGAATTGTTGGGTATCCTCAATGCCATTTTCATGTGACACCGTAAGCGTAAAAAATATTAGCAGTGGTGGTAAAATTATTAGGTTTATTAACAATTTATTTGAATTTAATATTATTCATCCAATACCGTACATTAATCATGCCAAATATAATTATTGTATTATAAATTGGAAGTATAGTTGTGAAAACTGTACACAACTTGTAGAGGAAGTGGGTAGCCTTGAGAATAGGCAACACTGCAATTATTGAGTTTCCCTTACTAATTAAAGGGAAATTTCCTGTTTAGTGATGCAGTGATGTACTTTGTAAGGTTAGTCAGTGTAAGTTGCTTAACAAACATAATTCTAATATTTAAAAAAAGCTCCAAAATAGTAGAAGAATCTACTCTAAGGGGAAAATGTCTTCTTTTCAATCCATTTTAATAGCTATGTTTCAACAAGGTGAAATCTTGGAAAGTGTTAATAAAACTCAAAAACACTACAAAATCCTAACTTATCTTTGTATGAAGTTTGTATCTTGTTAAACATTAATTTAAATGAGTTACAAAAATATTTTGTAAAATAAATGGAAGAAGCTAAAGAAATTTCGAGTAGTAGCTGGAAAATTAAGACAGAGATTTTTTAAGCAACAAGAAAAAAGAAAAAACTACCAAGCATAAAAACTTTTTTGATGAACTTAGTAAATATATTGAGTTTATCGATCAATTGCGCTGCTTCAGCCTTTTGATATTGCGATAACATTTTCTTCAGTCTATTGATATTTTTATTTGTCAAATGAAAAGCACATTTGACAGTAGAAGACATGTTTTCTTCTTTGAGTCTTAAAGCCTTAATTGAATAAACAGCTAATACAATTAGAGTTAGCAATTATGAAAACTATAAAGTTGACATACAAGCTCTATGGTACAAGAAATTATTTGCATTAGAATCATTTATAAAGCATTAACAGATATTCAAAAAACGAAAATAAAAAGATAAAGTTTTTTCTAATCGAAAACAAAATGTTGGCTAATTGTGTTCCTGATGTTTGCACGGCATTTATCATGTTTTTAACATTATCTTCATCAGAAAGATCATTTACAGAATTAAAGCTAAATAAGCATTTGTTGAGGAACATAACAATGGCAAAAAGATGAAGTAGGTTGGCAATCTTAAGTAATAGAGCTCATGAAATGGATTTGAACAAATTAGTGGAAGAATTTATGCATTCAAAGAAACTGAGAATTGAACTGTTATAAGTTTAATTCTATAATGTAATAATAACACAGTCTTGAGTAAAAATGTTTTAGCATAAACTTCTCTGAGCTTTAATTTGATTACCATCATTATTATTTATTATTATTTTTTTGTTATTCTCATTCTGATGTGTAACATATTTTACTGATTTCAGTAATTAATGTTGTAATACCTAGAAAAGGTTAATTTAATTTAAAATAATAGTAACCGGGAATCGATTAGAATCAATTGGGGAGGGGGAAATTATAAGTCGAAAACATGACTAGTAGTATACTTTAAAATAAAGGAAATTAAATTAACATAGATTTCCAAACTTAAATAAATAATAATGTATATAACTTTAGATATAATTAATAATAAGAAATTAAATAGTGTGTTGGGGAATAAGACTATTGAATGTTGAACGTATGCGAGAGATTTTATCACTCACTGACATTGCAAGATTTGAATGACTGTCCGTGATACAAGAAAATGTGAACCCTGTACCAACAGGATATTAGAATTTCACCATGCGGTCTTCAGTCTTAGGAAGGAGCTTGGAGGATGTAGATGTGTTAAAGTCTGAGTCCAGAGTTTGGAGAGGACAGTCGTAGTTTTGAGTCTTAGTGGAAGAGTTAAGGTGAACAGTCTTAATTTGAATTTTGAGGTGTTGAGTTGTATTAATTTTGTGAGCCGAACTGTAAAAAATGTAAAGTGATTTGAACATAAGATGAGCGTGACAAATGGTATTGGTTTTGTTGAATAGGACAAAGTGTTTAATACGAACAGAGTGTTTTGCAAAAAGTCAATAGAAAACCATGCGTATCGTATTCAAATGCGGTTGGAAGATGAACAATAGCAAAATGTTTAATGAACTATAAAATTAATGAACATTCTAAACACGAATAAGACGAATGCAGTTATAAAACTCGAAATGTGTGATTACTACGACGTGGACAGACAGCCATCACGTGTGCTTCATAAAGGAAAATCCTCAACCAAAGACGGTAATCAGCGTTACAAAATGCTGAAAATAAATTTTCATGTATTTATGTAAAATTTTTATGTTTAATGTATTATTTTTTTTAATTTAATACTCTAAAGAGCCATTCATGTTTTTTTTTAGAATAAAAAGTGTCTACAGGCACGTATAAATTTTGATAAAGTAAATTTAATACTAAATGACAGATAATTTTAATCTGTTTGATTTAATAAACCTTTTAATAGTTGCAACTTAAAGATAAATTCAAGATTTGAAAAATAGACCTTCTTCAAAGGCAATAATAATAAATTTAGCTAGGATGTTAACTATAGTTGATCTATATGATTTGTTTGTGATGATAAATGTTAATTTATAAATATTCTGTGTTAATAAATTCATGTCAAGTTTCAGCAAAAATAAGAATTATTCATTTCACCAGATAATTCACTGTGAGTACACTTTTAAAAGAATCCACCCCAGAGATGTTTTAATAGTAAATTCATTTTTTCTAAATTGGTAAGCGAAAGCTACCTGGCGCCCATAATAGCTGTGCATATTTTAAATTCAGTAAACAAATAATAACTTCATTCTTTTAACAAAATAAAATCAAATACAAAGTACCTTTTTTTATTTAATTATAACAATGTAAACCATATTCTGTTTGCAACATTGCGGTTATTTAACTAAACTTTTAGGTTTATAGAGTAAACAACCTACATAGAGGAAGTCTGACTAATTCCGGAGGGTTGTGAATTTACTTACAAAAGATACAGATACAGGGCTTTTGCAACTCCAAAAACCAAACAAAAAACGTAAGGGTGTACTGTTGGAGTTGGAGTTGGGGTGCCCACACTGAAGTTGTAGAAATGGGTTAAGGTTCTCTGTTATTATTATTTTATTAATAAGGTAATATTTATTATCAGAGGTCCAGAGTAGTGAATTTTTTTAACATTAAAAGATGACTGTTCTGATTAAAAGATTACATTAATATTTTAAAAGTGTAAGCATTCTTATCACAAGGTAGGCCTAAATAGTTTGCCTACCAGCAACAGTACAATGAGTCATGCATAATATGAACTACAGTGTTTATCAACATCTTTGTGCTATAAGAATTTGACAATATGACTGGAAGAATGATTAGTCAGTCTACTGGTAACTAGCGTAGTGTAACTTTGCTCTTGACACAGAAGTAGAGTGCATATATTGTTCAGTGACAGAAGAACCTGATTTGTTGTTTGAAAACCAAGGAAAGTTTTAAAAAGCAAAAGAGTAAATAGATTATTGTAAGTAATCTTGATTGTGTAAGCAATATATATATAGTAATTACTATATATATATTATAGTATTATATAATATAGTATTACTATATTATAGTTGATTTACTAAATTCTCGGTGGCAAGAGAACATTTGTCTCTACTTAAGTAAGTTAAGAATAGTTTCAATATATGTAATAACGTTAAGTTTGTAGATTAAACATGTGTTAATTAAGTGCATTTTATTACAATACATATTATAGAGAAAGTATTAGTTAAGAAAGAAAAGTAATGAACAAAATTATATTCTTGTGAAATACTTGTTTTTATTCCTTCTGATTTCAATACAGTGGTTTTTACAAATGTGTCCAAAAGTGTTGTTTTCAGAAAATGATATTGTTATGGGGGTAGACTTTTAATAATACAGATAAAGTATAATAACACCAGATAAGTAGTGTTCTGGCATTTGGACACCTGCCAGAACATGTATGTAATGTAATCAAACTGGTTTTAATGATTTTGATTAAAATGGGCTAAATCAAATATATTTCATAATCTCTCCGATAATTTGAAGTGAGGAAAATGTACATTAATGTTAAAATTAATGCCTGAAACAGTAAATCAACCTGTTAAATTATGTATTCTCCATTTGTTAGTACTTTTGAAAATAAATCTTGGCTCTTATCAATAAAGTTTATTTTTATTGATTGATTTATTTTTATTTAAGTGTATTGATTAAAGAATCTTTAATTTTCATATTTCATCAAAATTAACTGAATTTTCTTGTGTTGATTTTCATGGTGGCATTTATGATTCATTGATATTCCATTTTGATTCACTGAGAAAATAGTGATTAATAGATAATTTTGTTTGCTTTGTAGAATGTGTGTGTGTGCACACGCGTGTGTGAAAAAGAGGAGATTTATTTTATCTATTGCTGTTAACAATTTTTTTATTATTTTTTACCAAGAGTCCATTTACTAAACAATTCTTACATTTAAGTACAATAAATAAATAATTACATAAAATAATAAAAATGTATTATCTTAACAAGGCAGAAATTATGCCAAATTAAGCCAGAAATTATGCAAATGACCTCCAGACAACACATTTCAATTCAACTCATGTGGCCGAGAAAATACCCACGGAATTGTACACCAAAAGATGTTGACATTCCTCCTAAATACTTTCTTTTTTTCAATATTTTAAATATTGATTGGGAGTTTGTTAATAAATATAACATTTGGCTGAGAGGGCAATTTGTAGAATTATCATGTCTGTATTGCCTAAGCTGTAGGTTGCATTAATGTCTTGTATTATAATTATATATATCAGTATTTAATAGTGGATTACACTTTACATAATAAATTGTTTTGGAATATATACATTGTTTGTTGTGTAAATATTCCCAATTCTCGGAATGCACCTTTACAGGATTCCAATTTTTGTATTATAAATAGCCTTTCCATATTTTGAAACATGTCCCCCACAGTATCGCTCCATAGATGGTAGAAGTTTACACAATCTGTTTATTTCCATTATGACTAGACTATTCACTTCATTCTTATTATTTATAATATGGAGTAATTTTACTAATTTTTATTTATTTGTAACAAATAAAAAGTTTAAAATATAAGATTTCTTGTATCTTGTATTTAATGTTTGTACATTGTAAGTAAAGCACTTTTTTGTAGAGCGAAAATATCAATATCTATATTTTGATAGAAATGTCAATTTTGAGGGACCCTGACTTAAAAACTGGTTCTTGAATTAATTTTCATCTTACAACCATGTCATCAGTGCATTGAGCTATAACGTTATTGAGCTTAAGGTTAGGCTGGTTTCCTTGAATTTTGGTATATTGAAATAATTTATAAATATTTTCTGACTCTAATTTCAGTTTTAGATAACTCATAAATTAAGTGTTTCTGTCATGACATAAAATTCCTATTTTTTTTTTCTAAATTGGTGCTTTGCTATATTGATTAATTTTTAGCTCAAATATTATATATATATATACATAGCCCCTTAAGGTCAAGAATATTTTTTATCAAAAAATTGGTAATTGATTTGGTTTTGTTTGTTTTCTCTTATAACAGCTACCTCCAATCTTATTAAAATTACTGGGCAACACTGTTTAAATACACTGTGAAACAAATTTTATAAAAATAAATTCATAACTAATGGTCAGGCACTCGGATGGAAAAGATGTAGGTACTCTGAAACATTTTTTGAAAGAACGCATAAATAATTAACTTGGTCATCTCGTGATGTATATTCGTTTTACAATAGGCTTCATTTCACTACCAAGTATATTTTGATTAAGGCCTACGATTTACTTCAACCCCTCCTCCTCATAGCTTAGGCCCCAATATTCTTTCAGTATATTAAAAATAAATTTACTTCGAACATACTTTGTATTAATAATCCAAATAAAATATTTTGTTATTTTTTATTAATGCTACAACTTCTCTTTCTGATGTGAACATTTATCAGACTTCATCACACTCACGAACTAAAGATGGTCGGTATTATCAAACTTAAGAAAAAACAAAACCAATAAAGCGTGGAAAAAAGGTACCAAACATCAAGAATGTATTCTATGCAACAACAAAATTTTAAAGTTTATTGAAACGTTTGTTTCAGAATTGTTTTGTTTTTATCTGCCTGTTTTCATCTTTTACAATATCAAAATTACAATATCTAAAGAACAAATTTACACAAAACAATGTTCAGGTCAGTGAAAAGTGCTCGGAAGAGTGCTCTTGAAGTTATAAATTTCAAACAAATATAATATATAAGAATAAGGAAAACATATTAATCAAGTTATCACAACTTAGTTTTCATGGTTTGAGTATTATTATTGTTTTCGTTATTGGAAATATCACAATAGTGCTCCTTGCACATTTGAGTAAATAAAAGAGTGACGTTAAAATTTAATATATAATATAGTGCACGAAGCAATTAAATTAACATATTGATGGATCAAACTTTTTTATACTTTTTAACAGTAGATTATTTAAATAAAAAATAGGCGAAAAGTGGACAAAAAACTTCCTAGATGTAAAATTTAAGTCACAATGTTCTATCCAAGTCACAATTTGTTTAATATAATTAAATTTATCTAGTTATTTCCGTTGCCATTTTTTATTTATCATCAATTACACATTTCGGACACTATAGTCCATCATCAGATGTATCGCTCGTAAGATATTGTTGGCTCTTAATGTTACGACGTCTTACAAGCGATACATCTGATAATTAACAATAGTGTCTGAAACAAGTAAATAAAGGAAAAAGAAAAGTCACAAGACGGAAAAAGTAGACAAAATTCTATTACTTAAACTTTCCTTATGAACGGTATTTAGATAAACAAATTATTTATTTTTAGCCAGTTTTTTAATTTAAAATGGTGTTTCCACAAAAACTGGGTGGAAGGATACTTCGCATATGTTTTTTGACACCCGAACAAAACTGCGGATATGAATAACTCCATTTATTGTTTCAAATGACTGGCCTTATAACTTTCCCAGGACTTTGTCAAGAGTATTTGTGGCGTTTAATTTGAATGACTGTTCTCCAATCAATTATTTATTGCAATACATTTGTTTCATTGTTCTTTTAGCTATTTCAGAATTCTTGTGTGATAGTTACCATTTACAAAGGTAATGTTTTATACCAATATTGTGAATATATTTTTATACAGAATGTTCCATGAAGGCGTCGTTAAATTGGTAAATAAAACTCTTTTTATCATCATCATCATCTTTAAAAATAAGAAAAAAAGACCATAAAATAGAGACCTCTAAACCTCGTATACTCTAATAGTGCCAGATTCGAAAGACAACAAGAGTTGGTCAAAAGAGTCCTGATAGGAATAATGAAAGTGAGGGACTAACCCAAGACTACATGAAGAAAGTTGTAGATCCAGCTGGGGTACCTCGCGGCATTGCTACACCCGTACTCACTGTAAGTGAGCCCCTGTGAAACTTTGTAATTATATTCGCAAACTAAAAACTATGATACAGGAATTTAAAATTTTAGCTCTTTTTAAAATAAAATTTTGGATTTTAAATAAACATCAAATTTTTAATTTATTGACTTACAGAAATTAGTAATAATAATACTTTCTACGATAAACATTTGATTGGTAGTTATTAGATACCTTCATAAATACAAGAAGGCTTCTGTGTTTAAATTATTTCTTATAAAACTTAAATAAAATAATAATAGAAAACAGTTTATATTTCAATTTATTAAAACATTTGTCAAAATAACTAAATAAAAAGAATATGACAAAAGATAGTTTAACATTTTAGTCAACTGTTACGTACAATCAACTTTAAATGCACTATTCATTACAATTATAAATTTAGTTTATTTTATCGAACATCTGACAGTCTAGAATTTTGAAGTGTTAAATGATATGTCCGTGAAGTTGGCCCCCAATTTAAATTGTTAAGAATGAGGTAATGTGAAGTTAGCCTTCTCCACTTGCTCCGATTTCAACACAATTTTTTTCAAAGTGGTCAAGGTGTGAGGTTAACATGTTGTTATATCCCCCCTCCCACTTGCTCCGATTTCAAAGCAATTTTTTAAAAAGTATATTCCCCTCAATGATTACCCAGTACTCTTTTCCTCCAAAAAGTATCACTCTGGAAACCAATTTTTTTTAAGGTCAAAGTGGGGGTACTAACTTAAAGTAGCCACCCCCCCCACTTGCTCCTATTTCAACCCAATCTTATTTGAAGTGTTCCTCTCGAAGGGTACCACCCGATACTTGTTTTCTCCAAAGAAGTACCATTCAAGAAATAACTTTTTTTTAAAGGTCAAAGTGTGTTGCCCCCTCCCCAACTTGCTCCGATTTAAACATAATTAATTATTTTTAAAGTGCCCCCCTCAAAAATATCCTTTCCTTCAATTCCCCAATAAAATACCTTTCAGGAACCACTTTTATTGAAGGTCAGGAAGGCATCCTCTATTCCACTTACTCTGATTCCAACGCAATCTTTATTAAAGTTTTCCTCTCAAAGATTCCACCCGGTACTTTTTCTCCAAAAAGTACCACTCAAGAAACCATTTTTTTGTTTAAGGTCAAAGTGTGAGGAGCTAACTCTACATACAAATCCTCACATCCTCCGATATTTTCACACTTTCTTTGTTGTTACTATATTTATTCCAAAAATATTTGCTGATTTAATTTGTTTAAATTTCATATCAGTTGATACTTTCTTTTCTGGGGGATGAGGGTAAGAGTTTTACAAAAGTAATCACAATGCAATTTTTATATTTCAGAAAAGCGTTATTACCCATAAACAAGGTAAAAAATAGATAATTTTTTGATACCAGTTTTTTTAGAATTCCGTACATTCCTGTAAAATATGGTAGTATAACCATTGTTTCAATTTAGAATTGAAATATACCAAGTAACGGCAATAGATATAATTTTGAAATAAAACACATTTTAGAATTAATTACAAAACCAAATAAGTTTTTCAAATTTAGCAAAAACGTTTATTTTTATATCGTTTGGTAACCAGGTCGGTGGCAAAAATCGGTTGGTAAATTCTTTTATATATAAAAAATTGAGAAGTTATTAAAATGTAAAAAGATGACCACATTCAGAATTGATATATCTGTCAAATTAACCTAATTAATTAGGTTGGAATAAAATATAACGAAAAAATTTAGACAAAACATGAAGAAAATTTGGCTA
Organism: Aphrophora alni; assembly: GCA_963513935.1. Taxonomy (NCBI): domain Eukaryota; kingdom Metazoa; phylum Arthropoda; class Insecta; order Hemiptera; family Aphrophoridae; genus Aphrophora; species Aphrophora alni. The sequence continues at coordinate 92,894,510 of OY740765.1, forward strand.
CCTATGAAATAGTATCAGTTCTCTCATGCTGATCATTTCTGTATATTATTAGAAATAATTATTAATGTTTTGTTTATAAAACCCAGAGTAACCAGTAATTTTTATATTTGATTTGGAAGACAAATTTTGAAAAATCACAACCCCGATAATTTTACTTAAAATTCCTATACTAATTTACTTTAAAACATACTTAACCCTTTAATTCCTAGCGAGTGTGCTATTGGTGTATAGTTTTTCAAGAATGCCTAAATTCTTAAATTCTGGACTACCACTTCTGCCCAAGGAGTATTGAGCTATTTACATATAGGAAACCGTGTACTAGAAGATAAGTAACTTTTTTTTCTATACTTTATTAGCCTATTACAAAGAACAATGTTTCTATCATAGTGCAACAACCACACTACGTTTTATAAGATAGTTAACTTTTAACCTTTAGAAGGTAGGCCTACTTAAGTGTACAGTACTACCTCGTTTATCCGTACCTTATTCAACCGGATGTCCGGATTATCCGGATCGATCCGAAACAAAAAAATAAAAAATTTAATCAAGGATAAAATAAAGCAAAAGCTTAAAGTTTCAAAATATTTTAATAATTACTGTATTTTGAATAATATTTATAATATTTTGAAACTTTAAGCTTTTGCTTTATTTTATCCTTGAATATGGAGTTTCAACAAGAAAAATCTGCTATTACATTAATGTTGATAAAAACGTGATTTCTTCAACACTACAGTGTCGCCTCGAGGTATTAGGGCGGGTTGTTGATGCACTGGGAAGAGAAAGTGGAGGAGCAATGACCTCTGCGTCACCATCCCCCTACCCCGATGCGGCATGACAGTGTAAAATAAATACAAACCAGGTGCATGTTTACAACGTATCATAAACCATCATGTCATTTTTACAACTTTATTGTTGTCGGGTTGCTAAGACTCAAGGGTGTAAATCAGTAAATGTGAACATTTTGTCACATCTTAAAGCGGTGCCGCCAGCTTTGGGAACCCCCCTTCTTTTTTTTGGCAGTTGGCACATCACATCCCCAGTCGGGAGTATCGAGGACGTGAATGAGAATCGGCATAGTATTTAGAGGTGGGCGTTGTTACTGCTATTTATTTATATTCATGTATTAGCGTTTGTGCGTGGAAATGGCGACGAAACGAAAATGTAATGTGCTTACAATGGCCCAAAAGTTAGATGCATTGAATCGTATAGACAGGGCCGCATTGAAACGTCACACCAAATTAAAACAGAGGAAGATAAATGACTTTTTTGTAAATAACAACTAAACCCTGTGTAAATTAAAATAAAAGCATGTGTAAATATTTCAGGTGTGTAAATAAAATGTTTTTCGTCATTTACAGTACATTGTGTAATTTCGTGTATTGTGTAAATTGAATGACTGTGTAAATATTGTGTTTTTTCATGACTTATAAATGGTAAGTTATCATTTTATATGTTGTTTTATTTATCTTTCTATAATTTCAGATTATCCGGATTTTTGATTAACCGGATCACTTCCGGTCCCAATTAGTCCGGATAAACGAGGTTGTACTGTACACTGAAATTAATAAATTATTAATGTGTTAATAATAAACTTTAAGTTAAGTAAGACTTATAAATATTACATTGCTAGGTGGCAAATTTAGAAAATAGATAATAATCTAATTTTACATAATTAATACAATTTACAAAAAAATAGTCATACTTTGGAAATAAGTATTATTAGCAACTCGAATATTTATGCTCCTCGTGTTTTTAAGGTATCAGGTGGGGGGGGGGGGGAAGGCTGAACCCAAAAATTGATTAAAATATTTTTTCCTTGTTGTTTAAAGGAAAAACTTCTCGGTTGTCATCGCCTTAAAAAAAATAAGAAGAAAGGAACATAAAATAAAGACCCCTAGTCCTCGAATACGATTAACAGCATCAGAGTTGGGAAAAAATGAGAGTTGGTCAAGAGAGCCCAGACAGGAAAGATGAAAGGGAGAGATCTTACCCAAGACTACATGAAAAAAGATGTAGATCCAAATACACCAAAGGTTTACACTCCAAACAAGACGTTTTCTTTTCATCTCATTTTTAAGGTATTGATTAAACATTGGGGAAGTGGCTGAAGACATGAAACACATATTAAAATTTTTTAAATACACCAAAGTTTTGTACTACACTAAATGTTCTTGTGATTTCAGCATTTCTAAACCCAATAGAGAATTATATTCTGGAGAGAGAGAAAGGATGGAAGAGGATGGGGAGGGTAGAAAATGAAGTCATCATCAATATTAAAAATTTAAATTACACCAAAATTGTTTACCATACTAAATTTTGTATGTGCTCTCAGCATTTATAAATCTGATAGAAAGATATAATCTGGAAAGAGAGAACGGATGAGAAAGGCCCCCCCCCCCTTAGAAACATGACATCCCCATTGCATTTTAAAATTTAAATTAACTAAAGTATTGTAGTACAAAAATAGTTTTTGTGCTTTCAGCATTATCAAACTTGATAGAAAGATATAGTGTGGAAAGAGAGAGTGAAAGGATTAGAGAGGGTGGGGTAGGCAGAAAAATGACATCCCCATCGAGTTTAAATTTTTTAAATACACCTATGTTTTGTACCACACAAAATATAGAAAGATATAATCTGGAAAGAGAGGAAAGATAAGAAAGGGGGGGCTAGAAACATGAAATCACCATTTAGTTTTAAAATTTTAAATACACTAAAGTTTTGTAGCAAACAAAATATTTTTGTGTTTTCAGCGATTATGAACTCGATAGAAAGATATATTCTGGAGAAAGTGGAAGGATGGGAATGGGTGGAGAGGCTAGGGAAATGACATCTCAATGGAGTTTTAAAATTTTTAAATACACCAATGTTTTGTACCTCACAAAATATTTTTGTGCTTTCAGCGTTTCTAAACTCAATACGAAGATATATTATGGTTCGTGAGAAAGGATGAATAAGTGTGGGGAGGCTAAAAACATGACATCCCCATTGAAGTACCACAAAAAGATTTGGTGATTTCAGTATTATCAAACTCGATAGAAGGTATATACTGGAGAGAGAATAAGGATGAGAGAGTGTGGGGAGGTTAGAAAAATGAAATCCCCATCGCGTTTAAAAATTTGAAATACACTTAAGTTTTGTACTACGCCAAATATTTATGTGCTTTCAGCGCTTCTAAGCTCGGTAGATAGATATAATCAGGAAAGAGAGAAAAGATGAGAAGGGGTTGGGCTAGAAACATGAAATCACTGTAGAGTTTTAAAATTTTTTATTTTCTAAAGTTTTGTACTACAAAAAATATGTAATAATATAAAAATTAGTAGGGTGAAGTTACTTTATTAAATTTAGTTTTAAATAAAATGATTTGCACAGCTTTATGGGCGCCAGGTGACATTAGTTCACCAATTTAGAAAAGTTAAAGTTTAATTATTATTAACTAAAAAAATGTTTAGCGTCGTTGATACTTTTAAAAGTGTACTCCCAAATGGTATGATAATAAATAAGAAGTCCTTTTTGTGTTTCTGAACCTGAACATATTAGTTTATTGAAATTATTCATACACACATATATAATTCAATGATAATTTTTTTAAGTTATACATCCTACTTAGAATCATTATATTTTACCTTTTAAGAAGGTCAAAATCTTGTAAAATTGAATTTACCTACTGTTTTTATTTTCGTTGCAACTCTTAGAAAATTATTTGATAAAACAAACAGATTAATGTTGTCTGCTTTTTTTTTTTACATGTTGAAGTTACTTTATCTGAACAAATTATTCATGTCTATGGACATCCTTAATTTTCAAACAACAAAATAATTATTTTTGAAAATATCAATTATAAAACTTACATACATAGAATAATAATAATAAATTCTGAATAGTTTAACAAAATTTTAATTTTGAGTGTTCTTTAACACATGTTAACAGTCCTTTGTTGAAAGATGGTTATTTCTGAAGATCGCAGATGCGTCGGTCTCATGATGAGGGCTCCGCCAATGTTCGCACGTGTTGAGATATTTGTTTGCATAATACATTACCAATGAAAACACGTCTGTCTCTCGCAATCATTTTTTAATAACACTCTCAACGACTGTTTTTTATTAACCTTACTCGTTTTCACCTTTTGAATGCGTCTCTTTTAGCACAAAGCACATGGTTCTGATTACAAATGAAAATATGTCTGACACTCGCGATCATTGTCTACTCAACTCACTCTATGATTAACTGACTTTAAACTGTTAGTAATTTACATAGTTGATTCTATAAAAATCACTTTAATACCACTTCCATTGTCCAAGAATTTACTCCTTCACCAATCAAAAATACGTATGACTATTTCAGACGCTGCCTTCCAACTGACTCCACGCACGCTTGCAGTTCCGGATATCACATCTCAATCAAGTGCTTATAGCTTCAAACCCATAACCACTTAGTAACAAGTAAATTTAATTCATATAAGCTCAATTTCAGACAAATATTGAGTTTATCTTAAAAATAGACATTTTTATACATATAAATACATCTTTTGGAAATTTGTTTTCATTTACTTCATTATTCTAAAGACAGTTACCAACTTCCATTTTCATTTTAACCAATGACAGCATTTATCTATTTTACCACGACTTTCCATCTCATATTCAAAAATTCAAATTCTGCATATTACAAATATTTTTGTGGTTTCAGCATTTCTAAACTCGTAACAAAGATATATTCCGGAGAAAGACAAAAAGGATGAGAAACTGTGGGGTGGCTAGAAACATGACATCTTCATCAAGTTTTAAAATTTGAAATACACCAAAGTTTTGTAATACGCAAAACATTTTTGTGCTTTCGGCATTTCTAAACTCAATACGAAGATATATTATGGATGAATAAAAATGATGAATAAGGGTGAGGAGGCTAGAAACATGACATCTCCATTTGAATTAAAAAATTGAAATTCACCAAAGTATTGTACCTCAAACAAATTTTGTTTGTGCTTCCAGCATTTTTGAACTCAATAGAAAGATATATTTTGGAGAGAGAGAAAAGGGATGAAGGAGGAGGAGCAAGAAATATGACATCCCCATTGAGTTTTAAAATTTTAAATATACTAATGGTTTGTACCGCACAAAATGTTTTTGTGTTTTTGCGTTTATAAACTCGATTGAAAGATGTATTATGGAGAGAGGGAATGGATGAAAGATTGTGGAAAGGCTAAAAACAAGACATAACCATCGAGTTTTAAATTTAAAAATACACCAGTTTTGTACACAAAAATGTTTTTGAGCTTTCAGCGTTTATAAACCCGATAGAAATATATATTCTAAAAAGAGAAAAGGGATGAAAGAGGGTGGGGAGGCTAGAATAATGACATCACCATGGAGTTCAAAATTTTTAAATACAATAAAGCATTGTATCAAACAATTAAAATATTTTTAAATACACCAAAATAATTTATCACGCTAAATGTTTTTGTGCTTTCAGCGTTTCTATACTCGATAGACAGATATATTCTGGAGAGAGAAAAGGGATGAAAGAGGGTGGGGAGGCTAGTAACAGGACACTCCATTGAGTTTTGAAATTTTAAATTCACCAAAGTATTGTACCACAAAAAAAAAGTTTTATTCCACACAAAATATATTTGTGCTTTCAGCATTTCTAAACTGGATAGAAAGATATATTCTGGAGAAAAAGAAAGGATGAGAAAGAGTGGGGAGGCTAGAAACATGACATCTTCATCGAGTTTTAAATGTAAAATACACCAAAGATTTGTATTACACAAAATATTTGTGTGCTTTCACCGTTTCTAAATTCGATGGGAAAATATATTCAGGAGAGTGAGAAAGGATGAAAGAGAGTGGTCAGGCTAGAAACATGGCATTACGATCGAGATTTAAAATTTTAAATACACTAAAGTTTTGTACCACACAAAATATTTGTGAGCTTTCAACATTTCTATACCCGATAGAAAGATATATTCTGGAGTTAGAGAAAAAATGAAACAGGGTGGGGTGGCTAGAAACATAAAAATCACCATTGTTAGGAACGACTCCTCTAAACTGCCTGGGTTCTTTCTTTTAATCAAAACAGTGGTTCAACGTTTTATTAATTTTTATTATTAACATAAATTTATATCTATCTTTCTCATGATTTTTTACAACACAAAAAGAATACACAGTTATAGAATGGTGGGATCAAAACACGTTATTAACTCTAATACAAATATCCACAATTATATAAACAATGTTCAAAACTACATATACATCTCTAATACAAATATCCACAATCATATAAACATGTTCAAAACTAAATATTCATCACTCAAAACCCAGAAGTATTCCAACTATTATTACTTCTGTTTAATTGAAGTTACTGATATTACAAGTGCCTTTATATATCAATGCTTGCTCACCTTGAAGAGTCTAAAATTCAGCCAATCCCCTTTTGTCCTTCCGTCTATCTTCAAACTTCCTGGGCTCTCTTCCACCACGGCTAGCAACGCAGCCGGTATCTTCTAACCTCCAAAAGATCCCCTCCACATTGTGCCGGCTACTTATATATGTTTTATCGCTCTTGGTGTTCTACTTTCAATGCAAGTCAAGCATTTCAACACTTTTTTAATTCTATCGCAATAGTTGGGCCATTCTGAGTTTTGTATGATTATGTTTTACTAAAATGAAATAATTATAAATTAACATTAAATTTAATATATTCCTAACACCATCGATATTTAAAATTTTAATTACACCAAATTTTTTTACCACATAAAAGTTTTTGTGCTCTCAGTGTTTCTAAACTCGATAGAAAGATATATTCTGGAGAAAATGAAAGGATGAGAATGGATGGGGGGAGGCTAGACACATGACATCAGCATCAAGTATTAAATTTTTATATATACTCAAGTTTTGTAGTACACGAAGTGTTTTTGTGCTTTCATCAATTTTAAACTCCATAGCAAGATATATTCTGGAAAGAAGGAATGATAAAAGAAAGGTGGGGAGGCCGGAAACATAACATCAGCATTGAGTTTAAAAATTTTAAATACACCAAAGTTTTGTAATACCAAATTACTTTTGTGTTTTCAGCATTTCTAAACTCGATAGAAAGATATATACCCTACTTTCATAGAGAAAGAAAAGGGATGAGGGAAGGGGAGCTTGAAATATTGCATACCCATCAAGTTTTTAAATTTTTAGAATCGAGTGAAAGAATGGGAATGGGAGGGGAGGCTAGAGAAATGACATCTCTATTGAGTTTAAAAATTTGAAATACACCAAAGTTTTGTACCTCACAAAAATTTGTGTGCTTTCAGCGTTTCTGAACTCGATATATAGATATATTCTGGAGTGAGAGAAAAGATGTAAAAGTGTGGGGAGGCTAGAAACATGACATCAGCATCGAGTTTTAAATTTTAAATACACTAAAGTTTTGTTACTGCACAAAGTGTTTTTGTGCTTTCAGTGTTTCTAAACTTGAGAGAAAGATATACTCTGGAGAGAGAAAAAGGATGAAAGAAGGTGGGGAGACTAGAAACATGACATCAACATTGAGTTTTAAAATTTTAAACACATTAAAGTTTAGTACCACACAAAATGACTGCTTTTAGCGTTTCTAATCTCGATAGAAAGATATATTCTGGGGAGAGAGAGCAAGGATGAAAGAGGGTAGGGAGGCTAGAAACATGACATCACCATCGAATTTTAAAATTTCAAATACACCAATGTTTTGTAAGACACAAAATATGTATGTGCTTTCAGTACTTCTAAACCCGATAGAAAAATATTATCTGGAAAGAGAGAAAAGTGGAGAAAAGGGGGAGCCTAAAACATGACATCACCATACTGTACACTAAAATTTTGTACCACACAAAATGATTTTGTGCTTTTAGTATTTCTAAACTCTCTAGAAAGATATATTCTGGAGAAAGTGAAAGATGGGAATGGGTGGGGAAACTAGAGAAATGAAATCTCTATCGAGTTTTAAAGTTTTAAATACACCAAAGGTTTGTACCTCAGAAAATGATTTTGATCTCTCCGCGTTTCTAAACTTGATTGAAAGAGATATTCTGGAGAGAGAGAAAGGATAAAAGAGGCTAGAAACATGGCATCTTCATCGAGTTTTAAAATTTTTAATACATTAAAGTTTTGTACCACATAAAATGTGTTTCTGCTTTCAGCGTTTCAAAGTCGATAGAAAGATATATTCAGGAAAGAAAGAAAAGATGAAAGGGTTGGGGAAGTTAGAAACATGACATCTGAATTGATTTTAAAATTTTTTATATACACTCAAGTTTTGTACCACACAAAATATTTGTATGCTCTCAGAGTTTCTAAACATGATAGAAATATATATTCTGGAGAGAGAAAAAGGATGAGAGAGAGGGAGCTACAAATATGACATCACCATCAAGCTTAAAAATATTAAATACAAAGATTAGTGCACACAAAATGTTTTTGTTCTTCTAGCGTTTCTAAACTAGATAGAAAGATATATTCTATAGAGAGAGAAAGGATGAAAGAAGGTGGGGAGGCTAGAAATATGACATCGTGTTTTAAAATTTTAAATACACTAACGTTTTTGTACCACACAAAAAGTTTATGTGCTTTCAGCATATTTAAACTCGATAGATAGATATATTGTGGGGAGAGAAAAGGGATGAGGGAGGGCGAGACAGAAATATGGCATCTCCATTGCATTTTAAATAGGTACACCAAAATATTTTACCACACTAAATGTTTTTGTGCTTTCCGCATTTCTAAACTCAATTAAAAGATATATTCTGGAGAGGGGGAATGGATGAAAGAGGGTGGGGAGGCTATTTTCATGACATCCCTATCTAGTTTATAAATTTCAATTATATCAAAGTTTTGTATCACATTAAATATTTCTGTGCTTTCAGCGCTTAAAAATATAATCAGGAAAGAGAGAAAAGATAATAAAGGGGAAAGGGCTAGAAACATTACATCACCATAGAGTTTAAAATATTTAAATACACTAAAATTTTCTACCACTCAAAATGATTTTCTGTTTTCAGCGTTTCTAAACTCAATAGAAAGATATATTCTGGAGAGAGAGAAACTCTGAAACATAGTGGTTAGGCTAGAAACATGACATCGTTATCAAGTTTTAAAATTTTAAATACATTAAAGTTTGTACCACACAAAATGTTTTTGTGCGTTCAGCGTTTCTAAACTCAATCGAAAGATATGTTCTGGAGAGAGAAAAAGGATGTCAGGATAAATTGTAAAGTCAGTATGTCAGGATTCAAAAAAAAAGTGCAGTAACGGAACCCAAAACGCCACAAAAATGTTACAATACAAAAAAAATTATGCGTTATACGTTATAACTTTTTTGCTCTCTTTTTAATCTGTATTTTAAAAAATTCAAAAGATAGTAATATTATCCAAAATCTACTTTGTAATATATAATTTTTAATGGAGGTGCATAGAATTCATCTGTGTAATAAAAAAAATGTTGGATATAAAAATCGTACTGTCAGTATGTCAGGAATCAAACAAAAATGTGCAGTAACCAAATACAAAACACTTCAAAAACGCTAAAATACAAATAAAGTTATACGTTATGGGGGCTAAATTTGCTACCTTTTTAGTCGGTTTTTTAAAAAATCACCAAAAATAGTAATATTATCGAAAACCCACCTTGTAATATATAATTATTAAAGGAAGGTGCATAGAATTCATCTATGTAATAAAAAAATGTTGGATGTAATAATTGTAGAGTCAGTATGCCAGGAATCAAAAATGTGTAGTAGGCTAACCGAATCCAAAACGCCATAAAAACATTAAAATACAAAAAGTTATACGTTATACGTTTTGGGGGCCATTTTTGGTCCCTTTTTAATCAGTTTTTTTTTAAATCACCAAAAATAGTAATATTATCCAAAACCCACTTTGTAATATATAATTTTTTACTGAAAGGTGGATAGAATAAATAAATAAATAATAAAAATACAAAGTATATTGTATATAATCACCTACTTGATGTTTGATATGACTTTAAATTTGGGTTTTCAGTGAAGTTGAAAAGAAACAGTGACCATCATGTTCTTATCAAGTACATTGGAATTCTGTAGACAATATGAAGGTAAGACAATTTTAAATTAAACAGATAACACGGAACAAAAAAAAAAAACTTAGAGAAGTGTAGGCCCATTTAGTTTTAGAACAACTGATGAATTTGTCGTCGAAACATTCTTGTTTTCAAATAAAATGATTGTTGTGAAAGTGTTTCACTCATGTATACAATTTTCTTATGTGTCATAGTGACAGAACTGACGAACTTCATTTCTTCTTATGATTTATAAGAAATAAATAAGCATAGGATTTAGTTAAACGATATACTCGTATCAAACTACTATTAAACTACAGCAGTAATATAAATGTTATTTTGAAAACAGGCAGCAGAGAATGATTGAAATGGAATGAATTTACTGTTTTTGGGTTCCAGAAAGCTATTTAGCCAGGTTTCGGCTTTGGAGAGACTATATTTTTAGTTAGGTTTCGTCTTTGGGAAAATGCATATTAGCTAAGATTTGGCTTTAGGAAACCTCATAATTAGCTCAGGTTCAGCATTGGGAAAACACATATTTAGCTAGGTTTCGGCTTTGAGGATATTATACATTTAGCTAAGTTTCCAGTTTTAAAAAACACTTATTTAGCTAAATTTCTGGTTTGATTGAACTATTTGTATAGATAGGTTTCGGTTTTAAAGAAACTATGTATTTAGCTAGGTGCGGCTTTGGGAAAACTCATTTTTAGCCAAGTTTCGAATTTAGAAAATCTATTATTTATCATGGTTTCGGCTTTGGTAAAACACATACTTTGTTGGTTTTCGGCTTTGGGAAAACTAATATTTAGTTAGTTCCCGCTTGGGAAACTGATATTTAGATTGGTTTCAGATTTGGAGAAACTTATTATTAGTTATGTTTCGGCTTCATGGAAACTCATATTTACCTGGGTTTTAGCTTTGGGTAAATTCATAACCGGCTAGGTTTAGGCTTTAGCCAACTCATTATTAGCTAATTTTAGGCTTTGAGTAAAACTCATATTTAGCTAGGTTTGGGCTTTGAGAAAATTCATCATTGGCTATGTTTCATTTTAGGGAAACTCATATTAGCTAGGTTTCATTTTATGTCAACAATATTATTATAGCTTTCAAATACTATATATTTATCTACGATTCGGCATTGCGGAAACTCATATTTAGCTAATTTTTGGCTTTGAGAAAACTTATTATTAGCTCAGTTTTGGCTTTGGATAAAAATATATTTAGCTAGTTCCCGCTTAAGAGAAACTGATATTTAGATTGGTTTCAGCTTTGAAATAACTGATATATTAACCTAGGTTTTGGCTTTGGGGAAACTCATTATTAGCTAGCTCCAGCTTAAGAGAAACTGATAATTATGTTGGTTTCGGATTTGGAAAACATGATACTAACATAGGTTTGGCTTTTGTGAAACTTACATTTAGCAGGGTTTTGGCTTTGGGTAAATTCATAATAGGCTACCTTTCGACTGTAGCCAAATCATTATTACTTAGCTTATGGCTTTGAGTAAAGCTAGGTTTGGGCCTTGAGAACACTCATCTTTATCTACGTTTCGGTTTTGGGGAAACTCATATTAGCTAGGTTTCAACATTAGGTAAACAATATTATTAGCTGGGTTTCGGCTCTGAAAAACTATACAGGTTATCATAAAAGAATGGTGAAGTTTCATTAATTCATACAAAGACAGTAGAAAAATTTATGTGGTGTTGTATTGTTATCGCTGATAGCCCATAACCCAAAAGTTGTTTAACAGCTGTTGTAACCTCAAAATTAGTTCTTGCATTGTTTATTAGACAATCTGCGATCAGAAGTCCTAAGAAGTCGAAGAAGCCTAGAGTTAGGTATTCCAAAAACAACAACCGACAAAGTTTAACACAAAAGACTGAAATTGCATGCATATAAAATCCAGCTATTGCAGGAATTGAGAAGTGATAATGGTCCAAAACGTTTTAATTTCGCTGTTGAAATGTTGAACAAGATTGATGAAAACCCATCATTTTTAGATGATATAATTTTTTCAGATGAAGCTACATTCAATATCAATGAGTCTGTTAACAGACACAATTCACGTATATGGGCATGTAAAACGCACATACAATTTTTGAGAAAATACGCGCCTCGCCTAAAATTAATGTTTGGTGTGTTATTATGAAAAATCGCCTGATACGTTTCTTATTTGCTGAAAAGACAATTAATGGAATTGTATATCTCGATATGTTAATCAATTATTGTTTTCCTCAGCTGGATGAACTCGAAAACATTCAACAACTTCATTTCCAACAAAATGGCACACCCCCGCACTTTAGTGCATTTGTCACAGACACTTTGAATGAAAAGTTTGGACATCGATAGATAGGCCAGCAAGGACCTATACGCTGGCCTCCAAGGAGTCCAGATCTGACATCTTGCTATTTCTTCTTGTAGGGGTACATCAAAAACATTGTTTATTGAGAAAAAATTCGTGACCTAAATCACTTAAGGAACTGGATTAATGAAGCAATGACAACCGTTAACAAAGACAAGTTAACTAACGATTAGGCAGAACTTGATTATCGATTGAACATTTTACCGAGCAATTAATAGCTTACATATCGAAATTTATTAGTTATGTAAAAAAAAAGAGTTTCAGACAATGATTTAGATAAATAAACAACATCAGCTATAAGTAATTCTGTTTTCATTTAAATCATGTTCAAAACCCCACCATTCTTTTATGATAACCCTTATATATTTATCCATTATTAGGCACTGAGGAAACTCACACTTAGTTAAATTTCAGCTTTGGGTAAAACTGACAATTAGCTCAGTGTCAGCTTTGTAAAAACTCATATTTAGTTAGGTTTCGGCTTTGGGGAAACTATATATTTACCCAAGTTTCGAGTTTGGGAAAATACATATTTAACTAGGTTTCAACTTTGGAGAATCTCATATTTAACTAGACTACTGCTTTGAGAAAACTATATGTTTAGCTAGGTTTAGGTTTTAAGAAAATTATATATTTAGCTTGGTGTCGGCTTTAAAAAACTGTAGGCCCTATATTTAGCTGGGTTTTGCCATTGGAAGAAACATATTTTCATAGAGTTCAGCTTTGGTAAAACACATATTTATCTAGGTTCTTCTAGGTTAGGTTAGGTTAGGTTAGGTTACTCATGGTTGTCAAAGTTTCAGATTTAGAAGAGCTATTTATTATCTTGTTTCAGCTTTGAGAAAACTAACATTTCGCTGGATTTTGGCTTTGGGGAAATTAATATTTAGTTGGGTTTCGGAATTGGGAAAACACTTATGTTTCAACTTTGGGGAATTTCATATTTATTTAACTAAATTTCGGCTTTGGGAAAACTCACGTTTAGCTAGCTTTTGGCTTTGAGGAAACACATACTTCGCTGGGTTTCAGTTGTGGGGAAACTAATATTGAGATTGGTTATGGTTTTGGAAAAACTGATATTTAGCTAGGTTTCAACTTTAGGTAAACTAATTATTAGCTATGTTTTGGTTTCGGGGAAACTCATATTTTTACAAGGTTTTGGCTTTGGGTAAATTCTTAATTGGCTGTAGCCAACTCGTTATTACATTTCATTCGACTTTTTGTAAAACTCATAATTATTTATCAAGGAATCCACTTTGAAAAAAACTATTTTTTCTATCTTTCGGCTTTGGGGGAACTCATATTAGCTAGGTTTCAGAATTCGGAAACAATATAATTTAGTAGGTTTCGGCTTTGAAAAATAATATATTTAGCTAAGATTCTGCATTGCAGAAATTCATATTTAGCTAGGTTTTGGCTTTGGGAAAATTCATAATTAGCAAGGTTTCTCCTTTTTGGAAAATATCATATTTAGCTATGGTTTGCCTTTGGTAAAACAGATATTTAACTAGGTTTCGGCTTTTAAAAATTAATGTTTAGCTTGGTTTCGGCTCTGCAATTATACATGTTTACATATATTTCGGCTTTTCAAAAACCCTTAATTAGCTAGTTTTTAGCTTTGGCGAAACATATATTTAGATAGGTCTCGGTTTTGGAAAAGCTGATATTTAGCTTTGGAAAAACTCATATTTCCCTAGGTTTTGACTTTGTAATAGTTGTAAAATAAATGACCTTAAGGGTTCATTTATTAATGTTATCTTACAAGTGAAGTGAATTTTAATTTTACTATATTTAAAATTTGCACAGCTTTATGGGCGCCAGATGAATTAACGTCAATTTTGAATAATAAAAAAAAATGACTGAATATTTATGATCTCAGGGGTGAGTTCTTTAAAAAGTGTACTTACAGTGATTTTTGTCATTGGAAATGAGAACACTTGCTTCTGAAATTTTAACATGAGTTTATTAAACAACAAACAAACAGATTATTACATGAAAAATATCATCAATCATATTAAATAAATTTATTATAAATAACATCCTATCAATTATTTATTTTAGTATATTCATTCAACCTTTGAGGAAGGTGTATATTTTGTTATGTATATTTGTATGACTTTAAATTATGTTGCAACAAAAATTATTTATTTAAAAGAACAAAATAAGGAAAAACAGATCAAAATATCTGTTATTTAATTATTACTTTACTTTTATTTGAATATAGAATTTAAATTAATCAACCTTTGTTGATTTGATTCTATATAAAAATTCTTTATCTTGATTATGAAATTATATAAAAAAAATGAAATTATCTTTAACAAACATGAGATAAATTATATTTTATATTATACAGAAATTACAATTTTATGTGTTGTATAACACATTGTTACCAGTTTGAAGATATTTACAACTTGAAGACATGTGGTTCTAACGACGTAGCGATGCTTAGACGTCCTTTGCAAATGAGGCACCCGAATCCACTCTCATCGTTAAAACTAAAATGCATTCTATAATTATCTAGCAAGTTCATTAGTTTTCTTTTACATTTAAAACTGTTCATCACTTAGCCGATGACACGATGTCACGAGATACCGTCATTGTCCTTTTTACATAGCACGATGCTCAAATTGTAAGTCTTTGTCCGTTTTATTAATATCTTTTGTTTTAGAAAACACTCCACTATATTGTTCAAACCTATTTTTGTAGAATTATTTTGATGCAGATTACATCTGAAACCATTAAAACCGTTGTCCAACACTTTCATCAACTTCTGAAACACATTTCTTAAAAACCTCTCTACCATGAAACTACATCTTACACCGTCAACCTCTGATCTAAGACTGCTCTAAATCACATATCACATGACTTTTGTCCATTTCCCGTTAGTACCGGATATTTCCAATTTCACCGCATCAGCGATATACTCAACTAACGTTCTATTAAAAAACTACTCATTTCATAAATTGTCCGAACACATCATTTTACAAAACACACAATTTATAAAACTTTCTATAATTAAATTATCTTAAAAACTATACATCTTTATTTAATTATGTCTGGAAATCTATTTTAATTATGAATTTAATCTGTTTAACATTGAAAATCATTAGTCACGCTTTTGACTCATGTCACCCTACTACGATTACCCGCGATTTTAAATATTTAATTAAACCAACCTTTTCTAGGTATTACAACTTTACTGTATTAAAAGTAAACATCCCCAGCTATTTCAGTGATGAGTCGCCTACTAGCCTTAACACTGCACTGTTTAACTTTTTTATGGGAGACACAATTTTAAATTTTTTTCAGCATAGTTAAAATGTTTAGGAAAATATAAGCAAATTGATACCAAACACGACACTATTCCGTTTGTAAAAGCCATTTATATAGCCATGTGTTTATTCAATGCTTCATATCTACTTAACTTTGTCAGGAATTTAAATAAAAACAACAATGTTGTTAAGCATGTATTATGTAGGCCTATTATTATCAACTTCAAAACTTGTTTGTACAGTATTATGTATTCTAGCTCTCATAGCAACACCTCTCAAACACTGAATGTGTGCATCTGACAAAAGATGGCTACTGGAAGCATAAAACTTAGCTAATATATATGTAAAACTTAGAAAAAATATATTGCTAAAAACAGCGTTGTTCGTAAAAGTTCGGCAGATCCCAAAGCGGGCATTCGATCGCTCGAATCGTTGATGGTACTTTTCCCACTTAAACTCTTCACAAAACTTTTTTACAGATTCCCCTCTGTCAAGTCTTTTTAACACATTTAACCGCGTCTCAAACGAAACCAAATCACACTTCCGGTTTTGTAACTCGCTCATTTTTATTTACTGTTTATACTGTGCATAGATTATAACCAGTCAAAGAAAACTGAAAAGAAATGTTATATTTTCCATAATGTATACTAAATTGATTCGTGGAAAAAAGCGGCCCATCAAACATTTTTGCAGGTGTATGTCTGCTATACCGACGGGTGCCAATGCCGCGGTGTTTTTACGCCACCGACAATGGGATACCGCTATCAACAAAGTCGTTTGATATCGCCGCGGCTATGGTGTTTCAATTACAATTTATTTTTTGCCCTTATTCCAGATAACCTGGCATTTCACAAACTCTGCACACTTCCAGTCCACATTACGCTGAGTTTGAGGGACTCTACTGTATATATTAATAATCTTTAGTGATTCTAAGTTTACAATTTTATATTTAGTTTACAATTTTCAAACTCTTAAATTAAACGAAACATAATGTATACTCTTTCAAATATACGTACACATATTCACGTTTACAATTAGTATTGGATTAATTAACTTCATTCTAAATTTAAGTAAGACATGTAAAATTCCACTAAAGTGTTTGAAAATATCTGTTGTACACAGAAATATAACCTAACTAGTAAATTATAGTATGCGAATATTTAGTATATAAGTAAGTTGACAACTTCAATCTGAAATCGTGTAATTATTGATGCAGTTTTATTTTCGTGTTTTGTTTTAATTTTACCGAAATTAATAAATTGTAAGTGTATTATCTTTAATTTTCTTTTGATTGAATTTAATTTCTCATGAAGAAAATACTTTATCATTTAGATTCAAACCAATATTGATTCAATACAATTTTATAACAATGTTAATACACAATTGAAGTATTAAAATTAAAATTGGATACAATCATAGAATTATAACTTACCTTGAATAACTAATATATATATATATATATAGTATAAACATGTAAATAATATGTATGTCATTATGCAAATAGTAGCTGTGTAAAGAGCTTTCTACTGGCGGCTTTTACAAACGGAATAGTGTTCCAAGGGTTCAGACACCAAGTTACTGTATACAGACTATAATTCATATTTAGCACTGGGAATAGTCATAATTAGCTGAGTTTTGGTTTTGGAAAACTCATATTTAGCTAGGTTTCGACTTTGTGTAAAACTTATTCTTAGCTAGATTTTGGCTTTGGAAAAACTCATTTTTAACTATGTATGGGCTTTGAGAAAACTGATATTGAGCTATGTTTTAGGCTTTTGAAAAGTAGTAAGGAAAAGACAGTTTCGGGACAGGTGCAGTTTCAGGGACAGTTATCTAATTAGGTTAATTACACAATATATGGTTATTGCTATAATAATTATTATTTAGCCAAACAAAATCACAGCTACGGACCGAAAATAGGAGCCGAGTATGATGATCGGTAACAGGACGCTTCAGTTATCAGACTTATCGCTCTTCCTGTACCAAGAAAACATTTATTCATCTACAGTTAATTTAGAACCCGGCTAGAAGTTATGTCTCCAACGTTGTACAGACATTTTAATGAAAGGTCTATCTTGAAACCACTTATCCCCATTTTCTCTTTCTTCTGGCATAGAAAATGCCATAGGCAATACAATTTCTTCAAATAAGTGTAAGCCCATTCTTAACCTAACTCCAAAAGCTGGAGCAGGGAAAAGTCCATCAGTAGTTACGACTAACCCCTAACACGTTGATACTCATGACATATAAAATGCCTACAGTCATGAAAAACTTTCATTTTGAAATAATTTTCCATCTGTCCGTCAAATGTGGATTTGTGCAAACAACTATATGATTTAAATTGTTTATTGAGAAGAACATCCATTTCATTAAGTGATAAAAGATCTCGATTAGGTAGGTGAAAACGTGGTTTCTTTTTATGGTTCTTGAAATTGTTTATAGTTACGTATCTTCTGAATTCTCACCGAGTGAAAATTAGCAAAAATAGTAGAACTAAGTAGATTGTTCAACCTCAACTTTTTCATTGTTATTTTCTTCGTCACATTCAGAAGAATCTCCGGATGATGGAGTGGATGAACTATTTTCAGGTGTCTGTACCCTAGTCGGTAATTGTCTCTTTATTTTCCGCCCATCATCTGGAATAAAAATATCAGTTTCTTCAAACGATGTATAAACAGAAATTAAGCTATGTTAATTTATTTCTAACGGAAATAAAAACTTAAATAAAACATTTTTAAGAAAAGAAGAAATAAAAAAATCATGTTTGTTTCTACCAGATTTTAGAACAAATATTTCGCAACACATCATATTTTTTGATGTGTTAAAATTATAAAAAACATAAATAAACAATAAAAAACCAAAAAAACCAAAGAAACAAATGAAAAGCAACAAATAAAACCACAGGTTTTCTCCTACTTGTTTGCAGAGCATGTATTGTTGAAGCAGTCTGCTTTTTGCGTCCTGGAGCAATGGAAATAGGCGCATCGCTTCCTGAGATTACTTGTACATCAATAGTAAACAATTCTTTCAACAGGCATCTTATGCTTTTGTCCACATTCCATAAAACTGACGCACAACTACTTGACACTTCTAAAACTGTTTTAAAACACTTGTAGTATTATAATTACTACAGTAAAATGAACGACTCCATGAGTTAGTTATCCGTGTTTCAAAATATGTAACTAGAACATAAACACGGTCAATCTTTACTGAACGGACAGTCGTACGAACCACAACTTTACACGAGTGATGAGCTAAATCTTTAATTTCAACTCTTTACAATGGACGCACTTTTAGTCCTGTCAGCAGGAAATAACTGCCTCTTTTATACATTTTAATAAATTTATATTTCTCAAAATATGATTCACAATCTACTTCAATAATATATAAGCACGTGCCAAGGTTCTTCCTGAAATACCACGTCTTATCTTTTATTTACTTTACTTATTTTATTTACTTATCTTTAGATTTGTTTACTATTTACAGACATTAATTGTGTTAGACTGGTTATCAATGTTTACTTAGTGGCACATGTGCCTGTGTTTATTAATCTTTTCTTATCTTTGTATACTGTGAGTCAGCCTACTCTTATCTTATCTTTAAGACCTTTGAACGTCTACCCAATGTTACGGTAGTTACAGTTGTGATTATTGTTGCCATTTGTAGGGGGGAGCTTAAGCCCTGCTTAGTCTCCTACGTGGTTGGATTACCTTACCTTCAACAATGATATGTTTGGGAATAGCCAAAATCTGTCCCATAAGAGACGAAAGTGCTAAAGGATAACTGAAGTGAGATTCATGATGATTCACACCGGAACTGACAAGTACCTATATAGAGTTGAATGCGGTATTTTCCCTTATTTAAATACATAAATAACCTTATAAAGAGTGGAGCTGAGCAAGTTTCTCAGGTAAAACAAATTCAAACCTTGACTGTCGTAAACTCGGTGTCGTATAAAAACTGATATGCACTTATATATATATATATATATATATATATATATATATATATATATATATATATATATACACAAGGTGTTTTAAAAACGCTTCAGGAATTCAGTAGCTTATTCCTCACACACACAAAAAAATAAAAAAGTTTATATAACCATACTACCTAAAATGCATAGTTTTCTATCTAACAGCAACTTTGTGTTTACAAAAAATCATACCTTTTTAACGGTAAATGATATGGAGTTGAAATTTTGCTTGCCACTTAGTGTTATAAAGATCCAAATTGATAAAAATAATCTACAGATTTATTTTACCCATTTCAAAAGGTTTAAACTTTTAAGTTGAATATCTCGAAATCTATTGATTTTACAAAATATTTAATTTAGAAGAGGCAAAATATACTATTTTCTTAACGACTAACAAAATGTGTTTTTTAAAAATTCTTTCTCTAGCTTAAAGGATAACAGTTATCGAAAAAAAACGGGATAACATTAATTTTGGTAATTGTCTTAAAAGATTAGAATCAAATATTTTGTTTGAATTCTCCACGACATTACAATTTCTCAAATTTAAATAACATAAAAAGTGTTAACAAAAATTACTAATAATATTTTTTTTAAATAATTCTTTGTCCTGAATCCAACGATGTCTGTTTAAAAGAAATGGGATGACAAATAACGAAGTGGTGTCATTAGACATTATGACATGTTTGATAGCAAACCGTAAACATTGGATTGTTACTACAACAGCTGACTCTATATTTAAATAATAACAACTGATTTGATGTTTAATAAAAATAAAGAATTGTCATCACTGTGAATAAAAACAAATGCTAATGCAAGAGTCAACAAATTGAACAAGTGCTTAAGTGTTCTTTAGTTCCATTTCAAGTAAGTTTATTAGCCATATTTCATGAAAGGCTGATATGCACCTAATATATAGTTTTGCACACTGCAATAGTTAGGAAGATGGACAATCGTTTGAGGAACTTTCCAAATAGAAACAACTTTGCCTTGTCACAAGTTTTTCATCTATTTTTTTCAACGGCAAGATGATAGACTGATTTCATTGTTGTTATAACGATCTCAAACGATCAACGATTGATAAATAATTAATTAATGTCTAATATAAAATATAAAAATAATAATAATCGATAAAAATGTTAGTATGAATAAATAATTGTAGGAATCAGTAAATTGAGACAAAACACATGTTAACAAGCAAACTATACCGACCATAGCAGCTGCAAAGTTAAGTTGGAAAGATAACGTACTAATTGAAGAACGTGACAGAGACAAGGGAAGAAAACATTCTGTTTTCTTTGAGGGAAGAAAGTTCGCCGACATACATAAAAAAAAAAAGGCACAAACATAACGGAGTTTTGATACTCAAAGCAGCTGCATGTCAATAGGAGACAACATGAATTGGGTTGGCAGATATATGAGAGAAGAGGCATACATCTGGTGGGGACTTCACAGAGAATCCATACGAAATTTTAATGAATTCGAGGAATTATTAATGGAGAAATACTTTAATGAGATTATTCAGGCTAAAATTAGGGATCAATTAGAGTTTGGGAAATTTAGAGGTAGGATGAACGAAGAGGCAATTTCATATGTGGAAATGTTAATGCTACAATGTTCAGAGTTAAGTCCACCGTTAGCAGAGGAACAATTAGTATATAAGGCGGGAAAGCATTTCCATCCAAATATATTAATTGCGATCATTACACGGGGAATCAAAAAGAAAACGGAATTTATAAAACTACTCATGGAGTTCGAACACACAGAAATAGAAGAAGTTAATGAAAGGGAAGGGGTGAACAATAATAGAGGAATGTTTAGGGAAAATGAAAACAACAACAGACCGGATCATTGGGGTAGACGAACGCATGACCAGGACAATAGGCATATATACCGTCAAGGGTTTACAGAAAGAGACAGTGACTACAGGCAAGATAATTGGGGTAGAAGGGATGTAAACAACACGCCGGAGTATGGAAAAGATGTCAACAATACAAGGCAGAGCAATGACCCAAGGAATCAGGACAGAAGGTTATACAAAGACCAGATGGCAAACTGTCGTGACAAGTGAACTTAATGAAGGACCATAGAATAAGTAAATAAACTAGGAAATACTACGTATAGATTAGGACACATAAATAAAAATAAAATTAGGGGAATATTTAATTGTAGGTTGTTAAAGAAATATTATAATTAAGGACATTTAGGATAAGCTTAGGCAGTAAACACCAAAACGTAAACAATAAAGGAGAAAAGGTGAAAGGAAAACCATAAAAGGGACTAGGGTTGACCACAAGAGGAACAATAGAAGAAAGGTCTATTGTAAGACAGTGGGTAACCGCAAAACATAAAGGGCATTGTAAGAAAAAGGTTCTTTACAATCCATTGTTAAAGAACCGGGCACAAAATAAAATTTATCTCATAGCTTTAAAAAGACAAATTTTATCTGGGGACAGTATAACGATCTCAAACGATCAACGATTGATAAATAATTAATTAATGTCTAATATAAAATATAAAAATAATAATAATCGATAAAAATGTTAGTATGAATAAATAATTGTAGGAATCAGTAAATTGAGACAAAACACATGTTAACAAGCAAACTATACCGACCGCAGCAGCTGCAAAGTTAAGTTGGAAAGATAACGGTACTAATTGAAGAACGTGACAGAGACAAGGGAAGAAAACATTCTGTTTTCTTTGAGGGAAGAAAGTTCGCCGACATACATAAAAAAAAAAAGGCACAAACATAACGGAGTTTTGATACTCAAAGCAGCTGCATGTCATAAACAGGGAACCAAGAAAAAATGAGAAAGTAAATACCTAACGGTATCTCCGAGGGGCGAAGTCAACGTACGTAAAAAAGTAACGATTTAGAAAGTTTGGATGTCCAATCAGAAGAGACCTGAGTTTCAAAAAATTAGAAATTGACCAATCAGCGAGGGAGACGCCGAACTTGGAAATCGGGAGAGGTTAAATTCAACGGGAATGAGAGGCAGTCTAAAACTGGGGGCGAGAGCGTGTAGGTCTTAGCTACAGCTGGGAATCGGAGTAAGGAGGTTTTTAAGAGTCTTAAACTAAGAACCTGAGGGTTTAATTCAAAGTCGTCGAATAACTTAAAGGCAGAGTTGCCACAAATTTTAGTAGTTTTGTAGTTTTTTTTGTAATAATAAGTTAAGTCAAGGAGTATTAAAGTTGTAAAAGAAGAGGAGAGAATCATCGCGTCGAAATTAATAGTTAAATTGAGAACGAGTTAGGAGACCAACCAGCATTTAGCGGACATATTACCAGGAATTCACCATTCGTCAAGGGACTAGGATTTGCAGCATCCGACCTCAGGATAAGGATCCATGTGTTTTAGTGCGACGTTAGTGATTGTGTTTAGTGTACAAGTGCCAAAAAAGAGGACAAGGCGTAACTGTTGATAAGTACAAAATTTATAACTATTAATCATTTAGAATCTAGTATTTCACTTTGATGAGTCATAAAAGTTCCCATACCCGAGATTAAGAGTAAAGTTTTATAAAATTTAAATTAAAAGAAAGTAATTGAGCTAGCCGGCAAAATAAAAGTAATTTGAAATAATATAATTAAATTAAAGAAAATTGTTTGTAATAGATTTGCTATAAATTAATAAGAACATTAAGATCAATTCTGTAGAGACATTCGTAGAGTTTTTTTTATATAAATTGAATAATAAATTAAGATTTAAAAATTGTCAATAATTAAATATTGTGTATTAGCATAAATTAGTTTAAAAGAATGAAAGTGTGAAAGAATGAGTAGCCTTAAGATTGATATGGATATTTAATTGATGTGATTCTTGTTATATAAATCATTATATGAGAATAAAGCCAGAAGATAAAAAAAAGTAGAAATTGTTTTGTGGAACTAATTTAATTCAACCATTCTAGTTTTGCTAAGATTTCGATAGAAATCAATTAAAATTAATTGCCAGAAATTATTAGCGCAAATTAAGTGTGGCTAATAAAGATTAAGTTTTTTTTTTCAAGTAAATTCATAAATGTTTCATAATTCAAATTAAAGTAAAAATAATTTAAATAAATAAATAATAAACATATAAGAAATTTTTTTTTGTTATATTTGGTCGCATAACGTGTGGCAAGATAATAAAATATATATATAACATCTTAAATGTTATATTGTTAATACACAAATTTTATTCAGTCTACTAAAGGGTATATTTTATTTGATGATAGACATGTTTATTTTTAATTATTTTATTTTTCAATAATTTAATGATTATGCTCATATTGTAGGTTTTTTAATTCTCTACAACATTGTCCATAATAGCAATCACGGTTTTACAGGTAGACTTCATGCAAAATGCAAGAAACTAAATTTTTAGCAATTTTTGGAGTTTTTGTTAAAAAATGTATCGATAAAAAATATTGAATTTGATCCCAATTAGTCATATTTTATCCCTAGAACACGTTTGTGTTAATTTTGTTCTACTATTTATTTGAGTTGATTATTAAGAATTAAGAGTGTAAACATATTTCTCAGAAACTGTTTATGAAAAACCACCTTTCATAAATTTTGTTAATCATTCTCTGTTATATATATCATACTGCTTATAAGACACATGTGAATCATCTTATAATTTTTTGCATCGCACAATGCACGGCCATATTAAAATAATTATAAATTTCGTTTCTTATTTTTTTCCACTTTCTGAAGGGAATGATATATTTTCATCCCCATAAAATGATGGATAAAGATTTGATAGCAATATAAACACACCATGAAAAACCATGCCTTTCGACTTTCTCAAAATGAACAGTACACTTTTTCACTTGGATCGCATAATCTTTACACTCATTACACTCATTAAGGCTCTGCAGGAGTGAAATGAAATAACCGAATTGACACCAACGTAACATCAGGGCAAGGGAGATTTGTGAATTACTAGCACTGTTGCGCAGTAGCCGTTGCACAATATAGTCCTAGTTTCATTTCCTAGGGTGGGAAAACTTGAAGTAGACATTAGGCTAGACTACTACTACTACGCATGTGTGTAAATCAAGCACTCCTCCGCTCTTATAAGTTGACTACCTTTCTTGAAAGTGCTGTTTGTTTGTATTCCGTGCTTTTGACCTACACATTTGCTTAGCTTACACATATCCTATCTACACTATACCACTGCTCTGGTCTTGGAGCTTCTTTGCATTGTAGATTTTGTTGACTTCAAGTAACCTATCATCCGAATATCTAAAATTGATTAACACACTATGAATATTATATTTTTTAATAACTATTTTGTTCTTCTTCCATTTTATGAAACCAGTTTTGACACTGTAGCCAATATTGTAGAATAATTGAACTACATCTAACTATATTTTACGCATAGAAACATTTTTTATAACCCATTTTGAAGAGTTGGTGTTCAATTTTTAAAATTGTTAATACTTGTAATTAATTAAGATTTATTTAATTTGTGACATGACAAAGGTTAGGTATGCATCTAAATAAATTGAGCTTTTGAGAGAGAAATATTGAAATAGTGATACATACGTTTTACAGTACGTAATATTAAATTTATGAACGAGTGAATAATAAGGTGCAAATATTGTTACAAACAAAATTCGTCTTCTCCCATCCGTAAAACCAAATAAAAACCAACAAAAACATTCCTGAAATGTACTACTTTTTTTTTCTTGCGATTTACCAGATGGATTTGGGTTATTAATCTTTACAATCCAATAAAACCTGAGGATCCATGACTGATTATTGATTTTGATAACTCAAGAAACTATATTTTTAGAGAGATGGAAACCAATACGTTTTGTTTGATCTTTTAGATGCTACACATTCGTAAAATTTTTGGAAGAAAATCTTTGATCAAATTATGAGAAAATGGTAATTTTGTGTTTTTCTTATGGCAGCTACTCTTTAAGTTTGAGTTATGAACAAAATAAAAATATATGAATAACAATTCTGAGATAATGCCAAAATATGGCCACACAACAAATTTGATTAAATTCGGTTCAAGTGTTTGATCTATAGAACTTACGACAAACAATATTATGAGTTCCTAATAACAACATCAAGGTTCATTTTCATATTTTTCCAAATTATGAACAGTCATTTTGAGATATGATCAGCATTTTTAGATAATTTATATGTTCGTTTTGTAAATTTTATCAAATAAACTGTTCTCGGGTTATCATGGGAGGGAGTGTAGCATTTTCTTACCCATTTAGATAGATGAATCCAAATCACTCTACTATGTGTAAGTTTTATTTTCATCTATTAGCAATTTAATATCACATTTTGTGGGACTTTCCCATGTATTTTGCAAAATAAAAATATATATATTTTTTATCAGACCTCCCAAAATACGATAGCAGAGAAACATTACTATATTTTTACACAACCGATTTTTAATCAAACTTATTTCTTATATCCTAATTTCTAATTTACTAACCTCTTTCTATTTAGGATTCATACTGATCCTCAAACATAAAACGGCCAACAATTTCAACATTTTTGTTTTATAACTCATTTTAATCATATTATTTTTTATATATTTTTGTTACACTGATAATATTTTATTGCAATTTTTAACTTCTGTGATCAAAATCTTGGACAATCAAAATCTACACTGACAATAATATTTTATTGCAATTTTTAACTTCTGTGATCAAAATCTTGGAATATAAAACACACCAAAAAAATGGGATAGCAATTATTTTTGTTTTTTCAACCGATTTTGTTAAAACTTATTTGCAATGTGAATTTTAGGATGTTGGTCTTATATTGATAAACACATTCTACGTACATCCGTCTAAAATAATAACCGGCCCTAAAAACCAAAATAGCTTTTAAAATTTCAATCTTTTTGGGTCTAAACCGTTTTTATTACATTGATTTTGAATACGTAATTAATGACTGTGGAAATAATTTACTAACATATTTGAAATTGGAATAATACCAGTTTCTTAAAAACCAAATTAAATCATTAGTGCTACACCCAAGTGGGCTTCGTAAATGATATAGAATATATTTTATTTGTCTCTTATTTTTAATTCTCTCCTGTTCTTCTACAATATAATGAGGTTCTTTAACACATTCAATGCTGTACTTAACCAAACATATGTATACCAGAAGCTGAAATATATTTTTTAATAAAATCTTACCTTATAGAATTAGAATAAGGAATCTTCAGTCAGAATAGGATTTTTGGCCGTTTCCGGTGTCAAACATGGCGTCTCAATCCATGACGATCTGGAGCGTCAAGCGCCACGCCGGGGCATCCGCACTGTAACACTGAGCGTCATTCGCTGCCGGTTTCCCGCACTTTGCGTCTATGACTTTGAAGTTGTCTGCACTAAATGATACTATCCTAATCCTAATATTGTTTGAAGCATTTTATATACAGCTTTATATACAGTCCCAACCAACCACCCACACTCATATCTTCTTACATCGATTCGTGGTGGATGTCGAAGCACCTGACCGGACACAATCCAGGTTGGCCAGGGCAAGAAGGGCAGAAATAAGTTGTGTCAGTTCTCTTCTTTTCCTTGTAGCAAACTCTGCATCTCTTCTTCTTTCTTTTGTTGTCATTTCCTCGTTCTTCAGTTTGGGACAAGACGTGATTTGGTCTTTTTTTTGTACTGACTACTTGAGGCAAACTTTATTATCGGCAAGGGCTTTTCTCTCGGGTGACCGTGTCGGTTATGGCTGACTGCCATTGTGTTCTCGTGTTCGGTAGACAGGTATGTGACATACCTTTTGTCCTTCCATTTGCAAGACACACGCCTTCCGCATAAACTTGGGTCGTCTCACCCGTTTTCAGTTTTGCATTTTTTATTATTTCTGGAACAAATTTTCTGTCGATTCTAACTGTATCCGTACAATAGGTTTTGTTTGAGAGCAGTTTTGAAGCAAGACCAAAAGAATTATAAAAATTGTCCATGTACAGTGAATGGCCTTGATTCAAATAACGCTGCATAAGTTTTAAAACTACTTTTGAAGCATGTCCCTTGCCACCAATTTGATCATCATTTGATCCACTGTATATCACAGTTTGCAAGGTTAGGCCTTGGCTTTCACTCAGACAGTAAAATTTCACGCCATACTTATGGCGTTTGCCTTTTACATACTGACGGAACACTAGTCTTCCACGCCACAACATCATCGCTTCGTCAATACTCAATTCTTTTCCGGGGTAATAAACTTGGATCATTTTTGTATTGAAGTAGTCAATTACCGGTTGAATTTTGTGAAGACGATTTTGTTTATTTTCTTCGTCTCTGGTCGAAAAATGCAAGCAGCGTAAAATAAGCATAAACCTGTCTCTGCTCATATGCTTGCGGAAAAATCCGAGATCAAATAATTCATCCGATTTCCAATAATCTTGGAGTCTATTTAGTTTGATGTTTCCCTGGTGAAGCAATAATGAAAGAAAAACCTTCAGCTCGTCCACAGTAAGGTCCTTCCACTTGTGGATGCGTGATCCAGGGGTTGTAGTTGGACCGCAAAAAAATTGGAGGGCGTAATCATTTGTAAATTTAACTACATTTTCCAAAAGGACGGTGTCCAAAAGTAAAAAGAAATAGTCCACAGGCTTGTTTAGGTCAGGAACGGGCACACGCAAACCACTCGTACCTGTGAAAGGGAGGTCTCGTAGGCCTATTGTGGTGTGAGTGCGCCAATCTGGCAGGTAGGATGGGTCATAGTTGGGCCCGTCATCGTCACTCTCCGAGTTCGCACTGGAACTGTCCGATGTTGACTGTTCCCCTTCATCCGCGCTATCACTCACAAAAGATTGGTTTCGTGAAGTAGACGCCATAAAAACACTATAAACTAAGCACAAAATACAGTTCACTTAGTTCTAAACACTAAGCACAGTTCACTAACTAACAATCGCGCGAGACCGGAACGAACCAACTAAACTTTAATACACTATAGTAGCAAGAGGCTGACAGCGTAAGATCCTCCTCACTCGAGAGCTGAGCTCAGACTGAACAGGAAAGAAAACCAGTAACCTATGACGCTCCGGATCGTCAAGCGCTCGCCAGGCAGGCCGCACATGACGCTCGAGAGCGTCATGCGCAATGGTCGTGTTAATGAATATGCTTCTCCTGCGTCTGGGGTCAATAATTTCAGGCAATTAACAGGTTGTGTAGAATTTTGATAACTTTTCGACCATTTCTATTTTCCAATAGTCGTCATTTTTTTTAACTTTCACTATCTTCATTCCATGCTTTATCCACAATACAAACTGGCAATAGTTTCTGTGTGCTACATGAAGTTTCCCTTGAACTTGATAGTACTATAGTAGTAATGTTTCTTTTTAATAATTAAAGAGGCGTCACTCATTTGCTACCACAAACTACCAACAGTTCCTTTCTTATAACTTATTATTTCTTCTGGAGTCAAATCTCTGCCAGAATAGTAACATCTAACTTCCACTATCCCAACATCATCAATGAGGCCATTAGGAGTTGCTGCCATACCATTATTAATAGAAAAATTACTTTTAGTTTTATTATTACTCTCCGCAGCATTGTCAATACACACATTATTGTCTTAAACAGTTGAACTGCTGACTGATTTTTTTTTCCTTTTTAACATTATTATGGGTCATCAAACCAAAAGATTGTAAAACCTTCCACTCTTGAAGATTCGGAGTGCCATGACTTTTTTTCCCGTTTTGAATCATACTCACCATTGTTTTCGAAACAAGCAACAATAAAGAAAATGTAATTATAATTATTGAAAATTACAATACTCAGTTTTCTGCACACAGTTTCTACACACAATAAACACTAAATGACTGGTAGTACAGAATCGTGTTGGTACTATCCCACTTATCACAATACAATTTCTACAATATGACACTAATACAACTGCCTCGCTCGACTTGACTAGACTAAACCTTCCTCCACCCATCCAAACCAAACTACAACACAGGAAGATATGGCAGTCATGCTTCACGCAAAAAAGGTCTGTAGTTATGTGACATGGCGGGCGTTTTAAGTTTTGGTGTGTAATAATCTGAGAAGGACCTCGGCAGATAATAAGCTTACCAACATTTAATATTATAGATTGTAAAAAAGATCAAAACTGTATTATGAATAAATTTACATTTTAGTTATTAAAAATTAAAAAAATGGCAAATTAGAGATATTTATAATATAAGACATATATTTGCATATAGAAAAAACTAAAAACGCATCAAAGAATAAACTATTTATTCTCATTAAAAAATTAAAAAAATCATTATTTACATCATTATTTTCTTTTACTTAGAATCTTTAAAAAATGCAACTAACTCTTTTGAAAAATGAACTTGTCCAACTATTCACAAAACCCTGCAAACCCACAAAAATGGTGACACATTACACATATAGTAGGTAGGATAAGTTGACATTTCATAGTCTCTGATGTAGGAGTTTCACAAGAAATTAAATACAAAAGTCCAAACGTGTTCTATATTCATTACCGTAAAGGAAATCTCAGTAGCTAAACAAAAATGTATATGTAATGAATATTTTTTGTCACACAATGAAATGGTTAATAATTGCAATGTCGAATTGGCTAGTAATTTTGAGTAATAATGTAAATAAATAAATAAATTACAATTGTTTAGCAGAAATAGTTTACATTGATTATTATATTTGGCATTATGAAAATACTACAAAATATTTTAAGAATTATCATGTTGTTAGTTTTAGTAATATTATGAAACATTAAAAAAAAACAAAAAAAAAAAAACATGCTCATCAGTGCAAAAAGCTATATTCCTTCGCGCCTGAGAGTAGTTCTCTTTCAAACCATTTGAGGGCAGCCTTGTACGCATAGGTATATTTTTTTCATTTAATCCATTGTATCTGCCCTACTTTTTTAGTTAGACACTTTGGCATTATTTATTGTAATAGATAATAATACACTGAGTGTTTTCCTTTTTTAATTTTTTCAAAAATATTATTCATTGACTCACAAAAAATTTGCGAAATAGGAAATCGATTTACAAATGTCTCCTCCATTTGTTCAACCACTAATGACTATATTCCAATTTTTTAAAAAGGGAAACAACTGCATTCACATGATCTTTAAAATAATCTTTTAACAATAATTCTGAGAAAATTCTGAAAATTGACATCAGTACAACTGCTCAAGTGTAGCATTATTCTTATGGGAGATGAATCCAATTTGGTGGAAGTAGAGCAGAGCCACTAATAGTAGTGAAACAAATGAAATTTCTACATAAAAAATTTCAAACATAAAGAAAAAAATTTTATATTTAAATTCGTTTTTTTCCCATTAGTACAAGAGATTGCATTTTATTTTTATGGTTTAATTGGACATTTGCTATCATTTGTATATATAAGAACTAATACACAACGTTTCGAGAGTATAAATCAACGCTCGTTATCAAGTGTAAAACATTTAAAAAAACACCAACGTAGGGTCATATGGCTTAGGGTCATGTTGGAAAATAAAACTAAATGTATAAAGTAAAAAAATAACTCAAATCTTAAACTAGCTCTGAGCAGTCAAAGCTAAGACTAAATACAAACGTGATCAGATAAAACCACAACACACAGGCCTACACTACACAACAGACGACATGCAACTGATTTTTAATTTATGGCAACAAGATCTAACTGTTTCAAACATGATTGTGTCATGATTCTTATTTGTGAAATAAGCAACAAAATTTCAGCTCTATTTAAAGTAGAATTATTTTATCTTCAGTTTTTAATTCAGTTCCCCATGAAGACCAGCTGTACCTAACTAGAGGGGGGTTGGTATCCCTTGCGGTCCTTAGTCAAACACTCACTTAACACTGACAATACTTGAGCTATCATCCATTAGTCATATACACACTGTTCACCTACATTATACAGTTCCTTATATTCACCTTAACATAGGGTTCTCATCGCAGGGGGGTGCGGACTAGCTGCACCTATTGAGGGGATTAGCATCCTTAACACAACCCAAAATATGAGCCTTCTTCAATTATACACACACATACAACTCTCAAATGCTTTTTATATTTGGTATAGACTGTTACTCTTCACAAATCACTAGAGATACAAATACATACTGAGACGGTTTGGAAAAAGCCAAAAGTCTCAAGCCAATTTAAAACAGTTTAAATTCCCGCGATAAAGCCATGTAGATGGGGGACGAGGAGGAACGATGACGTCACACCAACAGGTGCTAGACACTGCATGTTGATTCGTGAAAAGTCACTCTGCCTCGTTTCTTATTTTATTAAAATACTAAATTATTAAAATAAATTAATGTTCAGTAGAATCAACCGATAAATAATATCGAAAAATAAATTTAAAAGCAATCAAAACAAAAAAGTTATTCAAGTTTTTATAGGGGCTCAAAAACCTAAAATTTGGAAAAAACTTAAATTCAAAATTCAAAAAACGTAGAGTCATAACTCAAAGGGGAACTAACAATAATAATAAATAAAAAATATGAATTAATAATAATTAACAGGTGAGAATGGACTTAGAAAGTCATTCTTGGGGAGTTTTTTGGAATTTTTGAGTTGAAGGGGGGATTATTTAAAAAATAATAATAAGTACTATTGAAGAGACCGCAATAGGGCACAATAATATGTACTTAGAATCAAATTTGAGAATAAAATAAGGGAGATATAATAATTACAAAAAGTAAAACTTTAAAGCCCAAAAGCGGTTAAATTAAAAGTTAAAGGGGAGAAATAACATGGTAATTATAGATATCTATTATGTAAAATTGTAAAACATCAAAGCAGAAATGATAATATATAATGGGGGGGTTTTTATGAACAAAAACTTATACGATAAAAACTATGGGACTTCAAGAACGTATAACTCGAGAACAAAACGAGTTATGTGAAAAGTACAAACAGAGTTTTTCGTCATAGTAGAAGAGGAACAAGATTTCGTCAAAAGAATTTTGAGAAAGGACTTATCTCAAAATTTGAAAAGAAGAAAAATCGAATTTCGGGAAAAGGGCGATAACTCGCGAACGAAGCGTAGTAGAACGATGAATCAAGTTCCACAAGACCCACAAGATGGAGAGGAAGAAGAATCCGAAAGGAACTTTAAAATCGGTTCGAGCGTTCGAAAGTTATAGCGAGTTGAACGAAAAAACGACCAAAGTAGAAATTTTCATGCAAAAACCTGTAAAGTGGCGCGCGCACCCTCAGTAGGAATCTAAAGTCTGAAACATCATATTGCCAACTTGGATCACAGATAACGTTGAAGAATAAATACAATAAATTATTAATTAAAAGGTGTTTTAATTGATAATAAAGGAAGAAAACTATTCATTAGTCAAAAAATATGACTAATAAAATATATAGTGTAAATATTTCAGACCAAAAGGGCCTGAAAACACGTAATAAGAAGAAAATACCTTTTTCCCTAAAAGGGAGGAAAATTGGCTCCAGGAAGTGGATTAATTCCCACTAAAAGGGAGACCGTAATTTATCCGTCGAAAGACGGGTACTTTTGATTTGGAATCGACGCAAGGTGGACGTTTCTTCACGACAGACTCCGAGCTGAGAGGAAAATTCAACTGTCACTCTACTTAACTGGACTTAGAATAATTTTTACTCCTATCGAACTTCAAGGCAACTTAGAAGAATTCGAGACCAGCATTCAACTACATAGCAGTTTACAGACTCGGAACGAAAACATCATATCAACATCAGCCTAATTATACAACAAATTCCAAATCCAACTAGAACTTCTAATAAAGTGTGAAGGTATCTTATACTTAAGGAATAATTCGCAAATATTAACTTCATTTCAAATATAACGTCATTAGGGGAATTATTAAAAATTAAATTCATTTTTATACTTCTGCTTTGGTGTTGTAAATAATTAATAATTAAATACGACTTTTTCAGTACAGGAAAAACTGTTTGTAGTTCTGTCTGAAAAGTCAAGCGTTTTTATTTTGTTTAGAATATAGAAAATATTACATTGGTAAATTTTGTCAAATAAATAAATAGTTGTGTTGTTGTTTAATCAAATTTTTGGTGTTATTAAAAAAGTTTATGAATTCAAGAATTTTACTGTGCAAAAGAGAAAAGAATATATAAATAATTCATTTCTAAATTTTGTTGTGTTTTCAATATATATCCATTCTGTATATGCTATTAACCTTGTTTAAATATAAATCTTATATGTGTGCTCTGGTAATATAATTTGAAAATTTTAAAAGTTATCATCAGAACTTAAGAGCCGATTTCTCCCAAAAGGCACGACCTTGGAGAGAGAGAGTGTTAATCTTAAGAAAGAGTCAAATAATCGAGCATTGAGATCAAATTCAGGGAATTTGGCGTAATATTAAAAGTTAGTAAGTTTATGAGGACAAGCTCATACTTACTAGAGCCAAGATTTGCAATATCTTTGATTGAATAAAAAGTAAAAGTGAGCATCTTGGCCTTGTCCGCGTTTGCTCTGAGCTGAAAGGTGGTTCGCCCAATCGGTGGTGATCGTACAGCGAGTTTAAGAGTTCGTGATAAATAGCGTTCCAAAAAGGGAACAAAGAATCTTAAAATCGTGAGCGAAAGTAGGGTGGTAAGTGACGCTGCAACAAAGTGGGGCACGAACTTCCGAACCCCAAAGAGAGAGCGAGCGTGGCAATACATACATACATACAGTACCTAGAGGGTACATACATACATAGAGGGAGGTTTTGAAAGTGTAGAGCCATAGCATATCTGGAAGTGCTTACCAGACAAAAGCGTGACAACTTTTCAATCAGTTAAACAAAATCGCAACTGTGATGTATACAATTGTACAAGAGTGGGAGTATCGCGTGACATCGTATGATGTGTGATGTCATATGGTTCGATATGTCAATCGACAAATTAATAAATGCTATTGGCTGCAATCCAGTTCCTTTTCCCACCAGCTCTTATTACTGACGCTTTCCCTGGCCACATATTCAAGCCCGTCTTGAACTCACCTTCCTACCTGTAACACGCAGTCGTAGCTATAATCTAATACAATGTGTTTTATTTAATGAACCCAAATTTAGTAATATCGTTACCATATATTACAGTGGCAACGAGCATATATTACAGTGGCGACGAGGATAGCGATTTATAATGAATTGTAGAAGATTTAACGACATGAAGACGTGTTAGGGAAGTTATTGAAAAAAGTGTTTAAATAAGTTTTCGTTAGTAACAAAAGTGTAAAGTTACGGAGGGAAAAGAACGTGTAGTGGCAGTACTATTTTTTTCTCTCATGTCTGAGGATCAGAATATTTCAGTGTCTAGTGTAAGCAACATGTCTACCACAATAATTGGGAAACTCTCTGAATTTAATAGTGCGGACGAAACTTGGAGTTCGTACATAGAAAGGTTTGAACTGTTTGTGGAATGTAACAGCATTCCAGATGATAAAAAAGTGTCTACCTTATTAACGGTTGTAGGTGTAAAATAATTTAGCTTATTACGAGACTTATGTACTCCGAATAAACCCGGAACAAAAACTTACAACGAATTAGTGACAATAATTAGGGAACATTTATACCCTAAACCTTCTTTTATATCCGAAAGATATAAATTCAGTTTAAGAACGCAACACAAACACGAAAGCATTGCCGAATATATTGCTAACTTAAAAAAATTATCAACTTATTGTGAGTTTGGCGCAACATTAAACGAACATTTAAGAGACAGATTGGTTAGCGGTTTAAAAAGTGACGCAATCAAACAAAGACTTTTATCCGAGACGACCCTAACATACGAGAGGGCAGTAAAAATTAGTACTTCCATTGAAGGAGCGGAAAAGGATGCGCAAACAATAGCCGGAGGTAGCGACCCTCAACTCAGAATGCAGAGAATGGCAGTTTCATCGAGACAATGGAAACCTGGGAAGCAGGAAGAATTCAAAGTGTCAACAAAAAGTGATGTGAAAGTGATGTGTTATTGTTGCGGCCAGCAAGGTCATTTTAGAAATAAGTGTTTTCATAAAAATAGTGTTTGTCACAATTGTGGAATTAAAGGACACTTGGCGAAGGTATGTACGAAAAAGGTTAAAATATCTCAGAATAAGAATAAATATGTATCTAGAAATAATTATAATTTTCATAAAAACAACAAAAGTCATTTCGTTGGAGTGAAAAATACTCAAGAATTAGATAGAGATATAGTGTCAAATATAGACGATGATGTGTATGATTTAAATAATCTGTTTAAAGTAGAGGATGAAAATACTACAAAAAGAGTTAAAGTAGAGCCTATTACAGTTGAGGTAATGGTAGGGAGTAAAGTTATTACTTTTGAAGTAGATACAGGATCTGCAGTAACTGTAGTTAACCCTTCAACGCGGTAAGCCGTTCCGAGCGCTAGACCCTGTGGTGCGGTAGTTAAAATCGTCGACTAACATTTCCTTCTCTTGTGGATTGTCTGGCGGGACATTATACGTATTTACATTTACTGTAACTTCCTCATTATCTAAGATTATTGCGGTATCATTAGCCACATTGCATATATTTACAACTTCATCACCACTATCATGATTACCTTCAATATTTGGATCACAATGGAACTCCATTTGAGCGTAATCCAAAAAAACTCGCGAATATTATCACTTTGCGGTTCCCACATTATCACTAAAACACAATATACACTAGAACTAATCACACGATCTACTGTCAAACTGTTACAAATATTACACTTATAAATAAATGAGGTTATAATAACCTATAACACACAAGAGCCCTCCACGAACCCGCTACAGCTGTTTGTATATAGCCACGTGTTGTTTCTTTTTCTGAATGTCACGGTGGTCTAGAAATAAAAATCAATAACTCAACAGATAGCATTTCTCTTGGCAATGTTCTGGGTATACGCTCAGTTCATAAAAGTTCTTTATTTAGACGCTAGAATCCAGCACGTACCGCAGCGACATTTAACGTCTTTAGACGGGCGACCGCGCCAGAAGGTGAAAGTTTGGCCCCGTCTATAGACGGTTCACCGCGTTGAAGGGTTAATGAAAACTTTTATTTGAGAAATTTTAGTAATTGTAAACTATATCCTAATGATTTAACATTAAATTCTTATACTAATGAAGAAATAGTCCCAACTGGAAAATTAAAGGTTAATGTTAAACATGGTAAATTAAGTAAAATGCTTGATTTGTATGTAATTAAAAGGGGGGCTCATCCTTTAATGGGCAGAGATTGGTTAAAGACCTTGGAAATAAATATTTGTTTTGAAAATAAATTGTTAGGAGTATTGGGTCAGTCAAACGAAGTTGTAAATGAAGCTAAACGTGAAGATTTAGTAAATAAATTATGTAAGGAATTTCCAGAAGTATTTACTGAAAAATTAGGTACATGTAAAACAGAAATTGTTTCTTTGAAATTGAAAGAGAATTTTAGACCTAAATATTTTAAACCAAGACCCTTACCCTTTTCTATGAGAAGTAAAGTAGAAAATGAGTTAGATAGATTAGTAGAAGATAAAATCTTAATTCCTGTAAAAAGTTCTGAATGGGGAACACCAATAGTTCCAGTTTTAAAGGAAAATGGTAAATTACGCATTTGTGGTGATTTTAAAGTTACTCTAAATCCATCTTTAGAAATAGATCGTTATCCAGTACCAAGAATAGAAGATATTTTTGCTTGTATGAAAAAGGGGAAATTGTTTTCAAAAATAGATTTAAGCCAAGCATATATGCAACTAGCGCTTGACAATGAATCACAAAAATTGTGTACAATAAGCACTCATAAAGGTTTATTTGCGTATACAAAAATGCCATATGGTATTAATTCTGCACCGGGAATTTTTCAAAAGGTTATTGAGCAGACGATTCAAGGGTTACAAGGTGTTGTAGCTTTCCTTGACGATATATTGATAACAGCTGAAAATACTGAACAACATTTCAGTAGGTTACAAGAAGTTTGTAATAGGTTAAACCAAAAAGGGTTTACCTTGAAAAAAGATAAATGTAAGTTTTTCTCTGATAAATTAGAATATTTAGGATTTATTATCGACAAGGAAGGTCTGCACACATCCGAAGCGAAAATTAAAGCTATGCTAGACGCCCCAACACTTTCTAATGTTACAGAGGTAAAATCATTTTTAGGATTAGTTAATTATTATGGTAAATTTGTGCCAAATATGTCAAGTGTTTTGAATCCTATTTATAATTTACTTAAAAAGGGTGTATTGTTTAAATTTGATGAAAAATGTGTAAAAGCTTTTAATACAGTCAAGAAACTGTTAGCTTCTTCTAAAGTATTAGCGCATTATGATCCTGAATTACTTATTAAATTGGCGTGTGACGCATCACAAACCGGTTTAGGTTGTGTGTTGTCTATTATTGGAAAAGACAGTGTTGAGAGGCCGATAGCATACGCTTCGCGAACTTTATCTACAGCAGAGAAAGCATATTCACAAATTGATAAGGAATCTTTGAGTTTGGTTTATGGGGTAAAGAAATTTAATCAATATTTATGGGGACGAGAATTTATTTTATGTACTGATCATAAACCATTATTAAGTATTTTGGGGTCCAAAAAGGGATTACCTGCTTTTGCAGCTAGTCGTTTGCAACGATATGCTTTGTTTTTATCTGGCTATAGTTTTAAGATTGAGTATGTACAATCAGCTAAACATGCTAATGCAGATGCATTATCACGTTTGCCGCTCAAAGTTGAGCATGGTGACAATAAACAAGAGTTAGATTGGTTAGGAACTTATCTATATTATGTTAAAGAAAGTTCATTACCTATTACTTGTGAGGACATTAAAATTGAAACCCAAAAAGATATAGTATTAAGAAAAGTGTATAATTATGTAATGTATGGATGGCCAAATCATGTTTCTGTAGAATATCCTGAATTAGGTCCATATTTCAAAAGAAAGGAAGAATTAACAATCGAACAGGGAATTATAATGTGGGGTTATAAAGTAATTATTCCAAATAAATTCCGTAAATACATATTAGATGAATTACACACAAGTCATCTAGGGATAGTAAAAATGAAATCGGTTGCGAGATCATATATTTGGTGGCCAAATATAGATTCAGATATAGAAAATCTGGGTGATGGTTGTTCTTCCTGTCTTTTTGAAAGGCAAAATCCTACAAAGAATCAATTACATTGTTGGCAGTATGCTAGTAGACCTTGGGAACGATTACATGCAGACTTCATGGGTCCATTTAAAGGGGAAATGTATTTAATTGTTATAGATTCACATACTAAATGGTTAGAAGTTTTTGAAGTAAAGTCGACTTCCGCTAGTCAGACAATAGATAAATTAAGGGAATTGTTCAGTAGATTTGGTTTACCGGAAGTAATTCATACGGACAACGGTCCGCCTTTCAATTCGTTTGAGTTTGAGCAGTTTGTAAAATGTAATGGTATTAAACATTCTAGTTCTGCACCATACCACCCACAATCTAATGGTTTAGCAGAAAATTCTGTTAAGTATGTTAAAACTAAATTAAAATGTGCATTTAGAGAAGGTATAGATACTAAACTAGCATTGTATAGAATTCTGTTTGATTATAGAAATTCAGTTCATGTTACAACTCAAGAAACGCCTGCTAAGTTAATGTTTAATCGACCAATGAAAACAAGGTTAGATTTAATTAGACCTAATATTGCCAAAACAGTAGAGTTAAAGCAAGAAAAACAAACTCATTATTTTAGAGGAACGGGAACACGAAAATTGTTTGTAAATCAATCAGTATTAATAAGACAGTATCGTTCAAATGATAAATGGATTCAAGGTATTGTTATTAAGCAAATTAGTCCAGTAATGTATTTAGTAAGGTTAAATTCTGGTATAATATGGAGAAGGCATATTGACCAACTAATTGGTGTCAATTCGCCTCCTTCTGAAAATAAACAAAAACAAGTGGACGAGTCATTGACTGACTTAGTGACAGATACCTCTCAAACAGGGGGAAATATCCCACCCCGGAAGAGCATCCGCTCTCCACCAATTGTTATGAGACATTCCAGTCCCGTTATGATTCAAACACGGAATTCTCCAACATCCGTTGTAAACAATAATACTACTGATGTTGTTGAAAGAAGATATCCAATTAGATTAAGGAAACCTGTTGTAAGACTTGAATATTAAATAATATATTATGTATAATTATATTTTGTAAAATGTTTGTGTTCTGGATACAATTGTTTTAAGAAAGAAAAAAAAATTGATTTTATTTGTTTAAATTGCTAATTTAATTTTGCTAACAAATTATCATGTGTTAATTTACGTTACTAGTTTAATTGTCAAATTGTTCAAGTTTCTAGGTTTTAAAGTTATACGACTATGTGTTTAAGTTTTATTTTTAAAAAAGATGTGTTTAAGTTTTATATAAAAAACTAAATTGTGTATTGTATTGTTTAAAAGAATTAAGAGGGAGGAATTGTGATGTATACAATTGTACAAGAGTGGGAGTATCGCGTGACATCGTATGATGTGTGACGTCATATGGTTCGATATGTCATACGACAAATTAATAAATGCTATTGGCTGCAATCCAGTTCCTTTTCCCACCAGTTCTTATTACTGACGCTTTACCTGGCTACATATTCAAGCCAGTCTTGAACTCACCTTCCTACCTGTAACACGCAGTCGTAGCTATAATCTAATACAATGTGTTTTATTTAATGAACCCAAATTTAGTAATATCGTTACCATATATTACAGTGGCAACGAGCATATATTACAGCAACCATTGTCTGTTCTAACTAAATCTTTGTCTTTCGTTAAAGTTCGCAATAAAAATACTCGAGGCAAGTCCAGCACACCACTGGGTGTTACCACCAAGTCTATACAAAACAAAAATATGGAAGTTCGGGTTCTTTGAAACCCCTCACAAAATTACTGACATTCCAGTTGTTGAGGTTGCTATGGAGCTTGCTCCTGAAACATCTTAAATTAAAACTAAAATTAAACCACTAAATAGTACTCAAAGCCTGACATCTGAACATTGTACTTGCCCACAACTCCCTCTCTGATAGGTCTGTGAATCTTATTACGTCATTGCAAGCAGTTACTACTTGTAACAATAACATTATTACTTATTGTACGTAAGTAACTTACTTATTATATGTAAGTTATTACTTATAATGATCACTACATCATATACATTGACAATTTGTTGTTTGAACTTGTCACCTAATTTCAGGTTGGTGGAAGTGAAACTTATCGACCTTATTAGACACTTACCTGCCCTATTTCGTTTGGTGGAAGATTTTTATTGCCTACCACATTTACATGGGGATCGAACACCTACAGCCCTAGAGGGAATCATCTTGACAGGATTCAATTCAATTTGGATTTGATGCTGCTCAATGACGGTTCACCAACTCATCTGGCGGCTTCTACAGGTGGTTAGACAACTGTAGACTTGTCATTTTTGAGCCCAGGTCTGGCTGCTAAATTTGAGTGGTCCGTTCAATCTTACACATACAGTAGTTATCACACTACTGTGAAGCTTACCTTTTCTGACTTATCTCATCGTAATGATCGTCTTCCCA
This sequence comes from Aphrophora alni, assembly GCA_963513935.1. Lineage (NCBI taxonomy): Eukaryota > Metazoa > Arthropoda > Insecta > Hemiptera > Aphrophoridae > Aphrophora > Aphrophora alni. The sequence goes on from OY740765.1 coordinate 92,935,683, forward strand.
GATGGATTTTATGCAAAGAAAAATGGGAAAATTTCACTTATGAAATTTTATCACCTATTTATAATAATAATGTTCCTATAAATGAAGCAGTACAGTTTTTTACAGCAACAATCCTTACAGTAGTGGACAACAACGTTCCGAAAACATCAATGAGACCACTACGTTCACCAGTTTCATGGTGGAACGATGAATATAGTGATGTTTTCCATCTACGCTATAAAGCTCTAAGGAAGTTTAACCATCTTGTAAAGAATCTTAAAAGATATAAAATTCTACGACACAAAGGACATAGAATGTAAAAATGTAAAAATGCCTAAAGGCAGAGTAGGGAAGAATCATGGGTCCAGTACATTGGCACAATATAAAGAACCACACCCATGTTAACAATGTGGAAAAAGTTACTTTCTGTTTGTGGTCATTCTCCTTCTACTCCCTTATTGGGACTTACGCTGTGGGATGAAGTTTTGACTATAATTAACTACGTATTAGCTAATGTTTTGGGCTCACTTTTTTTCAACTGATGCTTACAGCGATGCTTTTGTGTGTATAAAAGGTATCAAGAAGCAATACCGGAAGAATCGCCATTAAATACTTCATTTTTCTTACAGGAAGTAGAATCTGCTTTATCGTCAAAACGGGATTTCGCTTCAGACCCTGACGACATAGTTTATTTTATGACTAAAGACTTCACAAATTTGAGGAAACTGATTCTCCTTAAAATATACAATCGTATATACGAGGAACAATGTTTTCCCGATGTTTGGAGGCTACAGTAATTCCTCTTTTAAAACTATAAATATTCGCATCATATCTGATTATCAGTTCTGGTTATATACAGAAATAATGTTTGTAAAAATTACACTGACACACTAAGGTTGTTTCAAATAAAACATACACTCAGTATTTTTTGGAACAATTTTTATTGGACTATTTTTATTTACAAATATTTGTCTTAGGCATAATCAGTTTCACAGAGTTATATTTATATACAGACAATACTTTGTACATTGTTAATACTTCTAACACACTACGTTTATTTATATGTCCGTGTGTGAAAACAAATTATGGGTTTTTAACATGTTTATATCCTAAATATTAAAGGACACATTTACAAAACATTAACAACAATTTTGAGATTTACAATTATATTTGTTTTTTTTAGTAACTTGTTTATGTCCTACACAGTACGGTACTCCAACATCACTCTATTTCTGTCTATTCTTCTTCCTCTCACGGTAATACTCTGGAATGAACTTCATCAACTCTTCCACAGTTTACAATGGACCAACGTCACTACTACCTTTTTTTCTCAGCTCACTACCAAACTCTGGGATATCTTTGAATATTTACAAAAGAGATACTTTGTTAGAATTTGAGACGATTTCGACCAATATATCGAATTTTTAGCCTCAAAATTGTGGTGTATTATCTATATTTTTTATATCAATTATAATCTTTTACTAGATATCAATATGAGACCAATATAAAGATCTTATTCTTCACCTATTTCTGAACAGAATGCTATATTTTCATCACCGTAAAATGACGGGTACAGATTTGATAGAGATGTAAACACCACATGAAAAACCATGAATTTCGACTGTTCAAAATTAATATTTTTTTGTTGTTACACTTTTTTACTTATAGCACGGTAAAAATTAGACTTCAAAATTGGATGTAAAACATTTCAAAATATAGGACAAATTTGTTGGGTCTAAAATAGTTTTTCTCCTTTATTATATGGAATCGAATTTGTTTTTAAATCAATATTGGGCCATAATTTTTGTTATAATTTTGTGTTTTTTCTAATGACAACTAACCCCCAAATTTTGAATTAAAATATAGCCAAATATCAGGCTTGATAAAATTGGTCCACTCTTTTGCAGAGAACTTTACAATAGACGACAAACAGATTTGATTCCCATAACCACTTTTTATAGGCTCATAGGAACTTAAACTATATATTTCTCTTAAAAACTCAGCATCGATTGTATAAATCATATATCATTCTCTATATTATTTATATATGAAAAATAAAAGGAATAAAACAAGCTCTGTAACCAGCTTCCATGTGGACATGCTAGGCTATCATCCAGATACCCAGCGTGTATGACCTCTACCACCCCAGCTCCATTGCATAGACACTCTAAGATAAAGTACATTAACTGAAAGGAAATCGTCATATAATAGTCACCTATAAAAACACATGAACTGAAATATAGACTTGGAACACTGGTTAGTTGAATCTCATCAGTATTTTTTGTTGGTGCTCCAAACAACTTTGATAATATACTAAAAAAATGCAAACAGTCAAGTAACTTAACATTACTAATACAAAAGCAAATTTCAAAGAAGTCAGTATAACTTGGATAATAAAGCTTGTAAGATAGATTGTTTGGGGGGGGGGTTGTTGTTAAAAATAACAAGAAATATATATATTTTTATTTATTCTATTGCTACACCAGATACATACAAATATATGCATGTAAAATAAACAATAAAATACTTCATAACACAAAAACTAACAAACAAAAAAGAAAAGCACATGACCAAAAATAAATAAATCAGCTCACACAGCTTGTTAAACATTTACATTTAAAAAATAAACTGACCAACTCTTTTATATAAAAAATAAACTAAATTTACCATCTCCTTTATTATTTTTATGCCTTACTTTTTTTAGTAAACAAAATATTCATAAGTCCTATCAAATCGTAAATTTTGATGGGAAGAAGAACAACAATAAAGCAATTTTAAGGCGAAGAATGAACAGAGGTTTGCCCAAAAGATGTTATGAGTTGAAACAATCAATTACTCGAAAAGACAAGCAAGTAATTGTAATAATTTATTTTGAAGGTATCTTATATATTAGATTAAGTTGAAATACAATTTTGTACAATGCATATAAATAATCTGTCTTTAATTTTCATTATCAGCATTTGTCATGTCTTTAAATTTCCTTAGAGGAGTTGTATTTCAAAGCTTAGATCTATAATTATTTATATAACTTGGTATATTTTCACTCGTAATTTAAACAGTTTCATTACTAAAAAAATGTTCATATATTTGATAGGCAAAATACAAAGTTCCAGAAAAATGTTAATTCTTAGATGTGTGTAAGAATTTAATAAAAAGGGACTTTGAAGTTAACTGCTTTTGCAACATAATTTCCACACGTTAATGTGACAATTGAAAGAATTTAGATATCCTAAGTTTAAAATTGAAAATAAAAATTGCACAGCTTTATGGGCGCCAGGTACCGTTAGCTTACCAATTTTGAAAAGAGAAGTTAATTGTTATTATTCAAATTTCTCAGGGTCGCAAATCCTTTTGAAAGTGTACTTACAGTGGTTCTTGGTGAAATAAAGAAATCTTAGTTGTTGTGCTGAAACTTAACATGTTTTATTAAATTGAAAATATTAAAACATTTACACAAGGTTATACATACATATTCATGATACATATCTTACTGCTATTTGAAATCTCTATATTTTAAATTTTAAAATTATTCTGCCTTGAAGAGGCTTAACTCCTTTTTTATGACTTTATGTTAATAGTTGCAACTTAAAAAAAATAAAAAAAATTAATAGTGAGTTTTTTATATTCTGACGTAGCAGAGTTTATATTTATATAAAATGAAATTGAGTTCTTTAAATTTATTAGTTGCTATACAAATATTATTCATTTGCTCAAATTAAAGATATTCATAGCAAAAATTCTTTTTTATATAAAATTATGATGAAACTGTTTATAATTCTTTGTTACCACATACGCTTCCGTAGGCTGAGGTTCCTTCCCGGTGAATTTCCATCATCTTGTATTGTGATCTCTTTGTAGATTCAATTAACACACCAACGATCAACTGTCGCTTTAAGTTCATATTGTTACACAAAAAAGTTCATCGCTCTATCGAAAATTATTGTCTAATATTTTCTTCAAACAAAAGCTACGTTTTACTTCATCAAAAACTGTCTCTAAACTTGTTAGATTATCACCATTCAATGTTCTAAAACTTCTTTTAGACAAAAACATCTCTCACTGACTCGAATGTCACAATAGGACTCTATTTTAACAATTTTCACTACATTTTGAAAAAGTTTCTCAACACAAGAATATGTCTGATCACCTCAGATGCTCCCTTAAGACTACTAGAAACACATCTAACCACCTTGAACGTTCCACTCAGACTGGTCCAAACCACATGTGTGTATTTCTCACATCCTGTGCTCCAGGGTTTACCTTATTAGCTGAACGGACACTATTCAAATTATTTGCCTGACTACAAGCTTTGTCTATTTTCACAACACAAATACTACCTAAATATTTATTACAACTTATAATTAATATTTTATACATGACATCAGTATTTTGGAAACCTATATTTAAATTTTATATACCCTAGTTTTAACATTCACTTTCAGTCATTCATTTGACTTCTATTGTACCCCCACTAATTCAATTACAACGTTCCCGGGTTACTCTTATGATTCAAATCTTAATATAACCATTTTTTGGTATTACATGTGTAGTGTTATTGTCACAATAATTTAAATTTATGTGTAGTATTATTACCATTTAAAGTTATGCATTTTTATATCAATGTCTTAATATAATTTGCTTAAATATTAACTATGATATTTTTTACTGTAGTGGACTTGATGAAGCAGCTATTGTTAATTAAAGCAGAAGTGATAGAAGAAAGAGAAATAAATGCAGGTAGATGAAGCGTTCTCAACATAAGTATGATTAACTAAAATTGTTTTGACAAAAGTACCTTTTAATAGCATTTAAAAACTAATGTTACACCTTAGATAAATTATATTATTATGACATCATTTTTATGCTCTAAGATTCTACATGTTTAGGTTTCTGTTAAAACAGTGTCAAGGGATGATCAACACAAATGTTAGACATACTGTTAAACATAGATACTTAAAATTTGGTATGAAACTTTGGCCCACAAAAATACACATTCCACAAAAAAAAAAATCCAATATATAAATAATATTTGTAAACTTTTTAAAAAATCTGATGAGGTAGTCAGTTTAAAGGACTTCATTTGTATACTTCAATATATCACAAACTACTCAGTTTTTAAGTATGTTTAAGGATACTAGAGCTCAAAATGTCTAAATCAAATTTTGTTCCTCTTTCTATTTTTATATGGCCAGTCGTAAAATTCTGAAAAAATTCATGCTAATGCTGTTTCTACCAATTGGAAATTTAATGAAATTTCATTAATTAGGATTGAAAATTTATAGTCGTTGAAGTGAATGATTTTTTTTGTTTATGCTGTGTTTTTCTGTAATAGTCCAAAAAAGGAAGTAAAATTGTAATAAAATAACATCAGCTATTTTTTTTTTCTTTTTCTTTTTCTTTTTCAATACATGGGTTATGACTTGTGTAATGACAATCTATTCAGGCGAGTTATGAGTGTGCATACTTGTGAAAAAATAGTAATTTGCAAATTGGTGTTTTTTGCAATACACAGGTTATGACTTGTGTAATAACATTCCTTTCAGGCGGTTATCAGTGTGTAAACTTGTAAAAAATATACTAATGTCTGATATATTTCATAGTTATTATTTAATTAAAAAGGTAACTTTTTTGAAACAAAATTTTGTATTAACATAAAAAGGATTGATATTTTTTATTTCTTGTGGGTTTCTGTTGACTTTTACAGTCGAAATGAACATTAAGAGGATACATTATGCAACATAAAGTAATTTTAAAATGTTTGGTACTCAACTAAAGTTTTCCACAAAATGTGATCCTTATTCTATAGAAACCAAAAGATAGTAATTTTATACAAGTATGGATACTCTTAACACGTTCACTACCGACTCAAATTTTGGACTTTCAGTATAGACCGACGTCACACATGTGTGACGCTTGGGGCGCTAACCACAGCCCGACGTCACATATTTGTGACTCGAGCTCATTGTTACTAAATAGGCTCTGGTTGCCAATTGGTGTATTTGATCGTCTTTATAACTGCGTAATGGGCTACAGGAATGTCTGTCACATATATATGTCGCGTGGTCTGAGGATGGGACTTTTTGTTTTGACTCCAGAGGAGTGTTGGCCAACCTGTTGTTTACATAACTCTCAACCTTACAGACTGTGGTTCAGTTGTGTCAACCCCCTGTGATCAGTTTGTTTGTGAGATTATAAACTGTTTATTGAGTGTTGTGGAGATGGGTGACGAACAGAGGTCGCGGAAAGTGAGGAAGAGGAGAGATTATGAGCATTCTGACCCTACAGATCACTGTTTTGACATAGGCCTAAACCAAAATAACCCTCTACTAGACGGTATTGAAGATGTACTCGAACAAATTGAAGATTTGGGGATTATTAACCAAATAAACCTATTGGTTGATGATGAGGATGATGTTCCGTTTGAAAACATAATTGAAGAATCTATGGACTTAGGAAGTATTGAAAATGATCCTAATGTATTATTTGTTGTATCAAACATTCATTCTGAGTATCAGGCTCAACAAAACGTATGGACAGATACAAACAATGAGCCCGAAATCTACGAATTCATAGGAAAAGAAGAGGTACATATAAATTCAACTGACCCTATTGAAACATTTAACAGTTTATTTGACGAAAGCCTTTTGAATAAAATTGTTGCTTGGATAAATGTTCGTGCCATAAACCTCCAGGGAACTCCCACAACAAAACATTCAAACATGCGGTGGTGGAAAATTATAACACTAGATGAACTGAAGAAATTTTTAGGACTATGTATGCTCATGGGCAACCTGGATTTTCCGAGTATGAAGCATTGCTGGTCAACCTCAGAGCTCTATGAACATTCCATTTTTGGAAAGACAATGTCTAGGAACAGGTTTGAGGCAATCCTTAGATGCCTATGTTTTTATGATCCCGAGGTTGATTGTACAGCTGGCAAACTCCACAAAATCAACAATGTTTTGAAACATTTGCTGGATAATTTCAAAGAAGCCTACAGCCCTGGAAAAAACTTATCGCTTGATGAAGCGATGGTACTGTGGCGCGGTAGATTGTCATTTCGACAATATATCAAAAATAAACGCCACAAATATGGCATAAAACTTTATGAACTCTGTACGCCAGATGGTTATATTCTGAATATTCTCATCTACACTGGCAAAGGAACTATATCAGATCCAGTTAAAGGTCACACCTTTGAAGTTGTGACTCATTTGATGCAAGATTACATGGGCAAAGGCCATGCTTTGTACCTTGATAACTTTTACAATAGTGTGGACCTTACAGAGCACCTGATGGAAAATAAGACAAATTGTTGTGGCACTCTGCAGACTAATCGTGCTGGAAACCCACAGATGGTTGTCAATGCTAAGCTCAAGAAGGGTGATTGCATAAGCCGCCAAAAAGGGAGCATCACAGTAATGAAGTGGAAAGATAAGCGGTATGTTTTGACCATATCCACAACCCATGGACCGGGAACTGAAGAGACAACTAACAGAAGAGGTCAAATTGTAACCAAACCCTCTATGGTGATCGCATATAACAAAAATATGAGCGGCATAGATAGGGCAGACCAGTTGATTTCATATTATACTACACCAAGGAAGTCACTTCGTTGCTATATAAATTTTTTTTCCATCTTCTCGACGCAGCTCTCTGGAATAGTAACTACATTGTGAACAGGAATTTGGGAAGAAAAATTACCTACTTGGAATTCAGGGACTGTATCATTGCCCACTTTCTTCAGGTGCAGCCAACACCACGACGCCCCGTCCGCCCTAAGCGCGATCTAGATCACAAACTAATAAAGGGGGACCGAAGAGTAAGATGTCGCCAGTGCTTCCAAAAAGAGAAAAGATGTAAAGCAATGAGTTACTACTGCCTGTCATGCACAGACAACAATGGAAGCCACGTAGGACTGTGCCCAGCCCCGTGTTTTGCAGAGTGGCATAAAGAGTAGTTCAGCATCATGTTTTGCCTTCCTTTTATAAAATGATTTTTTTGACACTAACCCACAAGTTATTATTCAGAAATTGTTTCATGTCTCATGTGTTCAGAATATTGGATTCTGTTATTTTTTTTATCATTCATCAATACTCAGAAGGCCTAGCTAGGCCTGTATGTTTTTTACCATTCAACAAACCTAAATGTGATTTTATGCAATCTGTAGCATACCTTTTTCAACTAAGGATTTGTTTCATATTTTATGTGTTAAGAATATTAGGTTCTGTTTTTATCATTCAACAAAACTAAGTATGTAGGTTTTTACTATTCAACAAACCTAAGTGTGTTTTTATGTAACTTTTTTTCTTCTTTTTTTTTAGCATTACCTTATCAAATGTTTTTGCCTTACTAATTTACATGTTTATTTTAAGAATTTGTTCCATTTTTATCATTCAATAAACCTATGTTGAACTAAAGAGAGTTGATTTATTCCGTTTACCTAAAGAAAAAAACATAAATTTGGATAAAATCGTATATTTTAAATAAGTCACATATGAGTGACGGACGGTCTGCAGCAAAAAGTCATCATTAGAAAAACGCTGTGGACCGACGTCACAAATGTGTGACGCAAAAAAAATTCCACAAAAATGCACAACTGTTACTTACACAGTGTTTCAGGCACTTTTAAAATATTGTTTGAGTAAAATAAACATTAAAACATAACAAAATATATTTGGTCTAGGGATTTGTTACTTTGTAATTCCACTGGTCTATACCGAAAGCATATGTTTTACAATCGATCCGCTATGGACACCCGTGCGTCACACATACGTGACGGTCGGTAGCGAACGTGTTAATCGCCCATAAATGGATTATTATTGTATGAGTATAACACATATATAACAGCTCCTGATATTTTTCTCCAATTTTATTTCCTATCTCCTATAAAATTGTTCTTGTGTTTATTTTGTTAATCATTTACATTAATTATGAGTAGTAATTTTCTTTTAGGAGATTTACATTTTTCTCAGCATTGACCCTTAAATTACATCAAAATTTTATCTAAAGTGCCTGGGCCGAAGACAGTAACATTCCCGTTTATCTCATAACAACTAACATTGAAATTTTGGGGTGATTTTGAGATTTTGGTTTTGGCAGTGTGCAAAAAAATGTTTGTGAAATATCTTGCACCATTAAAATAAAGAATATTGCTTTATTTTTTTATTAAATAAATAATTTTATTTTTAGGATCAGGATATCAAACAGTCGTTTGCAATGCAAAGGAATCAGAGTGTTATCAACAACTAGAAGGAACGGTATCACAATTGCCAAAATTTGGTCCTACATATTACTTCAATAAAGTAAAGTTACCATTTTAAAATAAAAGTTTAATTAAAAAAATATATTTAAAGAAATGCAATTGTACATGAAATTAACTACTGTAATTTTATCAATAATTAATTCTGCATGCAGTTTTTTTTTATATATATATTTGAGTAACTGTGATATAAACCCGCTGGTACTGTGGCTTGTGGTGTTGGGATCAAATTTACATCTTATGTTAGTGGTTCTCAAACTTTATTGGTCTATGGCACCCTTACTGTTTTTAAGGTTTATTTTTCACAACACCTAAAGTCAGAACATATGCACGTTTGACGCAATTAGGATGGTTAAGTTTAAAAAAAAAGAAAAAGAAAGATGTATTTTAAAATCACAAATAATGTATACTAATATATATTATAATAATAATAACTTTTTTTGAATAATCATATCATTGAATAAATAAATCCTATTTAAGAATTTTCAAAAATCTTAGAATCAAACTAGGCACATCTCCTTTGATTTCCTGTTCTATATTGATTTTAATAAAATTAATATTTGTATTTTTTATCACAACTACCACCGAAAATGCAGCCTCCCACCAATATAACATTGTATATAGAATTACGATTCACTGATTTTTACTATTTAGCACCAGATATTCACATTGTACTGATATCCTAGTCTGTTGGTAGCAAAGCTATGCTGCCAAATTTAGCCTTCAGTATGTTGTGCGAGACAACTCAATAATATTTTCTTATTTTATAGAAGTGAAAATTCACAGTAAATTTGGCCCTAAATGGATCTTGATTCCAAGCATGTTGATAATATCTTTCTGAAAGTATATTTCAAACAGTTAATAAGCTGTGATATGTTGCTTTTAACAAACAGATTTTATGTTGCAAGAGAATACAACTTCATTGGAGAACACAAACTGCTGCAACAAAGAAAAACCATCTGTGCCATCAATCACTTTTCATTTCCATACCAGTAATTTTGTTTTCTTTTGAAAGGTGATATTTTGACCAACTTTAAAACGTGCATATTACCTTTAATGGTTATTAATTAATAATGCTGTAATTTTTTATAGTGAAAGCCGTGACGATCTTGAAATTGAGGCTCTCTCCAAATTAAGTTTGATTTTACAGTGACTTCAATGTAATTAGCTCCTTAAAATTACAAAAAAACTAACTGTATTAATTTTCCATGAATAAAATATAACCCATTCCCTTAGTTGTTTGCATTGGTGATGAACTAGTTAGTGAAACCAATACCAACTGAGTTGTTGAGTCTTGTGATTGATCAATGTCTCACTTGGATTCCATACAATGATTATGGATTTGGGAAGTTGAAAACCAGCTTCAACATGCTGTGTGGACTAAGTAAAATCAGCTCTAAAAAGTTGTGACTAAAGATATAATATTTACATTTTTACAGCTACCTTTGGTAAGGAATAATTTTGAGGAGTTTCCAGTTAACTGCATCAAACAGAATTTATAAACTCCTGAAAAAAAGCAAGGCAATTTTTAACCTAAGGTCTTAGGTTTTAGGTTTTAATAGTTCAATTATTTTTTTTATTGGCAACAAATTTGTAGCATTTAGTATCTATATTATTCTCCTTTGGATCTTGCAAGAGTCAGGAGTGTCAATCTTCTCAGTAATTTTATGTTTAATTTGTAAACATGTTTCAACGACACTTTTGTCATCATCAGTTATTCATTAAACAAACAATACGTGACTTCTATAGTTAACAAAATATGGAATAATTACTATAGGATGCAAACAAATACAAATATGCTTTATAATTGATAACACAAAAACAATTTTATTTAACATAGATATAAAAATATTGATGGGGCCTAATATAATATTTATACAAATATAAATATTTACAGTAGCGAGCTGGTTTTTTTTTTCATTGGGGTCAAATTGCGGAAGCTCTGATTGGCATCCAACACTTTAAGGATAAAATAAGCACTAAGCTACAGTTTCAAATGTATTTATTGACTTATTTAGCTACAATTGTTTCGCCTTGCGGCATCTACGGGCTAATGGTAATAGTGAGCCTAAACAAAGTTAACAGTACAGAGAGACAGGTCCGGAAGTAACACAATGGAAGGGATAGCTGGAAAACCCAAGCAGGTAGGAAGGGGAATGGTTAACATGTTACACTATTGGTTTAAGAAGTGGTGAAGAGTTTAATAAAATTTGATCATTTAAATTAAAAGTAGGTTTATGTAATATAGATCTATTTATTTCTAAGCATTCTAGATTATTTAGTCTAATACTTTTATTTTGAATGTGTAATAATTTTACATTCAGATTAGGATCAAAATTATGACCTGAGTCCAACAGGTGGTTAGCAAAGTTGGAGTTACTAAGCCCATGCTTCCAACTATTTATATGTTCTTTAATTCTAACATTGATCAATCTCCCTGATTGACCTATGTACTTAGAGTCACAATTCTGACAAGAAATTTTATAAACTCCACTATTTTCTAGCCTTTCTTTTCTATCTTTATTATTAACTAACATTTTTCCTAAATTATTATTAACACTAAAGGCGACAAAACGATTACATTTAGTAAAAATAAGATTACTGATTTTATAACTAATTCCGTTAATGTATGACATTTTACAATATTTGACTTTATCGATTTTAACATTATGGTGGACAAGGTTTTCAGCTTTACGTTTTAATTTCTTTCTTAGAATATTATTAATTAACAAAGTGTCATACTAATTGTTAACAGCAATTTGTTTAATAACATTCAGTTCATAATTGAAGTCGTCAGGTGAAAGAGGCACAGTAATGAGTCTATGTAACATGCTATGAAATGCGGCATGTTTATGGTTAATAGGGTGATCCGAATCTGCAGGTATTACGGTATCTGTGTAAGTAGGTTTTCTGAAGATTTTGAATGTGTAAGCACTGTTGCTGATACTAATATTCAGGTCAAGGAAATTAATATTATTATTTTCACCTACTTCCATAGTGAACTGAATGTTGCTGTTAATCGAGTTGATAGTTTTAAACAAAGAGTGTAATTGCCTTTTTGTACCATTGAACAAACACAAAACATAGTCAACATAACGGTACCAATAGATTATGTTTTTAAATAAAGGATCGGCATTTTTAAATAAAGTATTTTCGAAATTAGCCATGAAAATTTCTGCGAGAAGGGGTGACAGGGGCGAACCCATTGCCAACCCTTCTATTTTTTTGTAATAATTATCATTAAATTGAAAATAATTTTGATTAATGCAAATTTCTATGATAGATTTTAATTCGTTAGCAAAATTTGTATTACCCAAGGTATCGCTAATAATTTCATTGACGACGCTTTTGCATTCGTTGATTGGTATGCTAGTAAAGAGATTTTTAACATCAAAAGACACTAATTTAGCATTTGATGGTATTGTAACTTTGCAATAGGTGATAATTAAAAGATTCAAAGCCTTGTTCTGCTGAAATTGTACACAAAATATTAATTAAAATGATCTTTCATGTTACAAATAAAATCAGAAATATAAATGATAATATATATTCTATTATTAAACATTTGTTAAAAAAATCTTTTATCTGAGTCGACTTCTTTATTTTAAAATCAAAAGTTATGTTTTATGTATTTCTTACTTTGCATTTTAATGTTGCAACAAAAAGAATTTAAATTATTTAAAGAGAGATATTTTATGTCTCAAAAGGAGACTTAATTATATATAAAAAGAATAATTATCTTGAATTTATCCTGACAAATATAAAACCACAAATACATCTAGCAAAATCATTCTCTATTCATAATACACATAAATAGGATAATGAATTGTTTATGATGTCTATACCACAACATCTATATATATATATATATATATATATATATATATATATATTCGTAGAGATGAATCCTGGTGTCCTTTGATTTCATAGATGTCTCCAAATCGCAGTTCCTCCCGTGCTCAGTGCTCGTGCAGTCTCCAATTTCTGATACCCCATGACATGAAATCCCTTATAAGGATTTGCAAAAATGTTCATTACATATTAACACAGTTCTGCATTGTTCATTTAGAGAGTCATAAAAACTGGGACATAACACTTCTCTAAATTGTTGTGGAAAAATATCTTTTATATTGACTCACACTATTGTCTTCTTTATTTCAAAAGTTCTCTGTCCACAATCCTATCAGGTTAAACATTCCTGACCCACTGTTTTTAACACATGTTTAAAGTTTTACTCACATCACCTACGTCTTGCCAATTTAAAGATTCCCTTTCAACGGTATTAAACACATCCACTCACTTCAAAGGTTCCCTTCCAACTGTCTTAAAACACATCTTAATCCCTCGAACGTTCCTGACCAACTGAACTCCTGCCTAGCATCCCAAACTAAGCATCTATGTACATATCTACTAACACAGCAAATTTTTATTAACTACGTTCATACACACACTTGTATAATAACATACCAAAACATTAATTATAAATTCATTCTAAACCTATTTATTTTACAATATTATCTTCTTGGATGTTTTTAGTTAAAAATTTACAGCTTTTAAATTAATTTACAGCATCTCTCCCATGCTCCAACAACCAATCAAAATCTTTGACCTATTTGTGCTTGGTCCAATCACATGTCTTCCTTTTAAAACTATACAATACTCAAATATTCCACATATTACAAGGTACTTTCAGAATCTCTGGCCAGGAAAATATCTCCAAAGTACGATGTGCTCTTCCTTGGCCCATTTTCTTACCGGTCATCTTGCCATTGAATGACTGAATCTGCAAGCTGATTCTGGTCCCACAAAGTAGCCAGTTGCCCCTTTCCCTGCAACAGATCCACCCTTCTCATTACCCTTGATTCCACAATCCCAGGTGCACCATAATGGCATTGGACAGGATGTATAGAGTATGGAGAGAATCCCATCACAATTTAGATGAGATTTCTACAGAGCTGAGGGCTTATATTGCTGCTTAGCTATCTGAGGGAATTAGAATATCCTTCCCTCTAAGACCTTCTTCTAATCCTCGATGAACACATGCTGTAATTCTCGATTGCTGCAAATCTCAGCCTAGAATACTGTCCAATATCTTCCTAGACTAACTAGCTTCGGAAGTTGCCTCAGTAGTTTGAGAGTATCCTCTATTAGGATTGGGTTCTTTGCAATCAGTGGTTCAGTTTATGAGTTAATAAATACTTTTTTTGTATTCTTTTACAATTATAACATACAATGTGAGTTTAAACTATATAACATGTTTCCCTGATTTATTCAAATATTAAAATAACTATTAGTATATATATTGCATATATTTAAAAGATGAACCCAGAATAGTTCCAGCTATTAAAAGAAAATGAATTTAATATATATATATTGATGACTACAAGCTTTGATAAGTTGTCTATTTGCTCACCCTTTCTGTAATCTGTAAAGCCGCTACTACAGCTTTACCCTTTGGAAATTATTGGTAGCTCCAACTCGCCAATAAAACCTTCGTGCCCTTGTCTGACCGCTTCAACGGCTGATCCTCATTCCGGCCTCGAACGTTCCTCCTGACGTGCTCGCTCCCGCAGTTGATCGATTGATCCCCCCTTCTCTTGACTCGTCGCTTATATCTCTTTGACCTGCCTTGCAAAGTAGGTTGCCCATGCAAGGCAAGCATTTCATCATTTTCTTACTTATTTCACAATACCTGTCACTATTCTGGGTTTCATGTATAGCTTCTACTTAAAATATTTTCTTAATTATTATATTTTTACTCTAGTATGTATCTAATCCTAACAACTCTGCCGCCCTCGAGACATCGTCCCGATCTCAAAAAAAAACTCAAAAAGAAGGGTAGTCCCTTTCGGGTACCCGTATAATTCTTTGTTTTGACATTATATACATCTTTATGCATAAACAAAATATAATTAGTGTTACAATTGATATCCATATTATTAACTACAACAAAAAAAAATCATATTACTTCTTTCAAGGAAAAAAACTATCTATGGCTTTAAATCAACTTTACTCAAAATCATTAAACTATAGTATCTCATCTTAAAATTTTACCTTTTTAGGCCCTTTACAATATTCATAACTTCGCTGTATTAACCCCAAAACTTTATTTATTTAAAATCGATGTTATTCATTTTTCTTTATTAAAACTCGTAGAACATTATTTATCATATATCTCGTAGATTATCATCGTAGCATATTATTTCATCGTAGTACTTAATAAATAAACATAAAAAAATCATCATTACAACTTCTTAATACAACTAATTACTTCTTTTCTATAAAAAACCCTATAAAGCCTTATTCCTCAACTTTGATACTATAGCCTCATTCATTATTTATAAATTAATCAATATAAACTAATCTTTACCACTTATTTTTCTCACTTCTTTTATTTAATAAATCAATTATGATTAACTTTATTGTATTTGCAAAAAAAAACTTAAATCTCTTCTTTTAACACGAAAATCTTTAAATTACATTATATTTCTCAAAAACTTTTTAACTATAACTAAAAACTATAACTTTATTAACAAAAAAAAAATCATTTATCACATATGAAAATCTTAATAATTGGACCTAGCAATTAACATGCTTCATTTAGAGCAACAACTTACAACTGCAATTTTAAAACATACCTATCTTTTAGGTTTAATTAACAAACTTTTTTTAAATTTTAAACAAATTATTACTTTTTCCCTTAACTAAATAAAACATGATTGTCTCATAAGCATCTGCTGCTGTAATGTCTTCTAATGTTGATGCTGTGTTGACCATGTCAGCATGATCTCCTCTGATGAGGTTCTGTACTCTGTTGAGGTGTTTATTGACTGTCTCCTCGTTTGCTGTCAACACGTGCAGTTCATCGTCTGTGGCTGTTCCACAACACCAATGAAAGACGTCCCCAATGCTGCTAATCGCCCTCTGTGCTCTAGCATGTTCATGGCACCCTTTTTCGTGTTCCGTGATTGATGCTCGTAGGATGTCTTCAGTACTGGCCATTAGTTTCTCCAGTGCGTTCGCTGTCTGGCATCCTGTTGAGTTTTCCGCTCCTAGACATAAGTGAGATTGGGCAATGGTGTCTGGGAAATGTTGTATGGGAGATAAGGGAAATATGTAGGTTAATGGGATGGTAGCTTCGTATATATGTTCAGCTTGGAGTGGTTGGAAATGTGCTCCATTTGAAATTATTATTGGAATCTTTTGATGGGAAGTAAGGGTAATGGTTAGGGGAAGGATGATGATCCACATGTATTTTCGTAACATGTTTGGTTCCTGTAACTGAGCAAACATTCTCATATCAATACACCTGTAATCATCTTAAGATTTTCCTTTTCCCACTTTACTCCCCTTTAGTTGGAATTATTCAGGATTTGTTCCCTAAGTTTTAAGTATATTTATAAAATTTCCTAGTTATATTTAACACATTTTTGTACGTCTTACCTCATAGTCAAATTTATCTACAACATTTTATTTCTTAATTTATCTATGTATGAGTTCTATAGCTTTAGTTAGTTTCGCTGTACGGCCTTAATCTCGACACGTGGACTATGTCCCCTATCCATCTGCCATGTCGGTAGATCTCAATTTCGTAATTTAATGGCGATAATTTTCTTAAAATTTTGTAAGGACCTGTGTATTGTCGTTCGAGCTTATTGTCCTTCTTTTCATTTAGTAGTAAAATTAACTCTCCTACCTTAAATTGTACCTCTCGCCGGTGGGCGTTGTATCTTTCACATTGACCCTGCTGTGACCCAGCCATTATTCTTGGTAAGTCTTGTCTGATTTTATGTATGATTTTTAGGGCTTCTAATACATCATGTTCAGGCACTTTTGGAATTAGTGCCAAGTCGATCGGTTGGTTCGGTTCGAACCCATGCAGCAAATAAAATGGTGAAAATCCTGTTGTAGCGTGTTTGCCCGAATTATATGAAAATGTCAATAACTTGACATATTTATGCCAGTCCTTCTGGTCTTCGTTAACGTAGCATCGCAACATGTTGACTAGCGTCGAATTGTATAGCTCAGTCACACCCTGACTTTGAGGTCTATACGCCGCTGAAGTTTTGTGTACTATTCCTAACGCGTTGTATAATTGTTTTAATATGTCTGCCACAAAATGCGTACCCCTATCCGTCTGTATTTCTGAAGGCATGCCATAACTCGGAATGATGTCCTCTAGCAGAAATCTCGCCGTCGTGTGTGCATCCGCTTTTTCTGTTGTTTTAGCTATCGCAAATCTTGTTGTGTTGTCTGTTGCTATCAGAATGTATAATTTTTTGTTCGACTTTGGTAAAGGTCCTAGGTAATCCATCGTTATTTTTGTAAAGGGTTTTGTCGTTATTCTTATTGGTTGTAATAATCCCGCCGATTTTTGTCTGTCTGTCTTCATGATTTGGCATTTGTGGCACTTCTTTATGTATTGTATTATATCCGCCGTCATTCCTGGCCAGTGATATTTGTTCTTAATTTTTGACATTGTCTTTGCAACTCCTGCATGACCTCCCACAATAATTGAATCATGAAATGCTTGAAGAATTTCGGTTGTCAATTTCTTAGGAACGGCAATTAATAATCTGTTTTCTCCATTTGTGTATTGCTTATACTGCAAAATACCGTCTTGTAGTACGTATAACCTTGATGCTCGCCTGTGTGCCTTGTCAGCGATCTCTGGATCTAGTTAAACTTGTGTAATGTTAAATAGGAAATTGTCCGAAAGTTGTTCGTGTTCTAAGTTTACCGATTGAATCTTATTAATTGTCAGTTCTCCTTGTATCTCTTTGTCCGATATCTGCACTTCACCTGGATAGCGACTCAAGCTGTCTGGCACCCTCATTGTTGAACCTGGTTTGTGTTTTATTTCGAAATCATATTCAATTAACTTTAATGCCAATCTGTTTAACCTCGAACTTAATGTTTTTACATTCTTATAGTACTGCAAGCTGGCATGATCATTAAAAATAGTGAATCGCCGCCCATACAGAAATGGTCTAAAATAGTTCACTGTGTAAACTACACTCAGTAGTTCGATTTCCGACACACTCCAGCGCCCCTCAGTATCCCGTAATCTTCTGCTAACATAAGCTATCGGTCGAAGTGTACCATCTTCCTGGTACTGAGACATGACACCCCCTATCCCTGTCCGACTGGCGTCGCATGACACTACTACGTCTATTTTTTCATCGAAGTTGGCCAGTACAGGTGGCGTAGTTAGTGTTTTTTTAAAAATTATTAAATGCTTCCTCATGTTCCTTAGTCCATTTAAAAGTTTTTTTGTCTGCGTTTTCCTTTTTGTTAGATCCGTTAGGGGTTTAGCCATGTCACTAAATCCTTGGATAAATTTTCTGTAATATGATGCGGCCCCTAAGAAGCTCCTCACATCCTTCGTTTTCGTAGGGGTGGGAAATTCTGTGATGGCTTTTAAGTTTTTTTCTAAAGGCCGATTACCGTTCTTAGAGATATTATGTCCTAAGACGTCTGTATTTTGGTAAAAAAAAAAGACATTTTGATGTTTTTAGTTTTAATTTTGCCGTCTCCAATCGTTTAAAACCTTTTTCTAGGTTTGCTAATTGTTCTGTAAACGTGTTTCCATATGCCACCAAATGATCGATATAAATGACCATTCCCTGATATAGCAAGCCTGAAAATAGGCGATTCATGCTTCTTTGAAACGAGTTTGATGAGTTTCGCATTCCCATTGGTAACCTCGTGTACTGATATAGACCTTTGTGGGTCACAAATGCCGTATATGGTCTATGCTCTGGGACTATTGGTTGTTGGAAAAATGCCTGATTAATGTCCATAGACGAAAAATACTGTGCTGTTCCTAATGTGTCGAAAATGGTTTCTGCTCTGGGTAAAGGAAATTTGTCAGCCTTCATGTCTTCGTTCAATTTCCTGTAGTCCACTACCATTCTGTATCGGTCGCCGGGTTTTTTTATTAAGAATGCGGGTGCCGCGAAAGCGCTCTGCGAATCTTCTATGACCCCTGCTTTTTTTAACTGCTCCACTTGCCTATCTAATTCTTGTCTTTCTACATTACTGAGCCTGTAAGGAGGGACTGCCACCGGTTTACCTGTTTTCATGTATATAGCATATGCCGGCATATCTGCTTCTTGTAAATCGTGTGGACCGCGTGCGAATTAATGTATATATTTTTTTATTAATGATCGGGCCGCCTCATACTCTGACTGTCCTAACTCTTTGTTGATGTCTATTTTGTCTCCTTTTAAGTCCGTTATATCTTTTGAGAGTATCCTTTCTTTATTTATGTTGATCTGATTTACCCTATACTCTTTGCTAGAGTCATTTTCGAAAGTGTCTGCTTTCGAAAATTTTATTAATTTTCTTTTTACTTTCTCTGTGGCCAAGGATATGTCACCTAGTCGTGTCTCGTTTATCATTTGTTTGGTCATTGACGTAGGGTTTGTAACTTTTATTTTTATTGGTGTATGTGTAGTATCCGCGCACGCATATATGCCTTTTTGTGAGAGTAGGTTTCCTTTAGATTCGAAATTATATTTTACACCCTCAGGAATTAAATCTTTTATCTTTATTTCAATGTTTCTAGTATCATGGGGTGGTATTTCAATATCCTCTTTCGTATATATTGGTATTGGTTCCATTTTTGTGTCATTGTCCTCTGGTAGTTCTATCAAATTGTCCCTAAAAATTTGTACCGTGTTTTGTCCTAATGTAATTTTGTTATCTTTAAAATTAATTATCGCCTTATTGGCTATTAAAAAGTCATTACCCAACAAAAAGTCACTTGTCAAATCCTCCACCAAATATACTTTATGCTCATATTCTTGTTTTTGTATATAGAATTTTAGGATTGCTCTGCCCGTGACCTTTACTGTCGTGGCATTGGCAGAAGTCAACCATATGTTATCTGCTTCAATTTTCATTGCTAAATGTCCATATCTATCGTTTAAACAGGAAACACTACAGCCTGTATCAAACAGAATTGATATATTTTTATCCTTAATTTTTCCTGGAATTGCTATACTTAATTTAGAAGTAAAATTTCCAATTACTGTTTTTAATGTAATATTTTCCGCGGAGTTTGTATCGACCTCATTATGTGTTGTCAGCATTGTGCTTGAAAGACTATTAGCTACTCCTGACGTTGTATTTTTTTTGTTGCCTAATTCCACTGCGTGTGCACGTTTACTTATAGATGTAGGCCTACAATTGTTAACATTGTCTCCACAAGTGTCGAAATACCGTTTAATAAACTCTATGTGTTTTTGTTGTTCCACCTTGTGACCTACTTTGTTTTTCTGCCATTCACTATATTTATTTTGTTTTTCGTTTTTTCGAATTTTTGTAGGCCGTTCTGAATACTTGTCGTGTACTTCCGGCCTTACTAGTTTTTTTTGTACCTGTTTACAATGTTTTGCAAAATGACCTCTACGACCACACCTAAAACACTCTGGTTCTACCCGTGTCCCTTCTCTTCTGAAATTTCCGTTATATCGGTCTATCTGCCTAGTCTGACTATTTGTCTGTCCATAAATACGTTTTGCTCTATAATCGTCATTAATCTGTCTAGATGCAGTTATTTGTTTTTGTTCACGGTATTCCTGCGTGTTGTTTTTTTGTTCTTGATAATCATAAGTTTCAATATGTGTATCAGGTCTCCTATCTAGCCTGTCCCAATTTTCGTGTTTTAATCTCTTGTTTTCCATTTTTAATTAATTAAGTTGTTCCATTATTGTTTGTAGGTCGTCTCGTGTAACCGTCTCTTTAGATTTCGCTGCCTCTCCATCGTCAATGCCTAATCTTTTTCTTAGCATGTAGGAAGCTTTTTCAGCAATAAACATATTCTCATTTAGTTTCTGTAAGCTTGTGTTGTCGAGCATTGCAATTTGTTGCAATAGTGCTGGATTGAGCCCTTTAAGTATGTGACTACATAGTCTATCTTCGCTCATGTCTGGCTCATAATGTGCACATAGTAATTCCACCTCAGTCCTGTATTGCATCAAGGACTCTCCCGGCAATTGGACTCTATTATTTAATTTCATGAGCAACA
The DNA here is from genome assembly GCA_963513935.1 of Aphrophora alni. NCBI lineage: Eukaryota > Metazoa > Arthropoda > Insecta > Hemiptera > Aphrophoridae > Aphrophora > Aphrophora alni. The sequence goes on from OY740765.1 coordinate 92,956,958, forward strand.
TTTCTTTTTCGTGTTTTGGAGCAAACGCCTTCATGAACTCGTTTTTTATTTCCACCCATGTTAGTTGTTTTTGCTTTATTTCAAAGATTTCATAGTAATCGCTTGCCACGCCCTCTAAATACCAGGGAAAATAGATACTTTTTTTTTTTATCAGTCCATCCGTTCACTGCGGCTGCCCTTTCGAATTTTGCTATGTGTTTGGAAACGTTCTCTCCCGCGTCCCCACTAAATTTGCTTGGTTCGAACAACGGTAGCCTTTCATTCATTGTGATATCCTGTCTAGAGGTGTTATCGTCTGGAATTGGGTCTTTGTTGTTTCCCGAATGACCCTCGACCGCGTCGTAAATATTAGTTTCTTTATTTGTTTGTTTAGGCCAATTTGTGTATTGATTTTCTAACTCGACTCGGCTCTTGTCCGAAGTGGTATGAATTTTCCACAACCGAATGTATGACCTTAGGAAAACCATATATGACCTTATATGTTCCACTCAAGGTCTTTCCAAATATTAATGGCTTGAGTTTTATTTAGTGGCTTTATATCTGCCTTGGTTTGATTCATTGATTTGTTATAATTTTTTTTTTGTAACTGTAAAAGTACCGTAAATTAAATCCTATTCAAAGAAAGAATAACTCATTACCCAATTCTCATTAATATTCGTTTTAGTTACTTAATTCACCAAAATCAAAATAAAAATTTGAATCAAGTATGTATGAGGTATGTTCCCGGGAAGACTTGTCATGTAAGCAAGAAGTAGCAATGTAGGACAACAAAATCTAAACAAACTGTCGTCAGCATTCCGTGGTGTAATTACTTTCGACCTTGCGTAACAAAAACCCTGACGAGTGTGATTCGTAAATATTCTATTTTAATGTCGACATCATTCCCAAACTCATACAAATATGCTAACAATACAAAAATAATCTTAAACTATAGTTAGAATCAAAATCGTCTGTTACCTGTTGATTATGTGTTAATCACAAATGCCTCAAATTTAAATCGTTCGCATATAACACTAATCAGTTTTAATACATATATCAAAATCTCTTAAATATGTATATCTCTATAGATATAGCACCTTAATAACACATAAATTTATTACTTTTTTTTTTTTTTTTTATTTCAAAATTCAAAAATAACACTTCAAATACAGTTTTATAAATATATAGCTGATTAAAGAACCACAAAATAATTACTGTAATAAAAAATAATCTTAATTTTTTTTTTTTTTTTTTTAGTAATAAACTAAAAGAAAGGCCTTTTTGACTATTTATTACATAAAAATTACAAAAACAAAATTCTTTCCATATAGTAATAAATTTTAGTAAAAACTAAAAACACGGCCGATGCACCATTTATTAGGATTGGGTTCTTTGCAATCAGTGGTTCAGTTTATGAGTTAATAAATACTTTTTTTTGTATTCTTTCACAATTATAACATGCAATGTGAGTTTAAACTATATAACATGTTTCCCTGATTTATTCAAATATTAAAATAACTATTAAAATCTATATTGCATATATTTAAAAGATGAACCCAGAATAGTTCCAGCTATTAAAAGAAAATGAATTTAATATATATATATATATATATATATATATATTGATGACTACAAGCTTTGATAAGTTGTCTATTTGCTCACCCTTTCTGTAATCTGTAAAGCCGCTACTACAGCTTTACCCTTTGGAAATTATTGGTAGCTCCAACTCGCCAATAAAACCTTCGTGCCCTTGTCTGACCGCTTCAACGGCTGATCCTCATTCCGGCCTCGAACGTTCCTCCTGACGTGCTCGCTCCCGCAGTTGATCGATTGATCCCCCCTTCTCTTGACTCGTCGCTTATATCTCTTTGACCTGCCTTGCAAAGTAGGTTGCCCATGCAAGGCAAGCATTTCATCATTTTCTTACTTATTTCACAATACCTGTCACTATTCTGGGTTTCATGTATAGCTTCTACTTAAAATATTTTCTTAATTATTATATTTTTACTCTAGTATGTATCTAATCCTAACACCTCCGTATTCATACTGTTGATCACGTTGTGTGATCCATCTGTATACCAAACAAACTGTCCTGGATATCCTAGTAGCTTGCCATCCTTCCAGTCCTCTCTTGTATTTGAGAGAACTTTGAAGGGTCGAGTGAAGACAAACTTGGTTTGCATACCATTTGTTGGCATTTCCAACACCAAGTTCTTCAATACTGTATTGACAATTTCTGAGTGCCCCTGCTTACTGGAGCTCCTCCTCTATTCACCATTATTTTCTAGCCTATAAGCTGCCATTCTTGCCTCCGACATTATGAAAATATCTAGAGGCAGCGGGCTTAAAAGAACCTCTAGGGCCACCATTGGTGGCCTCGTAAAGGCACCTGTTGGTGCCCTAGGCACCTTAGCCGCTACTAGCTTACAAGTTTGTACCCACTGTGACATTTGCTGCTTTGTCCACCATACCAGGGAACCGTATGTCATTTGAGGTCTGAAGATCGCCTTGTAGACCCAGAGGGCAACCTTCGGTTTCAATCTCCACTCATATCCTATAAGTCGTCTTTTTATCCAGGATTACTCTCATATATTTCACCGACTGTGAAACGCCCAATCTAGTTCCCTCAAGCTATAGCTTACCACCAGCTGTTTCCATCTTCCTACTAAACGGGACAGTGACCGTCTTGGAGTGATTAACTCAAAGTCCCTCCCTCCCATACACAGGTGAGTCTCAAATAGTACCTAAGCAGCTCCTCAAGTGAACTTGGGAACATACCTTGTACCTTGATGTCTATGTCATCTGCGTAGTATTGGGCATATGCCCCTGACCTATTAAGATCTCCAATGATGCCCTCCACAACCAGGGCCCACAGAAAAGGCGAAATAATGCCTCCCTGCAGACATTATCTAGTTGCATCTACCTCTAGTACCTGATGGCCCAGGAAAGACTGCACTGGTCTACTGAGAAGCACAGAATCCAACCAGCTGCAAATGGTATGATTAACTCCATGACCTCACGCCCCCCCCCTCACAATTGCATCAAATGAGATGTTATCTCATTGAAATGTTTAAGAAGGTGCACATTGCCGTCTCCTTCCTTGCTAAGGCGTCCTCATTCCTGCCTACTAACTGATGTAGGGAAGATTCACAGGACTTCCCAGGCTGATAACCATGTTGGTTTCTATGGAGTGTATTTTCTGACAGAACCCACTTCCTTATATATCTACCAACCAGTGTCTCCAGAGTTTTCAGAATAAACGAGGTAACACTGATTGGCCTAAACGATTTGGGATGAATATGATCTGGACGACCACGCTTTATAATAAAAACCACTCTGACTTAGACCTGTAAGCTATACTGGCCCTAAATATGTCACAGAGTTTGACAAAAAGTAAGTCTGGAATCCTCTGCAGAAGGCAGGGAAGATGTCGTCTCCTTCATATGATTTAAAAGAGCTGAATCTCTGTATCACACATTTAATATTTGAAACTCTAACAATGCGTCTGGCCAGCATCCAATCTTCTCGAACTGCCCTAGGTCAATGACTAATCTCGATTGTCTAGCACCCGCTGTCAGCATCATTACAAACAATACAATTGGGAAAGTGAGTTTCTAAAAGGAGAACCAACATTTCCCTCATTGTCCTGTCGACTTCAATAAAGTTCCTACTGGATTCAAAGGTATAGTGGCCATAACTTGTTGTAGCCTTGCAGAATCCCTAAACCTCTCCACCTCTTGAGTGAATGCCCTCCAGAATTTTTGCTTAACCTTTCTTATTGTTTTACCATACTCGGTAAAAGGAAAATGATACACCCTCCACTTCTGGCTTCATTTTGTTTTGTTAAAAAGACTTTGAGTCTACCTTCTCAGGACTCTAGGTGCTTACTGGGCTATTGTCTTTATAGCAGTCTATAATGCTGTCTCCAATTTGTGATGCTGCATTATCTAGATCTGCAAAATATCTTACCTTGTCTAATGACTCAAGCCTGTTGGTAAGGTCATCTTTATATTGTGACCATATAGTCCTTCTTGGGTTCCTAAAGGACTCTTGATTTACATCTGTATCTAGTTGAATTTGGATATGTCTATGATCTGAAAGTGAGGGTTCCTCTGAGACCTGCCACCCTTTCACCAGTGTTAGCGTGCTCTCAGTACATATTGTAACGTCGATAACTTCCTCTCTTGTTCTATTCCTAAAAGTAGGTCTGTTACCAACATTTAAAACATATAAATTATTAGACATAAGAAAGCAAAGTAATGATTCACCTTTATGGTTAGTATCAATGTTCCCCCAGCGAGCTTGATGGTGTGAGTTGACGTCACAGTCAATAAGTAGCCGTCTGACGCCAACTGCACTATACTGTAAGATCAGTTCCAGTTCCCTTGAAGGTGGTAACATCTTAGTGTCATGGGGGATAGAGATGGAAGTCATTAGTAGGCCTTGTTTCTTACCCCTACACTGCGAACTGACATGGACTGTTGTTATGTTTTTGCAATAAAAATTCAATAATGGCAAACTTTGTATCCCCTTACCTACTATTACACAAGTTCTTACATAATGCAGAGAATTGCAATAAATAAGCTTACCTTTTGCATCTCCAAGCTCAGCTACCTGACCTTGGTGTATCCATGGCTCCTGTATGAGGGCTATGTTGATGCTGTTTCTGATGAAGTGTTGACAAAAACAGCCTTACTGTGTTGTAAGTTTATTTGTATTACTCTGACCATCTCCTGGTTTTCCACTCTTTTTCCCACCAGGAGTGATCAGAGGCATCCTCCATAAACCAATATGAACTTAATGTCTGGAAGCTCTGATAGCTCTCAGCATCGAGACATCTACAAGAAAGACCATAAGTAAACCTTTTTGATCTTTCTTTGCTGACAATAGCTTCCACTCGCTTACCTTTACGGCTGGGTTTGCCTCTCGAGCATAAGGCTTCAGGGCCCAGGCAAGAGAGCTGACTAGGTGGTCTAAAGATCATCTTCATCACCCTCAAGACCTCCGTCCTGTCACCAGCCCGCATGCCCCCTACTCCATTCAGCTCCAAGCTCGCCACTAAGCCTATCAGCCATTCTCTAATATTTTTATTGGAGCTTTAGTGAAGGTTTGAGACTTTGTGGAGGTATGATCCCCCACCCGTTTTATCTTCTGCGACCTTGTCTTTTGACTACTGGTTGAAGGGGGGTAAAGGATTCATCCCTCACTCTTTTCATCTCACCTTCATTACTTTTGGGCTGGTCGGAGGTGGAGCCAGCTTCCGAATTCCTAACAGTTTGGCTTACAGAGCTGGCGCCAGGCCTAGTCCTGTACCTGGACTTATTCCACTTCCTGGGGTCAAAGGACTCACCTCTAGCTGCAATCTTGGCTTTAAGTACCTTCTTGCGCATCAATTTGGTCCTCTTCTTTCTATCCTTGATTGCTATGTCGACCAATTGCTGGGAAGTCTAATCTATCTCTACTGAGGAGTTTGCGAACTGTTGTGGGGTTAAGTAGAAGATCTTCCTCCTTAATATTAATAGGAAGAGGCGACCTCCTTACACTCACGTCCATTGGGGTTATAGTAGACGTCTCAGGACTGATAGTCCTGATTTCTACTGTAATGTTAGTGCAAGAACTGGAGCCCTTGGCTAAGATCACAGTTTGGACCTTGGTTTTTATGATTTTCTCCATAAAAATCCCACTAGTAGCTAGGGAAATATCGGTCAACCTGGACAGAGCCTCTAATGTCCAGGCAAGGCTAAATACTCTGAGAGAGTGCCTGGTATCTCAGAGGGCTTATCTGTTACATAGCCTGTGTGATTCATCTCTTCAGTACGGGTGATAACACTTTGAGATTGGGGATTTTATTTCAGAGTTTACTCCCTTAGATCCAACGGAGATTCAGTCTAGACTAATGTCCAGTGCAAGGCCTCCACAAGCAGGGTGCAGTTATTCACTGCACAGGGTTGCATCTTATTTGTACACCCAATCCGCCTGTCTTGAGTACGGATATACCATACCTCTGAGATTGGGGGAATGACCAGACATATAACTGAGTGTATTCCTACTTAGCCTCTCGACCCAAAAGAACTGGGAGTTAAAACATTATATATATATATATATATATATATATATATATATATATATATATATATGAAGTTAAGTAAACAGCAAATTAGACATGTCTGAGTATTTTACATTAAACAAATGTGTTGTATTACATTTACAAATATAATATTTGATTTGTAAGTAAAATCAACGAACCTATAGTTGATGACTTTGGTTAGTCGTACAATTTTGACAGTGGAATAAACTTCATTCCATGAAGATTATTTAATTTTCAGTATTGGAGTTGTAAATATATATTTTTTTAAATGGGGGGTGTAAAACTACTGATTTGATTGATTTTAAAATTGACACTTTGTACCATTAAAGAATTTATGAAAAAAATGATCAGCTAAGGGCGCCAGGAATCTTATAGCTTACCAATTTTGAAAAATAAAAATTTACTTTGAATTAAAATACTCTCAGGGTCGTGTTTCTTTTTAATTAGTGGTTTTCAGTAAATAAAAAATCCTTATTTGTTTTCCTGAAACTAAACATTCTTTATTAAATTCAATTTTTTAAAACAATTACACAAATTTATCATCAATTTGTTATATTAAACATTCATATTTAAAATCTTAACTTAGTACATCCTAGCAATTGTTGAATCTTTCACATGATAATAATATTAAAAAAATCAAATTGAATTTAATTATTTAGTTTACCTTTTTAATTGCAACTCTGAAATTTAATAGATTTTTTGTTTACTTAAATGAATTCATATAACTAAGATTTTTACTCTTTGAATATAAATCAAGTTTATTTAAATTATATATTTATTAGAAAAAGACTTTATTTAAATATCTTTAGACTTTGAATACAAGACATAATCTCATATATTATGACTCGAGTTGTTATGTCAGAAATTATACTCAACATTAAAATATTTAAATCATATCAGATACAAGCATAATTTTAAAATAAGAGTTTTGACATGGATACCAATCACGTTTCTTCTATTTTAAAAGCACATTATCTTGAAAACACTTCGCTTCGTTCTCCGGAAATGTCCTGCAGCCTCGTGGAAGTTGATTCTGTCTCTTTGTTCCGACGCTGACATCACCTTCTCGTTTTACAAAGTTCATTTTCCGTTGTTCTAACAACAAAATATCTAATTAGCGTTTTATCTCAAACTGTTCTCAATTAACACATTGCGGTTTTGCTATATTTCCCAATTTGATCATCTCACTTTTAATCGGACACATGGAAGCTATTGTTCTCACCATATTTATAAAAGTTCACTGTCTTGAGACTTAGAATATGTCCAATCATCTCAATCTCCCTCTCCCAACTATTAGACATTAATTAAATTGTTCTCAAGTTCAAAAATCACTCAAACATAACTACATTGTTCTCAACTATTTCCTTCCAAAAATACTTCTGACCTAGTCAGACGCCGACTTATAACTGCCAACTCCCTCCAGACATTCCAACTAAGCGTCCTTTTTTTAGATTTACTTATTCAGCAAAACTCAATACGTTCACATTTCCGGTCCCACGGACACTGTTCAAATCATTTGCTTGACGACAAGCTTTAACTATTTTCACAATACAATATCTCACTTTAAAATTTATTATACTTCATAACTAACATTTTCTGCCTTAAATTTATATTTTGGAAATCTATTTTAATTTTTTATTGCCCTTGTTTTAATATTATTTACAGTCATTAATTTGACTCATGTTGTCTTCTCTTTAGACCAATTATAAAATTCCCTGTTTATTTTTATATTTCAAATCTCAAAGCAAATATTTCTTTCATGTCAAAGCTAAAGTTAAAAATTGAGGATTACAGAGTGTTTGATTAATTCATAAATGTTTTAAGGCATTTTGAACTTTTATTGTCTATAATTGCAAATAAAAGGTGTATAAATTTGTTCACATATCTACACATAAAAAAAAAAAAAATCCTGTCAACCAAAGTCTATTGATTACCAATTCAAAAAATGTAACACTATTCTTAAAAGACATTTTGAAAACAATATTTTGTAAACAAATTATTGGGTTATTTTTTTAGCAGCCAGCGTTGCTTGACAATTCCTCATTACAATTCACAACATAAAAATATTTAACTTTTAACCATTATTAATTTGTATATATTTTTTAAATAATTCAGATGTCGATTTGTGCCAAGAATACGGAACATAGCAGTAGCTACTTTTTCTGTGCCAATCTGGCTAGTCTCTTAAAGGGAAGCTGTTGGCCACGTAATGATTCCATTACACATTTGATGCAATTGGCGAAAATTCCACCCATTCCAACGAAAGCAGAGGATGAGAAACCATACACATTGATTTTAGATCTGGTATGTGAATAACATTTTTAAATGTATATTTTATAATGTTTTATAAGATTTGTAATAACACAAATATTTATATTGTAATAAATATAATATATTTATAACACATTGTGTATTCATAAAGTTATCTAGCCAACTAACACATTTGACTATTTAAAATATCGAGCCTGTGACTTACTGCATTATTAAATAACTTTTTTTTTTTTAATAGCTGAAAAATGGCAGTCGTATTAGATATTACACTGCAGTAAATGGGACAAGAACTCTGTTTGATCTAAGACCTCTGTTTGATCCAGATTGACTCTTGTAGACATCTCATGGATGACATGGCATGAGACTGAATAATATAGATAAAATTATCATATACACCATATACAGGGTTGTAGAGAGATGTGAGAGAAGAAACACTATGAAAGTATAGATGAAAAATCCTGCAAAAATATCCCATACACTCAAAACATTAAAACAATCAAACTTGTTGTTTTTGTTAATATCCTATATCATTCCCTTTAAAAGAAGTCCTGCGATCTAGCTAGCACATCACCATTTATAACTTCAGAAATTGTACAGAGGGAATTATCAGTTTTATAAAAAATAACATCAACATTTGAGTTAATTCCATAATCTGAGGTCCCCTAAATCCAAAAAAGTTTTTCTTTTACAAAATAACTGTCTGTATTTATGTATATCTTTTACATAATAACTCAAAAACAGCTTTGCAATTTGGTTTCAGATTTTGCATATACTGGTTCTATAAATACATGACTTGGCTAAAGATGGATACAACTGATATTCAACAAAATGGAACATGTACATTGTTACCATTGTTTTGACATCTTGCCAAGGCCATGAAAGTATTTTACATTAGGAGTGGATGTTTTTCTGATATACAGAACAAAATCGATTATTTTCTCAGAAAGAATAACAAAGCAAAATACCTAGAGCAAAATTAACATTTATTTTAAGTTTTACTCCATGATTGTACCTAAAATTTAACTTCCTGATAACATTAAAAAATGTAAAAATATAAAATAGTGTTAGAATCTTCTGAAGGACTGGCTTTTGGGCGTGAATGATGTTGAGGGCACGTTGGATGTGATTTGGTGATTGAACATAGTGTTCTGTGTGTAAGTGTACTAGTATGTACGTGCATGTATGTGTGGTGAAAAAGAGAAAGAGATTGTGCATGTCTGAGATGTTTTGGTGTAATTTAAAATGTTACCAACATGAAAAAGAATTTTAGTTTTTAACCTCTCCTTATTTTATGACTTTTGTTTAGGATATTTAGTATTATTATTGTTTTGTGTTTGTAATTTTCTTTTATATTATTCTAATTATTATTGTGATCTTATAAAAACTTGTTTAGCCTTTTTACTTTTTTCATATATAATCAAAACGGGTTTGTCCTTGAGGTTACAAAATTTCATTCCTTTGAAAGTAATCCTTTTGTTCTAATGGTGTTTAAGTACAATTTATGTATATATTTGTATAAGTGTTTTGTAAAATACAAAAAAAAAATCTTTCCTTTTTTATTTATTTTTGTTTTTTGTTTGTTTATAATTTGGTTTTATATTTGTTTTTTGTCTTTTCATGTAAAATAAAGCCTTATTTTATTATAATATAATTTGTTAATATTAGTTTATTATGTAATAGTTTTATTTTGACTTATTATGTAAATGTGTATGTATATAGCATAATGATAGAATGAAATAAAATTTAATTTTTAATTTGAAAAATATTAGTCTAATTTTGTCATAAGGTTTAAAAATGTCAACCATTTTATAAGTTTAAAAAACAATAACATTCTATAGGCCTATATAAATTATTAATAAAAATAGATAAAAAAGAATTTCATTATGTTTGGTTCTAGGGATATGAAAACTATTATGTGTTTTGATTCCATGATTAATTTCTACAGACATTTAACGTTTGGTGTCAAAATGGCTAAAAACATTTTTCTTCTGGATCATATTATTTCATGCCTGTTGATAGATCGAAGAGAGGACCAATAAATGGCCTACAAGGTCACCTGACCTGCCTCCTTAGAGTTACTGTTTTTGAAGTTATTTAAAAAACAATGTTTATAAAACTAGGCTAAATGATGTTAATTACTTAATTGAGCATTTATCGCAAATTTATTATACGGTAGTCTTCCATTAAATATTTAATTTTAAGCACAATAAATTTGAGGGGAAGGGAAATATTTTTTTAAAATTGTAAAACATATTTCAGTGTATTTTTTGCTATACTTTAAGAAAACACAAAAATATTTGAATAGTTCTATAAGACTTATTCTATAATGATTTATTGTGTTATTATTTATGTCTGAAGTGCTATATTAAACCATAAACACACACACACACACACACACATATATATGTGTATATATATATATATATATGATATTTTTATTTTACACAGGATGAAACATTAATTCATCAAAAATTCACGCATCAGTGTGGAGCAGAATTTGAATTTTACTTCAAATCATTAAGTGGTGAAAAAGCTTTTGTATCTGTCCGATTAAGACCAAATGTAAAACAATTTCTTGATAATGTTAAAGACCTCTTTGAAGTAATTTTGTTCACTGCGTCAACACAGGATTTAGGTGAACCTATAGTACAGTATCTAGACCCAACTGGATCCATATTTAAGTAAGTTTAAATTTATAAATTATGTGTATAAAGTTAGAAATAAAGTTGTTTTTTAGACTGTAATATTATAAGCTAATATTATAACTTTGCTAAGAATCTTATAGATTTTTTCTTTAACCATTCCGATGTACTGCAGACTAAAAACTAGAAATAGCATCTGTAGACTATGCCTCATGTAAGGTGAGAATGATATAGAGGAGGCCTAGTCAGCAAAGTTACTAGGTATGGTTATTGAAAGTAAATTAACTAGGTATAACCATTTCAACATCATTTGCCAAAAGTTATGTTCCAGTATTTTTGTTTGGAAGCCTCACCACTTTAATAAAACTCTACTATGGTTTAATTTACTCATATTTAAACTATGGAGTGATACTGTGAGAAGACTCATCATTTCAAAATATGAGGCTTGTCATGTTTCATTTAATATTTTGTAAATGCTATTTGTGATGAAAAAAAAATTGTAAGACATGTAGAAGGTTTAAAAAAGTGGAATCGGAGAGTTCAAGGAATAGGAGATACAATACCCTGTTTGTATATAATCCAAATAATTTGTTATGTAAAATTTAAGTGTAATCCAATATTAAATAATCATATACGTAACTGTAATTCTAGACGTCAAAGCGACCTACAGCTTAGCCAATACAGACTTGGTAGGTCTAGAAAATTATCTTCTCAGGAAGGTGTTACGTTTATTTACAATAAATATTAAAAATATTGAAGACCAGAAAGCATTTAGGAGGAATTTTGATATTATTTAGTGAACAATTCCTTTTACTCAGTGGTGAATTTTCTCAGCCACATGTGGTGAATTCAAATGTGTATATATAACAAATGTAAAAGTCCAGATATCCTTTAGATAGTAAAGTCAAGTTGGGTGAAAGATGGTTTTATATGGCAAATTAAAAACGACCAATTCTTTAGAACAGCTAGTAAAATCCAGTAGGGATTAAAGAGTAGTATTGTTATAATGATGTGTATTGAAATTGTAAAGATATTAAACATTATATCAGCATTTAATACAACAAATTATAAAGAACCAATACAACGTGATTGTATATAAAAAATAAAAATAAAAAAAAACGTGATTGTATAATACGTGATTGTATTTTAGCGTTGATTTGTTGCTAAAATCCAGGAGACCTCACAATGGGTGTATTTGTTTTAATGTTGTGTTTTCATTTTATGGTAATTGGAAACTACGTTTAACATAACTAATTAAAGGAAAAAACCTTTAAAATATGTGTCTTGAGAAACAATATTGGGTTTTCTAACTTTGTCCGAGTTAAATACTTTATGAAAATAAGTTTTCTGAAATGTGTTTTGAGGAACAATATTGGTTTTTATAACTTTGTTTTAGTTATACTGTTACAACACTTATGAAAATAAAGGATTTTTGAATGTGTCTTGGGAAACAATATTGTTTTTTCTTAACTTTATCTTAGTTGTACTACTACAACACATTATGAAAATAAAGATTCCCCTTTCACTTACACATTCATGCAATTTAAAACTAAGTACTCCTTAAAATTTTAAATTGGATTATAATATGATTTATAACCTATATAATCTACATTATTATTTTATTATTTCAATTCATAAAATATAGTTTAAATATGTTTACTGGTTCACTTGGTGCTTAAGAATATTAATAACACTTGTGATGCATAATATCTTAATATAATTTGACTTAAAATGGTTTAGAATATCCTTTTAATAAATTCTACACCATTTAATCATTTAGCATTTTACTATGGAGATATGATTCAATTACGTATTGGATTCAATGGACTTTAAACACTTGATTTACTCATTAATAACCACACAAATGTATTTTAATACTTTGGATGATTTTGATGGCATATACTTAACCACAAGCTCTTCTTATATTTTGATCCCTCAGGGGATAATGTATAATGAATACAGGTGTAGCAAACCTGGATCTATAACTTTCTTCATTTCATGTAGTCTTGGATTAGATCTCGCTCTTTCAATTTCCCTATCAAGTCTGTCGTGCCCAACTCTTGTTCTCTTCTGACCCTGATGCTATTAGAGTATTTGAGGGCTAGAGATCTTTATTTTATACTCTTTTCTTCTTCTTTTTTTTATAAGGTGATAATGACTAAGTTAAGGTGATAAAATTAAGGTTTTTTGCCTTTAATATGTTTACTTCCAGCATTACAAAAGTGGTCGTCCAAAATATCCAGCCAACTCATATATGCCAACTCATATATGGAGACCAGTCTGTCTCCATAGACAGACTGTCTCCATATATGAGCCACCCGTAAAAATGCTTTAAAATGTTTTTAATTGTTTTAAAATGTTTGATGGGTTCACTTAAAGTTATTAGTGCAACTGAAGAATCTATCATATAGAAAATATAAGATAATTGACATTGTAATGTGCACATTGTGAAATTTCTTCATATTGAGTTTTGCTTTTATATGTGAGCTAAGCTATGTTTTGTCCACGGTTTCAACTTCCCTGTGAATACACTTCAAATTTGATCTTACAAAAGTTTAGAAAGGAATTATTCTGATGATACAATACGGTTGCGAAATTATGTTTTAAATTTCCTTATATTATTATTATTATTATTTTTATTATAAATTATTTCCTAGTTAAAACTCACAATACACTTAGATACACAACACATCTACATAACTAGCACAAGACAAGTCTATTTTGTAACTAATGGAACAGAACTGAAACATCTACTAATTTTAACACTTTTTGTTACTTTTTATTCATAACTGTTTGATATTTTGGCTACCCTAAACCATTCTAAATTTGGCTAAATATTTCTACATTTTTGCTAATTCCTAAAATCATTCACCAATTTTTCCTCCCTCTACTTTCCTTTCAGATGGACACATTTTCTAATTGTCTATATTTAGTGCTGCTATTTTTATTACTTCTACTATTATTATTTTATAATGTTGCTACTAGTGACCACAGTCGGACGAGGAGTCTTTCTGAGTCTTTTTTCACATATTATTATATTAAGTGTAAGGTATTTTAATTTGTATAAATTATGAAATAAATAAATAAAAATGATCAAATGTGAGTTTAATTATTATTTTGTTTCAATTCTTTTACAATATAGCTTCAACATAACACAAATATCATACATGTATCATGTTTCTCCAAAATATTACCTTACTTAATTATACATATGGATATATTTGTTTATAGAATAAAACTCTATCGTCAGCATTGTTGCTACGGTAATAAAAAATACAGAATTACTAAGGATATATCATGTTTGAATAGGAATCCAGCAACCACAATTCTCATTGATAACGGACTGAGAAACTTTCACTATCAGGTATTTTGTTGCATTTTTCTTATGTATTCACTTGAAATGACCAATAATAATTGTGGGAAGTTTAACCACCAAATGAAAGAAAACTCAATTTTCAATTTTCCACAAGTATTTGACACTTTTATTATGTAAGTTATTTATTTCCATTTTGAAACAAATGAAATCTATTCTTATAATATATATATATATATATATATATATATATATATATATATATATATATATATATGTGTGTGTGTGTGTGTGTGTGTGTGTGTGTGTGTGTGTGTGTTTTCAGTTGCTCTTATTCACATCACACTAAGAACCATAGGCATGGTGCAGACCCATATATTTGGAGGTGTTGACTTTTCTCACATGAACTAACTTTCATCCTCCTTTCATACATCCCTAGCATCAAATCCCCACATGCTTATTTTAGAGAAGGGCTAAGGAAATATTTTCTTGTTCTTCAAAGGAGTTAAACAGTGTTGTTATTTAATAATTAGTAATTTATTTTACAAAGTTAAAGAACCATACAAAACACATATATACACCTTTTCTGCTCCGTTCACAATATTTATTTACTGTAGTTACAAACAAAACAATATAATACTGTAGATAAATGTTGTATTAAAAAAATAGTGAAAACTTGGTTTAATGAAAATAATTTAGTTAATTACATTTAAACAGTGACTACAATGTTTTAACTACATTTTTATATCAACTGAGAAGTTACATTTACATTACACAATCCAAGTTATAAATTAAGATTAGGAACACATTATGAAGAGAAATTTACATTAAGTTTCTTATACAATTCTTTATACTTATGTACAATTCAAAAAAAGCAAGTTGTAGACTTCATCTTGCAACTACCAACGAAATTTCAAGGAATGCTTTCCATAGCAGCCTGGGCAGCTATATCGGGTGAGTCAATTTAAAAAAAAACAAACTAAAATATGGGAGAATTATAAGTTTTTTAACAATCACATTAAATAGTAAACTAGACAGGTAACTAAATATTAAATATTATTTAAAGCATACCTTTTTTAACCAATATACTTTTGTCTTCTACTTCAATAACATAATATTTATTAAAAAATCGGCACATCATTATAAAGCTGTCCACCCTTTATGGACACACTTGCACACAACTTTTCCCAACTGACAATCATAGTATATAGTGCAAAGCATCATTCCAATTCAGTAAAGTTTAAAAACAAAATTTTCAAACAGCTTAACCACTGATATGAATTGATGCTAATTCCTTACTATAAAGTTATATAAGGACTCAAATTATTTGTATGTGTACCCTTTTCAATTTAAAGATACAAAATACCATGTTACAATACTCAGATTTAAATATTGATAAAAATTGTAGATTAATATTGTTAATACGATATTGTGAACAGTACTGGTAATTAAAAATTATTATTATGTAGGGTTCTTTTGAATTGAAATGGACTTTACAATCTTGAACAAATTTCAAACTCAATGTTGAAATTGTTTATTATTTTAATCTAGCCAAATGAAAGAAATTTTATAATTATTGTTTTCAGCTGGATAATTCTGTTCCTATTGTTAGTTTTTACGATGATGAAGCAGACAATGAACTAATGGAGCTCCTCCCCACTCTAAAAGATCTGCTCAAGGTATTTTATTACAATATTGTTTAGTTCATACATTAATCATTATGATGAAAGCCACTTATAGATTCTAATATATCTATATAGAGTATGTGAATATTAAATAAAAATGGGGGAGTTTGTTAATTTTAAATTGACTTTTGAACATTAAGACTTATTGAAATTGCTCAGCTTTATGGGCGCCAGGTGGAATTAACTCACCAATTTTGAAAATATAAAAATTTACTTTAAGTTAAATTACTCTCAGGGTTGTGTTTCTTTTCTAAGTATACTTATCAGTGGTTTTCGGTAAATAAAAAATCCTTATTTGATTTCCTGAAACTAAACAGTCTTTATTAACTTACTTTTAAACAAATACATAAATTTATTATCAGTTTATATTTTAAACATCCTACCTTTAATTTTGATATTTATATTTTACTTTTTTATTAATTTCAAAATCTTAAAACTTTAATTTAATTATTGAGTTACAACTTCTGAAAAATTACTCATCAATATGAGTTAAATAGACTTATTTTCTTTTAAAAATATGTTTTGAATTAATTTATCTAAAAAAAAATTATTACTTTTTATAGGCATCTCTAATTTTTTAGAGTAGTTTATATAAAAAGTAGTTATATATAAAAAAAAACATATCAAAAATATTAAACTTACAAATAATACATCAAACAATAATTAATCTAAACTATTTATCCAAAGTTTAATTTTGAGCGCTTTGTAGCACCTGTTACAAATTTGCTATTGTAGAGATGGTTGTTCATTGCAGTCTGCTGATTTTGTGAACTTCATGATGATACCTCCTTAACCGTTTGCATAATGTTCAAACTGAAACTTTGTCTGTCTCTCAAAATCAACATTCAACCACATTCTTTATCAAAGTCACTTGTTTTCACTTTTTTGAAAGCGTCTCTTTCACCACGAGCACATTTTCCGATTTTTACTGAAAGTTATGTCCGTCTACCCCGAACATAGTCTCTGGTCTCAAAAAATACGTCCAATCACCTCAAAACTCCCTCTCACAACTATTAAACATCAATTAAATTGTTCTCCATTTCAAAAACATTTAAACATAACCAAATTGTTCTCAACTATTTCCTATCAGAAAATACGTCTGACCAAGTCAGATGCCTCCTTAAGACTGGCTCATCTTTAGCGTCTCTAACTAATCGTCCTTTTTTAGATTTACTTAGTCAGAAAAACTCAATATATTCACATTTTTGGTCTCACGGACAATGCTCAAATCATTCACTTGACAACAGGCTCTGTCTATTTTCACAATACAATATCTCACTTTAAAATTTATTATACCATACAACTAACATATTCTGCCCTAAATTTATATTTTGGAAATCTATTGTAAATTTTTTATTGCCCTTGTTTTAATATTATTTACAGTCATTTATTTGACTCACGTTGTCTTCTCTTTAGACCAATTATAAATTTCCCGGTTTATTTTCATATTTCAAATTTCAAAGCAACCATTTCTTTAGTATCAAAGTTAAAGTTAAAACTTGAGAATTACAAGTATTCAAAAGGGACTTTAAAACCACGTAGAAATTTACTCAGATAATTTAAAACAAAACACATCAATTATTACCATAGTACAAAAATAACTCGGCGTGTACAGTTCAATGCAATTTTTGTACCCAGAATGGTAAGGATCCTCCTCTTGGCACTTGAGATATTGGTGTACTGTATATAGAAACAGAAAACAAATGCAGTTCCTGAAGTATTCCCGTGCAATCTTGAACTATCCTATACATCATATTTTGTAATTCAGGAACTACTTTGAAACATGATCACTATTTTCTTATTTTCTTTCTTATAAAATTTTTCTTACATTTTTGATATTTTGTTTTGGTCATTTGTTTTGCTGTAATTTTTAGTGTAATCCACTTTTATAAAATATGGTCTAAAGTTTAGAAAACACTGCTGATGTTTTGTTGTATAATGCTCAGACAAACAAATACTCAGTAACATGTGATAATTTTAAATTTGGAGAGGTCATGCCAAGGTGAATAGCTTCATAAATGATGCAGGGCAATGATTTACAAACTTAATGGACGATTTAATATCTATTTAACAATATGTTAATAAACTAAAATCCAGAAACTGGGTTTCTCTTCACTGTATTATTTACAACATCAAAAAAAATAAATAATGAGGAAGCTCAAACATCTGATTTATTTGCGAATGGTTTTTAATGAGGGAGTAACACATATTTTAAGTTAGGCTGCTAACTGCCACCTTATGAAAGCCTCTGTATGTAGTGTGCATTGTACCCTTAAATAAATAATAACTTGTAATTCTACAAATTTATCTGCCAATACTAAATTTCTATTAACAATCAATCTTAACAATCTTCATAGAGAGGTTAATAGTCAGAATAAGCATCTATTTTTTATTTGTTTAAGCAACGTTAATTAATACACACTTTGTGTAATTCAATTCTATCATGACTGAGTTCAAAACTTATGATTTTTGTTTCAGGTGGAAGATGTAAGACCGAGGTTGAGACAGCTATATGGACTTCATCAACTCATCTCCGCGCAACTTAAGTCTGATGCAAAACTTGAATGATCATATTAAACTGCTAAAAATGTCCAATTTAAATGAATGAAAAAGCAAAACCTGTGAAAAGCAACAGTTGAAAAATTACAACACAGTTTCCTCAACAACTTCCAGGATTTTGGAGTGGGATTGAATTTACATTATAATGCCAAAATATGATGTTTTTAGATTTTTAAAAAAATCTAAAATTTGAGCTTTCTTCCTTTTAAAGTTTAATACTTAACCGCCCGGAGACTTTTTTGACTCCTAGTGTGTGGAAGAGAAATTGCACACATTTCTGAATATTTGTTGAAAGGTTAAAATTAGGAGATGTAAATCAAAAGTAATATCTGAATGAACAAATCTAATTTATTTGCAAAGTTGTTATTTACATTTAAGTCGTTACATTCCAGATAAATTCCTTCGCCTCTTCCTTGAAACATGGGTCTAGTAATATAGCATACACTGTAAAATTAAAATTTTTATTTATAAATAGTTAATACAGGTAATATAAAAGATGTTGTTCTAATTTGTTTTTAGGTATGACTAACAAGTATACAGGTTAGGCCTATTGTGTGTGAGTGTGTTATTTTTAAGCAAATTACAATATTAAAGTAATGGATAACTCGATCCTCGATCTGATATATTGTTGTTAGAGCCATTTTACTTATAAGCTCAAATTCTTATAAAGAATAATGTAGAAGGTGGTCTCAAAAATTTAATAATAACCTACATAAGCAATTTCTAAGATTCCTAACATTCCATTATGATAAGTTACTTTTGTAAAACCAAATAAAAGTAATGTGAAAGAAAATAATATTTTAGACAAACTATAAATTGACGCTTATAGGAGAATGTATTACATTTTACCAATTCATTTTTTAGGTTGTAATTTGTTAACAGCTGTCGGCCTAAGCTATAATCTGATTTAAAATATTTCCTATTTATGATGTAAGCTTAATAACTAAACTGAAACTATATAAAAATTATGTAAAAACCTAATAATAACCTAGAACTGGTCAAAAAATAATATAACCTAAACCTAAAAACTAACAAAAACCTTTACACAAATGTAATACTTTAATTCTTTAAAAATAGCTGAACATCACACTATAATAGTCTCCAATCACTGTTTTGTGTTATATCCTTTCCTATAACTTATTAATTTCTTCCAATTTCAAGTACAGCGCTACACTGAATCTCTATTATATCAGATATACTGAATCTTGAATTGAATAATTCAAACATCACATTATATAACTTGAAATAACACTATAGATTAATAAAAGTATTAATAACATTAACATAGTCGATAATAAATACCATTTAATATATATTAGTATCAAGTATCATTAGTACTTATTATTACTATTTAACACGTTCAATCAACGCTGATGTCATTCTGGAATGTCCGGTGGGATTCACTCGCTGTCGGATGTCATTCCTGAATGTTTATGTCGTAGGCAACTTGAATAAGAGCTGGAGGGGGCACCATTGGCCAGAGCAGGTAGAAAATTTGTACCGACAATCACTTCAGTCTTGTGTATTGTATCGTGAAGACTGATTTTAATTTGCTCTCTCCATTGAAGAAATATTTTACTTTAAAGGTAGGTGAAAAATAACTTATTTTTTTGTTGTTAATTCTTAATGTTTTCTTCGAAACATGTATATTACTACTAAAAACAAATGAAAATTGAATGATTTTTCATATATTTTAAATACTAAAATAAAATAAAAAATTAAAGTTTATTTAATTTATATTTATTTTTTTTTACAGATCGATCATAAAATAAATTTTAAACAATTTGTTTTAAATTGAAATTGAGAACTGATCTTGGTATGTATTTGTTTTATAAATATAACTGTTTATTCTTTTCAATTTTTCAAACAATGTTTTAACAAAAATGATTTACTTTTCTTCAGAAACCTCTGATCCACAACCTGGAACAAGTAAAAGTGTTCGTCATGGGAGAAAAAGGAAAGCTGACTTCGAATTTAGTAAGTACATTACTTTTACAATATGCAGTACAATTTTGTTTTCAAACATTTTCAAATAATATATTGTTATATTCAATTGTTTAGGAAGGTCTCCATGTTTTGGACCTTCAGGACTTCAACAATCTTATTCTGGGGATGAACAAAAAGCTAAAAGAAGTGAGTATTACATATTATTTTTTCAATTATTGCAAATATATTCATTTTACTTTGCAATTTGCTTTAAAATTCAACTATAAAATACAGAAAATTTAGTGGGAAACTCTCTACTTTGTTTTGTTTGAATTTATTCTAGTTAAATACAAAATAATTTTCAACATTTTTTAAATTTTTTTATTTCTTCTTTTGAACACCTCTTTCATGTTTTCTGTCTTTTCTTTTTAGCTCAAGAACACGTTCGGAAACTCCACAGAGGTGGAACTATCAGCATCCAAGATTTCGAGGAAGACGAATTGGAAATGCTTCTGAGTAAAAAATAAAGTTTTTTAAAATTTTCTATCCCTAACAATCTCTAAAAATAAAAATAAAATACTTGTTTTTATTGTAAAATTATTATTACCTAATGTATAACGTTATAAAGGAAAAATTGGTTAGATGCTTTACAGGTTTGCCTAAGTAGGATTCCCTGCCACACGAATGTCATTCTAGAATGTCACACACAAAATCGTGGTTTTTAACTTTAAAAAATTCGATTTTTAACTAAGCAGTCACAAAAAACTCTTACTTAGACCAGATGTAAACATATTCCAGGGAAAAAATTCCTATTTCGGGAAACTTAACCCGAAAAATTCCCCATTGAAAGTGTTAATGAGTATATATTATTAGTATCAAGGTAAAATAGTATAGTGATTTGCCATATAAACAACAACTAAATAGTTGTATAGACAACATTTTGTCTTCTTTTTCACTTTAATAATGGATTAATTAAATTATTCTAAATTATATGATAATAAATTAATACAACAATTTTTTAGTATAAACCACAATATTTTAATTGAAACTTGCCGACCATGGTTTTGCAAGTTAAAGCATTTTAACCATGGTCGGCAAGTTTCAATAAAAATATTGTGGTTTACACTAAAAAAAAAAATTGCTGTATTAATTTATTTTAAATGGAATACCACCAAGTACGTACCTACGGTCTTTAGCATATATAGTTTATATGTAAATGAATCAAATTTCTCATTAATTGTACATATGAATCTGTTTAATTCAATATATGTAATCAGATATCCTATGGATAGTCATACCCATCTATGGATATCCAAATTGAGGATATTCTATGAAGACATTGTTAGTATTATCTGTAAATATCCGCAGATCTGCCGACCAAAGGTCTCGGTTCTAAAATATATTTTTGACAATAACTTAGCTATTTGTCATTGTAGAGAGGTAGGGTTGATATTATTAGCCTACATGCAGAATCTGTAATTTTTTATCTAATTTAGTGTGTTATAAGTTGAATAACACACTAGATATGACTAAAAAAAGTTTAAAATTGCCGCCACTTAGACATTTTAAATTATTTTTTTCTCAATTTCATTTGGGTTCTATATAAGCACACTGTAGTTCCCAATATCAAATTTTAGGTTCCTATCTTAATATGTGTGGCCGCTAACATGTTTATGTATAGACTACAACGATGACGGACTGACGGCATATAGAAAATCACTTTTTCTGTTTCCTGAGGTCATGAATCACGAAGATCAGTCAAAAAACAGAATGAAATTTTTAGTGATTATCAAAATAACCCTATAAGTAAAATACATATAATAAAATGTTTATTGCTCCGTCTAGCAGCGACTTTAGGATCGTTCATTGACGAGTAATATGCTATTAGACAGTACAGTGTATTAGAGTTAGAGTAAAAGAAGAAAACATAATGTACATCTTTTCTACGAATAGCCAATTACAAATTTGGTACAATATGTTGGATTTTGTGTTGTTGAGGTAACATCAGTATGAAAAAGAACATTATTGTTTGCGAGATTCTCGTAAAAGAACAAAAATAAACTATGACTGTCGCGGTAATTTTTAAAAAAATCACGAAGAGCATAAAAGTTCATTGATTATTTTACAATATCAAGAATGTCAACATTAATTTTGTTTGTCAATAAGCAGATCAGTTTAATATATAAAGGATTTTTTAAAAGAAATAATTGACAGAGACATAGCAATTTTGTGTTTTCATAAGCGTGTGACCCTTGTTAGTTTTTGTCACTAATTCATATTTAAGGCTATGTCATCTAATGAAGTGCCAAGTATCTGTGGTAGAAGGGTCGTGCAGCCTTTCCCACAATAGAACTAGGTACTTTCTATTAATCCCTGGTAATTATGAACAAGGGAGCAAAAACAAACCGTCCAGCTTTGTTATTTTATACATATTTTTAGAGTTCCAACATGAAATCGCCTAGATTACAAAACATTTTTAAAAGAACGAATAAACATGCTTTTACCTCTTATAGTCTGAAGGAGGTTACAGACCAATACAGGATGATGGAGAGTTCTAACATGGAATCTCCTTTTTACAAACCTTTTTATAAAATAGTACTTACCCAATCCAAAAAAGTGTACATCCAGCTATTTAACCCTAGAATGGAAACCATTAGTAAATTTTACGTCTACTCTCAGTGTTTTAATTTTGTAACTACTAGGTTTTGGGGTTGACGGTACTGTCCTTCCTGGTATTCCCCAACTGTTGCTAGTCAAGGTTAGTGTCATATTTGTAGTTGAGCTGAGTGGTTTATTCTTTTCGTTTGAGGCCTGTAGTCGTAATTTTTACGAATGCTTTCCATTCAAGTGACATTTTGTAGAATTGATTTGCTTTAGTTTTTTAATTTTCCTGTCTTTATTTTTTATCTAATAGTGTTTAAGTTTTGTAAATAGTGTAAAGTAATTAATTTTGTAAATAAACATTGAAAATGACTCTTTATTCATCTGAAATCTACCGTTTGATCGATGAAATAAGTGATGTGGATAGTGGCGACTCAGATAAATTACAAAGAAATTTTATTGATAGTGAAATAGAAGAGAATGTACTGTCATATTCAGGCAGTGATGATTATGAACCATCATCTGATGAGCTATCGTCAGATGACGATTTAGGGGAGCCCACAAGAAAACGTAAAACGCCATCGAAGTTTGATAAAACTTGTGTTGGTTTGAAGCGTAACATTAGTGACTTGTTACATTCTATGGAAGGTTCATCTCAACAAGAAATAAACACACCTTTGGAATCTTTTGATACATCATCTCCACTACAAATTCAATTCCGCCAGGTACAACGGCCACTTCTTCACAACAGGTACCAAATGAATCCACATCTATTCAAGGTACGTCTATTTTTGATAATTGTGTACAGAGTGAAAGTATTAGGACCGTCCGAATTATAAAAGGTAAAAATAATCATTGTTGGACAAAGCAGCGAAGACCTTCCTCACGAACTAGAGCAAGAAATATTGTATATTTTTCTCTGAAAGTAAATGGTAGGGCTCTAAGCACTAATACATCTTCTGAATCTTTTCTCGCCTTTATCTAATATTCACAGATAATGATATTGATAAAATTGTGTCAAACATTAACGATGAAATTATTCTGAAACAAAGAGACTATCGAGAACTAATAGCAACACATCAACTCACAAGTATTTAGAACTAAAAGCTTTCATTGGAATACTACTGTTTTCTGCCGTACACAAAGATAACCATTTAAATTGTACTGAAATGTTCAATGAAACGCTAAGCGGAGCAATATATACAGCCACAATGAGAGAAAAAAGGTTTAACATTTTGTTAGATTGTTTAAGATTTGACAATAAACAAACACGTCAGGCAAGAAGAGTGAATGACAAGTTTGCTCCAACCAGAGAATTGTGGAACAATTTTATTGAAAAATGTGTCGAGAATTACGAACCAAGCCTGTACCTAACAGTTGATGAACAACTTCTGGGTTTTAGGTGTAGATGTCCATTTAAGATGTTTATACCTAATAAACCTAGTAAATACGGTATTGAAATAGTTATGGTTTGTGATGTAGGCACAAAGTATATGCTTAATGCTGAGCCATACATGGGTAAAGGTTCTACACCAAAAGATATCACGGTACAAATAGGAGTTTGACGATGGATAACTGGTTTACCAGTGTGCCACTTGCTAGTGATTTGTTAAAAGATCCTTACAAACTAACAATCATAGGCACAATTAGAGCTAATAAACCTGAATTGCCCAATTGCATGATCAATCCTAAAAATAGACCAATTGGAGACATCAGATTTCTTTATGATGGCAATTCCACTCTTGTATCACACAAGGTAAAACGAAACAAAATTGTATGTCTCATTTCAACTATGCATGTTTGAGAGGATACTATCTCAGCTACAGGAAAACCCACAATCATAGAAAACTATAATGAAACTAAGGGAGGGGTAGATGCATTTGATCAAATGTGCTCTGCTGTAAACTGTTCCTGGAAAACCAGACGGTGGCCAATGTGTATTTTCTATGGTATGCTAAACATGGCTGGGATAAACTCCTGGATAACCGTGTGTTAAAGATGAGAAATGAAAAACTTATCACTAGGAAAAAGTTTTTACTTGAAGTGTTCAGAGAATTTGTCTCACCATGGTTGGAAAGATGAATACAAATTCCAACAATTCAACGGGAATTGAAATCACTCATTGTTGACGTCATGCACAAGGGAATGGGTAGGCCAGAACCCGCCCCCCAGCAACCAAACCCAAAAAACAAAAGGACAATTTGCAAGTTTTGCCCCTATCAGAAGGAGGCGGATGACAACAAACTGGTGTGTTCAATGCCTGCAAGCCTACTGCAATGAGCACCGTGCTCAAATGTGCCATAATTGTGCCGCCAGACTCTGAACCACAGAACTTTGCAGTGTGTTAATAAATGAACTTAAAAATAACATTATATGAAATATAACCTATATTATATTATTGTTTAGGTTGCAAATTTGTTTAATAATTTTTGTTTATTTTTATTTTCTGTATCAAAAAATTTTCATTAAAAATAGGAACTTTTATTTTAAATAACTTTAAATGAACTAAAATATTTTTTCTTTATAATATATTATTATTATTATTATTATTATTATTATGTAGGAAATTATGCGTGTTTTCTAATTGTGAACCATTTTTTCAATTAACTTCCACACCTGAGTAATATATTTATAAAATATATTTTAGTTGTAAAATTTACTAATGCTTTCCATTAGTGTAACTTTTTGGTAGGTTTCCATTCTAGGGTTAAATATATGTACATCCAGTGACCATAAATGGAAGTATTAAAGTAATTATTATGCTAATTAGATAATGGTACTCGTCCCGGATCTCTCTTTTCCTTACGACTAGCTGAGTTGAAAACTGGATATGTTTGTAATGCAGAATAAATATACTTGCAAGGTCAGATCAGTAAAAACTTAATTGAATGAATGACAGTAGACCAAACAGGATGTTATCTGAGTTTGGAATGTCAATAAATACCCTGACTATAGTTAAATAAAAGAAAATTCTTTTAAAGGGACAAGCATAAATTAACAGTAATAGAAACTATTAAAATTTGAAACAAATTATGTTAAGAAGAATTATTTATATTAATCATGATGTTTAAGAAGAAATATAGAGTACAGGTAACTGAAACTAAATATGAAAAAGTAAGAAGGAAAAAAAAGTTTAAAATTTGAAGGCTTTAAACAGATCCAAATGGAAATACTGTATATAAAAGAGAAAAGATTTTTTAATTCATAATGATAAACAGAGTTAAATTAATTAAATCACACAAATACAAAATATCAAGGTTTGGGTTAAGTATTAGTTAGTTTAACAATCCCAGGAAAATACATTTTGTGTTTTATCTAAAAAATATGTGGCAAAGAAACCTAGTGAAAAAACTAAGTGAAAATGGTTGATGACTTTAAAATAATAATATAGACTAATTATATATACATATAGTTCAAAAAGTTATAGTTTAGTTATTGTAGCTCATGTACCACTGAGGATGTCGACTTTACTGTTGAAACAAATTTGATTAGGTAAACATAATTTTTGTGGGATGCACTATGATCTTGGTCTGACGAACATTTAAAAGGTTTGGATTTTCACCAAAATCGTTCCAAAAACAAAAATTTTAGTAAAACATAAAATTTTAGTTAAAACATAATAAATATCAAGAATACATAAATAAATGGTAATATCCATAAATAATTATTAATGCGTACAGAAAAAATTAGTTTAATATGAAGAAAAGTAGAATTTAGAAAGTTTTGTCAATAAGTACAATATATAATTATTTTTAGGGGGGTTTTCGACCATCGAAAAAGTGACAAAGTTCAACAATGAAACAACTTATCAGAAATTGAAAATAAATGAAAAACGTAAAGAATTCCTTCAATTCTAAGGCAGAGGCTACAAAAACCAAAAAGAAGAATTAAGAAACCAAAAGTTGGTCAAAGAAAAACTCACGAAAAACAAAAAAGGGTATATCTTAGAAAGTTATCATTCTACAACTTTAAATCAAAGCTGTATGGAATCCAGAAGT
Organism: Aphrophora alni; assembly: GCA_963513935.1. NCBI lineage: Eukaryota > Metazoa > Arthropoda > Insecta > Hemiptera > Aphrophoridae > Aphrophora > Aphrophora alni. Next base: position 92,984,020 of record OY740765.1, read on the forward strand.
CAAGAAGAACAAAATAACATTTCCAGATTTCCAGAATTCCTGTTAGAACCAGAGATATGGGAATTTTCAAGAAAGTTTACAAATTAAATTCCAGAAAATCAAACATTACAGGAATCAACCTGCAGTAACCAATACCACACAATAGGGGAGGAGTCAAGTGTTTAGATTTTGCAAAAGCAGTTTTGGCAACCCATGTACAAATAAACTAAATAATAATTAGTTAATCAACAACTAATTTGTAATAATATAAAATATTACAAGGTGTTAGACTTACTTTAAACATTAACAGCCCCAAAAGTAGGGCAATAATTGTAATAATATAATAACTGACAAGGGAAAACTACTTTATACATTAAAAGCCACACGTTGGTGCGACCAACGTCATAATATAAAAATTGAAGGTTTTTATAAAAGTTATTACTTATGTTATTTTTATTTTTAAAAGAAAAGAATGACTTTATTTTTATTAAAGTTTTAATAAAAGTTTGCTCAGCTAAAGGGCGCCAGGTAGCGTTAGCTTACCAATTTTGAAAAGTTAAAAGTTTAATTGAATTTATGAATTTAATTATATTTATCTCAGGGTGTGGCTTCTTTTTAGGTGTACTTACAGTGATTCCTGGTTTAGAATGAGAAACACTTGAAACTGAAATTTTAACATGAATTTATTAAATAAGAACATTTATACATTGGCATTTATTACAAAAAATATATCATGAAAATCAGCTATAGCTAACATCCTATCTGAATTATTTTAATTGCCTTTGAAGAAGGTCTAATTTCTTTTTTAGGTATTGAATTTATCTTTAAATTGCAATTATCAAATTTATTTATGAAATTAAAAAGATTAAAATCATCTGTTTCTTTATTTATTGAAAATGCATTATAGAAAACAATTAAATATGTCAGTAAATCTTCTTTGTATTCTGACTTGAAAGTTTAACTATTTAAAAAATACTAAACTTATAATACTAATACAAAAAAGAACATAATAAATTTTATATAACATACAATTTAGATATAGCGTGTTAAATAACACGTTTTACCAGACTTTTAGAGAGTTATTGTCCAAAATGTGATCCAGGCGTTGTGTCGTGTCTCGTGCGTGTGGTAATTCGGCTGTCGACATTATTTTAATCGCACTTCCGAATTTGTGACTGTGCTCGATTAAAGTTTGTATTGCGATTTTTATCACCACTGTTCATCATTTTATTGTACTAAATACAACTCGCGTAGTTGTCTCTCGCATGTGAATACGATTGTCTATTGTCTTTGTTTCACAACACGTGATTCATACCGAAACTTCTAATTCCTTCCGTTATTTCAAACTAATACTGTTTTTAATACTTGATGATATTGTTCCAAATACTTATTAAACACATCTGACACCATTAAGTTCTGATCTAGACTCGGAATAAAACATTTTACATTTTTTACTAAAAACACCTCCATACAAACTATTATAGGTCTGACCACATCAGGTCCCAAACTCAGACTTTACAAAACACAACCATACTCTACTAAGCTCTGATCTAAGACTGCTTTTTATATACTTTACATTTTTAACAAAAACTTTTTTAGACAAACTTCAATAGGTCTCACCCTGTCAGATTCCATTCTAAGACTGACTAAACGCATGGTGAATTTCCAATATCCGGTGTTGGCTGTTCCAAATCTCACCACGTAAGCATTATATTTCTCGTCTACTTTTCAACTAGTCTTTATTCAAATACTACGCAATTCATAAATTGTCCAATCTCCTAATTTTACAACACACACATTTTATTAAATTTCTTATAATTAAAATTCCTTAAAATCTATACATTATTATAATTTGTGTTTAGAAATCTATTCTATTATAAATTTACTTTATTTTAACATTTAGAGTCATTAGTCATGTTTTTGACTCACGTTTCATTAACCGCTATTCAATACGATTTCTATTATAATAAATATTTACTCAACTTAACCTTTTATGGTGTTACAAATTAAAGTAAAACAAACATTAAAATAACCAAAAGGGTTATAATAAAAACTAACTAAAGTGAAATCTTGAAGAAATAAACTAAATTAATCAACTTTAAATGTCATAAATCAAAGGGAAATAGAAATTACCCTTATTAGAAATCACTGTTCATAGAAATTGGTACCAGTGGAACAGGGAATAAGTTTTGGAGGTCCATTTCAACACACCTCCAATTTTTACCTCTTAAATTTTTCTTCACTCTTGATCCAGCTCCTAGTAAGAGAACATCTCTTGCTCCAGCTCCTAGTAGGAGAACATCTCTTTATCCAGCTCCAAGAAGAAGAACATCTCAAACCAGCACCAGGAGGGGAGTCATCTGCAATCATCTTTATGTGATCAGCACCATACCAATCGTTCTATTGGAAGTGACATGGCATTTCAAAAGGTATTGCAAGATACAACAAACAGCTACACTGATTCAAACTTGGACATTATCTTTAAACTTTTTGACTACAAGATCTTCAATCTGTAATCATTCAACTTTAAACAACAGCACAACCAATTTTAATGTAACTGAGGACTGCTAGCTGACATCAACTAGACTTCAACCTTCACCAGAACAACTGTAATCAGCCTTGCCTAACAGGAGCCGAAAACAGCTATAAATATGTTTACAAGGTACCACAGTTACAATCTTTAATAATTATTCGCTTTGAAATAAAAAATAAATTTAAAAACTTTCTGGGAAAAACCATCAAATTTAAATTCTTTTTAATTTTATATTTGTACTTCTTAAAGTCAATGTGTTTTCAATTTTATAGTAAGTTTGATTTTAATATTTAGTAAAGATATATTCATTTTAATAATAATTAGAGAAAAAATAGAGTTATTGATATTTATGTTAAATTTTTGTAAGATGTTTTAAAGTTAAGAACATTTATGATTATATGAAGTTAAGACATTTTATAAATTAAAATCTTGAATAACAAAATTAATTAAAAAAGGAATTTTTATTTAAAATATAGATTTTATTTCTGTATAACATTTTGTTGTGTGGATTTTAACTAACCCTATGTTGTTTTCAGCTTAAAATTAAGTGTGTTTTTTAAAATAATTTGTGCTCTCATAAATTTCACAATTTTAAATAGATTCTACAAAATAACTCTTTCAAATGACACTCCCTGAGAGTGAGTTTTAAAATTAAAGTAATAAGAGAAAAAAGAGCTAGTTTTGATTGAACAATAAAAGTAATAAAGGAATTTTAAAGTAATTCCTAACATCTAAGAATAAATACTAAAGACAGTATTTTATTCTTGAGGCATTATGGTGTTTGGCAGAATAAGGACGTCAATAAATAATTTATCAAGCAGTTCCCCAAAGGTGGGATTTGTGTAAAATAAGGGTTTATTGGAATTGATAGCATTAAGTTCAATTTCCCATTTAAAACCTTCTGTTGTGAATAACGTCAAAAGAAGAAAAGGGTTAAAGCAAACAACACACTGCTTCAACATGTTCAAACTGTCTAAGCCGTACTCAAGCTATTTTAAAGTTAAAATCAGTATTTGGTGAATTGTAAAAATATGAAATAAACAGATGAGAGGATATGAAATTATAGTACAATAATTAGAGTTAAAACAAAAAGGGGAAAAATTTCGAAGTTGGTCAAAATACAAGTTGGTCTAAAGTGATTTCATTTTTGAGATTTTTTAGAAATATTAATTAATTACAAATTTAGCAGGGAAGTTCAAATTTTTTAAGATACAATAAAAGTTGAATAACATAAAAGTTTTTAATGTACATAAACGACTTGGCAGATAATGTACAAGGTTGTACATATCTCTTTGCAGGTGATATAATAGTTTTGATATAATTGGAAAATAAGGAAAAATTAATACATGAATTTGAAATTTGTATAAATCAGATTGATGATTGGCTATTTCTTAATGGTTTAAAATTGAATACTAATAAGACAAACATAATGAATTTTAAGACTTCAATATCGAAAGTTGGTTTGTTAAATGTACAATTTAAAAATAACTTATTAATTGGAAAAAACTGATACAGTAGAACCTTGATATAACGAATGTCAGGGGGATTTGTAAAAATTCGTTATATCAAGGAATTTGCTAAATCAAGGTTCGTAATATCGAGGTTATGCCAGCCAATATTTCGTTATATAGAGGTTCAGAAAATACTCAGTTGTAATAGAGTCTCAGTTGTAAACCTCTATATAACGAAATCTGCCAAAACTAACCTTTATATAACATTCATTATACAGTATGTACTGTACATTGTAGTAAACCTACTGTGCATACTTGGGTTTGAAATAAATCAATTTACAGTATTTAACAACCAAACAATGTATTTTTACATTTTATTTAAAATATAATACAGTATTGTTTTAAAGGTGAGTGTAAATAAAAATTAATGTAAATCAAAGTGGAAAAATAAAAAAATAACCGTTCTGTACATTACACTTCTGCGTTTTTGTTCTGATTGTCCTTGTTAAAAAAATCGAGAATCGTGGTTTGTTTACCTGTTATCTGAACAATATCCAAAGTGCAGTCTAGTTCGTTAATGGAATTGACAACAGTCTCACTTAAATAGCCCTTTTTCCCAAACACATCTTTCAAAACTTTGAGGGTCGCGCGGGCGTCTTTGACCGTCAGGTCAGGTTTAACACTTTCACTAACTTCCTCTTCACCACCTTCCTCTTCATCTTCGTTAGGGGCCGAAGTTGGAACCACAGAAGAAATGATGTCATCGTCAGTGAGTTCTCCACATACAGCTATGTCATCGTCAAATGTAACAAACTCGTTAAAATCTATGTCTTGTACGTCGAGCGTCTCGATAACGTTTTCCCAATTCAATGGATCCTCAGCGACATCTGAGGGCGACTGATTTGAGCTATCGTCTTCGTCTTCATTTGGAACTTTGAACCCAGCCTTTTCGAAACAATTTGAAATTTTTCTTGGCGTTACTTTATTCCATGCTTTAGATGACATCCACATTGCATCCAATACATTTATCTTGGTTGGAGTTTTCTGCTCGATGTCGCCCAAATATTGTCTCACTACTTCTTTCCTGTAATTGGCTTTAAATGCTCTGATGATACCCTGGTCGAGTGGTTGCAGTTTTGAAGTTGTGTTCGGAGGAAAAAACTTAACCTTTACATTGTCCAGCTTTGGAAGGTCACCGTGTGCAGTACAGTTATCTATGAAGATTAGAATTTTCTTCTTTTTCTTTTTCAAATCATATCCATTTTCTTAAGCCATGCACTGAACGCATCACAATTCATCCACGCTTTGGTGTTGGCAATATAATCGGTAGGGAAATTATTTACATTTTTAAAACATCTTGGCTTCTTCGCTTTGCCTATGACCAGGGGTTTCAGTTTGTGAGTTCCTGTGCTGTTTGCACAGAGCAAAACAGTAAAACGATCTTTGCTGCCTTTTCCTCCGTGACATTTATCACCCTTAAACGATATGGTTTGATCCGGTAAACATTTGTAAAAGAGACCGGTTTCATCGGCATTGTACACGTCATCCGGTGGGTATCCCTTGACCAACTCCATAATTTTGTCCTTCCATTCCGTACAAACACTTAAATCAACACTTTCACTTTCTCCACAAACTTTCCGAAAAATTAATTCATGCCGTTTTTTAAAGTTTTGCAGCCATCCATTACTTGCCCGGAAATTGTCATGTCCCAACTGTGCTGCAAACTGCAGCGCCTTCTCCTGCAGAATAGGCCCCCCTATAGGCACATTTTTGTCTCTACACTGTTTTAGCCATTTCAAAATGCAGTCTTCAATGTTTTTCAACTCACACCCTTTGAACCGTTTAGCTTTTGAAGAAAGTTTGCTTTCGTCTTCAATTTTGTCTTTATTTTTTAAAATTGTAGACAACGTGCTGGGAGGAATGTTAAATTCTGACGCGATTTCCAATTTCTTCTTTGTTGGATTTTCTTCCACACATTTTAAAATCTTAAGTTTTACTTCGAGTGTCACCGCACACCTCTTCTTTTTGTCCGTCATCCCTACACAACAGAACAACACTAATACGAGAAACAACAACACAGGTAATGCACACACCCTCTAAAGTAGGAAGATAAGAGTACACTGACCGGCAACACTGAAACCCCGCCCATAGACAAACAATAGAGGAGGGAGGGGCCGGCCGCCATTTTAGGCTCATGCCTGGACACGTAAAAATTTGTTATATTGAGGTTTTCATAGTATTTTCTTCGTTGTATAGAGGTATAATTTGCATTGAGTGTTATGGAAAGTTGAAAGGGATTTTAAAAAATTCGTTATATCAAGGAATTCGTTGTATCGGGGTTCGTTATATCAAGGTTCCACTGTACTAGATTTTTGGGCGTACAGATTGATCATCATATAAATTGGAAAACAGATATAAGGATTCTAATTAAGAAATTAATTACATCTTATAATAAGAAGTTACCTTGTATGGTCCATCTTGTGACTTCAGTCGATTTCTACGTTATGACATGTTTCAGAGTCGTAACTCCATCATCAGATATACATTGGATTGTTCACTCAGAAGAGCTTGTCATACATTAAAATGTTTACAATTACACTTACACAAACACAAAAATTATTTAAACCAATAATGTCTTTCACTAGGTGTACACACTGCCATGTCCGGCAAAGTACGGTCAGTATAAGTGATGAGCCCTACTGATGATCATCTCTGGTTAACCTTCGATAAGTGGTTGAGGGTTGTATCATACAGATGATGGGACTGTAATGAAAGCTGATCATTCAAAATGTTTTCTGGTTTATTTTTGAATACTCTGTAAATTTCAATTAATACTCTTTATCGATTAATTCACTATCCGCAATATTACGTCTCGCTGGATCACTATATTTCCGATAAGCAATATCGTGTGCTTTACGGGCACGGTCAATTTATTAATGCCTGGGTGCCCCGTTGTAATCTCTTATCTTATTTTGTGCCTGGCCTGCAATTCTACAGGAACATGTAATTCTACATGTAAAATATTAATAGCTTTATTTATTGAGTCACCAATTAATAAGCCACATCCACTATATTGTTGCCGTCGTCCTCGTTTCTCCCGATAAACTAACACATTCATTATCTCATTTGCTTAAACCGCTATTAATAAAGTGAAGGTTTATTTACAACTAAATTAACTTTTTGTCCATAAATTGTTAAGCCAACCCGCGTAACCAATAGGTGTATTAGACATTCTTGTAAATCTCTTAAGTATGATAGATATAATGTTTTCAAAACTCTTTCAAATGACATGGCATCTTATATTTCTTCAGTTCTTATATTAGGAAATTTTCTCTTATTTATATTCCAAATGGTGTCTCTATCCTTCATAAATACATTTCGTTTAAAAAATCTTAAATTAACTGTACCACCGTCTGATGTATGTTCTGCTATATTTTCCATTTTTTTAATTATCAAAGGAGAGCATTTCTTCACTCGGCATCTTCATATATACATTTTGTATTCTAAGCTAGATTAACAGCATCATTATCAAATTGAGCCTGGCCTATATTTACTAATTTTTTATATTCAAAAGATAACTGTTTATGAGGATCTTTTAAATAAGGTAAATAATCCTTTTCAAAATATGTTTTTGTAACAACATTGTTATCGAGTTCGGGCAAACTATATTTCTAATAATTTCTCTCTGCCATCATAGAAATTTGGTTAGTTAGTATCATATGAAAGACACATATCTTTCATAGTTTTTAAATTGACCTTATCCAAATGTTCCGACGGGCTGTCTACATATCATAATTTTTTATATTGCATATTATTACCCTTACTCATTGTGAGTTCAAATCCTCTGCCCAGAGGTTCTTGAAGCTCTCTTTGCCGTGTAGAACGGCGTCCAAATTTATCAACACTCATTGTTCTTTTTAATTATCAAAACTGCTTCAACCAATTCTTTGAGTATAAAATTAATCTCATTTGTATGGCCCATTTTACCCGGCTCTTGAGAAGCAAATAACAACTTCAATCTTTTGCATAACTCATTTGGCTTATCCTAATAAACATATTGGGGGTTAAGTTCGAATATTCCATATTAGTACAGTATTATCAAATTTAATTTTTTTACTTTTTGGTAGCATTTCTCGACCTTTTTTTCCCTTCTTCAATTAATCACACTATAATCGTTTTATATTTCTTACTACTACTAGATTTTATTTTTCCAATTGCGGAATTATTATGTCTATACACATTTGTCTCCTTCAATATATCTCCATAGACTCTTAGATCTTGTTCAGTATATATGGAAGGATCAGGATCAGGATCATTCATAATAATTAACACATATAATCCTTTAAAATGCTGCTTGATCCCCCCATAAGTATGCAGCCTGTTTTGTTTGCAGAACCTTTTCTTAAAGTTAAGTGTCTAGATAAAACAATCGATATGTGTGAAATAAGACAAGTATTAAAGGCTTCAAAAGATAATAAAGCGCCAGGGTTCGACCGCATACATTATGAATTTTATAAACAAGCTCCAGACAAATTAATTGAAATTGTCCAAAAAATGTTTAATTTAATTTGGGATAATGGGAAAGTGCCGATTAGTTTTAAAAAGTCTATTGTATATCCATTACACAAAAAAGGTGATGTTATTGATGTAAGCAACTATAGAGGTATTTGTTTTATTGATGCTATCGCCAAACTTTTTACGGGTATAATTTTAAATAGGTTAGAAAAATGGGTTAGGGAAAACAATATATTAAATGAGTACCAAGCGGGGTTTAGGAAAGGTTATTCCACCATTGACAATATATTCAATCTCATGTCTATGATAAATCTGAGGCTCGCATTAAACAAGGGAAAGCTTTATTGTTTTTTTGTTGATTTTTCTGCGGCCTTTGATAGGATAGATCGAAAGTCATTGTTTTATAAACTATATTCTCTGGGAGTGTCTACAAAAATTGTGAGGATTTTACAAAATTTGTATAATGGTACTGCAGCAGGGGTTTGGTGTGGGGAAGGGTGTCCAATTGTTTTGAAACAAACAAGGGCTTAAGGCAGGGATGTCTGTTAAGTCCACTGTTATTCTCTTTATTTATAAATGACTTGCACGAGGTTCTAGGAGGCGGTTGTCAGTTCGGTGACACGAAGATCAGAGTGTTGTTATATGCTGATGACATTGTGTTGCTGGCCCCTGCTCCTGTAGTATTGCAATATATGATAACAAATTTAGAAAGGTATTGTGACGCTTGGAATTTGAAAATAAATTTGGACAAATCTAAAATTATGGTCTTTCGAAATGGGGGGAAATTATCGTCTCATGAGCGATGGTTTTATAAAGGTGAAAGGATTGAATGTGTCAACAAGTATAAATATCTAGATCTGACTCTGACACCAGCATTGTCTTTAAAATGTCATTTTGAAGAGACACTGACAGCATCTAAAAATGCCATCAATCATGCTTGGGTAAATTTGTTAGGCCATGCAAGTATTACCCTATTAACTAAATCGGAATGTTTTAAAGCTGTCGCCAGGTCAATCATGTGTTACGGAGCTCAAGTGTGGGGATATCGGGAACATGATTCGGTAGAACAGCGGTTACGTTTTTTTATCAAATGGATTCTGTGTCTGCCACAAAACACACCTAACTATATGTTGTATTTGGAGACAAATTTTGAAAAATTATTTGTTTTTGCTTTTAAGTTACATTTTAAATACATAATAAAAGTGCTGGACATGGCCGATAACCGTCTACCTAATATTTTATCAAAAGAAATAATTAGGAAAATCTATTTTGGTTTCGAGAGTGGCAGTATTAGGCTGAAAGGCATTCTGTGCCGTTATCAGCTGATGCGGGACTATGGCGGGGGCAACTGATGACCTTATGGCAAGCGATAAGGGACGATGCTAGGCAGAAATGTATACAAGCCGCTAGGACAAGTCAGTACCATGCCTTATACAGAGAGGTAGACTATGACCTTGGCGATAAAACTTATTTTAGAGAGGAATTTAATTCAAAATTAATTGGATGGGTTTTCAAGTGTAGGGGAGATTTGCTTCATTTAAATTATAAACCTTGGGTCAGGGAACAAAATTATAATTGTTCTCTTTGTAATTTAAATCAGTTCGAGGATACATACCATTTTATCAGAAAATGTCCAATTTTAAAGGATTTCAGATTTAGGTGGTTTAAAACGCATGAACTAAGTAAGGAAAAGGTTTTAAAGTATTTAAATGGGCACGATTGGGTGCGGCTTGCAAAATTTTCTCAACAAGCCTGGCAATACAGATGGGCTTTAATTCAAGAATTTAATTTCTAATTCTTATCGGGACGTCTATACATTTTTAAACTTTTGTTTCCACATGTTTTCCAAATTGTAAGATATTTTCCGTTTTGTAATTTAATACCGTAAATATAATTTTTTTTAAGATTTAATTTTGATGCAAATATTGGTAGTCCAGATTTGTTTTTAAATACATGTTTTCTAAAGTTATTTGTTTCTTATTAAGATCATCAAATGTGTGTAATGTGTTAATTTCTTTGATGTAATATGTGATTGTGTTTGAAAATTTCTACCCAACCAATCAGACAGCCTAATCAGCTATGCTTTTAAAATGCAATTATAAATATTTTAAGTTTATGGTGTAGAACAAGTTTAATAATATAAAATTTAACAAATATTGTGATGGAATATTTTTGTTGCGAAATAAAGCATTTTTTCATTTCATTTTCATAATCCTAATGTACCTGCATATTGTTTATCATTGATTATTATATCATCTTTACCTAAATCAAGAACTTTATAACCTAACTTCCAAATATTACCATCTTTACGAATACCAAATGTTTTTCAGTTTTCTTACCTTCGTTAATTATTTTTGTACAATATATTTCGGATATTGGAAAAGTCTCATTTATATAAATCGTTATACTTTTCTTCCTTCGGGCGATTTCATTAAGTCTTCACCTGTATCTGCTGATTTGAAATTATTTGGACTTTTTAATATTCTTTCAGTTTACATCCCCATATCAAACTCCTCATTTTCTTCTTCTTCTCTCTCCTCTTTCTCATGTCTAATCTCAGGTCGTTTTCTCGTCTTACTTCTAACCGTATCTTCGTAATAATAATCAACAAATTCGTCTGTATATTCATCTAAACTCGTACTTTCAAGTGTCTAACATTTTTCATCTTGAGGAGGAGGATACAAAAATCTTTTTGGGCGCTAAACCAATACTTTCTGGGTCTAACACTTCAATATATTCGACTTCTGAATCTAATTTGAATCTTCGTTTAGTCAGTTTTTTCACATTTATATCTTTCAACGACTCTATTGTTGGTTCATCGTTTTTATTACTCTTAACATCACCGATAAATTGTTTTAACACATTGACTGCGGCTATGCCGCCTATGCTGCCGATCATACCTACCCCTGAATATTGCGGAGCCACAGTTGGGCTTCTAACAGAGTGAAGTGTATTGCTCCGCCAGTGCCATACACACCACCAGCGCTTGGCAAGAAATATGGCACCCACGACCTAGCTGCACTCTATGTGTTAAAGGCTCAAACTGTTTTTCTAGTAATTCTTGAAAATCAATAATATTACTTGTCAAAGATCTATGTTTTTCTTTAATATTTTTACAAAGTCTATACATTGCAAGGAAAATATTTTAATTTTTAACAATCTTTTGATATCGCTGTCTGTCTGATCAATACTCATACTAAACATAAAATGATGGTGACATAAATTATCTAATAGACAAAATATAAACTTTATATTATATAATGTCATTAACTTCTGGTGCGAACTTAATAAACTAACATATTTACACTTGTTAATTACTATCTATTTTATCAGGAGCAGATACATACTGTAGATTTAAGTGTTTCCATTCATAAAATCATTTGCAATCCTCTTCGGTTTATTTTCGGGATTTAATGTGGAGGTCCAATTCATCAATTATCTTTAAATATTGCGGCAACCCATAATCTGCTGTAGATGCTACAGTATTTTCAATAGCTGCTTTAGACAACAGCTGTTTAACATTTTGTAATTTTTTTCCATGACCAATTATGTCGGCGTTGTAAATATTCTGATTATATTTGAATGATGAAAGAAATTCAATTTGTGTAATAAATTATTTAGTTGGTTATTAAAACCCCCATATTCAAATGATTTTGATTTATAATATCAATAAAAACTTTGTTGCCCTCCGAAAATTGTGTATCATCCACAGTATTTACACCTTCCTGAACGCTATACTAGAACATAATGAGGAATAAAATCATTATCTAACCTAAAAAAAGAAGAAGGAGAAAGGAAGAAAAAAATATATTCTATCAAGAGTCGATAAATACTATATAGAGAATTAATGCCATTCATAATAGAGCTCCTAGTATAGCCATCTATCCCTGACCTTCCAATACTAGGCCTATTCATCGAAGTCATAAATAAACGGCATTACACTGCTATTACGTCACAATGAAAAATCCTAATGACAATACTCTCTTTCGCAATCACAATGATGATATCATTTACATAACATTCCAGAGAGGATGTCGACACCTTGTTCTACAAGACAAAACAAACATAAACAACACATTCCGGAGAGGACGCCAACACCTCTACTTCCTCGTCATCCGCCAAATCAAAATATAAACAACGTACTGGAGAGGACTTTGACCCCAAAACCCAAGGACAGAAGGTGAAAACCTTGAATCGAAACATAAACAATGTTCTAGAGAGACCCCTTGGTCGAGGTGTCGTAAGCAAGAGAACATTAATCACAATGATACCCACATCTCCCGGGGCCTAGAACCCCAAGACAGAGTCCCGTTAACAGAGGGTATCATTGCATTCTCGAGCTTCCATACTGAAGTCATAAACATCTCCGGAGTGCAAAAGTGCCATTATCCATTTATAAAATTCTAACACAATGCCAGTGTTCGGTAATTTATGAGTGTTAATGTATGAGTTTATTACTTACTAAGTTTGAGTACCGGAGGACCAGAGTCAATAAGAGTTTACCTTCCTTGAGGTTGTCGTATATTGTGCCAACGAACGGTTCCACTTGATGTGCAGTAACTGGCCAGTACTTCTTCTTGCAATCACTTCACACCGACCGCACTTGACACTTTACTAGATATAAAAATGTTTAAAAAAGAAATATAGAGGTAGTTGAGGTAGAGTAAATTAATATGAGGTAGCCGGAACTTAAGTCCACGAGAAAAGGCTTAGGAAGCAGACAACGCACCTGACTCCTACTAGAGATAGAATGAGAATGACTAAAAATTGTACAGGTATAAAGTGAAAGTTGCTGTGGCATGTAACCCAATTTAGAAAATGAGAATTGTTGATTTGACCTTAAACACTATTACGTAACATACAGGGGGCCTTGGATCCTCCTGAGGATTCAAAATAAACAAATCTGTTCAAAAAAAAATAACATAAAATTTAACTGTTCATAAGAAAATTAACTTAATTATTCTAGTGTGAATATTAGTCTGAGTTTATTCTAAATTAATGGGTAACGGGAAAACCTTGTGAGCTGGACGAGTCAAGGTTCCCTGTTGAGTCTTGAGGTGAACAACGCGCACTACCTTATCATTACCAGGGGACACATTTATGATTCTGGCCAATGGCCATGAGAGCGGAGGTGAGGCTTGATGCACCAACACTAAGTCTCCGATGCGCAGATTATCTGTGGGCACATTCCATTTTCCACGTTGTTGAAGAGTGTGGATGTATCGTAGAATGTAGGCCATCACACGTTGTAGTTTGTTGAAATGGGAGAATTTTGTGAGCAGATACCATTCTTGAGGAGCAACAGATAATAAAGTGTTAGGCAACAAAGGCTTGCTTTCTCCAGTTCCATTGAGGTCTGCTGCGACGAAATGAAATACAGGCCATGTCTCTCTATGCTGTTGAAGCCATGGAGGGCCAGACCACCATAAGTCATGGTTGATTAATTCAGAGGGAAGTATTCCACGTGATGCACAGTCAGCGGGATTGTATTCACTAGCGATATGTCGCCAGCAACTAGAGGGTACTTGCTCCTGAACCTGAGCGACTCTGTTTGCAACATATGTCTTGAAACGATGAGGAGGTGTGTTTAACCAGGTAAGAGTGACGGTGGAATCACACCAGAGGGTAACAGACGTAGTTATTTTCTTGGGGAAGATTTCAATGGCATACACCAATAATTGGGCGAGTAAGTGAGCTGCGTTCAATTCTAACGGCGGAATAGTGAGTTTCTTCAAAGGAGTAACTCGAGTTTTGGACAACAACTGCCTTACTGTCACAGATCCGTCGTTGAGCTGGCATCTTGACAGCTGCATATCCATTCTCAGAAGCATCTGAGAAGCCATGTAGTTCTATGTCATGTGAATGAGAGATTTTTAGAGCACGAGGAATAGTGATATCTCGTAGGCTCTCTGAGGTACCTATAAAGGTTTGCCACATTTCAAGTAGCTCAAAAGGAAGAGGTTGGTCCCAGGCTAGTCCTTTGGTCCATAAGAGTTGCATGAAGCGTTTTGCCCACATGACAATGAGAGACAAGAAACCGCAGGGGTCATAGATCTGGACTATCACACTAAGTACCTCACGCTTAGTAGTAGACTTGCGAGGTAGTCTCATGTTATAAGTGAAAGAGTCTGTCGAAGGAGACCAATGTAGGCCTAGTATGGTGTAATGAGGTTGGAGAGTTTCTTGGAGAAATACAGGAGTTTCTAGATGATCATCTGGGAGTCTACGTAGGAGTTGCATGGAGTTCGATGTCCACTTACGTAACTCAAAGCCTCCGCGACTCAGAAGTGAAATAAGCTGCTGCTGGAGGTTCATCGCTTCATCTTCGGTGTTTCCACCTGCGATGATATCATCTACGAAGGTTTGATTACGTAGAAACTCTGCAGCTGCAGGGTAGGAATCACCTTCATCTATGGCGAGCTGATGTAAAGTCCGAATGGCGAGGTATGGAGAACAATTTACTCCATAAGTCACTGTAGTGAGTTTGAAAGTTGAAAGAGGTTGATCAGGACTATCACGCCAAAGAATCAGTTGATAGCACTGGTCTTCCGGGTGCATTCGTATCTGTCGATACATTTGACGAATGTCACAAGAAAACACAACATTATAAGTCCGAAAGATGAGCAACAAATAGCAAATGTTAGTTTGCATCTTTCTTCCGGTGAGAAGAATATTATTGAGGGAGAAACCATTAGAAGTTTTAGAACTGGCATCAAACACAGTGCGCAAACAAGTAGTACTACTGGATTCCTTTAAGACCTCGTGGTGAGGGAGGAAGTAGTGGGGATCAGTTAGGTTAGTGTTGTTAGCGACTTCCATATGACCTGAAATGAAATATTCAGACATAAAATCTGAGTAGAGCGCTTTGAATTCAGGTTGCGCCTTGAACCTTTTCTCTAAAGAATGAAGTCTCTGTTCAGCTGTTAACTTCGAGTGGCCCAAAACGGAGTGTTCTTTCTTGAATGGTAGTCGGACACAATAACGGCCAGATTGGTCCCGAGAATGTGTGGTTAAGAAATGTTCTTCACATAGCCTGTCTTCTTCAGACTGTTTTGTCATCATAGGGGGCTCTTCTTGCTGCCAGAATCTTTGCAACGAGTTGTGTAAGTCGATGTCATTAACAGATAAAAGGGTTGCTGACATCTGAGAAGTGATAGTAGAACCAGTATGAGGTGCGCAAGGCGCTTCACCCATGACTAAATATCCAAAGTGCGATCCTATCACACTTGGTAGGCCAGGGCCGAGGTGGTGGGCTACCTGGTTAAATATTAGTGGGAATAAAGAGGCACCCAGGAGAGCGTCAATGCTTCCTGGCAGGTGGAATGTAGGATCAGCCAAAATGTATGGTTGGACTTTATTAAAGACATCAGGCGCAATTGAAACACGAGGCAAGTCTACACAGATTTTGTCAAGAATGAGAAAGTCTTGATTCTTAGAGATCATTTTTCCATTTAGAGTTTCAATGTTGAGATATGTTTGGCCCTTAGAGCGGGTTACAGCTTGAGAAATTCCGGCAATGGCCTGAGAACCTTTGTTGCGGGGAGCACATAACAACTGAGCTGCTCGCTCAGTAAGAAAGCAGGACTGACTGCCAGAGTCAACGAGAGCACGGAGTACCTGTGTAATTCCACTGACAGAGGTGAGTTTCACAAGCAAAGTGCCTAATAAGACTGTTGTGGAGCGAGTAAAACGGCCTTTATCTTGACAGGTTAGACTAACTGCAGGTGTAGTTTCCTGTGAAGTTTGAACAGTTTCATGAGATGAAGTTTGAACTATAGGCGTACGGTTTTCTTCAAAATGAAGTAATGAATGGTGCCTTTTGTGGCAATTAAAACAACTTGATGTTGACCTACAGTCATTGAGGTTATGGTTGCCCAAACATGAAGAGCATCGTTTATTTTCTTTAACTATTTGAAAACGGGATTTGGGATCCTTACTCTTGAAGATGGGGCAAGTATACACCTTGTGATCAGTTTTGTGACAAACAAAACATGGGAGAGGGTTTGAATTACTGCGTTTATTTCCATCAGTGTTGGAGGTCATTAGAGAGACCTTGTGATTTCCAATAGGACCCTTTTTGAATTTAGAAGATTGGTTTTTTTACATATACTCATGGCTTGACTCTGCAGAGGCAGGTTTTAAGAAAGGTGCAGAATGCAAACTAGCGTTTTCAATTTCGTTACAATCTTGATTGAGGAATTTTATTATATCTGCGATGTCAGGTAAGACAGGGCCATCCTCACCTTCAACGGTGGGATTGGAGGAACGGAATTGTTCGAACCTTTTTCTGAGGTCGTTGTCCATTTTTCTAAGAACCATAGCTGATAGAAGTAGGTTATTTTGGGTGATGTCCAGTTTTAACCCTTTGAGAGCTTGAATGTTTTCATTGTAAGAGTTGACAAATTTTCTCATTTGTTTTGGAGAATGATTCACAGAGGATAAGTCCAAAATTTGATTTAGGTGAAGAGTGACGAGTCTCCTTGGAGAGTGGTAACGCTCTTTCAGGAGGTTGTAAGCCACTGTGTAATTAGAGTCGGAAATAGGTAGAGATTGGATCAAATTTAAAGCATCACCAGAGAGAACACTTAATAAGTATTGAAACTTCGTACTGGGTGACAAAGAAGAGTCTTTATTTATACTCGATTCAAATAGATTGATGAAAGATACCCATTCTAGGGAGTCACCACTAAAACGTTTTAATTCGAGCTTAGGTAAGCGAACCACTGACTTTTGTACAGGGGCAGGTTCACTATTACTCTTGGATTGCATTTTGCTTTGAATTGAGGTTAGGGTAGAATTAATATAATTCACTAACTCATCTGCACTATTAAGAGAAGCGTAATTAGGTTTAAATTCAGGATCACTAGCCAATTTAAGCTCCAGGTAATTGTCTAAAGAATCAGAAAATTCTTGGCGAATCTTACCGACAGATTTTGCGTACACAAGGAATTTTTGAAGAATATCCTTATCAGAAGTTTTTTTTGTAAGATCAAAAATCATTTGAATCTGTGAGAATGTGTTCTCCATTCTTGCTTTGACAACTGCAAGTGATTTAGCCATTTTACAAAGTTAATTCACAGAAAGACACTAAATTTATTTATTTATCTTGAAAACACAAAAAGAGGTTTATTTTAAAACATAGGCCCTCAACTTAAGAAATATGGTGAAGTCTATAAAGTCCAATAGAAAGTCAAAATAAGCAAAACTGAATTAAACATAAATTATTTATAATGAAAAGCTGAATAGACCCTTTTTTTGATAAACACAAGAGGTATGTCAATAATATTAATAAATTTGAATACCTTTTAAACTTTCTCCTTCTGTGACCTAGTTTCTAAGAGTAACTAAAATAAGTATAGAGATAACAAATGAGCAGGTAGTACAATACAAAGGTCAAAATATTTATAAGCTAGATTTTGTGTACACACTAAGTGAAAGTATTAAATTTACAATATTATTTCTATTACAAGTTTAATTTTATTGGAGATCAATATTAAACTAAAATAAGACCAATCGACAATTATTCTCAAAATAGAAAATGAAAGTGAACTTTAACTGTTTGTACTGTAGCGTGGTGAAAGTTAGAGAATACAAATCTAAAGTGAAAGTTGATAGTAAGCAATTTGAACAGAGTTTAAACCAAAAATAGAATAAAATATAACGGTATTAAATGAACTGATAGACTGGTTTTTTTATCTTACGTCTAGTTAATGAATAACTAGATCCGGCCCGGGGGGACCAAAAAATGTTCGGTAATTTATGAGTGTTAATGTATGAGTTTATTACTTACTAAGTTTGAGTACCGGAGGACCAGAGTCAATAAGAGTTTACCTTCCTTGAGGTTGTCGTATATTGTGCCAACGAACGGTTCCACTTGATGTGCAGTAACTGGCCAGTACTTCTTCTTGCAATCACTTCACACCGACCGCACTTGACACTTTACTAGATATAAAAATGTTTAAAAAAGAAATATAGAGTTAGTTGAGGTAGAGTAAATTAATATGAGGTAGCCGGAACTTAAGTCCACGAGAAAAGGCTTAGGAAGCAGACAACGCACCTGACTCCTACTAGAGATAGAATGAGAATGACTAAAAATTGTACAGGTATAAAGTGAAAGTTGCTGTGGCATGTAACCCAATTTAGAAAATGAGAATTGTCGATTTGACCTTAAACACTATTACGTAACAGCCAGACAGACTATGAAATGCGGAAATGGCCTTGTTTGGTATATCTGGAATGCAAAAATCAGAAGCATGACTCATTTGTCTGGCATATTTGGAATGTCTGGAATGAGGAAGTGTCCAGGAACTGGTAAACACTATCTACTTATATCGTTTAAGTTGCAAAATTATAACTCCGCATATCAGTATTGTACCTAAATATCTTGGTTTAGATGTGCTCACTGACTGTCTAACTCCAATGGGGAACTCCCCACAGGAAGTCAGAAGAAAATCTTAAATGAGAGCATTGGTTGATATGTACATCAAATTAAAGTTCTTTGTTAGTAGACCACAGTGCCGCAAACTGATCTTTTGAGGTTCATCCTATCAAAAATGACGGGGTTTTAGATTTTACAACAGAGTACATACTGCTTTAATCAACTATAACATAACAATCAACATGTATTTTGCGGCACTGTCCTCTACTAACAAAGACCTTTAATTTGATGTACACTTCGACCAATGATCTCATTAAAATTTTTCTTATGACTTCCTGTAGGCCGTCCCCCATTGGTGTTGGACATTCAGTGAGTGCATCAAAACCAAGGTATTTAGATCCAATATAGATATGCAGAGTTTCGATTATCTAACTTAACCCTTAGCACGCATATGACGGGATTTCACGTAACCCTCAACTTGAATGGTAACGCGTATGACGGGATATCTCGATTCAACACTATTTGACTTCTGCGGGTATTTTTAATTTGTTTAAAGTCCAATAGAGTGCAGGGAAATGTCCTATTGGTGTAAAGTGACACTCCCACTACGGTCTTTGTTCTCGATCACCTGTCATTGGACTTTATTTGGTTGTTATAGCAACCAAGCGCCATTTTGTGTTCTGCCCCAGCGCGTATAACATGATTTCTCGTTCTAGTAAGCTACGACTGTCAGTTGTGAAATGTTTTGTGTAAGCGTTATCACTGCTATAGCTGTTCATTGTTGATTTGTTTAGGCCGTATTATTTATATTTTAGGTTATAGTATACATTTTTATTTTGTGTAAAATAGGCTAGTTACAAAAATGGCAAACCCTGACTACCTTGGATTTGATCAATTTATCGATGAAATAATGAATGCATCTTTTTCAACTACAGAATACATTTTGAAATATAGACAGTTTCTATGGACACAGTATTATCGTCAAATATTGTTTGTGTGTTTATATGTATATTTAGTCTATATCAGTAATTTTTTTGATGTAATGAATTTAGGTAATTATTATGAGGAGTAGAAAGATATTTTTGATACGGTATGTTGATTTTTCTCAAAATCTTTTTTTAGTAAAATTTATTTGTTTGATGAAATTCAGGTTATTTTGAATTAAATAGTAGGCCTACTTTTATATAAATAAAATTAATATGATTTGTTTGTAAATATAAAAAAATTAATAATCTGTTTCATAGGGCGGTCAAAAATGTGAAATTAAGTAATTTTTCTTGTTTTAATCTGTAAAAATAATAAAAAAATAATTTTAAAGCCAATCTACATTTTTTTTTACCAAATATATCTGTAAGAACCCAAAATCAAATAGAACTTTAAACAATTACAAAAAAATTTTTTTTTCCTAATAGCACGTTATCACTAAATAGCCTAAATTGTTATTCAGCGTGCTAAGGGTTAAACCACATAAGGAAAAGTAAGTGGGAAGGGACTTAAAACTCACCATGTAAAAGAGGGGAGAAAGATGAAAAGTGTATTCAAGAAATATATGGATGATATTGTTCAATCGGAATATAAAACATTTTACCCTACAATCACGTTAAAATTCAACGCACCGAATAAAATATTAAAATTTTAGATTGATTATGGTGACACATTTTCCATGTCAAGATAACAATTTTACATTGCTGATTTGTTTTCTAAAAAGTTTTATGGACAGAATACGCTGCAGGTGATAATATTAAAGTAATTGATAATTTGTACCGTATCTGTTTTTAAAGATTGAAGTAAAGAAACATAATCACTTGATGGAGGAAGTAGATCAACCTGTGATCACTAGTATGGTTAGTTCTAACGTCTCACATAATAAACCAGAATTGAATTCACTACGAAACTGGGAATTCTTATCAGAATTTGAAGGACCGAAAAATAAATTCTATCTCGTTGGAGATTTAGCACATTTTGGTTTATAATTTTTTGATGATATCAAAACTCCGATCTATAAAGATGGATTCAAATTTACATTTTATTCAATTTGACGATGATGCATTCTAATTGATAGAAATCTACAAAGCAGATGGAACATTAGATGACATCACATCTAATGTAGAAAGCAAAGTTATAATATAAGATTTTTATAAAAGTACCATTGATAGAATTAAAATCTGAATGGAAAATTATTTTGATAAAAAAATTGACTGATATGAAAAATATTTCTTTTGAATTTTGAAAATGGCAATGCGTACAAAAAACATGCCTCAAGGAGCGAATCTGTTATCTACATTTTGATTATAACTAATACTTATAGGAACGTAGAAAATCCTACATTCTTTCTGGTTAGTTTTCAAAAAATATCTTCATCCTCACAAAAAGTTGATTGCTCTACTTTCATTCAGTGCAAGTGAAAAATATTCATGTACAAATTAATGAGTGAAATTATATCGACAAGAAGATAAATTTTGATATTGTGAATGATAATTAGCAATCGTGTACAAAATGTACCAAAATTTCAAACACGTTTACACTGAAGATTTGGATATGATTTAAACAGCATATTCATCTTATTATGAAAATTGTGTTTATGTTATCGATATGACTAGAGATATGACAAAGAAATAACATTTCAAGATAAAGAAATAATATTACGCTTCAAGTTGACTTTTCTAAACCAACCAAAGTCGTATGGTGGCCAATTTTGTAATTTTATCCCATTCAAAATTATTATTTGATATTATAAATAATATTATAAAAGTAGTTAAGAAATCAAATGTTTATTTTCAATTTGTGATATATTTAGATATTTCAATTGTATAGATTTTAAAAAATGAAAAAAAGTTGTTCTCATAACCATATTTATAAATGTTGTTGTATTATTGATCCAATAATTTTCTATGTTCTATTTTATTTTACAAATATTTTTTCTTTTAAAAACTGCTTTTCAAAAATGAAGGTAGGAAGTATTACTAGTCATATGAGATGGTTTCCCAATCCCTCTCATGTTATGACTGCGCCAGAAAATCCATATACTATACTACTCACAATAATTTCAACTCTTAATTCTTTGCAGTGTAATCCAAGGGTCTTAATTTTTTAAACAACCATATTATTCTTAGAAATGGTTGACTAAAACGGGTCTTAAAACCCAAAGCAGTATGGATTATTAAGTGCTCTCGCTTATTTACCGTAATTGTAACAGAGATAAGGCAAAACAAAAATGAAAAAGCACTTATAATTTCACAAACAACAATTTATTGCTACAGCTGTTTCGCCGTTAGGCATCGTCAGACAACTAAGAACTAAAAACTAAAATACAGGTCAACTTAACACTAACATCTAGGAATGAAGGTGGGGATGAAAGCAGAGGTGGGGCAATGACCTGGTTTTACCTGAAAAGGACATGGATAAGAGAAAGTTTTCAAATAGGTTTTAACAAAGGGGATGGGTTATTGACTTGTTCATTCAGGTTAGAAGCATGGCATTTTAAAACAGATCTGTTAATTTCTAAAATTTCCAAACTATTTAATTTCCTACTTTTCTGTTCTATGTGTAAAACTTTAACATTATCAATGGGATCAAATGTATGGCCTGAATCTAGTAAATGATTAGCAAAATTGGAATCTGTTTTACCATGTTTCCAACAATATACATGTTCCTTTAATCTAGTTTTGATAGATCTCCCAGTTTGACCGATATATTCACAATCACAGTCATGACAATTAATTTTGTAGACACCACTATTATCAAATAAGTCTCTTTTATCCTTATTATTGACTAACAATTTACCAAGATTATTATTACAATAGAAAGCTGGTTTTACATCATTTTTACTATTTATTAAATGTCCTACCTTATAACTAATAGCAATAAATTGTTGTTTGTGAAATTATAAGTGCTTTTTCATTTTTGTTTTGCCTTATTATGGAATTTCATCGAGTACCGACTGTAGTCACACTCAATATGTAACAGAGATAGTTGACTGACAAGGGTTACACAATTTTTGAAGCAGACCATATTTCCCCTTACCCATTTGGTAATATGCAAGTAATCACTAGATTAGTATTATAGGTATGATTATGAATTGTTTAAACTCATTATAAATTTGGCTTAGTGTATCAGTGACCAGGAGTGCTTATTGGAAAAATGGCTAATATAAATTATTGGCCCACTTGCTTACCGAACCACTAGTTCAACAATTATTGGCATAACCATAATTGTATAATCCCCCATGTTCCAGAACCATAACCTAACACTGCACTGTCCATCCTTCCATTTGTAACATTTTTGTTATACATTATCTCAAGAACAGCTGGAATAATTGGCATAAAATTGTCCAGTTGTGGTGTTTATATTGTGGAGTGATTAGATTTTTTGTTAAATTGCTAACAGTTGATCCTATTGACAGTTTGAAGTTTGATCCTGAATTAGAGTATAATATCAAAGAATGATTTGACTACTTCCAATGTCGCTTAAAGTGAGAAGCTCCAACATTCATTTTTTTAAATTAGTGGTCTCCGTTTAGTAAAACTCGTATTATTTATGTATTTTGGAATGGCGAGTTTGAATTTAACATTAGTTTGAACATAATTGGTACTCAAAGCTATTCAAAAAATTCAAATTAACTCCACATTTGTATTGATTGATTTTATTTATGAAACTTATTTAGGATTTTGATGCAATTTAGTAATTAAAAAACGAAGTGCCAGTTACATCAACATGCTTGTTACTATAAAAACAAAAACCTATTTTGAATTTTTTAAATGTGTGGTATGTCTCTGCCTTTAATCTTTCTGGAGCCCAAATGACTGAACTGATTTTGTTCAAATTTGGTATTTACTCTGTGAGAATGATTTTTTTAAGTAAGCCCCTGAGGGGATAAGTAATAGTGCTGAAGGTGGTGTCATATTACTAGCAATGGAACAACTACATGTAATACATATAGAATTAGCTGAAGCAAATAATTTCTTCCATTTATCTATAAATTGCTTTTATATTCTGGCATCAATCATTTCTTTTACTCCTGAACCAGGATGTTTGGAGAGCTGGCAACCAATATGTTTCACTTAGGTTCTTAACTCTTGTAGTGGCATGCGGCTCAAAATGAGCCGATGTCGCCACTGATGTAGACAGACAACTGTAAAAAACTCTGATATTGCAACTCGTCATTAGGGTTACTTAAAACCATCCTATCGAAATAAATGTTATACCATTGTAAAGCTGTCGTTTCGTAGATGCATATACATGTAATCAAAAGTTCATAAAACGCTATAAAAATATTTAATTAATTGGTAAAGTTTGGCGTGTTTGAGTGATAAAAATGGCGGCTATGGAAACTCGGACTGAGAAAGCAAAATGGCATCGTTCTTTTCAATATGTCAAAATGGACGTAAGGAAGCATAAATTGTACTGTTCTTAGTACAAATCTTTACCTATCCAACAGAGTTCGCCACATGTCAGTAAGACAAATAGTTTCATTCTAGGTTGTGTGCAAACAAAAAAAACGTTTTAGAGCAAAAAAAATGTTGCTTTCTTCAAGTCAACTTTACCCTAGTAAATGAATTCTTAGAAACATGAATTATACACCATTGAAAAGCTCGTATTTCAAGCTTTTAGAGTTATGTAATTTGATTATCGTGGTATAGTAAGGCAAAATTGAATTAATTCTTGGAAGTTTACTGTTTTTTCCGGCAGATACCTGCACTCGACGGCTAAAGAACTGTAACCTACTTCCTCTCTTGTTTAGTCTATAAATAACTTTAGATTTGCCCTATCTGACAGGTTCTTATCTCTTTGTATAGACAAAATACAGACCTTTCCAAAGATATAAACCATGAAGTTTTAGTCAGTCATATGGAACATAAAGACAACGTGGTTTCGGAGTGACCGTTGCAAACGGAAGCAAAATGGCGTTCGTGTTGTCGCTTTCTTCATATTTCTTGTGATAAATCGAGTGTATTCATTGATTAGAAAAGTGTATTATATAAGTTTATATGTGTGCTATTCTTTGTAGAATCGATTGTGTCTTATTGTTATAGTGAAATCTAGTGAATGTTGATTTAGGTCTACAAAACATTACTACCAAGGCATTAGTGCGGAAGCCTTGCAATTTATTCCTTTTTACTGGTAAGTGGTAATTATATTTTGAAAATTTTAGAATTTGATTTTTTTTTTACCAATTGTTATTCATATTTATACTAGAAAACTTTTGTAATACTCGTAAAAAATGTAAAAATAGATTTTCTACGCTCAATTGGACTTTGAAGTGAAATTTGGCCTTGGATTTTCGTGTTTTTTTTTGTTCTTTGCAATACTGACTCCAAAATTATTATTCAAACTTTTTTTAAATTACACTACTAAATTCTATGCATCTTTCTGAGAAAAATGATGTCTTATAAGTTAGGTTTTGTTATATATTAATATATTTTATTAATTTTTAAACAAACGAAGAATTTTAAAACAAATTAACATGTTGCCAAATCAAAGGTTAAATCCTAAATTTTATCAATTTTATCAAAACCGTTAGAGCTAATATTGAGTTTTTCTCTTAAGACAGCATCCCCCTAATAGTTGAGCTTGATTAGTAGTGCAACAAAGTTTTTATAATATACGTGCTCCGTATTTTTACCATCTTCAAATATGTATACAGTATTTATGATAACTCAAATGTACTCCTTGAAGATTTAATCAAAACCCATTTGTTGTCTTTTCAAAAAAAAAAAAAAAAAAAAAAAAAAAAAACACTCATTCCCAATTAGTTTAAAAGCATTGTTAAAAGGTTCTCAAAAAAAAGGGGAAATAATTCATGGACGCTCACATAGAAGGTCAAACCTCTAAATCAGACACGTAAAATCAATTAAATTGAGTGGTTATAAGCCCCCTGAACCCATGTTGCCTAGGCGTTCCCCTCCCTTTATCCACTGTGGGCCAAATCCAAATTTACGATTAACTAAAGACATGTGATGTTTATTAGTTTTTTTTTAATTTAAGGGATAAGTAGAAATTGGACTATATTCAAATATTGAAATGGTATGACTAATATGAAATATGCAAATATATGTGTGTAGGCCTTTATGTATTTTTAGTGTCTATTCATGTAAAAATATAAGTGTACTGTATATGTGAATGTCTGTAATATGAATATCGGTGATAAATAAAAATTAGTCTAATTTTATTATATGTAAAATTAGATTTAAAAAATTTAAACCGTTAAAATAAGTATTATCTGGATATTTAATTTTTGGTGAAAATGTTTTTTTAATGAAATAGTCTTCCTTTGAAGCTAACAATATGATTGTAGATGTGTGTTGGAGAATTGTTATAGTATATGGATTTAGTGTGACTGGGTTGGCCAAGGTATACTCTATTGAGCTTAGGTTGTTTTTTAAAAAATATTTTTCTCCATCACTAACCGGTTTCTACCCTCAAGATATTATTGTTCTTACTATTAATGAAAACATAAAAATACATTCTTTTCTTTCTTGTATTATTATTAAGACTTAGTTCAGTTTTAAATAATGTAAGTTGTAAACAAAATAACAATACAAGTATATTCATAAAGCAACACTTTAATAATCTAAGATAATACTTCCGTAAGAGACATTACATATGGGAACACATATTTGTAAATTCCAGTAACATAACATATATTAACTTAACTTAACATATATAACTTAAGTAAGTCAATAGGTATTAAATAAATCATCAAATAAATAACAGGTATTACATGAAGAATCACATAATTAGAGATATTAAATAATGAAACACATAAATAACATATATTAAATAAGATAACACCTGAGTATCATATAATAAATAATGCAACACTAAATAACATAAATTACTTTAGACATCACAAATACAGGTATTAAAAATGCATATATAACATATACAGTATAAGGTAATACTAAAAGTAAATGGATATTATAAAAGAATTAAATAAATTACTTAGGGGATCAAGTATAGATGTCATTAAATGAAGAACCAAAAAAAAGGGGGGGGAAATAACAATAAAACAATTGCATCTAGTGTATGCTTTATGAAAAGTTTATAGACATGATTGGATCGAAAATAAACAAGTATTTTCTCTAACAACAGAAAACCTATAACCAGCTTCAGTGAGGTTACGACCTAGTGTACAAACTAAACCAAATAGACACTCACCATTTTAACACATAGAAACATTAACTGTGTTGTTAATCTAACAGATAAAAAATATGAACAAATTTCTCATAAAATTGAAGTAACAAATACAGTGGTCAATAACTTTTGAACAGCATTAGGATTTACGTTCGGTATCATATCTCTGTGTTTCTTTCACTAAAGTTTGATTTTTTTTTTTTAATCATGACTTATTTAAAGGTTTTATTTTCATTACTTGATTTGTTAACACCTCCTTCTAATATTGTATTTTCTGGTTAATGGTGACTCATCACATTTTGAGAAAATTCAAATTTTGTGTTTCCTTAAGGCAGATGCCCTCTAACCGATGCTATGGGATGTAGTAGTTCACCCCCTAATAACTGAACTAAGGTATTTACACAAAAAGTTATGCTGATGACAGTAGTGTTGATAAGAGGTAAATACTTAAATATTCATGCAGAATTAATGAATGGAGCATTAAAGAAGATCGAAGACTGGTGTAGAAAAGAGGACCCACCATTAACCCGGGTAAGACTACCATCATACCATTCACAAGAAACATTAAAATAGACAAAATCAAGATAAGTCTAGTAAATACTAACATAGAACTCTCACATGAAGTAAAATATCTAGGTGTTATTCCGGATAGAAACTCATCTGGAGTAAAAATGAAAACTACATTCTGCACAAATCAATCAGATCACTTATGGCTTCTAAGCAAATCCTTGGAAAGAACTAGGGTCTCCATCCAGTTATGACCAAATGAGTTTATGGTATGGTAATTAAACTTTAGATACAGTAATGGTGCCCTAATGTGGTGGAGAAGAACACTTTTAGATGTCACTAGCAGTAGGTTAACTAGTCTACAAAGGTTAGCCTGCCTATGTACAGGGTTATCATAAAAGAATGGTGGGGTTTTGAACATGATTTAAATGAAAACAGAATTACTTACAGCTGATGTTGTTTATTTATTTAAATCGTCGTCTGAAACAGTTTTTTATATAACTGATAAATTTTGATATGTGCGCCATTAGTCGCTTGGCAAATGTCCAATCAATAATCAAGTTTTGCCCAAACATTAGTTAACATGTCTTTGTTAACGGTTGTCATTGCTTCATAAATCCAGTTCCATAAGTGATTTAGGTCACGAATTTTTTCTCAATAAACAATGTTTTTGATGTACCCCGACAAGAAGAATTGAAAGCTATTGAAGAATTGAAACCTGATGATGATACAAAACATTTTAATTTTGCTGTTGAAATGTTGAACAAGATTGATGAAAACCAATCATTTTAAGATGATATAATTTTTTCCAGACGAAGCTACATTCCATATCAATGGGTCTGTTAACAGACACAATTCACACATATGGGGATCTGAAAACCCACATACAATTTTTGAGAAAATATGTGACTAAAGTTATGTTTGGTGTGGTATGATGAAAAATCGTCTGATAGGGCCTTTCTTCTTTGCTGAAAAGACTATTGATGGAATTGTGTATCAGCTGGATGAACTTGTAAACATTCAACAACTTCATTTCCAACAAGATGGCACACCCCCGTTCTTTAGTGAATTTGTCACAGACACTTTGAATGAAAAGTTTGAACATGGATAGACCGGCAAGGACCTATACACTGGTCTCCAAGGAGTCCAGATCTGACACCTTGCAATATATTCTTGTGGGGGTACATAAAAAACATTGTTTATTGAGAAAAAATTCGTGACCTAAATCACTTAAGGCAACAAAGTTTTGTAGGCTGAAGTGTTTGGGGGAAAACCTGATTCTATGCATAATAATGAAAGGCAGGTGCCCATAAATTTTTGATACACCTAAAATAACATCAATATTGGAAAGATCAGAGAAAAACAAAATGGGTACTGTGTTTCAATTAAATTGGATAAACAGTTTAAGAAATACTCAAATGCACATACAATGATGGAGGAACAGAACTCATTCAGTTATATTCTAAAAAAGAGATTTATATCCAATTTTGTATTTATTAAATATTGTTTTTCTTACTATCATTATAATTTATGCATAGGTAAGAGGCTTAGTTATAGTTTTTTCTGTAACTAAATCCAAGTCATAAACAAGACTCACGTAATAAGAATGTAACTTTGTTCTACATTTTGTCATCAAATGACATTGACTATTACTGTTTCTTTTTTATATTCTCAGAATTGTTACTCAAATTGTGATCAATAAGAGATCATTGACTGCAGTTGTGGATATTGCTTGCTGAAATCTGCAAAATCTGGTTTCCAATTTTAAATGGATCAAAATATATTATTGTCTAGAAATGGAAAAGAAATAATAGGTTACAAACCATTGTCTAGGTTATAAAAGAAAATATATACTGAATTTCAATGACGATAGGGAGAAAAATACGCTGACAAACAAACACACCAAAATCACTCATATTTTGTTTTATATTCTCTTTAATTTAAAACCAACATTTATTTTACTCAGGTTTATACATAAAAAGTAGTAAAATTGGTAATATAATACATTACAAAAATTAGATTTTAGTTTGTCACACAATTTTGTAAACAAGGCCTGGTTATGAGTAAATATGAATTTTTTTCAGTTCAACAGTTTATTTAATTTTTCCCGACCACTGTCATATTTGATACCACTGTTATGTTTTAATTTGATACCTATTCAAAATTATGGGTAAGAAATATGTATTCTAGTTTCTATTCGCTATATTTGTTTTGAAATTATTAAAATAAATGTATGTGGGCCATTAACTTAGCAATTGCCAAATATCAAGTCAATTTTTCAAACTTGTCAATTATCAATTGTCATTCAGTTATCCACCTGCAATAAGAGGGTCATTAAATGTCAAGTAAGTGAAACACTCAATAACATATATAAAAACATAAAATCAACAGATTATTACTATACATATAAATAAATATACTAAAATATCAGATAATCAAATCAATAATGACTCTACATAACAGAGATTAAAGTGAATACTTAAATACCAGATATTATATAAAGAACATAAGTATGAAATAACAATAACAAGAAGAAATCTATTATGTACTTTTTAAAACTGATAAAATAAATGAAGATAATATAAATATTTTTTTAAATTTAAATAACTTACTATCTTCAGTTAAGAGTTTTCTGTATTTTATTTAGTAACTACAGTTGTTTCCCCTTTACACATGCATTGTCAGGCATAGTATACACAAGACACAAAACATGTTCACTTTTTCCTACATACACTAACTCATCTAACTAAGTTAATATACACTAACTACATCAAGAGTAGACCATCTACATCAACAGTAAAGTCAATAAGATGTGGCCACAAGCTGTAGCAACTATTTATAATAAATCAACAAATACTGAATTAGTATGATATATTAAATGTGTAAATGTAAATATATGTGTAGTCTATGTAGGAAAAAATGAACATGGTTTGTGTCTTGTGTATACTAAGCCTGATAATGTCTGTTTGAAGGTGAAACAACTGTAGTTTTTTTTTTTAATTGAAATTGAAATTTATTGAAAAGAAATATATATATATATATATATATATATATATACAAACTACAAACAAATAAAAAACTGCCCCAAGGTTATAAACCTGTTAGGGGCTTTATTATGTGTAAAACTTATAAATGAATGTATACTAAATCTAAATTAAACATGAAATACACATAAAAAAAGAAAAATAACACTACAAAATTAATTTTCATTGGCTAGAAATTGACAAAACCGCAATTTCTAGCCAAAACCGCAATTTAGTTCTGTAGTTACTAAATAAAATACAGAACTACTCTTGATGAAATTGAAGAAGGTGCGGTTTAACAAAGTAGCTGCAAGTTACACACGTAGCTGCAAAGGTACATACGTAGTGGCTGCAAGTTGAGTAGATATTAATTTCAATATCGTTTGTAACAAAGTAATTAATATGATTGCTCGAAAATTGCAGCAAAAGCGAAGTCAAGTGAGAAGTGTACGCCTTATACTTGGAAGCGACTGGGATAGATAAGTCGGTAGATCAAGACGGGTAAAGCCAAAGGTTCTGGGTTCAATTCCCAGTCTAGGTCGTATATTTTTCACTTGAAATATTATTTATTTAACAAAGTAGTTCGAAAATACTAAAAGTGGAAATAAATAATATTTTCTTAAAACAATACCATCAAAAAGATTTATTGCCATCTCAAATAGTCCTTTAAAAATTATACTCTACCATGTAAAGTTTTTTAATATTTAAATTGTATATTATAAATAAATTTACAAATACTGTAATAATATGTACAAAGTAAAGGAAGTTTAACATTGTATTATTAATTTAATAAATTATTTTAAAATCTTCATTTACAGTCATTTATTATTATAATTAATCAAATAAAGTATAAATGAAGGTAAATATAAGTGTTAACAATTATTGGTCAAATTTTAATTTGGTGTTTTTTGATATTGACTTGTTTGCTACCCTGTTTATTACAATAGTTCCACAGTCAGAACTCACATTTTAAATGTATAGAAGAGACAGAAATAAGGATTCACAACATATAAAATCTATAGACAATATATATATATATATATATATATATATATATACAGGGTGTATATAAAGTCCCGCACGGGCTTAATATTTTCTAAACGACAACAGATAAATCAATAAGATTTGGTACATCAACACCACATGTAAAAATCTACTTTTTTAAGGAACTATCAATTGAACTCTGCTATCTAAGCCCTTTAAACTGATGTGCATATTGACCTATGCTCCTGTTTAAGATTTCCTTCTGACTCCTTGCGGGACGTCCCCATGATATGACAGAAAATTGATAGTTCCTTAAAAAAGTAGATTTTTAGGTGTGGTGTTGATGTACCAAATCTTATTGATTTATCTGTTGTCGTTTAGAAAATATTAAGCCCGTGCGGGACTTTATATACACCCCGTATATATATATATATAAATATATAATTATATAGTTATTTATAAATTTTGAAGCTAGATAAATAACACAGATATCACTACTAAAAGTAGCAAGTTAATAAATTGCATATTAACCGATGATGAATGAAACGTTCAACAATTAAAAATATGTGTAAATCTATGAGGGAGGAGGTTCTGTGTATAAATAATAAGTACTTTGGTAAAGTCAATTACAAATGGCTAAATTCAGTTCAATATCTCTATATTTTTTGAATGACAAAATTTGTTTATAAAAGGAAATCATAGTGGAGGGAGGGTTGAGTTGGTTATTGGGTGGGGGGGTCAGCAATAAAATGATCTAAATCACTAATTTTATGATTTTACTTAATTGAGAATAGAAACATTATATTCATTAAGATTTAATATTATCCTACTACTCTGGTATAAATGAAGCACATTGTAAATAATAGGCATTTGAGTCAAGAGATTAATACAGACCAAATTTAAAGATTTGCTGTCAACTAATGAAAGTGTTTATATTCTTCAATGAGGATATTTACCTTCAGAGTGTAAAACTCCCTTTATCTACAAAGACACCAACAAATTACAGTTTTCTTTATGATACAGCAAAAGAATAGAGATTTCATTCACATAATCTAAGGTAAGAACAAAGTTCATTTACGTAAAAGACAACATACATTGCAGCATTTGGTAAAGGTACATTGTATAATAAGAATCCATAAAACATCACAAATCTAAGTACTATATCTAAACCCTAAACATACTGTATTTTCTGCAACATAGGGTGGAATGATTAGAAGGAAAAGAGCTTCACATTATATTCATTTCTGTTACAAATACTATACTACATACATTAAGAGATCTTCGGGACATTAGAACATATACATTTTCAGATAGTATTCAGATACTTTTTTTTTAATTAATTATATTTTGCAGATGTCTCAGATAATGAAATAGGGTTAATCCGATTCAAAATGATGATCATTGTATTTTAAATCGCTTCATATTTTTCACAATTAATTATTTAACCCTTCGCACGCTGAAAAAAATTTGCCTTATTTCACCTCAACGCTGAAATAACTTTAAAAATTTTTTTTTTTTTCAAAGTTCATTTTTGTTTTCGTTTTGTATGTGAAAGGTTAATTTTTAAAAAAATGTCATCATTGGTTTACGGCTACATTTAACATTTTTTTATTACATACAACAAAATAGAAAAAATTGCAAAAAAAAATTTAGTTTTTAATTAATTTTTGTAAATTGGAACAGTTATACTGTGAAATAATATATAAAAAATACAAGGTAATGTTTAAAAAAACAAAAAACAATACTTCTTCATATTCAGATCATGTTTAATTCTCTTAGGTGGCCTGACATACATGGGGCACTTCATGGAAAGATTGTTCCACAATATCTAAGAGATATGATCTGGAGCTATCTCCATGGGCGGGAGATAATTTACAAAGGCGATAACTGGGGAATAAAAAAAAAAAAGACGTGTGGAGCTCCACAAGGTTCGAGAATCGACCCTTTCTTCTGGAATTTGGTTTATGACTCTCACTGAGGATGCCATTCCCAAACAGGGTAAAAGTAATCGGCTTTTCAGATGATGCCTTTTTAGTTACTGAGGCATTAGATGAAGAAAACCTAGATAAACGAATGAACAAGAGCGCCTCCAGGATCAGAAACTGGCTAAAAGATAAGAACTTTAAAATGACGTTCCAGAAAACGGGAAGCGGTTTTGGTAACCAAGAAAAGGGTTTACAGGAAACCTACTTTAATGATAGACGGGATACCCATTGCGTGGCAGAAGACCCTCATATACCTGGGAGTGGAGCTGGACAAAAATTTATCATTTGGCCCACAGATTGAGAATGCCGCAAAGAAAGCCTCAGCAGTTGTAGGACAATTAGCTAGGCTTACGCCAAATCTAGGAGGTCCTAGGGGAAAGAGGAAGAGGTAGTAAGTGTGGTAGCAAGTGTGGTAGTAGCACAAATGCTTTATGCAGCTCCAATGTGGGCTGAAGCTGTAATAAAGGAAGTCTACAGGAGAAGATTTTTATCAGCCTAACACTGTGCGGCTCTGAGGATTACGTCCTTATACAACACAATGTCTATTAGTACAGCACTTGTATTATCTGGAATGCCCCCAATAGACTTACTGGTGGAGGAAAGAGAAGAGGTATTTCTATCAATAAGGGCCATTCAAAGAGACATGGAGAACTGGAAGGAGCTCGTAGAGCACGTAAAGGGAAAGGCCAGGAGAAAACTCCTAGGAAAATAGCAGGAGCGATTTTACAGTGAAGAAAGTGGATGATGTACTTATAGTCTGATAAAGGATTTGGACAAATGGCTAGGTAGAACCCACGGAGAGATGTCGTTTTACGTGACACAGGCGTTTTCCAGCCATGGATGCTTCGGCCACTACTTACAGCGGTTCAAGAAGGTATAAAATGGGTCATGCAGAGGCTGTGCAGACAATATCGATAATGCTAGACATACACTGTTCTCATGTAGCCAATTCACACCACAGCGGGAGGAATTGAAGAAAAGCATGGGTATGGAGATTACAATAGACAACTTGATAGAACTATTGTTAGGTATGGAAGAGCACTGGTACTTCGTGGAGAGGTATGTTACAAACGTAATGAAGGAAAGAGAGAAGCAGTGGAATAGGCACTGAAGACACCCTGACTACCCGAGAAGTAATGCTGGAAGACGATACCTGGGTGTAGTCGAAGATATAAATCCTAAGGGTCCGAAGAGGAAGAGAGGAGATTTTCTAGACGGTAAGAGACAGGCACAACATGGGAGTAGGCCTCAGGTGAGAAAAGGTCCATGAGGGATTTTTCCTTCTCTATAAAAAAAAAATTTACGTGTATAGTAAGTCAGTTTGTAAAGTGTAGGATATGGTCAGATGCTAGAAGATTGGATTTTGTAAGTTGGTATAACATTCTATATGATCTGCTGGTAGAGCATTTTATCTGGTCAGTTGGTAGAGCATTGGATCTGGTCAGCTAGTATAGAAATGGATTGGTTTGTAGAGAATTTTATCTAGTCAGCTGATATTGTATTGAATCTGACCAATTGGTATAGAATTGGATGTAGTTCATTGGTAGAGAATTGTATATGATCAGTTGATTGAGCATTGGAAAATTTAAATCAATAAATGAAAGAAATACTGAATGATGTAAGTCTATCAAACTAAAAGAGTCTCAGAGCAAGTGTAACATAGCATGTGCAGTTAAAAGTTGAGGTCATCATTTTGAAATTTTAACTCGAGCTGAATTCAAACTAATACTTGTGGGAGTGTCCCAAAAACCATTGGGATAATAAAAATAATTGATCTTTCATTCTTCTCACTTTTAAATTATGTGAAATTAATAAAAAAGTTGGGATATGCAT
The DNA here is from genome assembly GCA_963513935.1 of Aphrophora alni. Lineage (NCBI taxonomy): Eukaryota > Metazoa > Arthropoda > Insecta > Hemiptera > Aphrophoridae > Aphrophora > Aphrophora alni. The sequence goes on from OY740765.1 coordinate 93,019,341, forward strand.
TTTTTTTTTGGTGAGGGTTTTATTTATGCAAAAATAAAAAGTGAGGGTTTTAGTGCATAAATATTAGACTCATCAGAGTACACAGTACTACCTAGTTTATCCGGACCTCATTCAACCGGATGTCCGGATTATCCGGATCGATCCGGAACAAGAAATAAAAAATTTAATCAAGGATAAAATAAAGCAAAAGCTTAAAGTTTCAAAATATTTTAATAATTACTGTATTTTGAATAATATTTTAAATAATATTTATAATATTTTGAAACTTTAAGCTTTTGCTTTATTTTATCCTTGAATATGGAGTTTCAACAAGAAATATCTGCTATTACATTAATGTTGATAAAAACGTGATTTCCTCAACACTACAGTGTCGCCTCGAGGTATTAGGGCGGGTTGTTGATGCAATGGGAAGAGAAAGTGGAGGACCTCTGCGTTACCATCTCCCTACCCCGATGCGGCATGACAGTGACCTTGTCTATTGTTTATGCCGGCGGGTAGTCTATCACGTGCTAGCGACCGGAATACATCATTACCATATCGTGCTGTGCCGTGTTTAGTTTCTTTACATTTTTGATAAGATACGGTTAATAGTATTTCAGGGTGTCTAGCGACCGGGAAAATCGGGAAAACCGGGAAAAGTCAGGGAATTTGAATTTTCTGGAAAAGTCAGGGAATTTTTTTAAAAACCGGGAAAAAATAAAGAATGCCTGATATTTTAGGAAGTGTAATACAATGACGATGCCTGTAACGGTCCTTAAAGAAAATGTACAACTGTGAAATAAATACAAACCAGGTGCATGTTTACAAAGGCATCATAAACCATCATGTCATTTTTACAACTTTATTGTTGTCGGGTTGCTAAGACTCTAGGGTGTAAATCAGTAAATGTGAACATTTTGTCACATCTTAAAGCGGTGCCGCCAGCTTTGGGAACCCCCGTTCTTTTTTTTTTGGCAGTTGGCACATCACATCCCCAGTCGGGAGTATCGAGGACGTGAATGAGAATCGGCATAGTATTTAGAGGTGGGCGTTGTTACTGCTATTTTTTTATATTCGTGTGTTAGCGTTTGTGCGTGGAAATGGCGACGAAACGAAAACGTAATATGCTTACAATGGCCCAAAAGTTAGACGCATTGAATCGTATAGACAGGGCCGCATTGAAACGTCACACCAAATTAAAACAGAGGAAGATAAATGACTTTTTTGTAAATAACAACTAAACCCTGTGTAAATTAAAAGCATGTGTAAATATTTCAGGTGTGTAAATAAAATGTTTTTCGTCATTTACAGTACATTGTGTAATTTCGTGTATTGTGTAAATTGAATGACTGTGTAAATATTGTGTTTTTTCATGACTTATAAATGGTAAGTTATCATTTTATATTTTCTTTTATTTATCTTTCTATAATTTCGGATTATCCGGATTTTTGATTAACCGGATCACTTCCGGTCCCAATTAGTCCGGATAAACGAGGTTGTACTGTACATTGAAAATTATTTCAGCTGTTCCGATTTTACAAAATATAAAAAAAAAATTCCAAAAAGTTACCCCTCTTTTGGGATTAAAAAAAAAACAGTTTTCATGATAGATGACTTTATAGAGAGGAATTTATAGTAAAACTAAATTTACCACATATCCATAGTTTTTACAAATTTGTTTTAGAAAAATATAAAACTAACAATAACAATAACTTGGGTGATTGTATTGTCTGTTGCATTAGTTATATAATGTTAATGTTACAATAACAAAATAGTGTGTTATTCTGTTTTTAAAGTTATTGGATAATGATAGATTGTTCATATTAATAGTAACTTATAATTTATTCAGATATTTGCCATCATTTATGAACATAAAAATTAATACACAACATTTCAACTCTTGTTATAAAATGACAAAACCTGGGACAGAAAAAGCCTAAAAGGTCCAACATATTCTATTAACCTAAAAACTAAAACTGATAAACTAAGATAGAAACCCAGTGCTAAATCTAGGGTTTTAATTGTTTAAAATATTTAAGACTATATACAAAAATGATCATGAAAACTACAAGTCAACTTCTGTAACACTACACACTAACATAAGAAACAGCAAAAACCAAGTTGAGCACATTAGTCAAGTAAGCAGAAGAGGTTGTGTACTAATGGGTTAGTAACAATGATTTTTTCGGTGAGAAAAACTTTTATCTTCCCCTAAAAAGTTGACCTTGTAGAATTACCCTCCCCTCCCATGACACTTTTTAAGGGTGAATATTTTTATTTCCAATATTTAATTTAGTTTGTACTAATAGAAGTCATAAGGTCTTATTTTTAAACAGGTTTGGTTAATAAGATTGTCCGTTAGCTTCATATACGAGTCTTCAATTTTTTTTTTATTTATGTAAGTGATTCTCTTTTGCATTACCTTTCTCTCTTCCCAATCAAATTTAAAATTTGTGGACCAAATGTATTAGGCCTTTTTCAATTGATCTACCATTTGTTCAAACCTAACCATTAGTTCTTTTTGAGTTCACTATTAATTATATTTAGAGATCTTTTGTCTCGCCAATATACTTTCTGTCACTTTCATATTTATTATTTTAAATACAGTTTTTAGTACTCTAAATGTCAATTTTAGATTCGGTTTTGACGAGATGTTGCCTAACAGTTTTAGATTATTGAAAGCAGTACGAATTTTATATTTACTAGCCACCTGTATAACTTTTTCTAATAACTTCGGCACATCATTTTTTCTAAAAACTGTGTATCCATTTTTATTACACAAATGATGACAAATATTGAAATAAACTATACAAATATTACTCCATTTGTCTGTGGTGTTATTATTATTATGGTTATTGAAAGGTGTATTTTATTAAAATAGGCTAAATTTTTAGATACATTGAACTTTTTGGTTCCATATCTACCTTTTATGTATTAGTATATACTACTGTATAGAAATTTGGAAAATCTAGTCCACAGTGGGCAAAGTCAAATAAATAAATAAAGTTAATACTATTTTTCCCCCATCTTATTACAAATGATAACCATTGTTATATTAGTGTTCCACTAGAGGCTAGAATCTTTTGTTAGTTCAGATATAAAGAACCATAACAGTAGTTAGTTTAAAAATCTATTTTTCCTTCTCCACAGTAGTAAGTGTGAGAATCTAAGAATGGCATAACTGTGGTGGATTATTCGTTATTAATGTTATTCATTGTACATAACTCATTACTCTTTTTTTATAGAGGTAATACAAAGTTAAAACCAAATATCTGTAAAAATACAAACACAATGTATTGTGAATTTGATTCATCAACAAGACTTGTGATTTTTTTTATACTTAGTATAAAAAAAAATCACAGCAAAATTGACTTTTCCACAATTATTATGGAGTTATGATAATAGAGTTGACTAGGAAATCAAATATAATTATTAAAACTACTAATAGAATTACATGATTTTACCAAATAAGATAACCAAATTTTCATTGAAATGTACACAATCAAATTTTCTATATATAATAAAAACAAACTTGAATACTACAAGCATATCTATAATTAAAATATTAGAAACATTTAAGATTCATTTTACTCTAAACTGTTGTTTCCTTAAAAACTTTAAGTGGTGTGTTCGAGCTTTTTAGGTGGATATATCTAGTGATAGAATTAATATCGGACAGAGCATCTTCAGTAACCAACAAGTCTGAACGTTCCCAAATATCAATTTCCATGCAGCCTGAAAAAAAGGAATATCATGAAAAATAATAATAACAACACAAATACACAGGGCACAAACTTTATCACACACCCATAATGATCCTTTGTCCTTTATCCTTTGTTAAAATGATGAGTCACACAAACTGTCTTTAAATTTTAAAATGTAGACTTTCACTCCCCAGATATTGGCTTATATCTAAAAATGTACTTCCTACTGAATAGTATGTTATCCCAAAATATTGATGTTTTTATCTTAAACTGTTAAGGTTATGGACGTTGAAAGGAACACTCTTTAAAAGTAGTGAGAGGACTCGTAAGCCAATGAATTTAATCAGGTCATTAGACACTAGATCTATTTGTGAAGACAAACTACTTGTGGCCTCTCAATCGTCAAAAATAAAAAATAATAAAATTGTATACATACACACATCTAAGTGATTCATAAAAGAAAAAATCAATTATTGGTTTCTAGAAAATTTTAAGAAATTCAGCTTAAACAGTTGATCGCATAGTAAGGCTTTGACAAAGGACCAAAACAAATATTGGTTTTGAAGTCCTCAGAACACAAAAAATAAAAACTTGTATTTAATACATAGAATTGGACAAGAGAATCACATACATTATTAAGTCAACATATAGCTTTTGTAGAAAGCCATTCAACCTGGTTTTGGAGAATCTAGTCGCAGAGTATGATGAATTCCAGTCCCTTATACAAAGTTTTTCAAAAACAACAAAATATAATTTATTAGAGCATTTTAAAATGTAAAAATATTTTAACATTTTCAGCTAATACAGTACTTACAAAAGTTCAATTACAGTAAAAAAAAAAAAAATTTTGTATCTTTAATAGAAACTAAATTACATTTATTAACTCCACAATGTAATTACTCCGCTTGCACTCGAGATACATATTCACGTGATCAAACTATGTATCTAGACTTCTACAAAGTGTTACAGGATTAGAAAAATGTAATAATTACAAATTTAAACAATACATATGTTTATAGCCAAGGATTAAACTATTTCCCCTTTACAGTTTGACATATACTAATAAAAAGATATGTTTTCATTGTAAATTATTACATTTTGTGTGTAATAAATAAACAACTAAAAAGCATAAGAAACTTACTTAGATCTAAAACACATTTTTCACACTATATTAAATAAACTTGCAAAATGAAAAATAAACCCAAAACTAAAATTAAAGACATATAACACATAAAACACATATAACAACAATAAAACATTACACTAATTACAGACATGACCTGAAATTCAGACAAAAGTAGAATAATACATTTATATAAATTCAGTTAAATTAATGAATATAATATACAGAACATATAAGTAACTATCCTTCAACTGTTCTTCCAATAAATGTATAATCAACCTCAATTAAATAATTGACTAACTTAAATGTTCCCTCATTATTATAGGCAGTGAGTTTCACAATCTGCAGGAGGAAACTGTAAAGGATTTATTGAAGATGGATGTACAGTGAAGAGGATGGGAAATATCAATGAAGACTAAAGTCTTTTAGACCATGTAAAACAGACAAAAATGGACAAATTTAGGAGGGTAGATTACATTTTAAAATTGAAATAAAACATTCAACATTGATTGACCTTTGTGAGGAGATTGTGAAGCTTACAAAGTAAATTTTTATTGCCCACTGAAAATACAAAACAATTCAAGCATTCTGAATTAAGTCATTTTAAACTATTCAATCATTTTTAAACAACAAAAAATAGCAGCAACTCAACAAGCAAAAGTCCTACCATAGTGGGCATAAGCATCTCAGAAAAGAAGATAATATCTTGTTAGAGAATCAACATCATTTGACCAAGTAAGTGTTTTATAAATATAATACCAGAATTAATGAATTCCAGAGTACAATTATTAACTTTCATACGTGGTAAAGCCCATGGGCGTCATCAGCAGTTCATTATTGGGGGGACATATGCCGGGGGTCTGGGGGTATGGAAATTTAAAAAAATTAAACTTCTCAAAACATCGTTTTTATGCATTTAATTATGCGTTTGTAACAGAAATGTAATGTTACAAACCCTAGTAAAGACAAAGCCCGATGTTTACCTTTTAAGGTTTTAAGTACCTAAATCATTCGTTTTTAGCAAAAATATTTTTACATCTCAAATATTGGGGGGACGCGTCGCCCACCCCCCAGGCGATGACGCCCATGGGTAAAGCGTTTAAACCAATTTTATTAAGAAAATGTGCCTAACCAATAAAAATTGCATGGTTTTTCCCTTCGTTAATCCTGAGACCATATCTTATGGACCACAATGTCAAACAGCAGTATGCTTATGCACAAGATTTACACATTCACACATTTTGAATATATTACAGTGCCTATAAATTTATAGACGATCAGCACATAGATGATAGCTGCAGTGATTAAAAGTGGAGTAAATTTCATAAATATATAAAGAAAAAGAAGTATAGATATTATAAAATGTTAGTGATCTATCATGAATGTGCAGTATAGCACGTTATATATGTGGATTAAAAACTGTGTACCAATTGCTGACTAAATATATTGTACTATATTCATATTGAACCATGACATTAATGACTAAGTTTCAAACTTTGCCAAGAAATATTATTATAGAAATATTATTCTATAATATTGTTTAAAAAACGGATGCTTACATTAATGAAATTTTAAATCATTGACAACAACTAAACAAAACATTATAAGAAGATAATAAATAATATGATAAAGAAAGAGATAACTTAAAAAACTATATGTATTACAAGATGGGCATGAATTCATTGTATCTTAGCAATAAGAAATATTTTTCAATTGCCGATGAAGTACTTAATCTAATTCAAGTACATGGTCATAAGACAACAAAGATAGAAGAAATTCATCAGTGGTCAGAATTCATCTTATTTCCCACTCTTCAGAGCAATGTGTTTATAAATGCAAACTTATCATTAAAAAGTTTACATAGTGAATCAGCTGATCTTGATAAAGCTTCTTTTTTTTGAGTTGTGCATGTGATAAATTGAAACGTTTAAGAGCAAATTTTTCTGATTTCTTAATAGAGACAAAAACCTTGACTCAGTTTTGGAACATTAGCAAAACTTACACAGAAAAGTAAGTGACTTTAAAAATGCTTTTTTCATGAAATTGTTTCCGATTAAATAATTGAATATCCAGTGAAATCTGAACACCTATTTTTGGAACAGTAAAGAATCATAGCACAATGAACTCAATAACTTGACAAATTTTCCAATGTAATATATATTATTGAAAATTTTTACATAGTTCTCAATAGTGAGCAAATAAACTAAAATTACAGTTCAGTAGTTATCTTTAAACACAACACTAATTGAAGGTTTAAAGTATCTAAAAATAACATATACTGAGTAGCATTTATCTTGTGAATTTCATAAAAATCATTTAAACGGTTGAGATTAGGTCACTAAACAAAAATTATATCTGTACCTTTACCATTTTAAAACTGATGACAAAGTAGAAATTCAACTTGATATAATTGAAACTTATATTAAACAGAAGTCTCTTTCCAAGGATCATTGAAATAGATCATGTACTTTTGTAGAGATAGTTATTAACTTTAACTACATTTGAATAGCCATCATAATGAAATAACAAAGTTGAAAGATGATGTTGAAGTTATAAAATAGCACTAACCTGGATTAAATAGTATATATTCTGTAAGATATGTAGAAATTAGTACAATAGTTCTTAATTAGTAAAAATACATTACAATCAACTGAATTTTACATTTCTTGAAATACTGGAAAAAGATGTGACTTACACATAGCAAATGTATAGATGGCCACCATCTTGAAATGGCAATTCATATTTTTTTCAAATTTTATACGACTGTTGGTACCTATTGATGTTTTAATGTTCGTAAAAAGTTTGATAATTATATTGAGTGTGACTACAGTCGGTACTCGGTGAAATTCCATAATAAGGCAAAACAAAAATGAAAAAGCACTTATAATTTCACAAACAACAATTTATTGCTACAGCTGTTTCGCCGTTAGGCATCGTCAGACAACTAAGAACTAAAAACTAAAATACAGGTCAACTTAACACTAACATCTAGGAATGAAGGTGGGGATGAAAGCAGAGGTGGGGCAATGACCTGGTTTTACCTGAAAGGGACATGGATAAGAGAAAGTTTTCAAACAATAGGTTTTAACAAAGGGGATGGGTTATTGACTTGTTCATTCAGGTTAGAAGCATGGCATTTTAAAACAGATCTGTTAATTTCTAAAATTTCCAAACTATTTAATTTCCTACTTTTCTGTTCTATGTGTAAAACTTTGACATTATCAATGGGATCAAATGTATGGCCTGAATCTAGTAAATGATTTGCAAAATTGGAATCTGTTTTACCATGCTTCCAACAATATACATGTTCCTTTAATCTAGTTTTGATAGATCTCCCAGTTTGACCGATATATTCACAATCACAGTCATGACAATTAATTTTGTAGACACCACTATTATCAAATAAGTCTCTTTTATCCTTATTATTGACTAACAATTTACCAAGATTATTATTACAATAGAAAGCTGGTTTTACATCATTTTTACTATTTATTAAATGTCCTACCTTATAACTAATATTGCCAACAAATTTTATCCTACAATATTTATTTAAACTCTTAGCATCTTTTGTGAAAACTAAACTATTAGTGAGTTTCTTTTGTTTCTTAAATAAAATACTGTCTATAAGCTTAACTTGATAACCATTGTTAATCGCTATTTGCTTAATTACATTCAATTCAATGTGAAAGTCTTCTGGCGATAAAGGTATGGTTAAGAGCCTGTGAATCATACTGTGAAAAGCAGCATGTTTGTGACTAATGGGGTGTTTAGAATTAGCGGGTATAATCGTATCCGTGTAAGTAGGTTTTCTAAAAATTTTGAAACTATGAACCCCATCTGTGATTTTAATATTTAAGTCCAAGAAATTGATATTATCCGTACCGACTTCCATAGTGAATTAAATAGTTTGGAAATTTTAGAAATCAACAGATCTGTTTTAAAATGCCAAGCTTCTAACCTGAATGAACAAGTCAATAACCCATCCCCTTTGTTAAAACCTATTGTTTGAAAACTTTCTCTTATCCATGTCCCTTTCAGGTAAAACCAGGTCATTGCCCCACCTCTGCTTTCATCCCCACCTTCATTCCTAGATGTTAGTGTTAAGTTGACCTGTATTTTAGTTTTTAGTTCTTAGTTGTCTGACGATGCCTAACGGCGAAACAGCTGTAGCAATAAATTGTTGTTTGTGAAATTATAAGTGCTTTTTCATTTTTGTTTTGCCTTAGTTTGATAATTATTTAATGTATGGTTTCTATTAGTTTATCTTGGTAGGAAATTATATTTTTATCCCAAATTCACAATAAACAAATAATTTTAAAAACACCCACTAAAAATCGAGATTCTAAATGTTTGTTTATATTTAAAAAAATACACAGAATAAAATGTCTTAAAATGTCATGCTCTGGCATTGCTATGAAAAAAAAAATGGCTAAGGCTATTTCATTAAATTTAATTTCTGAACTTTTAGGCATTACAAACTATAAACTTGACTTTTTTAATTAATTCTGATATAAGTTGTACGAATCATGTACATTGTTTTAAGTGGGATGATCAGTTCAAAAGTGCCAGGACTCTAGTACTGGATCTTGCATTGGTGAACTTATTAAACAGGCAAGTTACAATACAAGAAATCGTAAAAGAACAGTTCATTCCATAACTCATATCAGCAAAATGGGTTCCAAGATATCACAAAAAAACACAAAGAAATCAGGTTTTGCATATATAAATATCTCAAACAATGTTGTTTGATTGAAAAAGATGAAATTTTGGAAGGACTTGTAACATCCTTTGCAAATTGTAATGCATGGAGTATAAGTATCCCAGTTTTTAACCAAAATCAACCAGTAATGTGGTGTTAAAATTCTTTTGAGATTATAAAGGTTTGATTAACTATGGTTATTTGGAAAAACAGTATACTATCAAAGTCAGTACTACAGTCATGTACTTGAAATTAAACTTTAGCCTGCAGTTTTTGAAATAACAACTTGGTTTACAGAGAAAGGGGTCCTTTTTTATATGAAGACACACACTCACAGGAGCAACACTTAACAAAAAAACAAACAAAAAAAAATAGGTTTCAAGATTCTTTGAAATCCTCATTAGAGTCCAAATCTCATAAGATTTCTTCTTGTTTGGTCACGTCAATGAATGTTTACATGAAATCAAGTTTCACATTAATGAAGAAATCGGACTTTTTTGTGCAGAACTGGGGCAGACTTAAAGATCAAGAATTTTTTGATGCCCATAAATAAACTGGTACATCAATCAGGATACGTGTATAGTTATAGCAGGGGACTATTTGCAAAAATAAGCAATTTATGAATTTTATTGAACAAAGCATACTGTATGACACTCGTTGTTTGTTTACTGATTGGATTTCCTCATATTTTCTTCAAGAGTAAAGTATAAAATGTATTCATTTGACTATTCCATTTACAAATATGAAGCACAAAAATAAGTACATATCTAAACACAACACTTAAGTACTCAATAAACTATCCAACTCTATACCAGCGCAGCGTTAGAATTTTTCTCAGTGTAAGAAGAAATTGTATAAAAGAAATTTCTAATAAAAAATAAATTTAAACATTTCTCTAATACTCACTAATATGTAACCCAACCAAAAATTTAAAAAAAAAAAAAAAAAAACTTTCTTACCTACTACTTTTTCCATGCTATGTAATGTACTTTATTAAAATAGCTTTTGGGTAATTTAATTTTAGAAATGAAGATTTTAATGATTACTAAAACGCATAAACACTGTAAGAATCCTAATAACTTTCTCTAATGAATGGTACAACAATTGTAGTGATAAAATATGTTTGAACATGATTTTTTTCCCAAGTGTGCCAGAGAGTACAGTATTTTTAGAAAAGTTTTTGGAAATAGAACTTTCAGTGAAACCATTAGATATATATATCAAAAAGCAAATTTAGATCAGACACCTCAGAATCCAGGCTTTGCCATCTCGTCTACTGAAAAATTTAACTACAATTGTTAACATCAAACAAGCTTTCATTCACAGATTGAAGACAGTTTCATTTTTAATGCCAGGTATGACACCTGCTAACTATTATAAACCACTATGAGAAATAATAAACATGTTGATAGAATTAGTTCTACTTATAAAGCGAAAAAAGCTAGTGCTACCTCAGACTTCTCATCAAGAGACTTTAGAGATGATACAAACCAAGTACAAAAACTTCTCAAATATATACAAATGTTTCAGTACTCCTGAAAACTCAAGTCTGGTTCAGATCATTATAATGGAGAGAGGGTTAAGGAAACTACTTGTTTACTAGCTAATATACTAAGTATGTACACAAAGCTTCTCACAGTTAATGCAACAATGAGGCAACTGATGAAGAATGAAAACTTGTAAGGATTGGTGGTATTGGAGGGGGGGCAGAATAAAATGTAGCCCTAACATAAGAGATGGATTTGAACACCGTGGAAGAGGGATTTGTGATATAGAAGAGGCTACAGGTGAGTGAAATGATTCAATAAAAATTAATGCGAACTTACTTTTGTAAAATAATAATAAAAAAAATTGAAATAAATTGCTCAGCTTTATGGGCGCCAGGTGGAATTAACTCACCAATTTTGAAAATATGAAAAATTGAATTTACTATGTCTCGAGGTCAAAGGTTCTTTTTAAGAGGTACTTTGCAATAGGTGATAATTAAGAGATTCAAAGTCTTGTTCTACTGAAATTGTACACAAATATTTATTAAAACGACATTTCATGTTACAAATAAAATCAGAAATATAAATGAAAATATATATTCTATTATTAACATTTATTCAAAAAAATCTTTTATCTGAGTCGACTTCTTTATTTTAAAATCAAAAAGTTATGTATTAAGTACTTCTTACTATGCATTTTAATGTTGCAACTGAAAGAATTTAAATTATTGGAAGTATGATATTTTATGTCTCAAAAGGAGACTTAATTACATATATAAAAATTTATTATTTAAATTTATCCTGACACACATAAAAAACACAAATACATCTAGCAAAAATTATATTATATTCATAAAACACATATTTAATATAATGAATTGTTTATGATATCTATACCACAACATCTATATATAAAAAATAAAATATTCGTAGAGATGAATCCTGGCGTCCTTTGATTCCATGGATGTCTCCAAATCGCAGTTCCTCCCGTGCTCAATACTCGTGCCGTCTCCTACTTCTGTTACACCATGACCTGGAATTCCTTATGAAGATTTGCAAAATGTTCGTTACATATTAACACAGCTCTACATTGTTCATTTAGAGAGTTATAAAAATTGGGACATAACACTTCTCTAATTCGTTCTGAAAAATATTGTTTATATTGACTCACACTGTTGTCTTCTTTATTTTAAAAATTCTCTGTCCACTGTTTTTAACATGTGTCTAAAGTTTTAAGCACATCACTTACGTCTTGTCATTTCAAAGTTTCTCTCTTAACCGTTTTCTAACACATTTACTCATTTCAAAAGTTCCCTTTCAACTTTCTTAAATCACATCCTAATACTTCAGAGACTCCCTTGTAACTCTGACTGCCAACTAATTTGTTCAAAAATTACTTTAAAACACATTTTTATTATTCTTTGAATATTTCTTACACCACAAAAAAAAAAAAAAAATACGTCTGTCCACTTCAGATGCCGATTTCCAACTTTTTAAAAACACATCCTACCATCTCAGACGTTCCCTTCCAACTTTTTTAAAAAAACACATCCTACCATCTCAGACGTTCCCTTCCAACTTTTTTTTAAACACATCTTATTACTTCAGACGTTCCTAACATACTTTTTTTAAACACATCCTACCATCTCGGACATTCCCTTGCAAACTGTATTTAAACACATCTTATTACTTCAGAGACTCTCTTGCAACTGACTGCTCTCACTCGCTTCAAAACTAAGCATCTATTTACAGATCTACTAACACAGCAAATTTTTGTTAATTATATTCATACACACACTTATATTATAATATACCAAAACATTAATTATAAATTTATTCTAAACCTATTTATTTTACAATATTATCTTCTTGGATGTTTTTAGTTAAAAATGTACAGCTTTTTAAATTAATTTACAACACTTCCCCCATGCTCCAACAACCAATCAAAATCTTTGACCTACTTGTGCTTGGTCCAATCACATGTCTTCCTTTCAACTATACAATATTCAAATATTCCACATATTACATGAGGCAGCCTAAGGAAGGTTGTGGTGGTAAAGGGCAGTCAGAGAACATATGCAGAACTGCTTCATGATGTTAAGAATAAAATCGAGCTAAGCACTACAGGCACACAGGTTACCCCACAGTACAAATTTGGGAACAATGGTTTTGTTATAAGGCTGAAGCAAGGTAGTAGTAAGGCAAAAGAAGTATGTGTGATGATTGGAAAGCTGTTATACACATGAAGTATTTGGACTGCAAGACAACAAAGGAGAAAATACTCATTAGTCTTGGTAAGGTAATCAATGACTCAGGTGGTTCTTCCGAAAGGTAAAATTGCTGTGTTATGATTTTGGAGGAACGCTGACAGATACTATCATAACTCCACTGCAAGGATGGGGTCTAATCCCGAGTCCAGATGAAAGATGTAATGCTCTCTGCCTTCAGTGTAAAGAAGAAGGCTAAATCAAAATGAATTGTCCTGAAAGAGATACAATCAAGAATAACTAGATCATTACAATTACCAACAGAAATCAAACAGCAGTTATCAACTGCACATCACGGTTCTTAGAGAGGGTGCTAATATTCTTTTATTGAGTTAGCCCAACTTGGGATCTGTACAGAATGGGACTTAGTTCACAGATCGGAAGGGGATTAAAGTGCTGAAGACATTGGCGGGAGGTCCACTAATATGTGGGAAGGGAATTGGTAATGGTTTTGTCTAGACAGACAAATAGAGATTGGATCATCTGAAACTACTACTTTTCCCGTTAAAATATATTGGAGAATTTTGAGGATTCACTTGAGGATCTTGACATCTTCAAGAGAACTTATTCCAAGGAGATGTAATAACCTTGGACTTTAATGACAAAGCCACGGGAGTGGGGATCTCCTGTTGTTAACAGTAGCAGAAGACTGGTTGTAGAATGGGCAACATCATACGGGCTGGTTATACTCAATTGTGATAATGAACTGACCTTTCAAAGAAGGGGTACCTCTGTTATCAATCTCACCTTTGTGACTGAGGATATTGTGAGAAATGTGAATACATGGCATGTGATGGAACACAAGAACTTAAGCAATCAAATGTGCACCTGCTTTGAAATTGGTTTAGGAGAGTTGACCCTGCTAACATGAAGAGCTTGTAATAGTGTACATTTTTAGTTTGATGATCTTAAATAGAATGGGGTATACGTTGGACTCAATGCATCATACAGGAAACACATTTTGTTTTTTTAATAAAATCAATAAAGAATAAATAATTAAACAAAATAATTAGTACAAAATGATCAGAGATATTTATTGTATGTATCTTTGTATTTAAAACAGTTATAAACTTAATCACAAGAGAAGTGCAGTATAAACGTTTTGTAGACATGTTCATCTTAACAAAATGGAAATATAGAAAGAAAGTGTTTTCTTGAGAAACTAAGAGTTGTCTAATATGTACTGTTATAAAATATTGTGAGTTAGTTTCAGTTGACTAAAAATAAACTTTCAGAAGTGAAAAATAATTGATTTGGTAATATTGTGCAATGGACAATGTGGATTACACAACCCGGAAAAATGGGTATAAAAAATACTAAGTTTTTGTGTTTTTAATAAAGAACAAAAAAATTTGAGTATAATCTTTTGAACTAATAAAGAAGTGAACAATTGATACGTTCTTATAAGTGAAGTCGAGAACTAATAAAGTTAATTTTAGAAACAGTATACGTGATTTCAGTGAAACAACGCCATGTGACTGCAACCAGGAAAAGATGTGCTTTTAATAAAAGTTTATTTAAAATAATAATGCATGTCTGGTATAACATGCATAAAACTATTTTTCATATGAACTAAAACATATAATTGATTTGTAACTTGTGAATTTGTTGAAATTTTAACATTATGTTTGTAGAATTGTCTGTCGTTTTCTGTAAGCAGATATGATATGTTTTTTAAAGTGTAATTTTCAAAATCATTAATAAGTAAAAGATTTTCTTTGTTTAAATTTATGATTTTGATATTTTGAATTTGAATTTTAAAAAGAAAAGAAGTATTTGTTAAATTAAAAATACAAAGTTAAAAGAATATCAACTTTTCAAAACATAAAAGATTTTCAATTTAAAAAGTAGGTTGCAACTATAAATAAAATTAATAAATTAAATTCTAATGAATATATTTTTTGATTAATTAGATATGTAGGATGTTTTATATGTAATTTCATTTTTTACAGGTATTATTTGATTCATATGTATTCTTGTGTTATATTGTGTTGTTTTAATAATAAAATATGCAATTCAGAATAAAAAGATTTCATACTTTATTCAATATTCTACTAAGTACATTTTTTTCAAAAGAACTTACGACCTCTTAGATATTTTACACTCTCTTCTAGAGTGATAAATTTATAATTAAATTTTTAGTAATAAAGCATTACAAAATGGCGCCCAATGTAATCGAATAAAGCATTACAAAATCTATTCCCTCAAAATTTTGAAGTGTTTCAATTGGCGCACAACGTGTGGCATTTCAAAACTCACTCCATTAAATTAAAATTGTTTCAAGCTTAGAAAAACATTGTGCAGAAATGTTATAGAGATGTACTCTGTGATGCTATGGGATCTAATAGAAAGGGTGGAAAGATCTTCCAAGGAGATTGCTTGAAAAAGAGCCAGAAAACACAGATGCCATCCTACTGGTGGACACTGAAGATATACCCGTTTTCTGAGGGTCTCAATTCTTGCTAACTAGAGCACATAGAAGATGAAAACCTGAGTCGGATATGATTACCACACTGAGCGAGGAATTGAGGGCAGTATGTAGAATCTTTTGAATTGAGATTGTAGCTTCTAAGTGGTGGTGCAAGTGGAGAGAAGTGTAAGACCAACTAAACGAGCATCCCTGAAGGATGCCTACAAGATTGTGACAGAAGGTTAGAAAGGAGAGCTGGACATATGGACTGAAAGACTATATGCAGCTCTGCTTTTCTCAGTTTCATTCTCCAATAGCTTATGAGGATATTGGTGCAAAGGGCAATCCACTCTTTACTGGCATGGAACTGGAAGGGAATATGTTAGGTTAAAAGTATTAAATCTTCGGAGCCAGCTATGATTCCCCCGGAAGAAGTGAGCTGTTACCCCAGCAAAGTTTTAATGACCATGAACATTGTCTTTGAAGAAGAAGGTTTTTCCAAGAAAATGAAAGATGGCTCTACTAATACTTATCCATAAGCAGGGTAAACTTAAAGGGCTCCTATCCGCATAACAGACTCAATGTCTTCTGAGTACTTTAAGTAGCTGCTAGGGACTCAACTGCAGGAGTGACTTAATGAAAAGAATGTTTGATTTTCTACCAGGGACAGTTGATGATTGGCACAGTGTACAGTGTAATTTCATTTCATTTTATTTAGTCCTCCTGACAATATAAATTGCACAAGACAAGTCATTAAATTACATTACATAAGAGATTATAAATAATCAATAAATTTGATTTAAAAAAAATCTAATTATAAAAACAATATAACATGTATAGGTACAAAGTAATTTAACATTAATTTATAAAGTGTCTCAAATCGTTTTCTACTTTTAAATATGAACAGTAAAATATTTAAAACAATCCAAACATTAGTAATTAAATACAATTTTATAATGCATTAAGTAATAAATACAATAAAAATGACAAGGATACTCAGCAGTAAATAACACCCATCTACAAAATAGAGAGTCAATGCAGAAACTCCTCCACAGAGTAAAAAAATCCAGACAACAATAGTTGTCTAAGGCTGTTTTAAATGATGTATAATTTTGCAAACATTTTATGCTTAGGGGGAGCTTATACATCAATTTAGCACCTGCTTGTGAAGAAAGTTTACTGTACACATTTAACCTGTGCTGTCTAGCACGATAATTACAAGCTTGTCTGGTGCTGTAGTCATGTATATCTATATTCTGGATATGATCACACTTAAATTAAAAAAATATCAACACTTAAAGTATATATATATATATATATATATATATATATATAAGTTATATAATTAAATTAGGTAAATATTACATGAGTAACACATGACAAAACCTTTGTAGATGTTAGAATTATGATTACTAATCAACAAAACTGCAGTTGCAGTTCTTAGGAATAGGCTTAGACCATAGTTTACTTTTAAAGTTAAGAAACAATGTAAGATCAGAGTCTGTCTGGTAACCAGTGAGTGAACATCATTGTTACAAGTTCTCTCCAATAATAACATTATTATTGTAATTTGTTATTGTTTTTAATAAATAAAACATTTTTTAAAAACACGTTTTTCACAAGAAAAACTATACCTTATATATATATATATATATATATATATATATATATATATATATATATATATATATATACAGGAAGTATAAGTACCCTCCCAAAAGCACTCTTACATGTTTCAGTTTACCTCCAAATTGCCTTCTTTTGCAGTCTATGCATATTCTGAACTGATGAGTTTCCCCACAGGAGAATTCCATAGTTCAGATATGGATAAATAAATAAGCGCATAAATAAGCAGTTAAAAGAATAAATAAAACACAGTAACGTTTTTCATTTCTTAGCACAAAAATCCCTGAACTAATTTTAGCATAATACTGATAATTTGGTCATTCCAGGTTAACTTATTATCTATAAGACCCAAGAACTTGACTGAATTTACTTCTTCAAGCAAATTTTCACCCAACAGGACACTTGGCTTCTGGTTTTTGCTTTTTTAAATATTAAAATACATGTACTTTGTCTTGGCTGAATTTACTGTTAAATTATTCTTTTCAAAGTATTGACCTGTTGCATTGACTTGTAAAAAAGCCTTATTGTCCAAATCTTTCACTGAATTTCCTTTCATACTCAAAGTTGTGTCATTAGGCAAACTAAATTAGGCTATCCACATATATTGATGATGACAAATCATTGATGTAAATTAAAAACACCACCAGACCGAGAACTGATCCCTGAGGGGCACCATTTCTCAGTAGGGTCTGATTAGACAGCCTTCCTGCAACATTAACCTGCTGTGTTCTATTATTAATAAATGAGTCTAACCATATTAGTGGTATTCCTCTAATACCAAGCCTTTCACATTTTTTTAAGTAATAAATTGAAATCAACACAATCAAAAGATTTGGAAAAGTTGAGAAAAACACTCATTACTTTTTCCTTTCAAGACCTTCCACTAAAAAGTACATTAACTCAACTATAGCATCTATTGTTGATTTACCTTTTTAAAAGCTATATACTGGCCATTATAAAGATATTAGATCTGTTTAAAATTCAGTAGTTGTATAAAAAAAAAGTTTTTCAAAATTTTACTAAATACTGGCAGTAAAGAAATAGGACTGTAATTGCTAATAGCATCTTTATCACCCATTTTAAACAATGGTAGGATCTTAGCAGATTTTAGTCTGGATGCGAATTTACCTTCAGAAAACGAAGAATTAATTAAGACCTGAAGAGGTCTGGTCAACTCCTCAGAACACTGTTTGATGATCCATGGTGAAACTTCATCAATATCAGCAGTTCTTTTACTCTTCATTTTCCTAATCACCCCGGTGACATCTTAGACACACACAGGCGAGAGAAACATAGATGACCTCCCACTTTTCCCACAGCCTGACACAGAGCTGTAAACACTTTGCTGAGTAACACTTTGACTGAAGAAATCATTAAAAAAAATTGGCTATGCATGATGGCTCAGTATACTGCACACCATCAATATTTAACTTATTGTGATTTTTATTTCGAAAAGTACTTATAGATTCCCAAAAAGTTTTGCTAATATTGTCAGAATTGCTAATATTTTTAGACAATTAGTGAGATTTTGCTGCAACTATCACATGTTTGTAAGCCTTTTTGCATTTTATATAGATCTGTTTAAAATTATAGTTATTTAAGGTCTTGTAAAATTCATAATATGACTTTAGTTTATCTCGAGAAATGAGAATACATTTGGTTATCCATTTTGAATTTTTGTTCTGTTTATTTCCTATTTTCAATTGTTTCAAAGGGCACACGCTACATTCAGAAAAAAAAAAAAAGATTCAAAGAAGTAATCAAATTTTTCGTCCAGGCTATTTCCCCAGTTTTCATTTTTTATTAGGTATTTTAAAAGATCTACATTCACCGGGTGTAATCCTCAAATTTTAACTTTAACTTTGATACTAAAGAAATGGTTGCTTTGAGATTTGAAATATAAAAATAAACCGGGAAATTTATGATTGGTCTAAAGAGAAGACAACGTGAGTCAAATAAATGACTGTAAATAATATTAAACAAAGGCAATAAAAATTTTTAAATAGATTTCCAAAAATATAAATTTAAGGCAGAATATGTTAGTTGTAAGGTATAATAAATTTTAAAGTGAGATATTTTGTTGTGAAAATAGACAGAGCCTGTTGTCAAATGGATGATTTGAGTAGTGTCAAAAAAGTAGCACGTGGGACAAAAATGTGAATATATTAAGTTTTGCTGACTAAGTAAATCTAAAAAGGACCCTTTGTTGTGAGATTTAAAGGAGCTGGCAGTCTTAAGGAAATGTCTGAGATGGTAGGATGTGTTTTAAAAAGTCTTGAGGAGGCATCTGACTTGGTCAGACGTAATTTTGTTAGAAGATATTAGTGAACAATGTAGTGTTAATGCTTGTAACAGTTGAAAGGGAACATCTGAGATGTTGTGAGAGGGAGTTTTGAGGTAATTGGAAGTATTTTTTAGTCCAGAGACTATGTTCGGGATAGACGGACATAACTTTCGGTAGAAGTTGGACAATGTGTTTGTGCTGAAAAAAACGCTTTTAAAAAGGTGAAAACCAGTGACTTTGACAAGGACCGTGTTTAGGAAGGTGTTTAAATGACAAAATAGAGAGACAGACAAAGTTTCATTTTGAACATTATGCAAACGGTGAAGGGGGTATCATCATGAAGTTCACAAAATCAGCAGACTGCAATGAACACTCATCTCTACAATTGTAAATTGGTAACAGGTGCTACAAAGCGCTCAAAATTAAATGTTATATAAACAGTTTAGATTAATTATTGTTTGATGTATTATTTGTAAGTTTAATATTTTTGATATATTTTTTTAATATATATATATTATAAATATATTATATATTATAATATATAATATATTTACAATTTGCCCCCCAAAGTGGGGCTATTTGTTTGTATTAAAAAATATAAGCAAATAAGTCGAAAAAACAGTGGTTTTTTGGTAAATTAGAGATTCTTAAAAAGGTAAGAATGTTCATAGTTGAAATAGAATAAGAATAATTCTCTCAAAATTTTTAAAGATAGTAAATGATAAAATAATTAAAAAATGTTAAAATAAGTAATTCAGAAAAATTAAAATAGATTTTATAATAATAGGAAAGATGGATAAAGCACAAATAGAACAGGATCCTTCAGAGTTAGAATTTGGTGAGGGATCGTTTGATCAATGTGGGCAGAGTTTAATACCAGCATCAGAAAGAATGGAAGAAAATGTAGAAATAGGGAATTTAAGTGAGGATGAGAGTATAATTAGGCAGGATATTGTGACTGTGGTATTAGGAATTGTAAAAGAAACTAGGGAAACAAACAATCTAGATCAAAATGAGAGTATAATTAGTAATGATAGTATAAATGGAAGTTTTCATGGGTATACTGATAGTGAAGTAGGAAGAAGTAAGGTAAATGAAGGTGAGAGTCTAATGATGCAAATACTAAGAGAAATGAAACTAGATAATTTGAAAATGAATCATAAATTTGATCAAAGTAGATTAGAAATAAATGCAAAATTTGATCAAAATAGATTAGAAATAAATGCAAAATTTGATCAGAATAGATTAGAAATAAAACAAGATTTAAAACAAAATAATGTAGAATTGAGTAATAAATTTGATCAAAATAATTTAGAAATTAATACAAAATTTGAAGATTTCAATAATAAATTTGATAAAAATAATATAAAGTTTGATAATATAGATAATTAGTTAAAACAAAGTAAATTAGAGCTAAGACAGGATAATTTAGATTTAAAAGAAGAGATGAATAGAAAATTTGAGGAGAATAGGGTAGAAATGAAAGAAAATTATGTAAAGTTAGAACAGGGTTTGAAATGGAAAATTAAACAAATGGGAATTAGCATATCAGAAAAGTTGGGTCAATTTCAAGAAAAAATAATTGTTAAATTTCATGAAAAACAAGATAAAACAATAAATAATGTGTGTGTAAATGATTGTGTTATGGAAACTAATAACAATGTAGAAATTGAGTTATGTAATTTTGAGGAAAAATTAGAATTTGAACAATTTGATAGAGTAGAAGATATTTTGATGAAAATTGATAACGAAATCAACAATAGCTTAAGTCAGTTAGAAAGGGGAAGTGGATTTAACAAATTTGGTGGGGTAAATGATGATGTAAGCAAGAGTAGCAATTTTGTAGACAAGGAACGAATAAACCAAAACAATGGTATGAATGAGAGTGCAGTTAAAATAAATAATGTTGTAAATAAAGTGTCAGATAATGTGGAAGTACTATCAGTTTTAAACGTAAAGAAACAGAGCCGTTGTAGAGTAATAAGTTTTGAACAAATTTTGATGAAAAAGTTTAGAAATGAGTTTAGAATGCAAGACCAGATAATTAAGAATTTTTAAGAAAAAGATAATTTTGAATGTGAGCATGAAAGGGTGTCTGTAAAAACATTCTTTGAAAATGTAAAGGGATTCAATGGGATTAAAAAGTTAAGAAGGGTCAGATAACGAAAGTAGGTCAGTAGTAGTAAGAATTTTTGTGAGAGGGGGAAATGACCAAAATAAATTGCTAATGAGAAATCTGTTAGAGCTTAGGGATAATTTCAAAAAGAAATCTAGTGTTAGGATGGTGTCTAACACAAAAGAAAGTTGTAAGAGGAGAAAGTTTATGTTTGAAAAAGTTGTTAGGTTAAGAGTTAATTTGACAAAGGTATACATGTATTCCAAAATGTTTAAACGAAACGGTAATCACCGAAAGAAGTAAGTAATCTGTAATATGGGTCATAAAGAATAACAAATTTTGGAAAGGATTATAATAATGTAAAAAGTTTTTAAAGCCAAATGGATATGAATAAAGATTAATAAAAGATTTGTTTTGTTAGTTATTAAAGTCAAGATTAGTGGACTGTAAAATAGATAGGATAAGCTTATGTAAATGTAAACACAAACATTTACATTACGTGTGTGATAAACGTTGAGTTTCGAACTGAACAAGAACATATGGTTTGATTCAAGAATCAGGATCAATATTAGATAAAAGTTTTCTTGGGTATTAGATTTAAGATGAATAAAAATGTGAAATAAACTGTTTACAATAACAGAAAGGATTGTATGTAAATATAAATAAACACTTGATAAGCAGCTATAAAGGAGTTTGTATTGGAAACGTATGGATGGAAGCAATACTTAGGTTACATAAGATAAGGAAATGCCGAGCGTCTGATGTTCAATAATTTCAAGGCGAAAGAGTCTAGCTAGAAAACAGTCGTGACAAAATTTTGATGAGTCAGGTTCTGAATACTCGTATTTAACCCTAGAACACTACTCATTCGTAAAATTACGACCCGCCCTTTGTAAAATTCGGAGAACTCGTAGACAAAAGACAGACACGCTCTGTCTTTTTGTTTACCTTCCTGCCATTGTGAATAGAGGCCACTGTCTCTTCGGCTAAGCTCAAAGTTAAACCGTTATTACCGTACTCAAGCTCGCATCGTATATTTTACAAAAGAATAGTGTTTGCGAAAGTTTTAACTATTAACCCTCGTACTGGTAGACAGCCCGGTTTTAACAAATGACCGGGTCGTGGAAACTGTTATGGATGACTTCACCAACTATAAAACACGTATTTTGCAATTCAACGTTACGCCCACTTAAAATTGTCCTATCGCAATAAATAAAATACCGTTGGAAAGCTAATGTTCCGTAGATGCATATCATGCAAAAAATACCACAAAACGTTATAATGAATATTCCAAAAATTGGTAAAATTTGCATATTTTTGATACGTAACGTCTAAGTTTTACACAAAATTTGCCTCTGGTTTGTCTTATATTCCCGATTCGATATTTCTGTCAGGCAGATTGAACATAACACTACTTGATAGATCGCATCTTTCTCTTCAAATCCGTCCTTTTCAAATGTTTCCACGTAATATGGTTTTTATTATAAAAAAAAAAAAAATCAAGAATTTTAACGCTATTTTACACGCTAAAAATTACATTTTTGGCCATTCAAACTTTTATCCTAGTAGATATTATATTATCGAAATGTATTATATACCATTCAAAAGGTAATCTTTCAATCTTTCATAACCAAGTTTAGAAAATTTAAAGTTGCGTAAAATAGAAAAACACGACTTGACTGAAGTTGACGTTCATAGAGCCAGGTTCCGACACTTTGTCACAGCAAGTTTTATATAGAAAATATCACCTATATGTTCATATATTTTTTCGAAATGGTAAAACTTGTCCAAATGTTACAAGTTGACTATATTATATAGTATTTTTCTTT
Source organism: Aphrophora alni (assembly GCA_963513935.1). Taxonomy (NCBI): domain Eukaryota; kingdom Metazoa; phylum Arthropoda; class Insecta; order Hemiptera; family Aphrophoridae; genus Aphrophora; species Aphrophora alni. The sequence continues at coordinate 93,042,865 of OY740765.1, forward strand.
CTCTTTCGAACTATGAAGTCGAAATTATCCTAAGTTATATAGTTTATGAGTTATATCCATTCTAGGAAATGATCCTCTGAACTTTCAGACCGGTTTGCGATATTCAGTGTCTAGACAGTCTTGAAGAATCCGATCTTTATTTTTATACAATCTTGTCGTTTTTGATATAACTGTAAAGAGGAGGTTACAATGTTTAACCTTGTATTTGAAACACATCTGTACAAGGAAAATTACAAAGGCTGTGGTACTTTATAAAACCTAGAATAACCTCAATTTGTTACTTCCATCTCTCAAGGTTTTTGCCGATGTGGAAATTTCAAAGTGTAATAGCTTTGTGTTTTTATAGTTAATATAAGTTTCATGAAGTGATTTTTTTATTATAATTTGTTTATACAACTTAAAATAAATGTGTCAATGTTTGTAGAGTGTAGTTATGAGTGATAATTCATATTTTCGGCCTAGTCTAGCCAAATATAGTACTAGTCAGGCCTAGTTCTAGATTTGCTTTTGGAACTTTTAGTTTCAAGAAACCATTTATTTATTATAATATGTGTATACATAATATATAAATGTATATACAACTTATAATAAATGTGTCAATGTTTGTAGAGTGTATTTATTAGTGATATTTCATATTTTTGGTTTTTTTTCACAGCCCTAACCTCAACGTCTAGGCTATTGTGAAGGTAGATTTTTATCATAAATGACCCATGTCTAATGAAAATTTTAAAAATTGATTTTTTTTTTTTAGCAACTTTTATCCACAAATATATTACAAATCTGTAGTAATATTTTTAAAAAATCAAAAAAAAATTTAATATGGTTTATGTACTGATTTCTGTGAAATTTTACTCTACGTTACTCTTCGATTTTTTGGTATTTGACCAAAAAACTCCAAATGTGATACATCTAACATTTTTTTTCACTACACAGCTAAATTCCATGCACCTTTCTGAATATAATGACATATAGAAGTTGTGTAAAAGATATATATTACTATTTTTACTGAATTTTTGAAAATAAACTGATGAAATTAACATTTTTCGTAAAATATTTTTTACATTTTTAAAATGTAACAATTTTTTTTTTCTTTTCTAAATATATTCAAAAATATTACACAAAACTTTTGTATATCTTAGAAAAATGTGGTAAGCTTTTGATTTTGAATGATACAGGTTTTTCTTGAAAAATGATAACTTCGTTTTTGACATGTAACATACTTACTCCAAAACCGTTTCAAAAAAAAAAAAATTATTACATAGATGAATTCTATGCATCTTTCTGAGAAAAATGATGTCTTATAAGTTAGGTTTTGTATACAAATAATATATTTTATTAATTTTTAAACAAACGAAGAATATTTAAGACAATATTTTTTGAATATATATTTTTTTTTATACCTATTGTTAGTTTTTAGTGTTGTAAATAGTTTATTGTGTAAATAGTGATTTTAGAGTTAAAAGTGTTTGATTTAGCTACTAAGTGTATATTAGTATATTACTAAGTATCACTGCAAGTAATGTGATTCTCGATGAAGACAGGACTCTAATTTTGGCATTTTTGGCATTCTACCTAATGAACTTATTGTAAATCATTTTCCTCTTTTTATATAAATTAAACACTTATAAATGATGTATTTTATGAATATGCGATTAATTTTTCCTTGTAGTGGTGGTAAAAGACATTTTTTTACAGTTAAAATATGTAGGAGTTCATTGTTAAATATTTTTTAAAACACTTAAAAACAATAAAGGATTTAATATAAAAAATAGTCTACACTAAAGTAAAGTTTAAAAAATAAAAATAAAAATAAAAACAGAATCAAGTAAAATTTACGAATGAATAGTGATCACGTATAAATAGTAGTTTAATTTTTTTTTATTCACACATAACTTAAAACTAAACAAAATGTAAATGTGAATGTAATGGTTAATTAGAAACAGGGTTTTAAAAAGGTTTAATGAAGAAAACATTTGTTAGGAAATAATAATTCTAATGAGAGGTCGACTTGAATAAAATCTAAAGGAAAGGAAAGAGACTGCAAATGCCCAGTATCTAAACCTTGTATATAACAGAGTCAGTCAAAATTTAGATTACGTGAGATAAATAAGAGATAAGGCGTGTGGTATAGACGGATGTCTGGAAAAAATATAGTCAGTATAGAAAAGATACAGTCTGAATAAGACGAAGTATTTCAAAATCAACTTGATAGATTTTTATGAAATTTTTTTTATAAATTTTATTTTTTATTCATTAACAATGAAGTTAAGTAATTAACAAAAGGCTCCTTAAGTTTAAGATAAACTTAAGGGTGTAGAGGTTGGGTTAAACGGTAGTCGACGATGTCTCAAAAGTACGAGGCATGAAGGACAACATTGGGAGAGTTTTATGGGGTAATGGTATATAATGGGTACAGTTTGAACTGAGTAGGATTATGCATAACTATTATATATCAGAAGTCCATATTACTTGTTCTAATGGGATAGTTCATCTGGCAATCTGAAGGGTGCAAAAGAATACAGTCAACTAGAAGAGTCGAGGAGAAGTTAGAAGTTAAAGGTCCTGTTTAAAATAATTACAAAACACTAAATTTTTGAAAAAAGGCAATTTTAGGAAAAATAAGTTTAAAATTTTAAAAGTTTTTTGATAATAAGGTAAATTAGGTCATCGAATGAAGGTTTAGTACAACTTAAGGTCTAATTTGATATAATATGATTTTGTGATGAAATAAATACATGTGATGAAGTATTACATTGGTAATATTTATGCAAGAAAATTTAGATCGATGAATAGAAGAGAACAAATTATGGGTTTACAGAAGTGAATGAATTCGAACATTCATATTAACCGGACGTGAGACGTGACTAAGTTGGGAGTTTTAGTTAGGAAAAATGAAATTATTCTAAAAAATATATAGATTAAGTTGTAATTAGTGTGTATATTGCTTGTATGTAAAAAAATATTAGGAGGTTTATAAATAAAAGTTAAGGATTAGGTAAATAAGTAAGTGTTAAGAAGAATTGTTTATAACGCCTGTAAAATGAGATGTAATCTGGGAAGGATAAAGAGTGTTTGAAAAAGGAAGTTTGATTAAATAAAAGATTGCTAAGAGTTTGAAATGTTAAAAGTTTTTAAAAAGCAAAATGATAATAGATTAAATTAATGAATGTGGAGTAATTCCATAAAATAAGTAATAAAAATTTTAAATGTTAAAGTTTTATTTTTTTTTGAGTTTTTAAATAAAAAGGATAAATAATGTAATTTTAAGGTAATTTGAGTAAATTTGAAGTTAAATGATTAAAAAATGAAATAAATGAACAATATAAGTGGAGGTTTAAAGATAAAATGTTTTATATAAGTGAATTGTCAAGAGAGTTACTTGTGCTTAATGGACATAATTGGTTTGCTGGGAATAATGATAATTTAGAATCAAGGTTTTATGAGATAGTAAGATTTTTTATTTTTTAAAAATACAAATAAAGTAATATGAAGAGATTTTTTAAGGTAAATGATGAAATAAGAAGTCTTAAGGTTAATAAAGGAGATATGGAGTTTACAGGAATATGATAGGGTAGTGTCAAATAGAAAAATGAAGTCTATAAAGAGATTTTTTGTGAAGAAAGGGGGTTGCATCCCCTTTCTCAAAAAAATTAATGGAGCATTGATATGTCTTGTTTCACATTGAATGGAAAGCAGGTATACATCCTTAGTGATTCAAAGGCTGCCACATAAGCATTGACTCAATCTTATCTCGATTGCTACTATTTCATATGTATTAAATAATCACCTATTACTACATCTTACTATTTCTGAAAATAGAAGGCAAGAATATTCTTAAAATGAGTACATTGTTACGAGTACTATTAAGTATTTTGAGAATGGAGTATATCCTAAATGCATCAACAAATGTGAGATTAACAAAGCTGGGAAAGGTGGGAACAATGAACTCATTTTAATTATAAAACTCCTAGCGGAGACAAAAAATGATATAGAAAATTTTAATAATATTCTATTTCAGTATATTTTGGGTCACTGTGGTATAGCTGGAAATGAGATTGCTAAGAATGTGGGAAAGGCAGTATCAAGACTCAAAATTCCTGTATAAACCTCACAATATGTTTTGTTAAAATGTGAGAGTTTGGCACTTGTGGTTCTAGCCACTTTTACAGGTAGAGCCAGTATAGAATAGAGCACATTGTTAACAGAATCTACACTGTTTTAATCTCAAAGAGTTTCACAACTATCAAGTATGTGGGAGTGATGTGGAGATATTATAGTACAGTACATATTTTTGAGATGCACTACTCCAAATCCAGCGAGTAACTCAGTGAATGAAATGAAAAGAATAAGAGGATTTTTAGAACCAACCTTACAAATATACAGCTCTGGGCAGTGGCAATGACAGTATGTAATGTGCATTGGCGGTCAGTGTTACTTGATGTTATATACCTGTGTTTTAAAAAGTAAGATGACAAAAAATAAATTTTATACAAGTGTTTATTTGAAATTACCAACACTCGTAACATTCAATCAACAATTGAAAGAAAACACAATTTTCCTTGTCAAACACTTATTTCAAACAAGACGATAAATAAAATTAATAAAAATGAAAAACACTTGTGGAAACTATAATCATCAAATAACATCGAAAAAACACAGGTAACACTTTATTTGAAACAAGACTATATTACAGTGACTAAGTCATCATATTCGATTGTTACTTCTATATGCTGTGAGTTTTGATTCAAACAAAGTGTTTGTTATAGATAATTGTGGATATTATTCCATTTGGTTATGGTGTAAGTGATAATCATATGTGTACTTAAACTCACTAACCATGGAATCAAGAGGATGTATCAAATGTTACACAAAACTGTAGAGCAGGTTGTATTGTTTGAACAGAAAGGACTTCGCCTTTAATTCTTTTCTGTGCAGCGAATATCTCCTCACTTTTCTTCCGCTCAAAACCTTTTTATGCCCCATCTATCCTCACTTTTTACAAACAAATGACAACGAATTCCATAAAAAAAAAGAACTTCAATTTACATCTGTGGCAATGATAGATTGGCATTTTTTTATATGTGTTGAAACAAAAGAAGAAAAGATATTGAATAATGAATGAGGCTGTATAGGTCTTGTCTCCAAACTTCAATGGCAACACCCTTAAGTTAAAATAGTTTGAATAGTCATGAGTGGAAGGTTGGATAATGGAATAAGAGGGTGACAGGCCAATTCCCTGAGCTCAATTCGTTAGGCCAAAATAAAGGAAAAGATGGAAAACAGATTGGTTGGAAATGCCTTCGGGAATTTTTTGGGACTGTCATGAAATATATAATAATAATAAGTGACACTCACCATGTAGAGGAATTCTCTTTGGTAGCTCATAATCTTGATACTAAAACAAACCATGGTAAAAATAAGGTCACTAATTCATCTCTGATGATCAGTGTATAGTTCTTAATAATATGCTCAAACTTTGCAAATATACATTTATTCAGTGGAACATATAATAAATAACATTCTAAAAAAGAGAGATAAGTTTAGCATAAGGGAAAGCTCAAATATCAAATTAAAAGGAATTTAAATATAGTATATGTAGACATTTAATAATATAATAACAAGATAAATGTAGTCATAAGCTACTATTGCTATAAATAAACCTATACAGCCTCTTTGAACCACAAATCAAATAATAAGATAACTAGTAAATTGCACATTCAATCCAAATGTTGTCCTAATTGCAGACGTAATGAACATTTTGATTGAATTACAGATTATTGTAGACATTTAAAATATGAAAGATATCCTACAATTATGATCCGATTCTATATAGGGCCATTGTAGCATTGTAGTCACAACATAGCACATGCATGTTGAGTCGGTTAATTCATTAGCATAGCACTGATGCCATTTTCAGATATTTGAGCAGCTCATATGCATCATGTGGTGTGTTTATGATTTTTAAGAAATTCAAGATGCCCACAGAATGTGAAATGATGTAAACAATAATTTTCTAGAACAGATAGTGCAAAGAACATCAAAGCACTGAAATTCACTGTCAAATTTATGACATTTATGGAGAATATAGTTATTACATGGTATAGAGATGAGTGTAATTTTCTAATGAAGGATGTAAAGTGTGCAGTCCAAAGTAAGTGATATGACTTCCTTACTTGGGGTTGTGCAAATTCATGACAATACCCGGTTATACACTGCCACCGCATTACAATATATCCTCACAAACTTTGACCATTTTTCCTATTAGTCCAGTCAATAGACGCTCAGAAAGGGGGTTCACCTTACATCAGATGCGGGATCGTTTTTTATTTTTTGATGTTGGTTAGGACCATTAGGTAGTTATTAATCCAAGTTTCTGTTATCCCCCTCCCCTTGCTTCGTCAGCCATCTTGAAAAAACCGTCAGAAATCGGCACTTTTTTCAGTTTTTGGCCTCTAGCTCATTCCCAGTTTATTTTTTTGAAGATATGTTTATCTAAGAAAATGTAGATTACTAAATTTCCAACAAATTTGATGGGCAAGTTTTTTTGTAGGACAAAGCGTATTCGAGTTACGGGAAGGCGACAAAGGGCGAAAATTGGCGATGTGGCAAATTTTTCACTTTCGCACCACTTTCCATCGCAAAAACTGGGGGAAGACTTAATCTCAGCAAAAATTTTATTGAATGAAAGTTGTAGAAAATTTAATTTCCTTTAAAATTCATGTATCATGTATAAAAAAATTTACGAGCAATGGGTAGGAGTGGGGGTAAATTTAAGAAAACTAGAAGAAATGCGTTTTTTGTGATTTAGCCCTGGAGCGCCATGTTGGTGAAATTTTATTGTTTTCATTATATAACAACCATTTTTTGAACACAGCAGTGCATCTAAATAATATTTAAACCATTTTTTGTATAGTTGTAACCACACACACGCGCGCGCAAACATACATACACTCACACACTCGCATAATAATATATAACTTCTTTTTTTTTTTAAACTTGATTGTAAATAACAAAATATATTTCACCAATACATTGTTTAATGAATAAATGTTTTTCATTTATTATGTTGTATACATTTCATGTGTATCTCAGATATTTTACAAATGTATATACTTCTTTAAGATAAATACAGAAGTTACTAACAGTGATATAAGAACTCTAAATAATTTCATAACTTGTGGAATGAATATGACGGAGTTGCCAACAAAGGTCAGGTCACATTCTTCCTCAAAACAATGGGAGGGTGACAGAATAGCTGGATTGTTAACGGAAAGCCACCTGCAAGCCATAAAAACGTAGGGTGAGAAGGGAAGGCGGGGACGAAGGGCTCGTTTTCACATGCCTGGCCCTTCAGTTGATGTTCGTACCTCCAGTGTTCACATCGGGTTTAGTTAACGTGCTTGCAAAGTGTTTTTCTGTGGAGTGAGTTGAGTTATAGTGTTGAAGGATGGCTTCTTCATCCCAAACACCGGTTAGTGAGTGCTTATGCGGGAAGAGTTTGGACGAAGGATTTGTGATTACTGTGAAGAAGAAAGGAGTACAGACACTATTAAGCGCAAGTGTTCGACGGGGGCAAAACGACCACAGCCAGATTTTGAAGGAAAGAGATGAAATTAAAGTTCACAATGCCTGCTCAAAGAATTACACCTATCCAAGACGGATAGACGTAGTTCTACGCTCAGAATCCCCTATACCTGGACCATCTTCAAAGCTAAGGTCAGTAAGTGAGGCGTTTATTTTCAAGAGCCATTGCTTTCTATGTGCGGAAAAAATTGAAGAGGATTATATGAAAAAACAGAAAAAGCTTCCCTTGATTTCTCGAAATCCAGTTCGCTTGGTGGAGAAAATGGAGGTAAGGGACAACTTGTTGCTAGCAGCTCGGGCACGCGGAGATGAGTGGGCTCAACAAATAATTAATCGTATTCCCCCAGACTTAGATCTTATTGCTGCTGACGGTCAGTACCACGATGCTTGTATGAAAAAGCTGTATCAACCACCGAGAGCTGGGGGTGGTGGGGCAAGAGGATACAGAACACACACCAGAGTTGATGAAGCAATGGAATGTGTTTATGCTTTTCTGGAAAGAAACAAAGAAGAATGCCAATTCTCATTTGATCATTTGATGGGGGCTTTTAAGGAAGGATGTGAACTTGATCGGAGAACAGTAAAATCCTGTTTGCTGAAAAAATACGGGGATGACATCATGTTCGTTGAAACAGGCAATAAATCAACGGTCTGTTTAAAAAATACTGGATATAAAATATTGAATGAAACTTGGTATGCCAATATAAAATCAAATCCTGAGGAAGAAAGAATGAGAGTAGTGAAAGCAGCTGTAGATATAATTACAGAGGACATTCGCTCCCGTGTGTACAGTACCACTGACTATCATCCACCCCCTGATCAATTTTTGAACAGTGTCGAGTCAGACATTCCACCAACGTTATTGACAATGGTCCAAAAAATTGTGCTAAAAAACAAACAAGGAATAAATGGATAAATGGATAAATTTTGGATAAATGGAAGAGGATCAGTATTGCCATTTCCCATGCAATCATTGCTGCTGCACGTCCTCGATCGTTCCTCTCCTCCCTTCTTACAGGATTGAGTGTATACATGTACCGAAAATTTGGATCAAAACTTCTAATTGACATGTCATCTCTTGGATTTGCTTCGAGTCACTATGAGGCACAGCTGCTTGAGGCATCAACTATGACTCAACCTCAACCATCCCTTGATAGTTGCTGACTAGGAAGAGGAAAACATTGACGACCCGTCCATACTATTCGACGAAGACCCTGCCGAAGAGTCAGTGCTCCCGACCCCCCTTGCAAAACGTCCCCGGTTTCTGTAGCAACTTCTTTTTAAAAGTGTTTATTTTAGTGTGTTCATTATTCCGTAATATACAAATAATATATATGTTAAATAATTATTTGATAATATGTTAAATAATTAAATAATATGTTAAATTAATTTAATTGAATTAATTAATTAAATAATATGTTAAATAATTAATATGTAAATAATTTAAACAATATCTAATCTAATGGTTGTTATATAATGAAAACAATAAAATTTCACCAACATGGCGCTCCAGGGCTGAATCACAAAAAACGCATTTCTTCTAGTTTTCTTAAATTTACCCCCACTCCTACCCATTGCTCGTAAATTTTTTTTGATACATGAATTTTAAAGGAAATTAAATTCTCTACAACTTTTAATGAATAAACTTTTTGCTGAGATCAAGTCTTCCCCCAGTTTTTGCGATGGAAAGTGGAGCGAAAGTGAAAAATTTGCCGCATCACCAATTTTTGCCCTTTTTCGCCTTCCTGTAGCTCGAATACGCTTGGTCCTACAAAAAAACTTGCCCATCAAATTTGTTGGAAATTTAGTAATCTACATTTTCTTAGATAAACATATTTTCAAAAAAATGAACTGGAAATGAGCTAGAGGCCAAAAACTGAAAAAAGTGCCGATTTCTGACGGTTTTTTCAAGATGGCGGACAAAGCAAGGGGAGGGGGATGACGGAAACTTGGATTAATAACTACCTAATGGTCCTAACCAACATCAAAAAATAAAAAAAAGATCCCGCATCTGATGTAGGGTGAAGTTTGTTTATTCACTGGACTATATAGCTCAGGCCTAACAATTTTCATATAATATATATATTTTTTTTTTTTTTTTTTATGAAACATGAAATGAAAATTTATATAACATATATTTCAACAACATCACATACATACATTTATTACATTACATTTATTTCATAGTAATTTTTACATATATTTCAACATCTGTATTACTTCCTTACTAGACAGCGGTTTCACAAAGAAAATGAGGTCGAACAAATCATTTCAGGCAAGATCTTTCTACAATTAAAGGATAAATCACCTGGTGCCCCACTTTGGGAAGTGTCTCAACAGTAGCAGAAATTATTCAAACAGTAGTGTAAGGTATGTAGAATCACAAATTGGTTTTAGCAAAAGAGCCATAACTATTTGACTATAGACGGATAATATTTGATATTGATTCAACTAAGGCAATTAAATCACTGATAAGACTCTTTCAAAAAGAATACAGAATGAGGGGAGTGCAGGGCTATTACTTGAAGCACAGTTGGATATGGACTATGGTCAGATTGGAATTTCCTTAGGTCTCGATGTTGTGTCTAACAGGCTAAGTCGGATATTTTGACGACTTTTAACAAAGCTGTCATGAAAAAGGTAAACAGGCTAAAACTAAAAGAGAAGTGGTAAAAACAGAAAAAGTTAAAAGACTCTTTAATCAAGCAAAACGCACTAACATGTTTTTTTGGGGGAGATATAAAGTTACCCTTACTGATTTCAACAAAGAGATCTAAAAGAAGGACATGGAGGTTGAACCAAGGTCCTCAAAATAAACTAAAGATTTCAGAGTATATTGAAAAAAGATAATGGAGATATACCAAAGCCTGTAGAGAACTGTTGGTGCTTTTTATCAGAGACATATCTCCCTGTGAGTTGCCCAATATTAACCTTTCCTCCTAAAAATCTTGATAAAATAGATGCTGGATTGGCATATTAGGAATGCTCATTTTGAGTATAATCCACTGCACAGGAGGTAACGTGCACTCAGTACAATGAAGCTCAAATACTGGGAAGATAATTGATAGACTCTTGGATCTTCGACAAATTGATAGACAATTTCTCAAGATAACCTTGTCAGGAAGATTCTGAAGTTTTTGGAGTTTATGAGTCTTCCTAGAGGTCTCTAAGGGCATCACACAATTTATTTTCAATTTGTACAATAAGTTTCTTCACTGTTGGAGTGCATTCCCCTTCACCAAAATGGATGCCTGCTCATCAGACATAGATAGGAACAAGGCTGCTGATCGCCTTGTTAGAACAGGTGACTAGAAATGACTTAAGATGGATGACTGGTCCAGTGAAATATCACCACAAGAAAATGGAGTTGGTAGAACAGGATGCCTGTCCAATGGGAAGGAGTCATCAACACATCTTCTGTTCTAGTGTAAAATTTTTATATAAATAAAATACTTAATTACCTTAGGTCCGCCTTGTGACTTCGTTGTTGGTTGCTTTTTACATGTTTCGAGGCCGTAACTCCATCATCAGAAAATTACTTTGTTCACTTTGAAGAACTCGTCATTGATTATATTAAAAAACACATTTTACACAAAAACATATACTGACACAAAAATAAAAACAATAAAAACACATCATATGAGTTTGTCTGACATTGTTGTGTGCTCTGTCATGTCTATCAGAGTACTGCTAGTTGAAGTTATTAATATTGCTGATAACGAATCATGTTAAGCCTTCCTGAAGATGTTTCAAGGTTGTATCATATAGTTGATGTGATTGAAAGGAGAGTTTGTCATTCAAGATGTTATCTGGATCGTTTTTTAACGCTCTATAAATCTCAAATTTTTCCTTCGCATTCAATAATCTGGCTATAGCACAAACGTGCATTGCCTCTACACTGGACTGGAAATTGCCCGGTCTATGGCTACTTTCAGCAAGGTGACGTGCATAATTTGATTTAGCAATGCTGGTCTTATTACAGGGAAGGTGTTCTTTAAAGCGGTCTATAAAACGTCTCCCGGTCTGTACTATATAATATTTGTCACATTCCGGACATTTTATTTTGTAAACGCCAGATTTATATTCTATGGGGGTGTCGGTTCTATGTTTAAGGGATGATGAAATGCTATTGTTTGTACGAAATGCAAGAGTGATATTGTGTTTCTTGAAAATGTTATTCAACACATTTGGTAGGAGGTTCGTATAATCTAAGGAAATGTATTTGTTGACTCTAGTTATGTCGTTATCTGAGTTCTTTCTATTGAGTTTTTTATTATGGCTTTTAATCATTGTCTATTAAGGAGCTCTTGTATCCGTTGGCTTCTGCTATGTGTTTGATGATGTTTATTTCATTATAGTATTCTATCTTGTTTAATGGGGTTGTGAGAAGTCTATGTATGAAGCAGTGGAAGACTGTTATTTTTTGAGAATAAGGATGATGAGATGACGCATGAATAGTGACATCAGTTGTGGTGGGCTTTCAGTATATCTTATATTCAAAGCTCTCTGTTGTTTTTATAATGGTTAAGTCCAAGAAATTTAGTTGTTGATTATCCTCTATTTCTATCGTGAACAAACTGTATTTTTGGGTTAATGTTATTTATATATTTCAATAACCCAATGGCTTGTCTATTGGAGCCGTTAAAATTATAAACGTGTCGTCAACGTAACGACCGTAGAATATGATGTTCTGTTTGTATTTATTACTACTAGAGTAGTTCCTTAATAGACAAAATGATTAAAAGCCATAATAAAAAACTCAATAGAAAGAACTCAGATAACGACATAACTAGAGTCAACAAATACATTTTCTTAGATTATACGAACCTCCTACCAAATGTGTTGAATAACATTTTCAAGAATCACAATATCACTCTTGCATTCCGTACAAACAATAGCATTTCATCATCCCTTAAACATAGAACCGACACCCGCATAGAATATAAATCTGGCGTTTACAAAATAAAATGTCCGGAATGTGACAAATATTATATAGGACAGACCAGGAGACTGTTTAGGACAGACATGGACCGCTTTAAAGAACACCTTCCCTGTAATAAGACCAGCATTGCTAAATCAAATTACGCACTTCACCTTGCTGAAAGCAGCCATAAACCGGGCAATTTCCAGTCCAGTGTAGAGGCAATGCACGTTTGCGCTAAAGGCAGATTATTGAATGCGAAGGAAGAATTTGAGATTTATAGAGCGTTCAAAAACGATCCAGATAACATCTTGAACGACAAACTCTCCTTCCAATCACATCAACTATATGATACAACCTTGACACATCTTCAGAAGGCTTAACATGATTCATTATCAGCAATATTGACCTTAGTTTTGGCACGCGGCTCATTTGAGCCATAGAAGGCATTAACGGTTGACAGACAACTGTAAAAAACTCTGATATTGCACGCGACATTAGGGTTACTTAAAATCATCCTACCGAAATAAATGTTATACCATTGCAAGCTGACGTTTCGTAGATGCATATACATGTAATCAAAAGTTCATAAAACGTTATAAAAATATTTAATTAATTGGTAAAGATTGGTGTGTTTTACTCGTGAAAATGGAGACTCGCAAACTCACATTACAATATAAGCGTCCTACTTTGTGTAAAGGTCAGGAACTGTAAATTATTTCAAATAAATGTGCAATTGTACTGTTTTTAGTACAAATCTTTACTTATCCAACAGAGCTCGCCACATGTCTATAACTTTTATAGTATTTAATCTATAAATTAGTTACGACAAAAACTCATTTTACAGATGTATTCAACAAAAAAAAGTTGTTTTCTTCAACTCAACCTTTAGCCTAGTAAATGGAGTCGTAGAGAAATGAATTATACACCATTGAAAAGCTCGTGTTTCAATCTTTCAAAGCTGTCTAACCTGAATTTCATAGAGAGAACAGAAAAGACAGAAATATTTCTCGTAGTTCGGCAGTTTCGCGAAAGGCGGCACCATGTTACGGCAAAAGTTAATGCCAATTCCAGGGTTAATAACTTCAACTAGCAGTACTCTGATAGACATGACAGAGCACACAACAATGTCAGACAAACTCATATGATGTGTTTTTATTTTTGTGTCAGTGTATGTTTTGTGTTAAATGTGTTTTTTAATATAATCAATGACAAGTTCTTCAAAGTGAACAAAGTAATTTTCTGATGATGGGGTTATGGCCTCGAAACATGTTAGTAGCAACCAACAACGAAGTCACAAGACTGACCTAAGGTAATTAAATATTTTATTTAAATTGTGACTTGGAACCAAAAATATGCTTGTAAAATTTTTGCTTGGTGGAGGTTCAAAGAATGCCATAGGGTATCAGTGGGTCCTAAATATTTTAGAGATACTGACCCCAAGGTTCTTATAGGCTTCATACAAAACGTAGGTAGAATATAGGATAAATTTAATCAGGTCACCTTCCGCAATAGATCTTCCAGTACAAATTAATCTTGCATGATTTTTCACGGATATCTCTTATAACTATAATCCTATCAGGCTGATTTTTGTTTTGTATTATTCCTCATACTATAGCACAAATGAAAGGTCCTTTTCATGGTTTTGTCTAAACTTAGCCATTTGTGAATAATTTTGGAATAAATTAAAAAATATAAAAATTGAAGTTTAAAAACAAAGAATATCAAAACAACGCTGAAAAAGTTGTAGGACATTTTGTAGAACAATATAAAAAAAAAACTTAAGGTTACATAATTTGGTAACACTGCTCAACCAGAAGGTGATCCAAACTTAATTAATATATTAATTTATAATCTTTCATTTCCATGTTAAATTTGTTTATAATAACTAATTGTATCTTCGTATTCGTACTTATATAAGAGCAAAATACAATCTATAGATTAAAATGATGAATATATAAAGTTATATTTATATAAATTAATCATCATAGCCGAAAAGTCAAAGGCATATGTGCACCGCTGAGAAGGTTACTCTGAATGAAGGATCCAATCTCATTAATCTCATATTTATATTTTTTATGATGGTTTCCAATCTTCATTAGTATAACAGGTAAAAAAATTAGATGTTATGTAAAAAAGATGAATTCATTCTATTACAGATACATAAGGATATTACAATTAGCGAATAATGGATTACTAATGTGAAGAAATTATCGTCTTGACCTACTCTGTAGAGATTATAGGTTTTCACCTGCAAGGTATTCGTTCTCTAAAATACAGATTGTGGTAACAGATTCATCGACATTTTCTTAATCAGTAGAGAGTAGTAACATCAAAGTACATTTTAGTATACTTTTGCATAATATAAAATTTTCTTGGGTTTGTAGCCTAGCTTTAGGGAATCCGAGAGGTAGGCTGTTCAAGTGATGTTAGAACATTGGAGTATGCTGAGATATCTTCCCGACATCCATAAAGCACCTGAATTGGAGGCTTCATCTGTACAGGCCAGTATAAGGAGAATATGGCCGACATCTTACAGATTAGATCTCGGTAAAAAGTAATTTTCTTTCATGCAAAAGATTTGAAATTAGCTGCTAGGAAAACATTGTCTTGGAAATGTCTGAATATGGTTAACTTCATTAGTATAAATTACATATTTAATGCCCTCCCAATATCATGGAATATTTAATTGTTATCTAACTTGGTAACATTGTGATCTACATTGTAGAACACAAAGTTTAGTATTCGCACTTATCGGTATAATATGATAAGGTATGAAGAGGTACTGCCAATTATAGAAGAATGCTTCTTTGCAAGAAGATTCCAAGTAGTGGTAACTTTGAAGATATATATATATATATATATATAGTGAGATTTATTTAAGATTGAGATACACAAGATCTTAGGACGGAGTAGTAACAACTTATTTTGTTTAGTTTAGAGAGTACATTTTGTTTAGATCTCATCAAAGAATTAAAAAATAGAACTTTCTGATTTAATTTGCTTTGAAAATGAATCTGTTTTAAGCTCAATATTTTCTGTCTGAGTTTAGTAGTAGCTACCTCAACAATTATTTCTATAAAATATTCTTGTTTTCATTCAGTTTATCATTGTTTCTGAAATGACCACTTTTGAATCTTGATAAGTAGATTATAAAATATATCTCTAACAGTTTTGTAATCACTACATTTTCACTAAAAATGCTTTTTTGGTTTTACTTTTAGATACTTTCTACCATAGTGGACATTGGAGGTTCAATTTCAGAGAGCTATAAAAATGAGATAATTAACTGTGAAGTGTTATTCATTGTTTTTTAAATAAAATGACAATTTCCCCAAAGATAAAGTTTTGTCCTTGTTAGGGACTGAATTCTACTGTTAGTTCTTGGTCTAGACCTAAAGGAACTATATAGTTGGAATATCAATATATCAGTAAAAAGGATACTATGAATGAAATACTAATTTCAAGATCAAACAATTCTTTTGGAGAAGCTACCCTTTCAAATTGCCCTTATTTGAATCTTGTGTAATGCCTACTACATTTTATTTGGACAATAATTATTCCATTTTAAAAATTGAAGCTTTCATATTCAACTATCTAGTCCATCAATCTATAGCCTACTAAATTCTTTGATCTTATGAAGCTCCTTTGTTACTCACTAAAATTGGTTGTTCACCTACATACACGCAGGGCCGAAGAATGCACTGTTTCAAAATAGTCACTGTATACACCTTCACAATAGTTTTTATATAATATATTTTAAATAGTCCATGATAATACACCTGTCACTGAAGTAAGTAATGATACATACGCGAGAGAACTCAGTTCAGGACAAGTAATTGTATAAGATGCAAAGCACACAAAATAAATAAATATAAATATATATATCAGAAAACCACAGTATTTTTTGTTAAAATAAGCTTACCATAATAAATAGATTACAATATCAAACTATTAAAATCTAAAATGGCACGAGATATATCTAAGAATGCAAAAAATTCAGTTGATATAGGTCTGCTTACATGAACTTAATATCAATCATGTTTTAAAAAAATAACATTTAAATTTTGTCCAAGTTAAACTATTAAACAAGTATAAGTCAAACCTAATATAGGCCTACAACAATATTAAATCTCTTGAACTTGTATTGGACCTAATGGTCCTAACTTCGCCCTTAAAAATAAAGACACTTAATAAATAATGATAATAAATAAATAGATGCTTTACTTTGTGAGAGCTATGGTGAAGAAAGGGGGAAAGAAAAATAAAAGGATAAATCATATATTATAAACAATTGGAATAAAAACATAGAGGAGAATGAATTAACCCTATTTACAAAACAGGACTTGAGAGTTTTGGAAAGTTTGAGAGTATTGTGTGTAAGCATGAGATGGGACATCTTCCAACCAATAATAAATAATAAAACAATAAATGTTAATATTAATATTAATAATATATAGAATAATAATAGAGAATAAACATTATATAAAAACAAGTAATTGTAAAGTGTTCCTAAACAATATTCAAATGATTGCTAATAGACAGTTAAAACAATGTAAAACAATACACAAAGTTTAAATTTCAAAATGTGCGCGCCAGACCAGCTATCGGACGTTGCACAAGTCCATGCATAGAGGAAGTTGAACCCTTGAGGGATTTCCCATGAGCCTCTGCATTAGCTTTGCCAAGCAAGAAAGGAAAACGAGATAATCAGTCTTCGAGACCAGCCAACGTCGAGCAGTCACGTTATAGATCGACTGCGGAGACTCAAATTCAGCACGACAATGGCGGACTTCTAGGGTTTGGGATGATGAAGCAAACATAGATACTTGGACAATTAGTTTGGGAATAAAGTGGTACAATTAAAACTTTGTAATCGTGAGTAAAGTGAACTAATAGAAATGATAAAAAACTATTCTTTGAACTGTAAAAATGTTTGAACTTTGTTTTATAATAGTAGATTTGAATCTTATTTAATTCTCCTGTGGAGAGACATGATAACTATGTTTTCTTTGAATATAATAAAAGGAAGGTTTCTTGTTTTTAAAATGTCTGGCTAGAGTAATTTGTGTTAACCTGTACCACGTTGTAGGAATAACTGCTAGTAAGAATGAGTTTGATACCCTGCCCTTCAAAAAAATGATTTTGATATAAAGTTTGTAAGAACGCAGACTTACAAACATAAGTAATCTAACTTTTATTTAAAAGCTCTTAAAGCACATTGATTTTATTGAATAAATACACAAATTAACTTAAACCCCTTACATGTGTACATTACTGAATCTATGAGGTAAAAAGAATTAGTGCTTTAACATCATTGTAAGCTAAATCCTAGTCTCAAGAATATATTTTGCTAGATTGTTATTATACATAGTTTTAAAACTTGAAAATTCTTAGCATCATTTATTTCAACAAATTTTTAATATGCATAGGCTTTCGGTCCATTAGTAAAGAAATATTTTTTGACTAGAAATATAATGGTTTTTAAACAGATAATTGTGGGCAAATTGTTATTTCTAGGAAAGTTTTATGGCGATCCTTTTAGAATAGTTACAATACTGGGAATACTGTTCCAAATTAACCCACTAGGAGATATGCACAAAAATGTGTTCGCATAGATGTAGTAAATTATGGCTGACAATTTTCCAAAATACACAGCTAGATTTTTTCACACATTCTAAACCTCATCGAGAAAGAAATTTACAAAATACTGAATCGAGTGTCACTATTCATTTTATATTCTCAGATATGACAAAAATTTGGAATGATTTCATTAAACTACTTATAAATATTTTCCTTAATACAAGCAGACAATTAGCTTTGTGATTAAAAAGTCATCGTACTAGTGTCAAAGTCCTTTTCATTGGATAAATATGTAATGGCTAACCAGGAGCTTATATCAAGTTAATACAGTAGCCTCACGATAATCTGGCATATAATGAACATTGCTACTGCCTGATAATCAAAATGACGGATTAGTGGAAAATTAATGAACAAATTATTGGTATTGTCAATTAAAAAACAAAGAATAAAACATTACCTTTATCAATACAGTACTTTTATTTTAATAATTTAAGATGTGATAAACAACTCATTGAATTGAAATACTATACCAAAACAGTTTAAAATTACTGTACCATTAAGTAACTCAACAATACTGTACATACTTTAAAATATTTTGTATACCCTAAATATAAATAAAATTTCAAAACTAAAACTTCAAACTGGTAATAAACTTAAATTAACTGTACATTATTAATTGTTGTCTTTTGTAAATAATTGTGAATTGTTTTTTTATTTCAGTAAAAGTACTTTTAATTGCTTTTTCTTGGAGTTTTTTAAGCACCAAAATATCATTTGCTGAAATGTCATTTCCTTCTGCCCGTTTTAAACTTAAGTTGATTGCACTCAGGGCTTCACAATGTCTAGTTCGGTTTTCATGTCTTTTAACATCATCATTGTTCGTCTGTGTCTCGCCGTTGTTACCAGGTATGTCATTTATTATTTCGTTATCAGTTATATAACTTGAAAAGTTTTGTAGTTTCCGGCAAGCCAAGAGTCAATGTCATCAACAGTAATTGAAGTTTGAGGATCGCATAACTTATTGACAACTGATTCTTTATAATTGGTGTCTGTTACACCACTCTTGGACATCATGTTTATAACTACATTGTTTTCAGAAGTCAACTCATATGAAGGCCACAACTGCTTCCATGAAGAAATTATTGTAGCTGTAGAAGTTTCTTACCAAGCCTGTGCAAGTGCAAAAACAATGTCTTTTAGATTGATTGATTTCAGAAAAGCAATGATATCTTTATTTTCATTTGTCAACAAATTCAACGAGTTTTTTTAATTGAATATTTATAAATTGTGACATGCTGATCCATTGGTTGTAAAGTTAGAAGCATTGCTCTTATTAAACCATCGTTTGATTTTAACTGATCTTTATTTGGATGTTCGGAATCATCAAAAATTAGGAGCCCGGATTTGAATGTGCGAGTTTTTTTAAAAATTTTCAGATAACTAATAAGTTTAGTTTGTGGCTGCCACTTGCATTACAAGGCATAAATGTTATTCTATCTTTCACAAGTTTTCTTCCTGTTGCACTTCTTTCACCTCGATATACTAAAGTTTTTTGTGGAAGCATCCTCTAAAATAAACCACTTTCGTCTGCATTATACACTTGATTTGGCCCTAAACCTAATTCATTTACTGTATCTTCAAATTTCTGCATGAATAGAGCAACTGTCTATATTGCATGACAGTTTTTCACCAGAAATAGACAAAAACTGAATTCCGTTCATTTAAAAAATTTATCTAGCCATCCATCACTGATTTTAAAGTCATCCTTCTCTGTTAGTTTTTGATAAAATTTTTTTTTCACTTTTTCACGCATTACCTCACCAGAAATTGGTGTATGTCTGCGTCTTTCTTGTAAAAACCAAGTAAAAAGGGCTTCTTCAATTTCTGGAAACTCACCAGATTTCATATTTTGTCGTTCACTTGACACACACTCAGGATTGTTGATGTACAACACTAATTTTTATTTATTTTTTTGTCGTAGATTGTTGCTCGTCCTATACTGTAAACTCTGCTAAGCTTGTCATTGACTCCCCTGTGTCTAGTTTTTTAATGATTTCTACCTTCGTAATTAAAGATTTTATGTTGTACTTTTCAGGAGGTCTAGACCTTTTATGGATTTCCTTAGGTTATGTTACAAAACACTAATAAAAATAAACTGTAGATACACACTAACCCGTATCTTGTGATGTACTGCACTATTACTGAACTCATATGAAATACGAGAGCTGCACAGTAAAAACTAGTACAGTAACTAACAAAGGTGTAGTCAATGTCTAAATGTAGAACGACATTAATGCTAATACAGGTATTGTATTGCATTGCTTATTCGGCACCCAATTTTCATATTAGATATGAACACTAGCATGACATAGTGATCGACGGATTACTGGAGATGCCGGATTATCGCGAGGCTATTGTATTTCCTTCAATGATGTTTGGCATTATCCCAGTGATTATAAAATCATGCAAGTCGTACAAAGGTTACTTTAACAGACTAAAAAGTAATGGCTTACTGGCAGCTCAGATCTAGTAAATATTTACTCCAATGATATACGTTGACATTATCTCAGTTGATTAGAAAGTCATGCTAGTGAAACAAACATTACTTTAACAGACTTAATATGTAATGTGTTACCATTTATCAAGTAATTATTTAATTCATTAAACGATTATGACATAAACTTAGTGATTAGAAAGTGTGATTTAATAAAATTATTAAATATTAACTTTTTGGAATTGTGGCCAATACAAATTCACACCAATGAATTTAAGCAGATAATGTAGTGCCGGACTACTCTATGCAAGCAGGCCATACTGACTTGTAAAATCTATTGCTGAAGTTTAAATACTATCTTTGTGAACAAATAAAAAAACACAACTCGAGCTCACTACAACCTTGTTGTGCAGTGTTACCTAGATTTTCTTAAATTGTGGATTAAGCAGCCTGGCCCGTTAAAGCAATCTCCACAATCTCTGCATCTGACCCTTTTTGATTTACTTTTTGGGAGTCATTTTAAATCTGCAATCCAGTGGAGAGTTTGGAAGATCTCTGTGTTGGGATTGGTGCAACCTGCTATCAAATCATAGCTAAAATCTTTGTAAACATGAGGTAAAAGTTAGATAGTATATAATTCAACTGCTAAGAAGTAAAAGGAATCAAATTTAAGTATTTACTTTGCTATCTGTGTACCTTAACATAAGCAACTACATTATTAGTATGCATTCATTTGTATTTTACTAAAATATTGTATAAAAATATGTAGTATTTTACTTGTTTTTGTATTTATTTACAATGAATATTTTGACCCTATTCAATAACGGACTAAGAAAGGCTTTAATAAAGTTGATTTAAAACGACAGATTTTATGCAACAACTAATATAACTTGGAAACTACATCATATATTATCTTTAGTCATCAACCCTGAAGTTGAAGTGCACATTGTGTCATTATATTTCAATGCATTTTATATTATGTGTGTTTGTGTATGTCAACAATGTTTTAAACTATTGAACAACTTCCATTTTGAGTGAGCAATTTAACTAATATATCTGATGTTTTTAATAATGAATCTGATGACCAGTCAATGAGCCCAAAACAGCTAAGAGGGATTAATATAATCATGTAACAATAAAGATAACATATATTTACCAATCCATAGGCTATAATGTTCATATTCATTAGTTTGCAGTATCTTTTATTTTCCAAAAAAAAATGATGTGACATTATTTATCATAAAACTACTTTTTTATTCCAAAATGGTGGCCACAATTGTTTTCATTTTAAAAATACAGTACCTTTGTTCAACAATGAACAACTGTGGTTTAAAAATGAAATAGAAAAAACACAGAAGAAAAATTAGAGGAAGGACTTAAAACTGACCTGTTATATATAAGAAATACAGCCACTACCACTAAGAAAATAACTACATACACAATATAAAATTAAGTTTTGGAATGCCAAAAAAACTTAATAGTAAGGGAAATCTTAAAATACTAATTGTGAATTTCATAAGATTAATATTTTATTAGTTAATATACTAATATAATCTGATGCATCAGAAAAGTGCATACAAACTGGAAAACATAAAACTATTGAGCATGAATTCAATTCTTATACAACATATTATCTAATTATTAAATTTAGTTTGCAGCTTGAAAGATTATAAAAGTGATAAAATGTAAAATTAGTAGTTGGAAACAGAGAGAAATAAACAGACCTATACAATAAAACCAAACAATGAGATTGATATAGAAACCACAAAAAAGTATGAAAAACTATGAATGATGTAAAATTAGCTACTCTAGTAGAAAACAATGTTAATCAAATCAAGACCAATGTAGAAGTTTATAAATTTTGAGGAAAAATGAATTTACTGAACATCAAAGGATATATAAGTGAAGAATGGAATTGGGTCTGCTGACAAAATTTTTTAATATAGGGAAAATGCATATAAAATATAGGAATAAATCAGGAATGACAAGTAATCACAATGTATCGTATTTTGAAAAATAAATAATTTATTTAAATAAATATATATATATTTATTTGATTTAATTATATATTAAATTATTTTGTGGCACATAAAAATATACATAACCTGTATATGCTGTCATATACACAACATGACAGCATACCCTTCACGATGATATACTAACAAATATCATATCGTGTCGTAAGTTTTATTTAAATTTTTTGGAAAACCAGAGTATTTTCTACATAAAAAGCACTGTCTGAGTGTGTACACCAAGTAGCTAAAAATTGTGTTCTTTTCTACTTTTTCTATAATTTTTGTCATACCAATTTGGGACCAAATGAAGGTTATACACCTTGTACTACATTTATAATTTTTGTCATATATATCAATTTAGGACCACAAGGATTCACCAAAAGATCTGAAAATTTAACTTTTTTAAATACTTCTAAATTCATATTTTAAACTATTTTGACACCTAATACTTCATTAAACATTGATATGTTAGAATCTGATTTGCATTATCTAATTCAATTTATTTACACCACTCCAGTTAAATGTTAATAATAATATTTAGACAAAGCATATTATATTTAAATCGCTAATAATTTTAAACAGTTTGAAATTGTAATAAAAATAAGAAATCAAGATACTAAATGAAATCATTAAATAATTACGAAAAACAATTTCGTACATTGAACTGATTTATTTCAGAGTACTGTTATTTCAAAATATGATCCACCGATATATTGGCAATAAAATTTAAATTGCAAACAGTTTTTCATAAATACCTAAAGATATGATTGAAAAAAAGATATAAAAAATACAGACTCTGTCACTAAACTCAGCACTGAAAAACAATGTTTAATCACATAACAGATGACAATGATAACATGTAATTAATTTGACTTAAAATAAAACAAAGTACGAGTGATCAATTGTAAACTTCATTTGGTCTTAAATCAATATTAAAAAAATTTGGGAAAAGTAGGAAGGGGGGACTTTTTTTAGCAACCCGATATAACACGTACATATTACACAAAATTTTACTACAAATCTGTAAAAAGAGTAATTATTATTATTTATTTGATTTAAAATTGTAAAAACTAGATAAGGTAATTGAATATTGAATTATATATATATATATATATATATATATATACACACTTTAATATATATATACTAAAGTTTAATCTCTTAACATTTAGGCACACTATTTCACATCAAATACACAAACTCTTGATCACTTTTCTTATATTAAATGTTTATAACAAAGCAAACATTGGAAAGTAGTAAATTAAATTCAATAACAAACAAACCTGAGTTAACTGCATATGCAAGCAAGCAAACAGAAATTAATCAGATATTTGTGCAACTAATTAAACTACTGATATCAAGACAAACAACACAGTGGAACAACAAATAAAACAAAAGAAGCTAAATTATTTAAATAACTTACTACCATGCTTGCATATAATAGTGGTAATTACAAAAACAAACAAAATTGACAGTATAATATTCTAATTTTGTACATATTTAATTGTAGTTAAAATTACGGTCATTTAGGATTTGTCATGATGTTTGAAAATATAATATATTTTCTACCCTGGATAACAGATCTAACAATAGACATTTTAATGAAAAGTTAAATAAACATTTATTAATATATACAATGTAATGTTTTGATTTTACTGTACTTAAAAAAGCTATCAGATCAGTATTATGAACATTATTATTAAATATTATGGCAATATTATGATTATTAATCATTAAATGAATGCACAAAATTACGTAGATTGAAAAAAATAAATAATCTCTAAGGTATTCATAGTCTCACTCATATACATTGCTCTGATGTATAAGCCTACTCTATCATAAACTAAATAAATATTGAACTTAACTTGTGATGTTTTAAAATTAAAAATAAATCTTAAACACAATTTCTTACAAATAATATGTTTATTAAAACAAACAGTGAGTTATTGTTTGATTATTGTAGCTCACGCAATACTGAAGTTGGCAACATTGTCATTGCAATATGTTTAATTTAATAAACGTATTATTTATGAGAAATTGTCTTAAAATTTAATTTTAATTTGAACATAAACTGTATAATATCTGAGGTAGAACTTTTTATTAGCGAACAATATTAAACTGTCTGATAGCGTTTCAATAATAATTACTAAGAATTCATGGAGTGTAATAAGTATACTAAATTGTAAATAGGCTTTGCATTCAGACCTGTATACTTGTTTATTTGTTCGGTCCGAAAAAAGATTTTTGTTAATACTTATCAAAACATTTTAAATATAAAGAAATATAGTAATTCATTTATATGCTCAAAATATTAGATACTTAATTATTTGCCACGAGGGTAATTTTTTTAAGTAAGAACTATTTGTGCACTGTGACAGTACAAGCCGCAGATCACAACAGCTTGTGAAAATGAACGGAGAATGAGTTATGAATAAGAGAAATGTGAGTAGGGTGTTTAATGAAGTAAGTACTGAAGTTCATAATAAGTCACAATCTGGATGTTCAACTGTCATCACAGAGGATTTGCAAAGTTTATAAGCATATTTGTGAAACTAGGCGCTTCATTCTTGATGAAGCTTTCCCTCAAGTTTCATGATGTATAATTTATGATACTGTTTCTGTTAAGTTCCAGTACCTTGAATATTTGTGCTAGGTAGGTTCCACAAATGCTTACAGATGAATACAAGAAAAACTGTATAAGTGTTGAACTGTCGCTTTTGGAGCGCTATGACCGAAATGGTGATGAATTTTTTAACTACACCATCACCGGGAATGGAACTTGGATCTCTTATTACACATCTGAAACAGAGCGGCAATCCAAAGAATGTCATCATTTAAAATTTCTGACAAAATGAAACAAAAGTTTAATCAGACCCTCTCAACTCAATAGTCAACTTAATGGCTAATATTTAAAGTTTAATATCTTTCTTGTGGAGTAAGAATAAATGTGAATGTATATTGCACAACATTGACAAAGATTAGGTGGAAAATGCAGAACAGGTAACACAGCCTACTCATAAACGTCTGTCTAATTCATGACAATATTCAGCAATAAAATGCAGTATTGACATCGGCATTACTGAAAAAACTTTGATCATCCTCTTACAGTCCCGACTTCCTTCCTTTTTCCAAAGCTGACAGATTTTTAAGGAGGAAAGCAAATGGCCAGTGATGATGAATTGGAAAAAAAATCATTGATTGGTTGAAATGAACAAACAGCAGACTTCTACGATGAAGAGATAAAAACACTTGCTACATCTCAACAAGTGTTTATATCTCCATGGAGATTACATAACATAGAAAATTTTTTTTAAATGTTATAGTTATATTGCCATTTAAAATTTTGTTCATTAATAAACTCTTATAAGATGAGTAGTAAAACTGTCATTACTTGAAAAATTACCCTCGTAATTTTGAGTATAAGCTAGTATAATTTTTCCTGTAATATACATAATGTAGTTAATGAGTGTAATTTATAGTGTTTTATATACATGATGTGTTTTGATACTTATATTTTAGAGTAAAATTTTATTATATACATGACCATTTTTACTTTTTCACACATACATATTATAAATTTATATGAAGGGTAAAAAATTTAAAAATCGGTGTCGAGTTTATTCTGAAAATATATGTTATGAGATCCCCTGAGCCAAAAAAAGTGATTTTTAAAATAATCTCCGTCTGTCATCTGTGCAGTTCTCTGCAGTCCAAACAAACAAATCGATCAAATTTGGTATATGATCATATTTTGGCCACATCTCAAAACATTTTCCCATTTATTTTTACTCAAAAATATATAAGTACCTGCCATTAAAACTAAAAAATCTGATTTTCTCAAAATTGGATCTAACAATGTTGAACAAATGTTTTTAGAATGTAGACTCTAAAAACCCAAACAAAAGGTTGCCATCACCCCTAAAATGCCGGCTCAAGAGTTATCAGTAAAAAACAGAAAATCTAAGTTGTTATAAAAGACCTAATTTCTCATCATCGGCTTAAATGATGTTATTCAAATTTTGATAAAATGGGAAGATTAATGTCCCATACTAGGCTGTAATGTACTGAATCTCAAGTAAAAGAAAATTATGGTTCAGGATAATTACTAAAAAAAAAAAATGAACCTTGACCACAATCATTTAAAAAAAACTACGATATGATCAAGTACAATTTACACTTAAGGCGACTTTATGGCACAAACAAAATAAGTTGGATAAGTGGCAACTCATGAGTTGTGGAAGAAGAAAGGCCAGGACTACCAAAAAATGTTATTAGTTTGACGAACTGAACCAAACCTCTCATTTTATGGTTAAATATGTATGTGCTGCCTAATTTTTTTGGAAGATTATTGGTTGTTTAAAGAAACATTTGAAAAAAAATTAATGTAGTCTTTTTATTCTCAACAACTACATTCCCAATATAAAAAAGGCCCATTCTATAACATAAAATATTATAGCATTATAAACTAAAACCTACTTGTTTTTAAATTTTTTAACTTACTAGTCAAATTTTATTTTTTGCAAAATGCTATGTTCATTTATTACAGTTCCGTTATTTTAAAACTTGTTTTGAAAGGTTATTTAATTTTAAGTGTGCATCTAATATGATCCTTCGAGGATGCATCCCTCAACAAAACCCTACATACATTTTTAAAGTCATCAAATCCCTCAGCAGCCCATACGGTCTTATTTTTGTTGAGCAATAAACGAGGCCAAGAAAATAATTAACTTTTCCTCACTACCACATAGCCATTTATGTTGGTTATAACATGTGTATTTAAAAGACCAATTATGGTCTTAATACTTTAAAAAAAAAAGATAACTTTGATATGGGTCATCAATCTACCAGTATTATGTTTTTCTCAATATTGTTACGTCATGAAAATGGCAGCTAACTTTGGTATGTGTCGTCCATCTATCAGTATTATGTTTTTCTCAATATCATTACATCATCATGAAAATGCCAGCTAACTTTGGTATGGTTTGTCCATCTATCAGTATTTTGTTTTTCTCAATACCGTTACATCATGAAAATGGTACATTAAGTAAAGCTATTATTAAGTCATTATTTGTTTAAGAACTTGCACTTATTTGCTGTAAGTCAAAGGTTATGCGATAATCAAAAAAATAATACAAACCCACAAGGGAATATGAGATGAACCGTAGATATACCAAAACACAAGCAATACGCTTTGAACTGGCATGAGAGACCGACTGACATCTAACCTCCACAGTCGATATAACCAACATGTCTCCCCTTCACCCCACCTGTGCCAGACAAGTTAGCATCCCATTGTATAAAAGTGGCGGGTGGCCAGCAAAAACTCTGCCTTTGACACTAATGCTAAAACTTTATTTGAATTTCTGTTGTGTCTTTTTGGTAGTACAAATTAAATAGTAGTTTAAAATAATGAATAAAATTCTGGGCAGACACATCCTTTATTGCCTCCTCTGACCAACCACCATTGGCTTAGACTTTTTTAAATATATAAATAACTTTTTAAAACAATATTTATAAAAAGTTAATGGATCTAATAAATCTTATATTATTCAATACTTGAAAATGTGAAACAATAATCTGGAAGATAAATTCAATAAAATTATTACTGACAAATTAAACATCCATACATTATAAAATATACAATGTATAATATGAAATATATGAGATATTTCATCTCTCATTGGACCATCTATGTGTGTAAAAATCGTACTACAATTATCATAAAAGTGTTTAACCTTTTTGCTAATTACTGTTGTTCAATAAAGATTTGCTCTCAATTTAATTCATTGGTTCAATAATTTACTGATATTAAAATTTAATATTCTAGATCCCTAAACTTACTTTAAATATTGACACTGATACTATAAGATTATATTTAAAAAATATATTTTTAGTTACACCCCAAAATATTTCATTTTCTAATAACCATCAGGATATAATACAACAATTACGTGCTTCAAATGTTAAACTTTCAATATTTTCTTTATTTTCAGTTTTTATGTCAGTTTTACTTTTAAATCGCCTATGTTTATATTTTCTTTTCATATGATAACATTTAAAATTTTTCTTACTTTGATCTTCGAATACTATTTTACCGATTGATATATCTTCTAAGCTTTCAGTAGGTTCAAAAACAGAATTTTTGACAATCGGTATTTTTATTTTCAATTCCAAACCATCTAGTACAGGTGATTGAGTCCAGCACTTTGTTTCAAGATTATTAACGATAACATCATTATTCACTTCTTCGAACCAATCTTCTTCAGATGAGCTATGATGGCTTTGTAATCTCAATAAAGAAGACTGTAAATTTGGATCAGATATTAGTTTTACTTTTGAACTACTTCTCCAATTGGTCATTCTACTTGAAATAGATACAGAGCGTGCTCTCCAACTTTGAGATTCACTTAAACACCTACACGCACCTTGTCGTACGGCACCGACTCGACGGACTTCAGCAAACGATGCTGACTGCACTCGTTTTACAACATATCTATCTAAAAAGAACTGTTTAGATTCTTCTATTTCTTCTACATGCTCTGATTTTCTATCCTTTAAACTTCTTAACCGCTGTTTATCAAATTCAACCCCAATGTTTCCGTCTGAATGAAGTTTACTATTCCTAAGATTTGGTACTTCCTTTTCCTTCTCAGGTAGTTCAGGTACAATTATGACACTATCACTTAAAGAACTAACATCAAAATTAACACTAGAATCAATTTGGATTGATATATCAGATCCATTATCTACTACAGCTGGTGCAGAGTGATTATTTAACAAGTCAACAGAGCTTAAATTTTGTTCATAAGAAACTAGAAATGGTAATCCTATATTACTAGATGAATCTCTTCGTTCAACATATTTATCTACAACACAAGGTGGTTCCTCAATAGGAAAGAAATCCATTTTCAAGGGAGTGGGGGTTTCATGCAAAACAGAACGATCAACGCCACAGCAAACCACCCTACCTGCTTCACCTAACAGGTCTATGCGCAAGTAGACTGGCTGTAAAAAACATACAGAACAAAATGAAAATCAAAGAATTTTAAATATGAATAATAACAAAATTATCATTAGTCGGCAATATAAGTATAGTTAATTTCAATGAGACTCATTTTTAGATTTTTATCAAAATAAATAAAGCTCACATTCACTGTTTGACAAGACATTGAATTTATGAATTTAGATGGAATAAACTTGTTTATAATTAATAACATACAAGAATGTACTTGCACTTGATTCCACTGTGCATATATATATATATATAGTAGAGTATTTCAAAAAAGAACTTTGCCTGCATTGAACTGTTGCCGCAAAGTGTGTTTTGTGAAACCAGTGAAAATAGCCAATGGTGGTGACGTTTCTAATCATACAATTGGTAATACGACACTACTATGTCAAATGTGATGTTTTGCTTTAAAATGAACCAAGTATGGAAGTTATCTGAATAAATTTGTATATGATTTTAAAGGTGAAAAATACTTTATTGAAACACCCTATATATATATATATATATATATATATATATATATATATATATATATATATACAGAATGTCCTGGAAGAATACCTGTTTATAACTAAATGTCATACATTTTACAAATTGTTATAACTTGTCATAATATTCAATTACAGTTGTCTAATGAATGTAAATTATTTTGTTTTAATGTTGTGTCATGGTAACATTATTTAGACTTGCCTACAGCCCTCTTAATTTAAAGGTCAAAATTATAATTAAATATAAATAAAAATTAGCAAAACACTGCTTATAAATACTTTTCGTTTTTAAGATTTCCCCCCTGTATCTATATTTTCTGAGTCATTGTAAAAATTACGTTTTTCACTAAATTTTGGTGAAAAATGGAGAATCACCGAAAAACAAAAACTTCCGATTATTTTATGTTTTTTGGAAAACGAATTATTCCAAACCACTTTAAAAACTAATGTATGAACACTAAACAAAATTGAGACGGTTTGTATTCTTATACAAAAATGTTAAAAACATGAGCTTGACTGTACCTAAATCAAATCTATCAATATTTAGTAAAATTTAATTATACCTAACCCCTAAATTTTTTTAACTAAATAGAATATATAAAGAGTTGTAAAATGGAAAAGTGTTCATGAATAAAATAGAAGTTGAATTCTATTTCGGTAAAGTACAATAATAAGAAAGAATCAGTATAATGGTTTTTTATGAGGCATAACTTGATCAAAATAAAATGTGTTTTTTATCCATTAAGAAAATTTGTTTTGTTTTAAGCTTATATAGTTCAATAAACTATTTAAGCTTATATAATTGTGTGTTTTTAAAAATCTCCTTTGATTGAGGTGTTGAACAACTGAAAGAATACCGATTTTGTGTTATTCTGAGAACTTATTTTTTTATTTATATAATTACTGTGTATTTGTGTTTATTAATTAAATTCAACATATATTTTTGGAAGTCAAGCTTTTACATCAATACATGGACAATTGATAAATTTAATTGTATAGTGACTAGTCGGCAGCAGGTTTTTCTTTCATTCTGATTTTTTTTAAATGTATTTTAATGTAAAATTACATTAGATTTTTTTTTTTTTTTACTGCTGACAGTCCTTCTTCTATTTTTGATGGGTTACATAGTTTCGCCTATTTATCAGGCATTATCAAACCTCATTAATTTTTGTTTTTTGTTTCTTAGATTGATATTAATCAATAGGAAGTTGGTAATAGAAATTAAACTTAAACAAAACATATATACATCACTTTTACAACACGAAATTTACAACATTATACAATACATAACATGGACACTTAAGGTGATTTAAGCGGTTACGCGAGTTGTTCTGTACACATATACAAACAAAATTTTTTTAATGGGGTTTTGATAATGCCTGATAAATACTGTAGGTGAAACAACGTAACCCATCCAAAATAGAAGAAGGACTGTGAACAGTAAGAAAAAAAATAATCCAATATAATTATTTAATATAACCAGCAGTTAGGCAATCAATGATAATAAGATAATATTTTAATGTGTTTTCCATCTCAACCTTATTGGTCTTAACCTCGGGATGTTTCCTCCATTTGTTCCCTCTTTTTTAAGGTAGTTAAAATGTATTTTATTTTGTATATGTTATAACATAGAAGACAGAAATGTACCATAGAACTGTAATGGAATAATAAATTAAATTCAAAATATGTATGAGTAAAATGGATAGATATAAATAACAATTTCAAAGACCTCCCAAATATGTTGTAGAGACCATTGGTTTTGATGATAGCTATAATATATATATATATATATATATATATATATATATATATCAGTAGTAATGATCCTTCAAATACTAGAACAGTTAAAACCAGGGATACGAGAAATTTTGATTATAAAGGAAATGTCCCTCACCACCAAGCTTTATAAAGAAGATCTGTGTGAATTAAAATTAAGGATAATAAAAAGTAATCCTACATGAAGTTTATATTATTATTTTACATTCATTTGTATATTATTAAAAAAATACAGCTTTGACATTTAAAATGGCACAAATAAGTATGACAAAAAAAATACAATTCTAGTAAACAAAGTCAATCCTTCTATTTTATTAGTTTTCTTAACCAGTAACCAACCAATGAATTACTCACCTACTTATTATATTTGTAAGAATTTTGTAGCTAAACCTGTAAACCTAGTAATAAACTGGAGTCAGTTTCGCTTAATGGTAATGACTCACATACTCATTATTTATCATAAATGAATTAAATCGGTAAAACATAATTTTCGATCTTGCTCTTTATCGTTCTTGCTGTCATTTCTAAACCTGTACTTTCAGTTTTTCTTAATTTAAATAAGTTGTGTTGAAAAACTTGTCGTTCTAGTTTTGAAATCAAAAATCGCTCTTGTACACCCTTAAATTATTGTTATAATTCGTTTATTACGAATTTATATACTTCGATGAACTGATGATTACTGATAATATATTTTATTTACAAATACAAAACATTTTTAACAGCCCAAAATAATCTAAAATTATATTTATTATGAGGTAGGTCTAGGTATTGCCATGACTACAGCTATAATATCTATAATTCAATTATGTAAAACATATTGATATAAAATCATCTCCACACAAAATGTTAATATGCAATGAAAATTTTAATAATATGTGTATAAAATACATAACTACCATTAAGCAATTGTTTCTGGTTCAGTAAATGAGATATATAATGTATGAAAACATTTCAATTGTAGGAAAGCATAGATATACTGATTAGAAGTTCCAAGAAAAATTTCTACTTGTAAAACACACATAATTGAAACTTGGACCAACAAAAAAAACTTGTATAATTGCAGGGAAGATAAAATTACTAAACAGTATGAATCTGATCATACACATTAGGAATAAAAAATGGCCACAAATACACAGCACTCCTTTGTACAATATTTCCGATTGCAAGTTGTAAGAATTGGACTATACATACTAAACAAATCGATAGTTCAAGACCAACAAAAATTATGTAACAATGCATGATTTTGTATTACCAATAGTAAATCAAGAGGATTTATTTTATATTATAAAACAGGCTACATTGAACTTGTGGTGCTAAAAAAGATAAAATAAAAAAATTGAAAGCAATAAATTACACTTTATAAATTATGGAAAATTATTACTTTCATTACATATAAATACAATTTTTTATAGGCGTAATGGTTTGTAGAATTCGAGAAAGTATTATTTAACCAATCACAGTCTGTGAAAAATTGACTAAACTTCAATTGCTTTAAATTGAAACTGCTATCACCGCCCATATTCTGTCCTATGAAATTAACAATAATGGTAAACACAAAATAGTATTTATTCTATTATGTACATATCTTATACAAGTGCTATCAGAGTGAACCTGTTAAATATATGCATTAAATCTGAAATGACCAGATTAGAAGTAAAAATACATTTTAAATTAGGAAATTAAACAGTGTTAAAATAAATTTTTATTTTAAGATAGAATTTTTTTTTAATATTAATTAGATCACATTTCAATTTTGTCATCATTTAGGTTACAATACAAATAGTTTTATTGCATGCCCTGTAACTAAATATATACAGTAGAACTTGGATAATTTGAAGCTGAAAGGAACAATGGAAAAATTCGAATTAGCCAAACATTGGAATTATAAAAGTTTAAATTTTTCAAGTTTTAGGTTCTCAAAATGCTTGAAATAATAATTGAAGTATATATGTTTATTGTATAAGCTTTCTTTTCACAAATCAAAAGAAGTAATACTAGTAAGTTTACAGTAAGTTTATACACATATGTATAGACTAAATTATTGTGAAATGTCAGATTGGCTTGCAGAATTAATTCTTTTAAGGTTTTCAAGATACTCAAGTACGTTTAGAGAATGAAAAACAGCTTCACTTACATTGGTTTGTCCTTCAATGTACCGCCGAAACTCAAGCAATTGCCTTAACTAAGAAAAAATGTTAATTGCTTAAACAGTACAAGATTTTATTTTTAGTGTTGATAAAAAAACTTCAAATTAAAAAAGTTGACTTCGAATTATTCTCATATATATATATATATAAATATATATATATATATATATATATATATATATATTTACATTGATAACATATAAAGTTCAAGGGATCAACCCTTTAAAACAATTAAAACATTCGAATTATCAATGTTCTACTAAATATATATACAACTTCAATCGAGCCACGCGATTGGTTGCCAAATATAACATTACACACCTCATGAGGGCATTTATTTTAACCTCTTTTTCTTCTTTTTTTTATACTTTTAAATAAATAATAAAAACGCAAACACAACTTTTTACCTTTCAATAAAATTTTACTTTAATACAAGATTTTAAATATTAGAAAACAATTACATTCATTAACTCAAAATGTTCTTAACTAATTCTGCATTCACTCTTCACACATTCCTAACCTAATTTAAACTTCCTTACAATGATTTTTTATTTTACACAATATTCAAAATTTTCTCTAAATCCTTTTTGGACATCAACACTTATTTTACCAAGATTTTTTTTTTCTTGACTAATGAAACCTATTTTTTTCTTTACAAAAAAAATTTTTTTTTAAACTTTAACATTGAACATACAATTTATTGCCACGGCTTGCCTTTTTAAAATTTTTAATAGCACTAACTCTCATTTCTCGGGGTGGAATCCTTTGCTGGCTATATTGAAGTGAAATTTACTATTAATACTAAAAGAATGGTTAACAATTTTGTACTTATCAATGGTACAGCTCCCTTTCAACTGGTCGATTTTTCATGATAACACTTCACTAACATTCACTGACCCTGCTTTAATAACTTCACCGGATTTTCTTTTCACTAAAAAAAACGAAGCACTCACAAATTCCTTCTTGAACTCCTTGGGTGACGGATGGTCCTAACTGTAACTGGTAATCTTCCTTCCTGACGATGAAATACTAACTCACTAACTTCTCGTTGATACTAAATTTGTTCTGATTAACTTTCAGCTAACGAACTCAGACGCCCAGCTCCTCTGGTCAACAGATTAAGACTTTATCTTTCTACTGATCTTAGAAAACCAAACTCCTTTAACAAAGTGTCGCAGAGACGTCTAGCCTCTTTGGTCAACAGTCCCCGACTAACTCCCCTTTTCAATTTTTGTTCTTACCGAATTTCATCCCTTCTTTTCAAACTCTAGTTGGTTTCGTTCAAATCCTGTAATTTTCCCAAAACATATGTTTCTGTCTTTTTAGTGGCGGGTTTCAAAGTCTGCCCGTTGATTTTTAAAAGCGGGATCTCATCTGATTGGTCGTCCTACTTTTGCAAGTCGTTATTTTTTAAAACAGTTGGAAACTTTCCTTTCTGAAGTGCCGTTAGGGACGCTAACTTCCCCCCTGTTTTCTTTCTTTCTTTTTTTATACAATTTTTTAGTCACATCCGTCCTTGGCCAGATATCCCGTTACTTTTTTTAAGTGTGTAGGCACGTTTGCTCCTTCAAGGCTAAAAGTCCCCTTTTCTTTTTAGTTCCTTGTACATGAATTAATTAACTATTTATCTTTTGATATCATTAATCATAATTAATTGCAAATGATTAGTTTGATATCGTTACAATATATATATATATATATATATATATATATATAAATATATATATATATAATATAAGTAAAATGGAAATGAATTAATATCTTGAAAAGGTAAAACAGTTTTGTTAATACTCTCAATTGCACATTGATAATGTTTACAGAACACATCACTTTAAAAGCATCAAGATATAAATGTTTGTACATGATTAATGTCTTTATTTTATACCTGTTAGACTGATGAAGATAGGGGAGTAGCGTAAAATCGTAACACCATCAATCAGGCTGGAACTTGCGTAAACCATTGACAGTTCACTAGTTTGAACTGCAGTGAGATAAAAATGAGAATTAACAGAACTGCTATCTACTATCCAATACATTGAGTGGAAAAATAAATAGAAGCTTACTTACTAATTAGTTTCAGTTAACATCACCGGTAGACATAATAATTCATACAATACATAATTTAATAATAGACTATATCAAGAACTCACTGACCTTGTGATCGCCCATACAAGTGCTCTCTCCTATAGATCCGTACTCCACATTGTTGCGATTATCGACCTAAAAACAAATGTAGTATAGTTCAAGCAAAACATAAACGATTGAAGTAACATTTATTGTGAGTTGGAGCTCAACTTTGGTCATATCTAAAAAATCATGCAATAAGTAACTTTCATTAATATTTTAGAACATAGTCATTGTACCTTTGTTTAAAATATTTTTATTTTGTGGCAAAATCACAATATTAATAAACAATCCTTTAATATTCTATTTCTTGAAAGATTCAGACAAAAGACTGCTAACATTTGTTACACAGTTTGCAGTCATATCAAAATAGATTGTGTGTAAAATTAAACAATAAAGTACAGAAATATCTTGGACTAAATTTGAATGTAGCGAGAATGGAAACACACTAAATAAAATACATCCCTGTTCGTAAATCCTGATTAGTATTGTAGGTTTTTAGTGACAACAAAATAAGATCATCCTGAAATGAGGTGCTTGGTCATGTAGGTATTGAGGAGAAAGAAGTGGCCTATTGGCTGTGAGAGAAACGAACCATTTATGGTATAAAAACAGGTCTTTTTTTCACTGACACAAGAGTATAGGGCTAAGACAGGCGAAGAGGTTCATCTTCTAAAGGAATAAAGTATCTCTCACTGAACAGGCAGAACTTATGGTAAGCAATAGGCCTGCTAAAATGACATTGACCAATGAGATACTACTTAAAACAAAAGGGTTGGTAAAACAAAATGTCTATAAGTTCTGCTCCAGCAGAACAGAAATAGTAGAAAACTCCTGTGCAAATGAGAGGTGTTTTATCAATAGAAATGGGGCTTTTGCTTGGCCTTTAAAGGTGGTGATCCCAAGGTCCACATTAGTTTTGTAAAAAGCATGGAAAGGACCTGGAAAATTCTAGTTGGTCCAAATATATATATTCAACAAAAGATCCATTTTGAGTCGCAGTACAGAAAGGTTAAGTAAGACCCAAAGGAAAGAACAAAGATTTACTAATCACAATTTATCTTGAAACAAATATGAGTTTTAATTATTTCAAATATCACATAATTTACAAATGCACATTTTTATAAACTTTAAATACATTTTTTTTAAACTTGAAACAGATAATAATTGAAAACTGTGTATTTTTTAAAAATTACTCTGTTCATTATCTCAAAGGTATTTAAACTTGCTTGTCCACCAAGAAACAGCACTTCCATCATTTAAGTGATATCTAAGAAAGTCTTTCATTTGTTTTACCAAATTTGTTATTCTCCTATCCTTTTTAAATAGTGGAGTTGTTTTTTCTGGATTCTTCATCCTGAGTATTAGCTCTCCATTCGCATCGATTTCTTTGTCAACACAAAATCGTGTGTAGTTGATGTTCATAGCAACCAACTACGTATAGAACTAACTAATTTCACAATTGTGTCAAAGCATTGTGACGTTCAGCCTCCTTTCTCGGGTATAAGTCTCCGTTTCATTGAATCTTATTTTTCAATTTAGCTCTGCCTGGCTTAGCTGATCCTTACCTTCAGAATGCTGACCATAGATAAAAAATACCAGATATTTGTATTATGGTGTTTTCTTAATGTTTTCAACACTTATTTTTTTGTATTAAAAAAATTAATTATTATTTTATTTATTTAGGTTAGTCTGAGACCTCTTTTCGGTCTTTTGGAGGACTGTGTTACCTTGTTTGCTTCTAGGTGTTCACTGCAAAAATTGAAGTAATTCTTCAAAAACACTTAATTAAATTCCTAACATAGAGCAGATCAGTATATATTGAAATGAATAACTAAAAGACAAATTGATTTTAAAATGCTTTATAATGCATTTTGACTTTCCTTTGATTTTAAAATTCAATTAAAAAACATACAAACATACTTAAATTATAATGACCTTTATTTTGATTATTTATTTTGTTTAAATTTATTGGCTAATTGTGAGAATTAGATCTTTTATTGACTCTACTATCATTAAAATTTTATTTTTTGTTTTCTGGTTCCTTATTTTGTAAGTCTCGATTCTCAGATTTTAGCTCTGATACAGCTTGTAGTCTTGGAAGTTGTTGACACCTTGTACAGCTTCCCGGTGTCTTTGACTTGCTGATGGAATCTGTTGGGCTTTTAATCTCTTGAGGATTCTTCACTGCACTGTTCCATTAGCTACAGACTAGCATTGAAGAATATGTATTTAACTGAAGGTCACAAAGTTCTCGGAGTTATAATTTTTTTACATGAAATTTAAATTTTGAAAATTGTTTATCTTAATCTAGATGAATCTATTTAATTATATAAAATTTCTCTTCATTTGCCGCCAATTGACCTCCAAACTTGCATGTTAATTAATACACTATATGGACCTTTTTAAGCTGTTGACTAGCTGAAGCTAAAACATCTACTCTCGACTTTTATTAGTTTTAAAAAGCCTGTTCCCAAGCTGTCTTGATTATTTGGTAGAAACTATTGCCAACTTTCTTATTTTATACCACCAATTTTCCCTTAGGGTCTTTGCAATTTTTACAGTTCAATTTTATCTTTTTGTTGCTAATTAGCTCATTCTCTTTTTTATGCCTTTCTAATTAGTCTTTTTTATGCCTTTTAAATCTCTTAATTAGTCTATTTTTATATAATATGATAATTCTGATTTTATTATTTATGTTCTAGAACAGTTGCTAAGGGGGTGACTATCTCCTTCTCTTCTGTGTACTATTTTACTTTAGTGCGGATTTCCTGTTGTCTTGAATTACATTTGAAGTAACTACATTAAATTTTTTTTTTTTTTTTTTTTTTTATAACTTTGCTTTCGCTGGATGGATTACATTTTAAAATCCTTTTTGGATTCTGTGCCCTCTCTTAAATATGTACAAATTTGATTCCTACTTGTATCTTGAAAACTGTTATAGTTATGGTCATTTGAAGAATTCTTTTGTTTCGGAAAAACTCATCACTTTTTACAATAATTAATTGTAATTGTTTTTATATTTTAGTATTTCTTCTCTGTTCTCAAAATGGTCATATCTCTTCTTAAATTTAGAATCGTCGAATTTGTTTTTGGGAATTTTACTTTTTGACTTGTTCCTTGAAATTTGTTGAAGTTTTTTCAGTTATAAAAATGCAATTTTTTCTACTTTTCACTTGGACTTACAATAATATTTTACTTTACAATAATATTTTACTTTATAAACATTTTGTCATTTTTACTTTACAATATATATTTTATAATATATTTTTATCCCTTAAAATTTAACATATAATTATTTTTTTCTTCTCAAAAACATATTTCATGAACCTCTTCACTAACTAGGTGAAATTCTATCATGTTGCAAGTCTTATGGACCTCTATTCATTCCTTTAAAAACATTTAGGATATATTTATTTAACATTGAATATATATATATATATATATATATATATATATATATATATATAACCCTTTTGTAAAACCCTATTTCTGTCTGACTCTCCTAAATACTTTATAAAATTAATGTTGTATCCTCATGTTAACTTTTCCGTTTAATGCATTTTGTCCTATAAGTTTTCAAATGGAGATTTTAAACTAATTTACCCTCAATAACTTTATTCAGGTTTTTATTATGATTGTGAATATCTACTTTAATCAACTTTTAACCATTATTTAATATCTTTTATTTAAAATGTTTTAAATTTCAATCATTTTCCTTCGTGTTGAATTTAGCACATCGACTTGATACGTCTACCCTTTCTATCTGAACCTTTATTTGCTGTTATCTCACTTTCACTTAGTATGAAGGAATACGAATTTAGTAGAGTATATTAATTTTATAAAATTTTGGATTTTCTAAAATTGTATTCCTTGAGCAGTCTTCCAGGCCGTCTCAGCATCAAAAGAGTTTACTGTTAAACACAAGAAATCTGCTAACCAAAATTACCAACATGTTTCAATAATCCATCTTACTCGACATAACGGTAATTGAAAATTTGTTTTTCATAAGTTAATGGTATTATGTAAGGTCTATACGGTTTATAAAAAAAGTTTTAGTAGGGACATACCATTCCCTATAAAGTAGTTTCCATCCATCTGAACCTTTGCTTCCAAAATGACAATGTAACAATATAACTTGTGGTCGACCACTGCCTTTAGAA
The DNA here is from genome assembly GCA_963513935.1 of Aphrophora alni. Classification (NCBI taxonomy): domain Eukaryota; kingdom Metazoa; phylum Arthropoda; class Insecta; order Hemiptera; family Aphrophoridae; genus Aphrophora; species Aphrophora alni. Next base: position 93,083,169 of record OY740765.1, read on the forward strand.
TTATACTATTTGAGCCCTTGTAGTTGAAACACTCAATGCCAGAGTTGATCAAAAAGTATAATGGTGCCAATATTTCACAATATTGTAAAAAATTTCACCTCTCTATTCCACTCATCTTATGTTGTGGGTATCTGTAAAGAAAACACATCTTTCTCTAAATACATATTATTATATGTAATACTTATGTATGCACAAGGAACATCCAAAAAGTAAGTTTCTATGGGCTATAAAATAATAATACACTTTCAAACTTATTAAAAACTTGTACCCATCTTCTTAACAATTAATCCGTTTTAAATAAATGTCTCAAATTTGACGGTGAAATTAAAGAGGTTTTATGTTTAAGAAACGGATCACAGACTGCATTTCACATGCGATAGGCATTTGATTTTTTTTTAAGCATTATAAACAAATGTCATGATACTACACATTGCTTGGATGTCTAAACCAGTACCTTATCAACAAATCGACTAACACAGCTCACATAAGTAATGTCATTACCACAGTGCTGCAGCGGCAATATATAAAAACTGACTTACTTCTGGATATCCCTTATATATGTGTTATATTATCTATTCACAGTTATCTGGTACATAGACATTCCAAAATTCTCATATGTATGGTGGTTGTATGAAAATGTATATACAATGTATTTTATTTTTTTCAGGAAACATTAATCAAGGTAACACAAAACACATTCCAAGTAGATAAAGATTATGAGAAGGCAGTGGCAGTCCTTCTAAAAATCCAATCAAGGCAAAGAAATACTATACTAGAAAACCAAAGAATGTAAAGAGAGAAAGCTACACACATTTTAAATTATTTTTGTATTTCAATAATAAAATGTGCACTATGCACATTTACTAATTGCAGTCAATTTTACAGATATAAACAATGAATTTGCTGAGCAAAATTTTTATATGAAAGTTTAAATCACGATAAGTATCTACATAATATCTTTTGTATTATACTTTTTAAAATAAGTTTACGGTACAAATATTGAAGTGAATATCTTTACAACTGTATAGTCTTAACATTATTTATATTACGTTTTACGTTTAGAATTCTAGGGTTTAGAATAATTTGATATATATATATATATATATACCGTTTTTGGGTAATGCAATAGTTTGAAAACCCATTTATATGTTAAATACAGATAGCTGCAATGACAGAAGGAGAAAAGAATTACTCACCTATATGTACTCAATTAGAATGTCAAAGATGGTGCCACACAGTTCCGAGATGAACTTCAAAATCACTGACTTACAAACTTTGATTAAATATTGCAGAGACAGATGATGCTAGTTAGTTAAATGTTACCTCAAGCTTCTCCCTTAGAGTGTTTAATCACCGGAACTTTGAAGTACAAAACCCAATTAATTTCCAAAGTTTTCAATAGTCATCTGTAAAGACACCTCATACTCAGCTTCATCCTCTGTAGCAACTTCAGTTAAAAGGAGTACAGATACACTAAGAGTGTTTCTTCTACCTAACAGTTTTATTACTGATAAACTTTTCTCTTAATTAATTTCTTCTACAGCTTCATTTACCACTTCCATAATATATTTGCACCCGTTTTTAACCCTCCAACTGGTGATCGACCACTTTTTGCCTTAAAAGTGGTCGCTTCATTAGTCACGGCTCTATTCACCAACTAAAAAACACGTATTTTGCCATTCAACGTTACGCCCACTTAAAATTGTCCCATCGCAATAAATAAAATACCGTTGGAAAGCTAATGTTCCGTAGATGCATATCATGCAAAAAAAATACCACAAAACGTTATTAATAATATTCCAAAAATTGGCGAAGTTCGCATAGTTTTCATGCGAAACGTCAGTTTTACGTCAACAAGTTTTAAACAAAACATTCGTCTCGTTTGTCAATTATTCCTATTACGAAATTTCAATCTGTCACATCGGACATAACACTGCTTGATAGATCGCGTCTTTCTCTTCAAAACCGTGTTTATCAAATGTTTCCAACTAGTATAGTTTTTATTATATAAAAATTAAACCAAATCAAGAATTTTAACGCTATTTTACACGCTAAAAATTACATTTTTTGCAATTCAACTTTTATCCTAGTAGATATTATATTATCGAAATGTATTCTATACCATTGAAAAGGTAATTTTTCAATCTTTCATAACCAGGTTTAGAAAAATTAAACTTGCGTCAAATAGTAAAACAAGACTTGACTGAAGTTGATGTTCATAACGCTAGGTTGCGACAACTGGCCGCGGCGAGTTTTATATAGAAAATATCACCTATATGTTCATATATTTTTTCTAAATGGTAAAACTTGTCCAAATGTTACAAGTTGACAATATTATATAGTATTTCGATATATATTTTGACAATATATTCCTCTTTCGAACTATGAAGACGAAATCATCCTAAGTTTTATAGTTTACGAGTTACATACAATCTACGATGTGGCTTACTGAATATTTTGATCCTACTCTTGACTTGGATTATTTAGACGCTATTCCATATTTCTACATTGACGTCATAGATTTTTTACCGTTCTCTTACATCATTCTAAAGATGAGATTTCCATCTTTAATTTAGTGTGTGTTAAATATTTGTGCATTGAAAATTAGGGAAGCTATTTTGATCCAAAGTTCCTCCATTTCAAGTCAATCTTTCACGATGCAATTAGACGCAAAAGGGCGTGGCATTTGTGTAATATATTTACTATTTCTTTTATTTTGAAGGTTTGTGTATACAAATTGTATATAAATTGTATATACAAGTTACAATATATGTGTTTTTATTTCTAAAGTTTGTTTTTGAGTGAATTTCGAGTGTGTATATGGAATAACCTATAAATAAAAATGGCAAGTTTAGGCTATATGCATATTTTCTTATATTTAGTGTTTTATATGAGTATACAAGTGAATATGTGTGTTATTCTTTGTAAAGTATATTGTCTTAGTAAAATCTAATGATTTTGTCTTAGGCCTAGCTTTAGGAAGTTACTAATTACGTCTAAATGTCAAGAGTTCAAACCTAACTTCAAGCGTCAGAATACAAATTTTTGAAAAATCGTCATTTTTATTTAGGAAATGTAACATATTATTATTTTTTTCCCCTAAATATATTCACAAATATATTACAAATCTCAACAAATGGTTGAAAAAATTGCAAAAAATATATTAGTATGTTTTTGATCACCATTTCTATGAAATTTCTGCTCTGTTACTCTTAGATTTTTTGGTATTTGACCAAAAAACTCCAAATTTGATAAATCTAACTTTTTTTTCACTACACACCTACATTCTATGCACCTTTCTGGACATAATGATATATAGAAGTTCTGTATAAAATATATTTTACTATTTTTAATGTTTTTTTTAAAAAAATAAAGAGAAAATTCAGTTTTTACGTAAAATAATTTTTTACATTGTTAAAATGTAACAAATTTATATATTTGTTTTCCTAAATATATTCACAAATAATACACAAAAATTGTGTATATCTTAGAAATAGGTAGTAAGCTATTGATTTTGGGTGATACCGATTTTTCTGAAAATTAGTTAATATCATTTTTGACATCTAACATACTTACTCCAAAACCGTTTCAAAAATTAATTTTTTTATTACATAGATAAATTCTATGTATCTTTCTGAGAAAAATGATATCTTATAAGTTAGGTTTTGTATACAAATAATATATTTTATTAATTTTTAAACGAACGAAGAATTTTTAAGACATCTTAACATGCGCCAGCTGGAGGGTTAACTAATGTATTTCTTTTGTTTTTGTGATCTACTTTTTCTCACGACCTGAAAAAACTGACCTGATACGACCCACCCGTCGTTGCAATTCAACATATTTTCCATTCAACAAATTCTCTTTTTTCGTAAAATAATTTTTTAAATTTTGAAAATGTAACAATTTTTTTTCTCCTTAAATATATTCACAAATATTACACAAAACTTTTGCATATCTTGGAAAAAGGTGGTAAGCTATTGATTTTGGATGATACAGGTTTTTCTGAAAAATGTTAACTTCATTTTTTGACATCTAACATACTTACTCCAAAACTGTTTAAAAAAATATATATATTACATAGATGAATTCTATGCATCTTTCTGAGAAAAATGATGTCTTATAAGTTAGGTTTTGTATAAAAATAATATTTTTTATTAATTTTTAAACAAACGAAGAAAATTAACATTGACAGTTGGAGGGTTAGCAGGTTGGAAGGGTTATTTTAAAGGATTTACATATATGGAATTATTAGTGCACTCATTTACAACTTTTCTTACAAGTTCTTCATATTTCCATATTACCTTGAATCAAGGAGTAAAAGTCTTGAATAGACTACAAGTTCGGAAAAAGCTTAGTTTTATTTAAACATTTTTAGTCATTTGTTTCTAGAATCTTTGTTGGAAAGATCTGCAATTTCAATCTGAATTTTTAAGATATATGTAGGCTTGCAACTATCTGGCTTAATGTGACAATCACTCAGGCAAATACCAAAAAAGCTAGAGGCGAGATAGTACAGAAAGCTGGATAATCGAGGGCCGAGTTTTAATATATTTTTAAACTTTGTTTTTTTTTGTGTGAATTTTTAAATATCTTAAACATACTGACAATTAAATTAGGATTGTAACCATTATCTTGAGCTATGAATTATATAGGGTCAACCTCTTTTTGAAAATTACAAAACCCTCAAACCGCCTTAGAGCTCAATATGAGCCGAATTCCGTCGCTTGGTTTTGATATTGGAACAAAAATAAACACAAATAGCTGCGAATTTGTAAATCATAAATTGCGCAATTCTATCTCTAATTTTCACAAATCCATGTTTCTGTCAAACAAATCTACCATAACACTGTTCTATAGATCATGTAATAATATGGAAAATAGAGGTGAATTTACTGCAAATAAAAATGTCACACTTTGTGCGACTATTGTTTAATTTAGAAAAAATGAAGCTAACTTTATTTTATTCGAATATTTATTATTGATCTATTTTGGGCGCCATGGCAATTGCTTAATTACCAAAATTTTAATTATAATGGGGCGCGAATTCTTTTTTAAAAAAGTGTACTTGATGGGATATATAGATGGAAAGTAGAAATTTTTTATACTGAAACAAACATCTTTTTATTTTAAAACAAACAAATTATCAAAAATACATATGTCTAGATTATCTTTAAAAAAATTTTCTTAAAACATATTAAAACATCAATGTTCCTTTCATGAAACTATTAACAAACGTTTTATTTATTACTAGCTGTACCCGGCCACGCGTTGCTGTGGCTCATCTGAATAAATGGAAAATAAATAAAAGACATAAATAAAGACATAAATTAAAATATGTTTATTTTAACAATGCTTGTGGGTACACAATATTTTTTGTAGTTCCATTGTTTGTGTATATACAGATTATCTGGTTTGCCGACTCTAGAACATGCAACATATAATTGTCCATCTGAGAAGCAATCCGTTTCTAGATCTAAGCCACACAATTCTAAAGATTGGCCCTGAGCTTTGTTAATGGTAATTGCAAATGCCAATCGAATTGGGAACTGCAATCTCTTAAATTTAAATGGCATGTCTGTTGGAATTAAAGGAATGCGAGGAATGAGGACATCATCATTTTTGTAAGGTCCTGTCAAGATTGTTTCTTCTATGACGTTGTTCATTAATTGTTTCACTGCAAGTCTTGTGCCGTTGCAAAGCTTTGGCTGGTTGATATTTCGCAACATGATTATCGGCACACCGATTTTCAATTGCATTAAGTGTGGTGGCATCCCTGGCAGATAGAGTGAATTTAAAAATTCTGTTGGGTAATTATTTGCTTCATTTGCTTCTACAACAGTGTCAACGGACTTGTATGTGACTACCTCGCTTTGAATTTTAGTCTGAATAATATTATTTAGTTCGTAGACGTCTTTGTTCTTGGCGGCAAGAATAGCTCGTTCACTCAGCCAATCGCAATTCTTATAATTGGTTTGAATATTGGGAAATACTTGAACATTTTTATGTTGGAAATATGGAACCAATTGAAACATTTTTTAAAATAAAAAGCTACACTATCCCAGAGTAACATAGAGTAGGATTCATTTTGATAAAAACATTTTTTATATTCCATATTTGTAAATTTATTTTGAAAATCATAAAAAAATCGTTGGGCATTAAACCCAGCGTCTAACAGCTGTAGTATCAATAAATAAACAACATTATGAAAAACTAAACAATTACTATTGAAAGATGAAATTTATAAATATCAATAGAAACGTACTATGCCAAAGATGTGCACAACAATATAAATTATGTGTGTATGTTGCCATTAAGGTAGGTAAAATAAATTAAATATAATTTTAGGTTAGACCTAGAAAGATGAACCAATACATATTTCTTGAATGTACCTATTTGCATTCATTACCATAGCAGCCAATTTAATAAAATAACCGATGAAACAGTCGATTCGGATGTCCAGCTAGTACAAATAATATTTTTAAGTTAGGCCTAGATTGAACCAACACATGTTTCAACACACACAAACCAATAAAAGCTTGCGTTAAGATATTTAAAATTAAGAATACAATATGTTACAATCTAATTAAAAAAAAAAAGACATATTAGAATTTAATAGTAGGCCTATTTATAATATGGTAAATGATATATTTTATAAATTGAAAATTACCTCTTTTATTTATAACAATACAAAATCTCTGTCCTAATTAATATTTCCGAGAAAATAACATTGTTTTAAAAAAGTTATTATTTATGTAACATTAAGATAAGTTTTTATTTAAATTGTAGGCCTAACTGTTACAATTTTATGTTTTGTATTTATAACGATTCTTTAATTATAAAATAAAGATATAAATATTGTCTTTTAAGTGTTTTTTATTTCATATTGATATATTAATTATCTTAGAAGTAATTAATTATATAGTTATGTTATTATAAAATTTGGAAGTGTAATACAGTTTAGATTATAAAATAAATGGGTTTTTTTAATTGTAGGCCTAGTTGTTACAATTTTATGTTTTGTATTTATAAAGATTTTTTAATTTTAAAAGAAAGATAAAAATATGACCTTTTAGGCCTAATTATTAAAAATTTTATATTTATAAATCAAATGGTTTAATATAGTTATTAATATTATAATGATGAAAATAGGTTATGACAAAAAATGTTATTTGAGTTATTGTAATTTTTTTATTTAATCTGATTTAACCAAATGAAAGACGGTGAAAAAATACAACAAATTATTTATACTCACGAAATTAATGCTATAGTAAATGTTATTGTCCTAACGGAATGTCTTACAAAATAATTGATTTAAACATTTATTAATTAAATCTATCAACATTTTATTTAACAACAATACATTTGGAAACATTGAAAATATTTAGTATAGTGTGTTTTGTTTTTCCTTCAACAGATGTCGTGGTTCACAAAAACCTATTTTAAAAGATAGAAATCCAAATATACAGTTGTTTGAAGTTTGAAATCAGCTGATAATGGAAATATAGGAAACAGTTGACTACAGCTGTTATTATTATAGTCCATAAACATATGTAATGGCGCTTGCATTTTTGTTAAATATTGAGCATATTTTTTGTTGTTTTTATGTTCATTAGATGCTACAGTTTTTCAAAAAGTATATAAAAACACTCGTGGATTCGAATGGAATATTGTGTCCAAATTTCAAAGCAATCGGTGAAGAACTTTCTGAGATTATCGATTTTGAACAAACGCACATTTACATTTTTATTAATATAGATTTAAAATGAGAATTTGATCCCAGTTGTGATAGAATAATTCAAACTCCAATCAAGATTTTAACTTTAAAAACAAAAAAGCAAATTCATTTATAACCTTATATATTTCAAATTAAGTTTTAATTTTTGCATTAGGCAAAATCATATGTTCTATGCTTTTATGATGCTTATTTAGAACACAAAACTACAGATAGACATGATATCAATTGAAATTTTAAAAAATATCAAAAGCATATTGAAAACTATTGGTAATTGTTCAACATAATACTTAACCTAATACATACAAATCAAATTCGTGTCTTTTACCATACTTGTATTTATTTTGAAACTGATTTCTTCTCAAAGAATACGTTGTTTAATTACACTGCATATCGTCTTATTTCTGTTTATCGAACACTTAAGAAACGATGTAATGTCTGATAGCAAGCTCGATTTTCCGCACTGTTCTGAGTCTTCATTTTGTTCTGATTCACTTTTTTTATAGTTCAAAGTTATCAGTTACACATCATCAAATATTGTTTATAAAAGGAACGTATTGCATACATACAAAATGCTTATTTTCCTGTTCATGTTAACAACTAAACAAAATTTTCATTTCACTGAAACGTGGTCTCATATTGTACACAGTTTTATTAACTTTGCTGCCTATTTTTTACTGACCAATACTATTGGTAAACAGTACTGACCTTAGTCATTAAAATCAAATCACCTTAGTAAGAATTACTATCACATAACTGTACTTTTTAGTTTAATATTCAGCACATGCCATTGTAAGTGACTCCTCCAAGATGGAGTTCTCGAAACTGACCAAGAGTCCTACTACCCATACATCTCGTATGGTACCAGTCACGTGATTCACATTTCGTTCAATTACAATAGTTCTTGCTATTCTACTTATATCTAAACATTATATACGTTTTTCTAATTGTTTCTCATCATTTATATCTTTTCAAATCTTGTCCTTTCTCAATTATAAACGATATTTATATGGACTACTTTTCGTTCGGCACACTAATTTTGTATGGTCTACGCACATGTTCTACATTTTTGTTTAATTACAACAATTCTTACCATTCTACTTATATTTAAACATTATATACGTTTTTATATATATCGTAGAATATTATATTTAAAAATAAAAATAAATCATCATTACAAATTCTTAATACAACTAATTATTTCTCTTCATAAAAAATCCTATACAGCTTCATTCTTAAACTTTAATATCATAGCCTCCCCCATTATTTAAAAATTCATCAACATCAACTAGCCTACCTTTTATTTTTCCTCACTTCTTTATTTAACAAATCATTTATGATTTTTAATTTTATTATTTCTCCTACAATAAACTGAAATATCTTCCTTTAATACAAAAACTTGAATTAAATCACATTATACTTCTCAAAAAAATTCTTATTACTTTATTAATAAAATGAATCTTAAACTTTTCACTTATCTCATATAAAAATCTTAATCATTGAATCTAGCATATAACCTATCTTATTTAAAACATTCAACCCCTTTTATTTTGTTTATATATATTTAGGTATCTTATTTCTTAAATCGTCACTTTATTCCCTCTTCATCTTATTATTTATTATTATATTTTAAGTTTCTTCTAAATACTTTAAAAATTGTTACATTGACTTACATCTTTTAAAATTTAAAAACTAAATCTATGAAAGTTTATGACTTTCAAACATAAATCACTATCCATATTTTTGTAAATGTTTCATGTAACAAAATATTGATAGCTACATGGATATTTTGGTAGGTCATCCATAAAACCCGAAATCACCATACATCCAATAGTATTTTAGGTTCATCGGCGTACTATCTTCAAATATGGCTACATCCCTTCCACAGTAACATCTCTTCACATTTCACTATCATCTTATATAAAAAAAACATTTTTTTCATCACTTCTTAACTTTTTATATTTACTACTTCTTGTTAAGCAAACAAAGTTCATCTAACATAATCCATGTGATTACTCTTTAAATCTCCTAGTTCATTTACATAAACCCTTTTAACTACCTACTTACATTTCACATTCATGAAATTGTCTCAACTTAAGGTATATATTGTCTTGTTTTAAACTTATTACTTCTCTCCACTAATCAATCGTGATCCTCATATTTCCTTTAGTTTTTTATTATTTGAAATCCAACCAGAATATTTGACATCAATTAGACAATACAACTCATGTATACCTATGTCTGCAGAAATCACACATAAAATAATGTGACAAGATACAGTCTATAAGATGTTTATTCATATTGCTCAAAAAAGTTCAAAGGATTATCAGACCAGACCTATTCAGATCTTAGTGGGTTGCACAATACTAACAGATTATGACAATAGAACACACAGAATTGACGATGTGGATTTCAACGTTACACCTACAAGTACTCTTTAAAAAGACAACAAAGACATCAGCTATGTAATCCACTAACAATTATTTCATTGGCTCTGGAATATAATCGCTGGAAAAGGTTATCTTTTGTAGAAAAGTACAATAATTATCTCATCAGCTTTGAAGTATGATCGCTGGAAAAAAGTTCTTTTGTAGAAAACTCCATTCATCATCAAATTTTACTTAAACTCTCCTTTAAAAAACTTCATATCCCACTTTGACAATTCTTGTTAACTAAATTCTAAATTGTACCCTTCTGGTTACACCATTAGACACTTACATAGGAGTATGCAATATAGTCTTCAGACCTGTGGTGGTTAATGTCGTAATTCTACTCGATTCAAACTACAACCCATCACCTGTCCTCTAACCATACCACACCTCCCACGTTGTCTACATGTTTTATTCTTACCCCAACCAACCTCCCATTGTAACTTGTGTTCAGCTTACGCTCTTTCTACAATTTGTTTTTCGACCTTCCTCCGGATTACTTCTTTCTTTCTATAATTTCCCCCTTTTCTTGACACTCTTTTAACCATTAGCCTTATGGTTCTTTCTATGGTTTTGCCCTAGCCTAGATACTTTTCTAACCATCAATTTTTTCTTATGGTTTTCCCCTAACCTTGACATTTTTCTAATCACTAAATTCTTTTCAGTATTTATCCATTCTACACCCCTAATTTCATTAAATGCTTCTGCTATTTCTGCGAATACTTCTATAAACAATTCTTTACTATTACCATATTGTGATACCATTGTACCATTTTCTAAACTTTCATTTTCAAAAATGCTCTTATTTACTTGATCCTGCCTTCTAAATTCTTCCCTAATCTTATTCATAAAAACTTCTTAATAACCTAATGTCCTATTTCTGATTTGTTTATTTACTTTAAAATCTAACCGTACTTCCCTATCACTTGACTCCTTGTTTAAAAAATGTTTTACTTTGAATACATTATCACCCATCCCACTATTTATTGTTTCTTCCGATTTATCTAATTTAACACATATTTTTTATTGAACTTGACCCAATTGCTCTGACAGACTATCTCCCATTTTCTTATAACCCTCTCTAATTACTTTAGTTAAACCCTGTCCTACAAAATTTTCTTTTATTTTAATCATAAAGTTTTTCTCAAATTTTACTGTTAAGTCATTTATCTGCTTATCTACATCATTTTTAAAGTCTAACATTTCTTTCTTTTCTAATTCCTTCTGTTTTCCTACATCTGAATCCAATTGCGTTATTTTTTATAATTGGCCTTCTACATTATCTATCTTATCTTTTTTTAAACCCTTTACTTCTCCAAACTTGTCTTCTACACCCTTATTCACTTTTATTTCTAAATCTTTCAAATTATTCTCAACTTCTACTAGATTATTTATTAATATTTCATTAAAATCTACTTCTATCCTACCTACATCCTTTTCTACTTCATCTACCCTACTAGATATCTCTTTTTCAACCTTATTCACATGTTCCATTAATTTATCTTCTATTTCCTTTTGAGTTTGTTTAATTTCTTGTTTTAACCCCCGTTCCAACCTTACATAATCTTGTTTTAACTATTTTATTTTGTTCTAAATCTTGTTTTAATTCTACTTTAGTTTGTTCTAATTTCGTATCCATGTTATCTAACTTTAAGTTATGTTGTTCTAATTCTACATTATATACGTTTTTCTAATTATTTCTCATCATTTATATCTTTTCAAATGTTGTCCATTCTTAAGTTATAAAAGATCATTTTACGTACTATTTTGTTGTTCCATTCCCGCCTGCCATTACTTCTCCTATATGTACCCCCCATTGTAACTTGTATTTCGCTTTTTTACCCTTTCAAACATACGATATTCTATACAAACCAATAAACCTCAAAATTCACAATGTTACAATCACGTCTTCCTCTTTCGATTATTGATTTCCAAATCTTTCTATCCGTTAGAATAATATATAAAAATTTAACAAAATGAAGAGTTTAGTATTTTTACATGCTAAAAATCACATTTTTTTCAATTCAACTTTTATTCTAGTAAATATTACTTTATCGAAATGTATAATATATCATTGTAAAGGTTTCAGTCTTTCATAATCATGTATACCGAAATCCTTCTCATGAAAGGTAAACATTCAAGAATTTAATTAAGTTATATAGTTTACGAGATATATCCATTCTAGAATGTGCTCCAAAAATTTACTTCTCCGGTATGCTCTTGGGAGTATTTAGCTGACTTTGAAGATTTCAATCTTAAATTTTATATAATCTTTCCATTTTTTTCTTTTACTGAGAAGAAGAAATTTAGATCTACAAGTTGGTAAAAATATCTAGTTCATGGGCGTCGTATTTACATAGCAGTGAATATTAGAAGATGTCCTTTATAACTGCCTTACTCGGATATTTTGAGTCCTAAATATGTGCCTACACAATAGTGTTCCATGCGTGGCTCGATTTATTTCTGTTAGTGTGAATTTATTTTGTTATGTACAGTGATTTATTTATTATAATTTGCGTATACAAGTTATAATATGCGTGTTATTGTTTCTAGAGTTTATTGTTCTGAGTGAATGTTGTTTTTCTGTGATTTTGTATCAGGCTTAGTAAAAAGGTAGGTTATGTTGGCCTAACTTTTAAGCAAATGTCCAATTGTTTACGTAAAAATTAATTTTGTCTAATGAAAATTTTATAAATTCATTATGTTTTTCCCAACATTTATATACAAATATAGTAGAAATACTATTTTATATCTATAAAATATTTTTTTAAATGTTGATATATGTAATTACAGGCTTTCATTTGGCATTTTGCCTTATATTTGTAAGAATTTTTTATTTCTGACACTAACTCCAAATTTTTTACATATAATTTTTTTTTCATTACACAGATAAATTCTATGCACCTTTCTCAAAAAAATGATATTTTACAAGTTGTATTTTGCATAATATTACTATTATCAGTAATTTTTTTAAATTAGCTATACATTTTTAGCATATTTCAACATTTTACGTAAAAATTAATTTGGACTATTGAAATTTTTATAAATTGAATTTGGTTTTACCACTTTTTATCCACAAGTATATTACAAACCTCCTGCATAACTTGAATTGTTTTTTTTTTAATTTGTTCTTTAGTAAATATACCCTTTTAAGTGGAATTTTGGATTCAGCTTTTATGAGAATTTTTGATTCCTCACATAACTCCAAAAATTTTACATATATTTTTTTTCCATTACACAGGTAAATTCTATGCATCTTTTTTGAAAAAAAAATGACATAAAGAAGTTGTATTTTCCATAACATTACTATTTTTGGTGCTTTATTTTGAAATTAGGCCCAACTTTTTACCTCATTTTGTAAAAAAAAAAAAAAATTACATATCAACATTATATAAATAATTTTTGTTATCAACATTTATTCACAATTACAATACAAAACTTTTGTATATCTTGGACAAATATTAAGAATTTTGTTTGATTGTTTATATAAACTTTTCTGTAAAATGTTAAGATCATTTTTTGGTTCCTAACATATTTACTCCAAAACAGTTTCATATAATTTATTATTATTTTTTTTTTTACATAGATAAATTCTATGTATATTTCTGAGAAAAGTGATGTCTTACAAGTTAGGTTTTGCATAAAATTACTATTTTATATGAACTTTTTAAGAAAACAAAACCTTTAACATGCACCAGGATAAAGGAGTCTCTGGATCAAACAATTAAATGCAACCATTTTGTCTACTCTGGGATGAAATAATGAGGCATTGATAACATTAAAGGTTATAGTGAGCTTCTTGTATATTTTATATTGATGCTTATTTTGATAATTCAATATAGTTAGTCTACGTCGTTTATTGGTTTGCAGTTTTCAATTTTATTTGTGAATTCGATATTTCTGTAGATGCTGTTAAGATATTTGGGGAAATGTTAATTTATCTTAATTACAACTAAAGAGGATTATCGTGTCATCCATGAACCTGCAGTAATAAGCTAATCTACTTATTAATTTGTTTTTCTAGGATATTATCTATTTCTATTTCTTCTCAAAATTGTTTTAATATATTTATCATGGACCACTACAGGGCCATAATAAATATAATTATATAATTATAATATTTATATTATTTAATATTTATAATTATTTATATCCCTTACAGGGCCACTATTTTGGGTGTAAAACTCTTTATTGAATTGAAAGCAAATTAATGAGTTAATTTATTGCATCTGGTTTGAGCATTTGTTTTTCTTGAAGTCTCAATAAATTTGTTGTTTTTATCTACAGGAATATTTGCATGCATGTTGTTGATGTCATAGAAACAAATTTCTCACCGGGTTTGGTTTAATATCAAAGTTTTTAATCATCTCCACATTAGAACTGCTTTTTAAATTATATTTGTGTTTAAATTTTATATATATATATATATATATGTCTATGCATAGGTGAAAAAATGAAAGCAATGTCAATCACGTATAGGTTAGTTTTCTAAGTTTACTATAAATCATTAAGTTGATTACATGAAATTATAGAAAGTACAACATAGAAACATAAAGCTAAAATAATGTTCCTTTTAATAAAGTACAAATGAAAATAAAACAGTTCTGATAGAAAACAAATCAATATAAAATAGTTCTCAAACATTTAGAAATGAAACCAAAATATAAAACTCAGGGAAGTAATCCCACGTCACTTATCTGTCTTGCATCATGATGTCCAACGGCAATGTAGTAACATGGCACGGTGAGATGTATGAGTGATGACGTATAGGCTCGGAACAGCTGATTGCAGTTATAACTACTCGCTATTTGATATAAGCGTAATATCGAGTTTAACAATAGATTTTAATGTTCAACAAAATGTTTATAATCACGGCACATGTAGATATTTCATAGTATTTTAATAAATAGAAATGTCAGTGACCGACAACACGTACAGTAGTTGTAGTTTTTTTAAACTTATAAAGTTAGATAGCGCACAATGTTGCAGATAACCTTGCCGAACCTTTTAATCTTGACTTACTACTTACTACTGGACTTCAACTTCAAACAAGCCCATAACAGTCCTTATTTGCATTGCTTATCGTGGCTGTTTGTACAGTCTCTGTTTGCACAGTTCTGTCAACCTTCAGATATAGATATTACTTATTAAAATAACAATTTATTTTTTACTTAAGATTAGGTTTTACAAAATTAATTAACTTGCATGAACAATATATATATATATATATATATATATATATGTATATATATATATATCCTAATTACCTTATGTATTTAAGACAGTGCAGTTGTACAGTTGAGCAATGATCTAATCAGACTTATGAACCTTGGTTAATCCATTTAATGTTGGAGTAACAGGTTTCATGACTTATAGATAAGATATTATCGTTTTATGAACTTTAGAACTGACAGATGAAATTCATTATTTAATTATTATTAATTTATTATTAATAGTTACCCAACGCAATCAATGAAATTCATTGCTCATAACTACCCATCTACTTTAGTTGTTATCTCAGCTAAGCGTTGGTCGTTCATGGTTGTTGATTCTAGTACCATTCGATAGAGAAAAGTTCAAGAATATTTTTTATATTCCATAATGAATGATACCGGGTTAGCAGTGGATTGTTTCACTTATAAGGTCAGCAGTTGTTTGACTTAATAATTGCGTTTTGATATGCTGCAATTGCTTAGACTGTGAAACTTACATTGTTCATTTCATTCCAACGAATAACTATTAATTCCAAATGCTTTTGTAATATCTTACATATAGGTTTCATTTAGTTTTTAGTTCATTTTATTGTAATATTGTGTGAAAAATGTCTAACACTTGCGATCAAGTGATATTCACAAACTCGTTTTAGATAGCGAATCTTTATCAGGAAACTATATTTTAAAAACTAATTTGTATATCTAATTTAAACCATTTTATTATTTCAGATACTATTCTCAATTTAATTCAAATATTGAACATAGCTTCCCCAAACTACTGAATCACCAACAATTTCCGATGCTATCCTCCACAACTGTATCCCACAAAAAAAAAAAAAAAATTTTTAAAAATAATAAAAAAATAAAAATTAAAAAAAACAGAAGAAAGATCTTTTAATAAAGAAATAATTAAATATTTAAAGAAACATAATTTTTAATCTATAGAGGAATTCATGGGACATCCATCAATGGAATAACATAATACTTTGTTTCTGTTTCCTGTATAATTTTTGTATCAAAGTATATTTATATTATTTTTATATTGACAAGGCTTATACAATATACAATGTCTCCTGGCTGATGAATAAATAAATTATATAGAGGAATGAGTTATATTTTTCTATGTTTTTCCATATACAAAAAATTTTAACTTCTTAGCATTTTTACATACTTTTAATATTTCTTCAAATAAAAATTGTTACCTGTAAATAGCTTTAAAATTTTACATTTCTGGAAAAGCCCCCTAAAACAGTTCTATTGTATATGAAGGATTCATTTAAATATTTATTTTTTTTAATGTTTTTTTTTTTTTTTTTTTTTTTAAAGATGGGGTAATCCAAAACTGCAGTTTATACGAAATATATAAGCAGGATTGAATAGACAGATTACAGATAATTTGTATACCAATATTATATTTGTAAACCTTACAAGCTATCCTAAAAATGTTTAGTAGTTAAGGAAGTTACAGTTGTCAGTTCCAGGATTAAACAAATGTCTAAATTACATATCCTAGGTTTGGTTTATGTTATGATACCTGTTTTATAGTTTGTAGGAAAAACTTTACAAGCTACCCTAAAAATAATTGGCAGTTAGGGAAGTTAAAGTTACAATTGGTAATCTAGAGCAACCTAAATATGCTTATTAATATTTAATAAGTGTTGTGTAATAAGAATTTAATTTGAAAAAAACTTCAAAAGAATTGCTGGCGGTAAGTAACTAAGTTAAAGTTACCCGTTCCATGGTTAAACAAATGTTTGCTTCGGCCTAGGGTTTGCTTGAAAACCATATTTTCTGTGGGTGTCTTTTACTATCTCTATTATGTTATTCAAACAGAAAATGTCTTAAGATGACATTTCCTGTATCAGGTGTTGTAACAATTATATTCTGACTTAAATTTGTAAGATATTAATGTTCATAAGTATAGATATTTTGCATTGTTTAGCTTGATCTGTATTTTATGGCTAGCAAATTTTCTAACACCGTATTGCTAATCATATGGTAATGACTTTCAATAAGTTGCAGTTATTGTCGTTTATAATTGAGTTATGTCATTTTTGAAACCTTTATTTAAAAACTGTATTTCGTCATTAAGAATTTAGATATTGGTTGTAATAATTAGTTTGAGTGTCAAGTTTCCCGGCTTCTGTTGACATCGAGGCAGGAGCCATCCCATTCCTCATGGAGTTCAAGCTCAGTGGCTCTACTCCAGATGTGAAAATGGCAGGTTCCATTCTGAGATCGGATGAAGAGAAGAGGAGTGCGAGTGTGGATATCCCCATCTGGTGTGCCCAAAGACCATGTGGTATTTTGATAAATTTAGTGGTGCAACAAAAAGCCACTACAAATAGTTGATAAGGATGAAGAAGCCCATAGATCAGTCCTTCTTAGTGTCATCATTAGAGTCAAAAATATAAAAGAAAAGAAAAAAGAACTATCGGATGGATCAACTCCAGAGAATACCTGTAAAAGTTGCAATCACTATTCACTTTTCCAAAATTCAAAGATTTCAAGGCTTGTATTTAAATAATTCAAGGCTCTCGTTGACAAATTAACTCTGCATTAATATACTGTAGGCAATATCTCAAAAATCAAAGGCAAGATAAAAACATATATTTTTACAAAATTTTAATTCATTATAATTTTGTGTTTATTTTATTTATTACATTTATATTTTTTTCAATGATTAAAATAATATGATTATAGAAGTTGTTATTTTTAATTTATGAAAATAATACTTTTAGAAACTACAATAAAAAATTTGTATAAATGAAATTTGTATTTTAAAAATAAAATAAAAATACAACATTTGAAGTTAGGTTCAAAATGTATTCAGTTATATACTATAGAAGAAAACCATATACAAGCAATACACTTCATTCGTAGATATATTTACATTTGATAAATACAACGGATGTATAGTTTCAAAAGAAAATTTGAAAAGTAAAAATCAAAACGTTCTATTACTATTTACTTGTTGATTTGAAGAATATATGTGGTATAAGAAGCTTTTAAACGACAATTCAAAAGATTTAAAATGACGGAAACAAAAAATATTTAGAAGAAAATGGGAGTTAAATAGCACACAAAGTCCAGGTCACGTAGTGTTCATAATGTAATGTTTGAATTTTTATCATCGATTATGTAATATTAAATAACTACCCATAATTTAACCCAACTTTAAACACCTTTCCTAACACAAATGGCATATTTATTAGCGTAGGCAATATTTGATATTGCATATAAAAATAAAGTGATGATAAGGAAAGAGTGATTCTGAAAGACATTGGATTGAATTGATTATCCATCAGTTAGTAGGCCTAACCCACTTATCGGCAGGTTTGAAAGTCAACGTTGGAGGATAACGCTAGGGTATCTACCAACTCTAGCTATTGAAATTCTCAATTTTTTCTGGTTTTCCCGCAAATTTTCCCGAAAACTCTCAGTCGTTTTTCGTAACTTTTCCACAAAATTATATAATTTCAGAATGTATAGCGTTAATATGAATATTGAATTTATAAAGTACGAACAAGAGTGGTATCATACGGACTTCAAGGAAATAACAATTTATAACATTATTTCTTAACAAGGTGGTCACACTATAACATATTCTCGACAACTGAAACTCCCCTGTTTCGCTGTTTACAAAAAATCCGAATGTGGTAATGGGTATAAATTAAATCATTATTTTTTTTTTTTTTAATAATTATATTTTATATTTTTTTAAATACTTTTACTGTAACAATTTTACTGTAGAGTGTTAAGGTTTTCGTACCATTAGTTCTTATAAAGCTTATTGCACCATGTACATTGCAACAACAGACACTCTGCTTGTTCTGATGAGATAATGGAAATAAATAAATTTATTTCAAAATAAATAAAGTTCAAATTTATATTTCATGTTGAATTTTAATAAATTTATTTTACTGTAGAGGCTTTGTACTGTCTATGTATCGAAGCCCCCCCCCCCCCCCACGAGTAGATAAACTGATGGTTTGTAGTGCAGTAGTTGTCACACCGTAGCAGATTTTGTTGTTTCCTACCGAAAACTTATGAATCTACATTTTTCGAGAGATGGGAAACAAACCTTTTTGTTGGGGTTCTTGGAGGCTACATTTGAGCAAAATTAAATCAAAATCACTAGAGTGGAATTTGAGAAAAATGTAATGTATATATATTTTTTTTTTATGATAACTACCAAATATTGAGTTTAAAAAAAATATCTGAGTTACAACAAAATATCGGTACTTGAATTTGGAATACTAATTTCTGTATAGTAGTTATCTCTCCAATTAAATATTAAACATTGTGTGTGAGATCAAAAACTGATGTTTGATACAATTCCCATAATATATGATACAATTGTTCTGGCTAGCCAAGGTCAATACAAGCACTGATTCACTCAAGTGACAGATGTAAATCACCTGAGTTACTAGTTTACTATTATTTACTATTATTTTGTTCAAAAATAAATTTCTATTTAATAACATTTCGAAATTCAATGCATCGGAAACACAATTACATTAATGTTTGAAGAACAAGGCATAGAGCTAAAGTTTATTTTTACATTCAATGTACGTGTACCCTACAGTGAAAGAGATTTTTACCACTACTTTTGCAACAGATTTTCAGTATAAAAAATGGTTTCAAATTAAAAAACTGATATACATATATATATTTGGCCGAAAAATATTCTGTTACAGTAAAAAAAAAAACTGTGAACAGCCTAAATTGTTAAGGAAAACAAGAATTACTTTGTTACATCCATTTTTCAAATATGAATGATGTTGTCAAGTAGAAGTTATTTTGCCATTTAATCCTTACTACTACAATTGTGTTGTCTGTTTGAAGGTACGAGGCAATCGTGTTATCATATGTTTAGTGAAGGTAAGAGGCATGATTTATAGTAAACAACTCTTGACTAAATGAAAATATAAAAACTTCCATTTCAATATATCATAACGATGGATTTTTTTTAATGACGGTCAATACTAAGTACAGTACAAAGTTGTCGATATAAATATAAAGCGTTTATTTTTTCAAGTCGAGCTAATTGGACAGCAGTATAAGCAAAGTGTGCTATTATTGTATGCAAGCAATGTTCGTCTGATGTAACAAAACCGAATAATCACTCGAAATATATTAAAAAGAAAAAATTAATTTAGTCTTTATAGCTTCAATGTCAAAATTATTTTTGTATTGTGAATTTTTTTTTTACCAAAATCTAAACTTTAAATCTTCCTGAAAAATTCCCACGTCCGGCAAAATTCAAGCATAATTCAAGGATTTTTCCCAACGCACAAAATTTAAGTATAATTCCCGATTTTCCCGATATTCAAGGCTGCTGAACACTCTGTTTGTAGCCTGAAAAATTATAAAATAAATTTGAGATTCATCTATTTTTTGTTGTTGTCAGTATAGATTTTTAAAGAACTTTTTTGATATGAACGACCATTTTGGTTGTGAATTATTTTGTATTAGTCAGTCGGGGAATAAATGAATCCAGCATTGGAGGACTTATAGAATGACAAGATGCTTTGAAACTTACAAGTTGTTTTGCTGTCGCACTGAGCACTACACGATCACACCAAGCTGGACAACGTGTCGTCATATAGGCATGACCACTCTCTGCATCTTCTTGGTAAGGGTAACTAGGTGGAAAAGAAATTGGATACTCAAAAAGTTGCCCCTCAAAACACTCCATCTCGTGATCGAATTCCTTCAACTGGAAAACAGAAAGAGTACAATAGAAAGTTTAAAATATTTTTTTAATGTCATTTTATTCACTTTTGTTTCAGAAACTTAGGGTGATATAGATTATTTTCACCATTACATCGTTAAAAAAGTGAAACAAAATATGATTATCTAAACACCGAAAACAATTATAATTAAACAAATAGATTTTAACTCAAAAATTGGGGCCTCATTTGTTTAGTATGAATTTTTCTTGCATTATCTACTAATGTTAAAGGAGGTCCGATTTCTGTGACCAATTTTTTATGATTAATATTTTTAACTATCATCTCATTCAGTATTGATGAAATTCGAACAAAAATTTCTTATCATTGTTTGGGATGTGCTAAAGTATGTTGGTTTTGTAATCACAATTTTGAAGTCACACTAACTACTGAATTTGCTTTTTTTACTAAGTAAAACTCATTTCAAATGATGGGTCACAACATATACTTTCCTTAACCCTCCAACTGGTGCTCGACCACTTTTTGCCTTAAAAGTGGTCGCGACATTTAGTCATGGCTCACTTCACCAACTATAAAACACATATTTTTCAATTCAACATTACGCCCACTTAGAATTGTCCTATCACAATAAATAAAATACCATTGGAAAAGTAATGTTCCGTAGATGCATAATCATGCAAAAAAATACCACAAAACGTTATAAATAATATTCCAAAAATTGCTGAAGTTCACGTATTTTTAATACGTAACGTCAAAGATTTGAACCGTGCGCCTTTTCGTAAAACGTGACACCATTTTTCCCGATATGATTAAAACTCTATTTATCTGTCATTTAAGTCAACTAAAACACTGTTCTATAGATCACATGTTTCTCTTTCTAACCGTAGATTACAAATTTTTCTGCGTCTCATAGATCCAGAGATATATCTATTTGACCAGAGAACAAACCTGACGACACGAAATTCATTTGGCATTCAGTGCACTTTACGAAAAGACGAAATTCATTTTTCATGTCAGAAAAAGGACTTGTTCTTTACACTATGTTGTAGGGGAAATTTCATTCTATAAGTTGGTACCACTTGATATAGGCAAATATTTACTAAGAAGGTTTTGTTTTGATGTCCAAACGTAGTAATTGTGTGACGTAAAAACTGTAATATTAGGCATGGCGCTTATTGGTTTTGGGATTAGATTTTTGTTATTTTGAAGGTTTGTGTATACAAATTGTATACAAGTTACAATATATGTGTTTTTATATCTAAAGTTTATGTTTTTGAATGATAGTTTAGTTTGTGAACAGTTATTATTTGTGATAACCTAGGCCAATATTGTAAGTCTAGCCTATATGCAAATTTTCTTATATTTAGTGTTTTATATGATTATACAAGTGAATATGTGTGTTATTCTTTGTAAAGTATATATTGTCTTAGTAAAATCTAATGATTTTGTCTTAGGCCTAGCTTTAGAAAGTTACAAATTACGCCTAAATGATCGAGGTGTCAACCTAACCTCAACCGTCAGAGTATCACTTTTTAGTCAAAATCGTTGTGTTTATTTTGAAAATGTAACACATTATTATTTTTTTCCCCTAAATATATTCACAAATATATTACAAATCTCAAGAAATGGTTGAAAAAAAAATCCTAAAAATCTATTAGTATGTTATTCATTACCATTTCTGTGAAATTTCTGCTCAGTTACTCTTCGATTTTTTGGTATTTGACCAAAAAACTCCAAATTTGATACATCTAACATTTTTTTTTCACTACACACCTACATTCTATGTACCTTTCTGAACATAATGAGATATAGAACTTTTGTATAAAATATATATTACTATGTTTGGTAAATTGTTGAAAATAAAATGACCAATGTCCCGAAATTCATAAAATAATTTTTTACATTTTGAAAATGTAACAATTTTTTTTTCCCCTAAATATATTCACAAATAATACACAAAAATTGTGTATATCTTAGAAAAAGGTAGTAAGCTAATGATTTTAGGTGATACAGGTTTTTTCTGAAAAAAAGTTAATATCATTTTTGACATCTAACATACTTACTCCAAAACCGTTTCAATTTGTTTTGTTTTTTTTATTACATAGATGAATTCTATGCATCTTTCTGAGAAAAATGATATCTTATAAGTTAGGTTTTGTATACAAATAATATATTTTATTAATTTTTAAACGAACGAAGAATTTTTAAGACAAATTAACATGCGCCAGATTGAGGGTTAATAAAAATTGTAATCGCCTTTCTTCTCCTTTTGAGGATGAGAAAGATTTGCCAATTTTTTTGATGTGTATTGTCAGGTTGTCAAAACATACAATATAATGGAGGGAACCAGATAAAACAATATTAAGTGATACATACTGGGATATATCAGAATGTTAAAATATAGTGTTTCTCCCCGAGGATAATAAGGTTTGAATAAACTAAGTATACATACCCACTCTCCAGCATTTTCAATGAATACATTCTGGTGGTCATGATGGCTGAATTCTTTCTTGCCTAATGTTAAAATTATCTGCAAATTAAAAACAAAAAATCAATCAATTTTTTTATTATCATTAGCCTATTTTACAGCAAATGAATTTAGGCAATAAATATTATTAACAAATTTTGTTTGATATGCTAAAACTAAATTATAAAAAGAAGTAATTAAAATATACATGCTTAGACTAAATAAATAATTAAATGCATAACCCTTTTTGACTATGGGTCAGTTAAAAATAACAGAAAAAATATAAATGATTTAATAATTGTTAAATAAGCAATTATTCAATGTAACTCTAAGTCATTAGCAATGAAACTAAAAGTTACAAAATTAAAATACACTGTAACACAACAATTCTGAATAAGAATATCAGATAACAACCCTTGTTTAATGCAATTAAGTAATAGTTTTATTCTGTTTTATATCAACAAAAAATTATGTATAAAAAGCTACATGCACATATTTAAAACATTATGTAGTAGTAAACCAAACAATTATAAACCATACTTACAAAATCATTAGATAAACAAAATCACAATTAACATTAAATGATGGTGTTGAGGTTGATGATATGAATTCATTTACAATGGATATTCACAATAAACCAATTATGCAGTTTAAGCTTAAGGTTCTTAAGAGATTTTTTTTTTTTTATGTCTGACAAATACACAGGTGTATACACTCCAGGGCTGCAAAACCTTCTGAACATTAAGCAGTAAGTAAACAAATTTTGCTAAAATATATACGAACATCTAGGAAGACATAAACTGAAACAAATCAGGTATGGATTTCTACATCCAAATAACATGTGAGAGCTACTATCCCCATCCATACACTGTATCGAGTATGGATGTCGAATTAATAGCTGTAAACCCAACATTATCCTGCTACATGCAGGTAGAAGAGAGAAAAGTTTGGATTTTTACAGATTCAAAGTTAGCTATGGCTGTTTTGAGAGAAAAAAAAGAGTTCAGCGAATATTTTATTAGGGTAGACGAATGAAGATCTCGTTATCCCACCTCATGGAAAAAGGAAATCACATTCTATTTCAATGAACTCCAGCCCACTGTAGAATAAATTATAATGAATGAACCGATAGTGATAGCAAAGAAAACTGAAAATTTCATACCTATTCTACCTCCTCAACACTAATTGAAATAGCATAATCCAACAGGTTACAAAGAGAATGACTTGAACATTGGAAAAATGAGTAGACAGTTGTTTGGCATTCAGTCAGAGCCGGCAGACTCCATACGGAAAGGTACAGCCATATTTGCCAAAACAGCTAGAGTAGGTCACAATGTTTCCAACTAAGAGACTCGCCTATTTACCAAAGCTGTTTGGAGCAAGCAGAGACTCTGGCTCTTCATCTCCAAACCACTGCAAGAGAAACATTGAAAATCATGGTTGAGGGAGAGGAAGAGCTATTGAACAACAAGAAAATGTGAGCACTGGTGGGAGCATCATATTATAGACATCAGGCAATATGAATCATTTGATATTGGATGCCTGTTTCAAGAAGTAGGCAAGTTAAATTTGAAAGTGTTAATTCAAAAAAGGCAATTTTGACTTAAAATCTAATTAAAAATTATATTCAGTTTAATATAATACATCATTTCAAACAAAAATTGGCCAATCGGACTCGAGTAGTTGAATAGACAAAGGAAATGAGGATGTGCCACTTGTCTATTACATTTCTAAAATATATTACAATACTTGAAATAAATATTAATACATATTGAAGTAGTAGAAAATTGAAAATATAATGCCATAGTTTTACCTGACTAGACTCATCCCTGTATAACAGTTTGGTATGGTCATTATTCTTTGGACTTTGTACATGCACTGGTATTAACCCATCTGAAAGCTTCTGTAAATACATTTGTAGGTATTAGAAACATTTCCACATAACCAGTAATAATAATTTTATATGCACTTTGTCAAAGTCATTATGAAAACTTCAGAAAGTCATTTTCATTTCACATTCTTGTACTGGAAGTGGTGAAAATACAGAAATATTTATTTGTTCCCTAAATATACTCATTCTAAAAAACAATTAATGCAACAGATGATAGTTATAACCTATTTTAACATTCAATTAAATTTTTAACTTCTTAACGTTAATAGATTTCCCTGTGTCAATAATTTTGGGTTTGTTTTCCTCCCAAAACAAAAATAGAGTTTAATAATTATATGTAAAACTTTAAAACAGTGAACAAAAATATTTAACAAGTGAACACAAGCTTACACAGGTGAAGCCATGCTATCAGCTCAGGTTTTTTTGGTGGCATACATTATTTTTTGATAGACCAAAATATTGAAAGATGAACTACAGTCTGGATGACCGAACATATCATGAACTAATGGAAGTGAAAGATCTCAGTACCTCTGATTGATGCTTGATAAGAATAATGATCGATCAAGAATTACATATTACTCAACAAACTGTTCATGATATTTGAGTATGAGGAAAATGTACACAAAAACAATTCCAAGGAATCTCATTCAAAAACAGAAGAACAGTCGAAAAAATTCGGTGTATTGAAAATTACCCAGATTTTATCAAAAAATTCATAGAGCATGACAGATCATCAATTTTTGTGTACTAACAACAAAAATATCTTCCAAGAGTGGAGGAGGATTAAAAAATAATGCTGTTTAAAAAAAAAAGGATTCTATTTATAATTTTTTGATATACTATGTATTTTTCATATGAAATTCAAACAAATTTACTACCTCAAGGTATTTTCTATATTGCTCACAAAGAAAATTTATATGCATCTGATATAACATGAGGAAATAAATAAATAAAATTTGTTCATCCGAGCGTTTTACATAGATAAGCAATGTTGTATAATGGTATGCCATGGTCTCGTTCAATTTACAGTGATCTAACTGAGCCAACAACTACAGAAAATAAATTTAGAATAAAAATGTAATGTTATGAGCTTTCAAAAACATTCAGTTTAATTTTATCCCTAGAATAACAATAAGATTTCTTTTCCAGAACTCTCTGATATCTCGACGTCTCATCGCTATGATACCACTACAGTATTAACATTTATATAATGCCTTAGTGTTGGTACATACAAAGTTAAAACCATTTTTTTCATCGTATCGATACTATTTTTTGTAAAAAGAACAGAAATTATACGAAGTAAACACTGTAACAAAAAACATTTGATTTATTATTGTTCAATATTTTGGAGTACTATCAATGTGTGCATACAGTCATAACAATAAAATTTGTAATATTTGTACTTTCATTTATTATATCGACATATCATCGATAAAATGATACATAAACTATTATCACATACTATTATTAGTCCATTTATGTTTATCCCTTCATCATCTCAACTCACTAATAACAAGACCACTCATGCTTATATCCAATTCTGCATCAAAATGTTTTAAACAATGGGGAATGAACAAAACCAAATTAGTTAAATATATAACATTTGACAACTCAATTCTCTGGATGTTTAAATATTAGAAAATTTATTGAATATATTAAACATTGTAAAATATAATAAAAAAGGGTGGTGGTTGTTGTTCCTATTGCTGATGGTAGAGAAGTCATCTCATTATTCAAGATTTAGCATCCCAATATAGCTTTGCCATGTGTTTTACACCACACTGGTCTTTATTAAGTTTAGTGCACTCAAACAAATGATCCTAGTCCATAACAGAACCCGGAGCTTGGCAAATGGTGCTTTCACTAGATTGGTATAGGTCAACTTTTTTCTAAATGTGGTGCAAACAATCATGTCCTGTTCCAAGTCTGAAGTTAGCAACAGCTTCTTTTCTGGGTGTTTGTCCCACTTCAGGTGAATAGCCTTCTAGTTGAAAACCTTCTTCATGTTGGATTGATTTGTGGCTTCCTGTTAGAATATATTGGTCACTTTTTGTGAATTAAGTTTTTGAAAGGAAGCTGCCTCTATTGATATTTTATTGGTGTGCATTTTTGTTCCTTTTTGGAGAGCAAGTCACCCTTTTCATTGCTCTCTTCTCCGACACGGGATAGGATCCACTGGAATACAACTGTTTTCTGAACAATTTATAAAAAATGGTAAATTTTTATAATTTATTTCTCTCTTATGTATTTATCTCTTATGTTGCAAAAACTAACCAAGATAGTGAAACATTAAGATATTTTTTTTTTAATATACAATTTTCTATTTTAAAAAACCTATGTATTTTACATCATCAGTTTAGATTAGATGTGAGCGCCTTTAGAAGTTGCCCTTTTGAAACACACTTTTGGGATGTATGTTTCCTGCTAGTGAACCAATTTCATTTAATGATAGAAAAAAGTATACATGAAATAAAAAGAGTAGCTTGTAAAAACATCTAAAAATAACTAAACTTTTATTTTTTAAATGCTGTTAAACACAGATAACTTTTTTTTAATAGCTTGACAATATTTATCAATATCACCCAGACAATTTATACTTCAATTATTAATATCTGAAAATATATTGATTCATAATAATGTTTATTTCTATATTTATAAGTAATAAAATTATCTATAATTTGTTTCCTAGTCATTTATTCTTAAATTAAACCGTTCACTACCAACAATACAAAAATAAACAACTAAAGTACTTTTTACATAATTGTGAAAAAATCTATTTTATAAATTACCACCTAAATTATATCAAGAAACAATCCAAAAAATATGTTTACTATTAGTACATTTTAGGCATAAAAACATTTTAATGCAAAAGAATTATGTGAATCTCAAATAGTTTATAATTTATAAGCGGTTAAACATGAATACAAAATAACAATAAATATAAATGAGTTTTTAAAATGTAAAAAATATTTTAATATTTTTTGAATAAACTATTTCAAAAATATGAAAATAAAAAGCAAGAATTTTTTTTTTTTAATATAAATAATTGTTTGTAAAGAACAAATAAAAAATAAATATATTAAAACTTGAACAGAGTTGGTGATATTATTCTGAAATAAATATTAGAATTTAAGTTAATTATTTATTAATAAATGAAAATCAATTACTACAAATGCATTCCAGTTCCAGTAACAATGTATAAAAACAAAACGGCTTTATACATATAATTTTAATTTTTCATTGTAAGTTTGAAAATATTATTATTATTTTGTAGAACACATAGGCAGATGCAGCTTGAGATATCAAACTCAGAAAGGAGCATTGTCACATATTGTTGTACTTCTTGAATTTTTGTTTTTATACGTTCAAAAATGAAATTGTAGATGGCGATATAGTAATTGAAACAATGTCTCATTGATGTTTTTTTTTATTTTTTATTATTGTTATGTTATGTGTTATGTGTCTTCAATAGCTGAGTGTGAATCGTCCACAAGTTTATATTTAAGTGAAAAAAATAATGTTTCTGTATGCCATTTTGTTTTTAACAGCAACAGAAAACAAATTAGATGCACAAAGAACAAAACGACAATGTGATTGCTTTAAATAAGTGTACTTCTAACTTAAGCAATGTTTAAACAGGGAAAAGATTCCAGCAGTTAGTACCACCATGCTTGATAACGTAAAATCCAAAATGGTGCATCTGCAGTATAGGCACATAACCAGTTGATGACTTCACAAAATGTTTATTGTAGCATTTGTTGTCATCACAAAATGTTAAAGGTAGCACGTGTTTCACACTATACGTCCTAGACTGCATCTACAGGTATGATTTCATAACTATGTAACCACAGTCCACAAGCTGCCGGTTTGGACTATATTACAAGCATGGCGCTTCTACCTGTTCTGCGCAGACTGCATGGAAAACTATTTAAAAGACGTTTGATGAGTAGTGATGTAGCCAAGGAAACATAGATTAATACTGACTGAGTGTAACTGAAGTAGTCCAAGGATATATCACAAGTAATTTATGTGTGTACCCCAATAATTAATAGCAGCATACCTAGACAACACACTCTCCTTTTAACTATGTACTACAAGTATGCATTTAACTTACTCACTCATTGATTGATTATAATACTTACATACTCTGGTTGTACTAAACATATAAACATTAAACATTTTCATTCTTTTTAAAATGACAATATTAACATTTTAATTTTAAAATTACCTTTCCTTAAATAATTCAAAATCAACCTATTAATTTTATTTCATAAAATAGGTAATAATGTCCATATTTTTACTATGCACAATATTACTATCTATATGCAAACTAAAATCTAGTGATCTAGATTTCCAATTGTAATAAAATCTAGTACATAATCGTTATCATATTACAAGAATGATAAGGTTTAACTGTACAGTATATACAGTACAATTTTAATAATGCATAATTTACCTTTCGTATACCTAAAAAAAATACTTAGTAATAGCTTCATTTATGTATATACATAATCTAAACAGAAGTACATATATAGTTTACAGTTTATCAATGTAATTTTATATATGTTACAATAAAAAACATTGCTATAATGTAAATATGATTATGCACATAGCTTTTAGTTTACATACAGAGAGTAATTATACAATGTATATGTATAAACATTACTTACTGTACCTAATTATCAAACAAAGATTAATAAGTGGACTGTGAATTATTTAAAGAATTACAATTTTAAAAATAAAATGTTATATAATTAATTGTCATTTTTAAAAGAGTGAAAACATCTAATGTTTACTTGTTTATATGTGAACTACAACGAGAGTACATAAGTATTATTATATTACATGAATGGTACTACTTATTGAGTTGAATGTTGAATCACCTGCCAAGAATAATGAAACAAAAGTAAAGACAGTCACAAACAACAAGCTATGTATTTTGCATACTTGTGATCCAAACTTCTGCAAAAAAAACTGTGTTTCTCCATCAGCCATTATAATCATAAATTGAAAATTAAATCTCGATGCACCTTTTTCGAGACTAAACATATTTTATAACATATTCTGTTTGTGTAGCACTGCTTTTAAGAGATTTCCAAACATTTAGCTGGTATTTCAAACTACAATGGATTTGAATGAGTTATCAACATTTAACATTATTTTACATCTATTACAAATAGTTTGCAGTTTACTACTGTACATTATCCGTAGTCACGATGTTGCAGTATGATCATTTAGGTGACATCCACTGTGACAGTATTACAATAATACCATTTTCCAAAATAGTGGTACTGTTAACACACATTCTGGAGGTATGTATGTTTTGAACTTATGTATGGTGTAGCATACAGATTTAAAGAAGTAACACATTTTGTATTGTTTCACCCTTATGACTGGACTAAACATTTTTCTCAGTGTCAAAAAAGGAAAAGAAAATTTACTGAAAATATGTTTGAAAAACAGAAAAGTAGAAACATTTAGTTATTATTTTGTTTATTAAGGGATAGATCTTATATCAAAGACAATACAAAATTATAAATAAAAATTGAGTTTGAACAAAACCAGTTGAAAAACCAAACAGTTAAACATTTTCAGAGTCTTTTAAGATTTTTCTTCAGTTGATAATTTTACTCTCAAGTAAAACTAATCTGTACCAAGGCACACATTTTCAATTCTCAAAAAAATTCTTTATTTTGACCGATTTTCTTCACAATGTTCTTTCAGGACTTTTAGTCACATTTTCCCCTCAAAGAATCTACAAATTCAAAAACTTGCAATTTCAGAATTTTCTGGATGGTTTCACTAAATGCCAAATTTAAAGTTTGTAACATATCTGGAATCACCCAAAAATTTTGATTAAACAAACAGCCAGTCGATCTGGGTTAAACAGCCAGTCGGTAAATAAGTGAGAGGTGACTTGTAGCTTCACAATATAAGATTGCTATTACTTAAATGAACAGTAAATGAAATGATTTATTTACCTTAATGACTCCTTGGGTATCAGTACGAAAATTGAAATCTCCGAACAGAAAGAAAGGTGCTGAACCGAATTCATCATTATGAAACCTGTTGGCCAAAAACCAAACTAACAGTGAAAATTAATGTGTAATCAATAGTAGTTAATAATGTGACATACATAATGAAAATAGCACTTTTTGAATGGGTCTACAAATTCACCACCTTTTTACCACACTTACTATTTTATACTTTACTGCTTTTCAACAAATAATATTTTGAGAAAATTGAGGAGTTCCAAAGCATTTTTCTTTTAAATCAAAGCACAAGTTAGGTCTAATGTTTTGCCAAACTGAATACTGACTCATCATTAAAATTGTTTTATAGCTAGCAACAAACTAGCATTTTTTTATTATTATTATTTTTTTTTCAAATAAGATTTGGATAATTTTGTCCACAATTCCCAGCTTCATCACCATTATATCCTTAGTAAATGAATTTCTATGTATAATTCCATTTATACTGTTTCAATTGCATAAGGAAAAGTGTTGTATAGTCATTGTACTGGCCTACAACTTCTATTGTTACGCTCTATCCCATCTTCTGATTGGTTTATGTTTATGACTACTAGATAACTAGTTTACAAAGTTAACTATTTGAATTTTTCTTCAATAATAATATTTTTTGGACCAATATATCTCATTATTAATTAGTTCAATTTAGTGTTTATTATGCCTGGTTTAAATTAAATATTTTCATATTTTTCAATATAATTTATAGTCTTCCCATGTTGTGATTTGTAGTAATTTCATCGAGTCTTTCATTTCCATTGGGACATTATTTTCTTATAATACATCTGTTGTCTAATTTGATTGTTTCTTTTCATATTTGTAAGACAAAATGTGGTTTCTAAATCATGTCATAGGTTTTCATACAGTCTTATTTATATATTTGCACTTTTATTATAGTTTTTAATTTCTTAGAAATATCATTTTTAAATGTTTAAATGTGTTAATGTGTAATATGTGATGAAGGATTATAACTATCCCGAATAAAAACGAAAATGACTGAATAGCCGAAAAGGCCGTCGTGATCAACACAAGGAATAATACTATTGGATGGTAAGTTTCATACAAATTGTATATAATATTACTTTACTCTTTACAAATTGTATTTATATATATTTAAGAATTTTGCAAATTTAATTTTTCTCTTTTGAATTTTATTTGTCCCGAAATAACGTCAATACAATTTACATTTAACTTAATATAAAAGTTTTAAATAACTTGTACTATCTAAAAACATAATTTCTTCTTTTTATTTATACATATGCTTAACTCTTCTTTATACAATCATAAAATAAAAATTGTAATTAATTGTATTCCTATATATTATTATTGAAAAACACAACATTTTATGAAGTTTGAACTAGTCTGATATAGGTTCAGATCGTCTAGCCTTCAGCCTAAGTCACCTTTATTTCAACAAGAAATATATTTGACTTTAATAAAATAAAATAATATACTATTTTACATAGAGGACTTCAAATGTAAGTCTATCTTTGTAATAAATATAAATTACCTGGTAAATTATT
Source organism: Aphrophora alni (assembly GCA_963513935.1). NCBI lineage: Eukaryota > Metazoa > Arthropoda > Insecta > Hemiptera > Aphrophoridae > Aphrophora > Aphrophora alni. The sequence goes on from OY740765.1 coordinate 93,116,149, forward strand.
TTATACATTAAAAGCCACACGGTTGGGCGACAATTGTAATAAATATAAATTAGCACCTTTTACGGTTTTAATTATAAATATTACTTTATAAAAAAAAAATTAATTTATGAATTTTATTTATGATTAATTTAAAATATTGCTCGGTTATTAGGGCGCCAGGTGGAATTAACTCACCAATTTTGAAAACAAAAAAATTTATGAATTATAAATATCTCGGCATGGATTCTTTTTTAAGTGTACTCCCAATGATTCTATAGTTGTGAATGAGAAACTCTTGTTGACTGAAATTTTAACATGAATTTATTAAAATAATATTATTACATGACATTTATCATCACAAAAATATCAAATGAATTGATTATAACTAACATCCTATCCAAATTAAATTTTTATTGCCTTTGAAGGATTATTTTTTTTAAAACTTGAATTTAACTTTATGTTGCAACTAAAAAAAATATTTATGAAACAAAACAGATTAAAATACCCGTTTTTTAATATTGAATTTACTTTATCTTTGAGAAAAAGAAATATGTCAATCGACATTTATTGTTTATTCATATAGAAAATATACTTATTTAAATATCAAATTATAAGATTGGAACATGAAACATATTAAATTTTATATAATACATAGATTAAGTTTATTGTGTTAAATAACACATTTTACCAGTCCGCTGTCGCAAAACACATTACACAGTTGTGGTGCATGTAACATGGCATTTGATGATAGTTCTTTGTCCTGTCCGCGTAGAACGAGGTCCATCGAAGTCACTTCAATCACACTTTATAAATGTTTGTGTTAAGAATGTCTATCAACATTATTAGTTCATTTTTTACACTTTATGAATGTTCATCATTCGACCGTTTTAATATGAGACGCCTTAATTGTCAATTGTCTTTGCGCGCAACACGTTACTCGTTTTAAACTCTTTGTCCGTTCTAATCAATCTAATACCATTTAACACACTCGACTATACTGTTCACATTATTCTGTGAATGATATTAGTTTGGTACGAATTAATATATCTTAAACACTTTAAGATCAAATCAAGACTTTAGACTACATCGTCCTTTCCACCCTAAACTCTCATCTCCTCAGCACTACTACTCAGACTGCTTTAACCCATCTTACACCTCCAAGCTCTGATCTAAGACTCTACTAAAAACATCTTACACCTCCAACCGCTGAACTAAGACTGCTTTTAGAATGCGTGGTGAATTTCTATGTCCTGTGGTCCAGGGTTCACAGATTCTTTCACACGGACGCCTACTAAATTCCCGCTGTGTTTGCGATAAATGTCTCTCGCAACTCTTGCATACACTGTTCATATTTCTCACATGACAACAAGTTCTTTTGATTAATTTTATTACACACACAACCTATTTAATTTATTTATTAATTACAGCTAATATTTTACACATTATTATTTACTTTAGTTTGGAAATCTAGTTAATTTAATTTCCCTTACTTTAAATTATTATTACAAGTCATGTTTTCGACTCATTTACAACCCCCTAATAACTGTATCGATTCCCGATTATTTTTTATTATTCAATTTAAATTAACACTTTTTAGGTATTACATCTTGTTGTGTAGCGACAGCTGTTTCGTCAACACTGTTGACCTCGCCGGGCTGAGCACATTTAACATGATATCCAAAAACACACTACACCTGATACTTGATATAAATCTGTATATCGTGTGTTCGATTGTGATTGTAGTGTGTTTTTCGATATTACGTGTTAAGTGTGGTCAGCCTGACAAGATCAACGGTGCTGACAAAACATCTGTGAGTACACAACAAGATACACTTGCTTTTGACGCCCTCAAGGTAAAATAGTATAATTAATTACAGTAAGGTGGAAGGCAATAATGGAATTAATTAGAACAAAATCATTTTGATTACTAACATTATACAATTTTTTAATCAGTTCATCTCACTAAACTTTTCTACATAGTGATATTACAAACTTCTTCACAGTTCTGACTTAAACCTTTGAACGTTATTGATATAATTTTACACATAGGTATTATTTGCTCAAACCATCATTGATGAGAAAAACACATAATGCCCCATTGTGTTAAAATTAGTTCATGAAATAACCGACAAAGTGCAGAGACGTATGAGTTTCATTGTTTGTATACAATATGTTTTACGAGTAATGGTGGCGGTAGCCTATTAAAATGGCAGTTAATCTGTAATGAGTACTTAGCCTCGCCTACATGCACACAATGTTGATAAAAGTTTCCACCTCCAGCAGTAGGAGCCAGTTAAATAGCATACTTGATCAATCCACTGTTTCATGGTTTCTTAGTACCTCGTTTTGATTTTTTAAATTTAACATTTTAATATAAGACAATATTATATTGATGACTGTCTTAATTGGAAAGATCATTTAGAATATCATTAAGCAAATTTTGATAAATAACTTATGCTTTGAGATATGTAAGAACGTCTACCATATATATATATATATATATATATATATATATATATATATATATATATATCAGTTGGTTAACTTTATTTCCCAATGAGAGTAGTTTGTATTCTAATAATCCGGCTTGCATACAGTTTTAATCATCTGTTACATGGGGTCATATAAACCCAATGCAAAACAAACTCAATTTGAGTTATGAAATACCAGTTACCTAAAATGAACTGATTAGGAAACTGTGTACAGAGTGAGTTTTAAGTCTTTTTTTTCCTACTAGTTATTTGTTAAACACCTGAAAGAACTATCATTTGTGGTGTTCAAAAAATTTAGGGGATCACTGGAAGTCCAAGATCTAGGAGTCAATTAAAAGATTGTAATAAGAAGGGGGTTATGTGATATGTCGTTTAACACTGCCTTTTTATGTTAAAAAAGATGGTGCAATTGGAATTAAAAAGGATGAGTTGTTTTGTTAAAAAGTAGGACGGTAAAAAGCGGTTCTAACACATACTTTTTTGTAAACTATAAAACACCATCATTTTCGATAGGATGAACCTTTTGAGATCTGCTTTGCGGCACTGTGCTCTACTAAGAAAGAATTTTAATTTGATGTACATATTGACCTATGCTCCCATTTAGTTCAATTTGATTGTCTAAATAATGTTCCCAACTGATTGTCAATTTGATGATAAAAGTCATGAATTATAATCATGCTTGAAAGCTTTAAGTTACAGTCTAGCTAAATTTGATAATTTTATTCATTAAGCATTTGCAATAAGCCTAAATGTCTAAATCAGTCTTGATAAAATTGGTGACTTAATTAAGAACTTACAATAAGCCTAAATCCATTAGATTTAATTCCTACTCAAATTAGTAATCATATTGATTAAGCAAAATTGATTTTTCCTTTTAAAAGGGGTGATGATGAACAAACTATTATGTCCAGAGGAATAAAAATTATGTGGTAGTGTCAGTACAGCCGTCCACAGGTATATATAAACATGGACAGAGAGAAAGATAGAAGCAAAAATATTTCTGTGTAATCGGATATGTAAACTCTAAATTCACAGACCAAATAAAAAATAATAATTTACCTGTGGAGTGTATATTCCAATGCTCTCTGTCTTGTTTTGGAATACACTGAGGGGAACTAGAAAAACCAAAAAAAATTAAATTACTTACAAATAAATAAATAACATCAAGAAAGATATTCTTATAAATAAAACATACTTTAACTATTTTTTTTCCAATTACATGATACGTGAATGTAGAAGTGGTAATAGTTTTTTTTTAAATCTTTGTAAGCATGGGACATCTCCCAACCAATAAAAATAATAAAACAATAAATGTTAGTATTAATATTAGTAATATATAGAATAATAATAAGAAATAAACAAATTATATAAAAGATAAGCAACTGTGAAGAGTTCCTAAACAACGTTTAAATGAACAGTGATAACCAATGATTGTTAAAACAGTTTAAAACAATGAATAACATTGAAAGTTTAAATTTTGAACTGTGCGCGCCGATCAAATTATCAGACGTTGCACAAGTCCGTTCATGTAGGAAGTGAAACCCTGGAGAAACTTCCCATGATCCTCAGCGAGCATTAGCTTTGCCTAGCGTCTGGAGGAAACGTGGTTTTTAGTCTTTTTCAGGATTCTACACGGAGCAGTCGTATCAAAAAATGGCTGGACAGACTCGCTTTCAGTCTAAGATGGAAAATCTCCATTAGTTATGAAGTTTAGAACAACTTAAAGTATATGGACATTGTAACTCGTGAGTAAAGTGAAAAAATGTAACATCATTGGTTTAATTTGGAACATAAATAAGAACTTTGATTTTTGAACATTAATAGTAACAATAATTTGCACATGTTAATAATTCTAGTATTTCATATAGTTAAATGATAAATGTTAATGATATTTTTTCTTAAATAATAATGTCTCTGTTTCTTGATAAAATAAAAAAGGAGATTTCTGTTTTACTAAGAATGTCTGGCTAGATAATTTGTGTCAACCTGTGCCATGCTATGCTAGTAACTGTAATTACGATTTGAGATTGCGATCCTGCCCTTCAGGTGATTAAAAATGGTAAATTTAAATGTAGAGTTGTAAGAACGCAGACTTACAACTAGGTAAGTAACTTTAAAATTTTGATTAAAAGCTCTTAAAGCACATTATAAACGTTATATCTTATCTTTTTTCCTTTAGACCAGCTGTTTATCATAATGAAGAGTTTTCTCAATCCCTTAATGTAAATACAGATGTACTTCAAGGCTCATTCCTGGATCCTGTTTTATTTATTATTTATATAATGATTTACTATTTTCAATCAATAGTAAATTGGTGGGTTCATCTATATTTGTTGATGATATAGCTATAAATGTTACTATTGTTTGTGACAATTTTGCAAATGATGAACTGACAGCAACACACTTGATTATAGAACGTTAGTCTACAGCAAATTATTTAAGCTTGCAATAACATAACCAATAACATAAAATTAAGTCTAAGGAGAAAATATTCAATCTTAAATAAATCTGTTAGATTCCTAGGAGTATACTTGCAATATATTTTAAGTTTAAATAACATATTGAACATCTTTGTAAAAAGGTTGCAAGAGGTGTTGTTACCTTTTTTTTTAGAAAATTGAAACTCTGTGTTAACGACAGTGTCTGAAAGTCACCCTATTTTGTGTATATACAAAGTTATTTAATGAATGGTATAATTAATTGTATGGGGATAATGATTGTAATGTTAAAAAATTATGAATTCTTCAAAAACTATTCCGACTGTTACTTCTGAGTACATAATGAATATTCTACTATTTATTTGTAAAATATAATATTAATGAGTTTCAAACCAAAAGCTCTACACACACTACCTAACTGGGCATAGATATGATCTGAGATTGGATAAATGTAATTACAGTACTACCTTTAACAGCTTTGGGAAAAACTATGTAATTACTTACCATTAAATATTCGAAATTTAAGTGTAACAGTTTAAAAAATAAATAAATAAAGACAATTTTAATAATATCTAACATTTATAGCCTCTAAAAGTTTTTCAATGTTAATTTGTTCCTTAGACGGTATTTTATATTGTTGTTGTTTTATATAGATTTATTCTTTACTCTTTAATAGTGGTTAAATAATAACGTGTGTCTATGCATAGGTGAAAAAATGAAAGCAATGTCAATCACGTATAGTTTAGTTTTCTAAATTTACTATAAATCATTAAGTTGATTACATGAAATTATAGAAATTACAACATAGAAACATAAAGTTAAAATAATGTTCCTTTTAATAAAGTTCAAATGAAAATAAATCAGTTCTGATAGAAAACTAATCAAAATAAAATAGTTCTCAAACATTTAGAAATGAAACCAAAATATAACTCAGGGAAGTAATCCCACGTCACTTATCTGTCTTGCATCATGATGTCCAACGGCAATGTAGTAACACGGCACGGTGAGATGTATGAGTGATGACGTATAGGCTCGGAACAGCTGATTACAGTTATAACTACTCGCTATTTGATATAAGCGTAATATCGAGTTTATCAATAGATTTTAATGTTCAACAAAATGTTTATAATCACGGCACATGTAGATAGTTCATAGTATTTTAATAAATAGTAATGTCAGTGACCGACAACACGTACAGTAGTTGTAGTTTTTAAACTTACAAAGCTAGATAGCGCACAATGTTGCGGATAACCTTGCCGAACCTTTTAGTCCTGACTTACTACTTACTACTGGACTTCAAACAAACAAGCCCATAACAGTCCTTATTTGCACTGCTTATCGTCGCTGTTTGTACAGTCTCGGTTTGCACAGTTCTGTCAACCTTCAGATATAGATATTACTTATTAAAATAACAATTTATTTTTTACTTAAGATTAGGTTTTACAAAATTAATTAACTTGCATGAACAACGTGTGTGTGTGTGTGTATATATATATATGTGTGTGTGTGTGTGTGTTTCCGCAGAACGTTCTACCTGCCTTTTGTACCTTTTATGACTTTATTCGAACCTGAATGCCACAACACTAGTCACCTACCATTGGGTTGATAGAAAGGTAATTAAGTGCTCTTCTCCACACACTTAATTTACAGACAGGAATATAATCCACAGACAAGGTGAGGTCTGCTAACCAGTGTGAAGAAACTAATACTTCCTACCAATCAACAGTTTGTAATTTTCTGTTTCAATAACTTTACTTGAATTTACTATTTTTAAATTAAGTTTTTGTTTTTATTTTTATTTTTAATTAGATTTAGTCGCTTTTCGGACTAATTTGAAATTGATTCACTTTAATTTTTAACTCTTTACTCAAGGTCGTGCCTTGTGGAAGAATTTAATTCCAAAATTCTTATCTATACTGACAAACACAGCTATAGATCACCTGAAAAATATACATATATATATATGAGGATCAATTGAATAAAGTATATAAAACAACAATTTTTTTAAATAATCATTACTTAATTTATTTTGAATAAGTAGTTTGAAAATTGCATATAAATTATAAATATTCATCAATAAAATTTTCCAATTTACAAAAAGTTAATTTAATATGCACAAATTATTAATAAAGAATATTTACTTTAACAATTAAAGAATATAAAAAAATTCTTGTTTGATTACCAAAGCATTTCCAGTTTTAAAATTTACAAAGAATTTAATGAATTTAATTTTTTTTTCAATTTAAAGTTTATTCTATTTTTAAATTTTATTATTAGAAATTTGAATAATCCAATCATTTGTATTGGTACCTTTAGTACTATGAAGATCTTATAGTTGTTGTAACCAGTATCTCTGAGGTAGTTTCAAGTTGGTAGCTGTAAGTCTGGATGGTTTTTTCTGACTCCTCGTCCTACGTGTTCTTGGCACAAGATTTGATGAGAGAGTGACAATCTTTCGATCAACAATTTTGGAAGACCCTGAATTGGGAAATTCCTGTACCGACTTAACTGATGATTATATTTAGTTACCCCCCCCCCCAAACACTTTCTTATTATTATAATTATTATTATCTTTGTCCTTTTTTGATCTTGAAAGGTTTGTTTTGCAACGTTCCTATGCCTCCTCCCCTCCAGTGGTCCTTTTTTTTTACGGTCGAAAATCACTCGCTCTGAAAATTTCATGTTTCATCTGGTAACTTGTACTCTTTTCTAATTTTTCCTTCAATATGCCTTAACTTTTGAACCCATGGTTCAATCTTGATCTTGATTGTACATTCTTCATCCTCTTGATTTTGTGCTTCTGTACAAACACAATTTTTAGTCATAGTCCACACGGTTCTAGTTATTACACTTTTTCAAAATTTCAAAATTTACTTTTTAAATTAAATTGTTTTTTTTTTAAATTTTAATGTTCTTAAGTTGTTAGTCTTACTCTAAAACAAAGTTTTTACTTTTTTGTTATCTCTCTTAATTTCAAAGAAATTCGCTTTTGAAGTTAATGATTATATTTATGATTTTCGTATTATCCCCTCTTCTTAACAACTTCCCATAGTTACCATTTAATTATCTTATTTATTTCAAATTTCGGTATTTCACGCTGTTGTTTAAACCTGCATATTTTTTGTTCTGACAATTATTAAATATCTTTTATTATATTACCCTTAATTCAACCCTACTTAACCAGTTTTCATCAAAATATCTTTATATGTTCATAAAATTAGTTTTTGTTCAGTAGAGGTTTTCATGTAAGATCTTGTCAGTTGAAGACTACAACATCGCTAACACATGCTGCAGCTTTACAGTTTCCTTACCTTAGCCCTATACAATTTATGTTCTTATATTATTTCTAGGATTTTATTTTATAAAATCTGACTTGTACGATCAGGTTTTTAAAGACTGTTACAATATCCCCCCTTACAAACAAAAAAATTTGTATTTATACAAATTTTTGAATTTATATTATTTTTTGTTATTATTCAACATTTTCTAACCCTAGAACTGGCTCATGTTGTGTGTCTTTTTTTTTTTTAACTCATAAAAAATAGTAATATTATACTACACCCAACTTATAAAACATAATTTTTCTTAGACAGCTGTATATAATTTATATGTGTAATGAAAAAAATAATATGTAACGGTTTTGGAGAAGTATGTTAGGAATCAAAAAATGAAGTTAACATTTTACAGAAAAGCCTATATAAACCAAAATAAATTTTTAAGTACATTTTTTCTGAATATACAAAAGTTTTGTAATGTAATTGTGAATAAATGTTGATAAAAAAAATTAATTTATAATGTTTGAATATGAAAAAAAATATTGTTTACAAAATTAGATCAAAATTTTGGCCTAATTTGAAAAAAATCACCAAAAATAGTAATATTATGGAAAACACAAATTCTTATTATGATTTTTCTCAGAAAGGTGAATAGAATTTACCTGTGTAATGAAATAAAAATTATATGTAAGAGATTTGAAGTTAGTATGTGAGGAATCAAAAATTCTTACAAAAATCAAAGTCAAAATTTCACATTGAAAGCCTATATTTACCATAATTTAAAAAAATAAAAATTTCAAGATATAAAAAGTATTTGTACTATAAATCTTGTAAAGATTTTGTGCATAAATGTTCGTAAAAACAAAAATAAATAAATAAAAAATATAAGTAAATAAATTAGTTTCTTTGTACTAACCAACAAAAAGTTTAGCCCCCTAGGCTAGGCTAGGGCTGTAACAAATACAATGAAAATATTCAAATTTATTCAAAAAATACACTCTAGAAACACTAACACACATATTATAACTTGTATAAACAAATTGTAATAAATAAATCACTCTAAATAACAAAATAACTTTCAAGAATAGAAATACATTGAGCAATGCACGATAACACTCACACAAGATGGCAATAAACATGCAACTAAAACTAGAAGGTTTACGCTTAGTTAGGAAGGACAGTTTCTAATATTCACTACTAAATAAATATTATGCCTTTGAATTAGATGTTTACACCAACTTATAGATGTAAATTTCTTCTTCGCAGTTGTACAAAGAATTGCAGGAATATATAAAAATAAAGATCGAAATCTTCAAAGGTTTAGCAATCTCTTCGTTTGGCACTCCCAAAGAGCAAACCAGAGGATTTGGAACACTTCATAAAATGTATAGATCTTGTAAACTATAAAACTTTCGATAATTTCGAATACATAGTTCAAAAAGGAAGAAAAATACTACTGTAAAACCTGTCTAAAACAGACCCTTTCTAAAATGGAAACCTGGGAAAACGGAAAATAAATTTGCTTATACCAATGTAATTTAATACAAAACTGTCTAGCCGCGGAAACGGAAATTTTGTTGGGTACAGATATAATGTTGGGTACCGCCCTTTATAAGCGGTAGATGCGTTGTGGGAAGTGCCGCGCAAAGCGAAACCGAGTATAGCCACGTCATTACTTCTGTACAGATCAAACAATCACCGCTTTGGCGCAACTCACCTCAAATACAAAACTTTCAAGGACGTTTTACATCTTTTATGCACAGAACTTGAGAAGAGAGTCAGACGTCAAAGAGCACCACCGCCACGGCATTACTTCTGTATATTTCAAACAATCACCGCTTTGGCGAAACTCAGCAGCTACATGAGGCCACTAATGAGGAATCATAACCCCTCGCCCCATCCTTCTTTACATTACTGTACTTTCTGCTGCTATAAGTCCCGTTTGTTCTGAGAATTAGGGTACTGCATAACAGAATTGTTTTGTACTGTACACATGTGTACATTAGTCTACACTACACTGTATATTAGTCTCACTATTCTCAGTTTTGTGCCTACTGCCCGACATACAAGTGATATTGTTCGAACGTGTGAACTAAATTTACAGTAATTAAAAAATAGTTTTTATACTGTAGCCTACATACAGTACTTATTGTAATTTAGTTACTTTTTTTAATTAGTTTTTTACGTATTTTTGTGATAGTGTGTACATACAGTACAGTGATTTGTAATGTCATCGAAACACAAAACACTTACGCTGGAAGAAAAAATAAAAGTTATTGAAGAACATGAAAAAAACAAACGTTCAAGTAAAGAATTAACTGTGTTATTTAAAGTGGGAAAAACTCAAATTTATGACATTTTGAAAAATAGAGTTAAAATTAAAGATCGGTGGTTAAAAGGAACAACCGGACATGTGAAGTGTATCGCCAATTGTGCTGAAAATTACGAATTAAATCATGCTATGTTTAACTGGTTTGTCAGTGCTCGTGCTAAAGGAGTGCCAATTACAGAATCATTGATATAAACTGAAGCTTTAGAGACGGCAAAAAAGTTAGGTAAAGTCAATTTCAAGGCATCTAATGGTTGGCTCGAGAGTTTTGAACATCATCATAACATTGTTTTCAATTCTGTATGTGGTGAAGCTAATGATGTTGATATGCAGACTGTAACAGACTGGAAAACAAAAATTAAAGACTTAGTTCGGGATATGAACATAAAAATGTTTATAATGGTGAAGACTTACGGTGTTTATTTGTGCGAACATGACTGGTGAAATTGAAAAACCAATAGTGATAGGAAAAGCAGCATGTCCCGGGCTTTTAGACACTTAGACCGCAACAGTACTTTGGCGGTTTAATAAAAAAGCTTGGATGACCAGTTCTATAATGGAAGAGTGGCTTCATTCTTTTAATGGACAAATGAAATTTCAAAATCGTAAGGTCATATTGTTTTTAGATAATGCTACTTGTCATGCAAAAATTAATTTGTTTAATGTGAAGCTAGCCTTTTTTCCTCCTAACACAACTTCAGTTACACAACCAATGGATCAGGGTGTAATTTACACACTGAAATCCTTTTATAGGAGTTCGTTCTACAATCACTTGTTGCTAAAATTTCCACCTGTTCCAATGTTTCAGAACTAGTTAAGCAAGTTAATGTTCTTGATGTGGTTAACTGGATACATCAGGCCACAAAAAGAGTTCTTCCAGAAACTGTGAAAAAGTGTTTTTTTTTTAAGCTGGTTTCCCTGCTCAAGTATCACTGGCTAATTCTGACATTGAAGTGGATAATTTAAGGGACATTTCCGATCTCTGTGTACAAGGAATACTACTTTTTCAACCTGAAGTCATCGTAAATTTTGACGACGAACTTTCGACATCAGAAAACATCAAAAGTGTGTTCGATATTGCTCTCGAAAATAGCACAAAGGAAGTGACAGAAGAAACGGACGATGATGACGAAGATGAAAGGGAAATGAAAATTCACACTTTTGGAGAAGCGCTAACTTTCGTGAATGACCTACAGGAATTTGCGGCTCTTAAAAATGTACCGGAACTTATGAAACTAATCCAAGACGCCAAAGAGATCATTCAGCGGTCTGTTGTTAAATCATCACGACAGTGTACTTTTAAAAAAAAATCTTCGGACAAAAAAACTAGAAAAGAGAATGGATTACATATAAGTTGATTTGAAAAATAAATCTAGTTTTCACGTACTATATTAAGTTTATTTTAACTATAGTATGTACATATTTCCTTCTTCTTGTTCTTGTGACAAAACAAATACAGTAAGCTAGGCTATACAGTATGTACAGTATTTAAAAAAAATTAAGAACCTCTATAAAACGGAAACCTCCCAAAACGGAAAAAAATACTGGAACAATCATGTTCCGTTTTAGACAGGTTTTACTGATAAGATATGTTCAACTTGTGGTATTTAGACAAGAATTACCATTTACAAAAATTATATCATCAATGAGTTCATATTTTCTTACATTGCAGTTTTTCGTGACTTGCTACATTCTTGCGGAAAAATACAAAATTTTATCAAATTATTGAATTTTTATTTTCCATGAGAAGGATTATGGGATACATGATTATGAAAGATTGAAACATTACCTTTACAATGCTATATTACACATTTCAATAAAATAATATTTACTAGGCTCAAAGTTGAATTGAAAAAAAATTGATTTTTTAGCATGTAAAAACGTGTTAAAATTCGTGTTTTGTTTAATATTAAAAACTATCAAAGTCAGAAAGATTGTGAAAGCACAGATCGAAACAGGAAGATTTTTGATCTATAGAACAGTGTTATGGTAGATTTGTTAGACAGAAATATGGATTTATGAAAATTAGAGTAAGAATGACGAATTTGTATTTCACAATTGCTCAGTTTTTTCTTTACTTGTAGGCGGCAAAATACACAAATTTTGGCAATTAATTAAATATTATTTATAACATTTTATATTTTTTTAACGTGATTATGAATCTATGGTCCATTAGCTCTCCTACAGTATTTTATTTATTGCGGTAGTGACAGCTCGTGATTAGGTTGCAAGGTTAAACAAACCCCCATCCCATATAATATCTAAACAATAAAAATATTTTTTAAATCTAAACATTTTTTGAAAATATTAATACGATTTCAAGTTTTATCTACATCCTATTAAACGAAAAAAGATAAAAAAGTACAGGGTAGAGCTGGTGATAACTAAGAAAGAATTGTGTGATGTGACATCATTGCTTAGGTTGCAGAGCTCGAGAGCACCAGGCTTTTACTCTCTAAGGGTAAAATAACATGGAACACTTTGCATCTTGAACACTTAACTTGTTGCCTAGCAGCAGCCTATCTCTCTATTAGGTTGCAGAAAATTTGCAACCTGACAGCAGACATGCACACTGCATAGTTTACACTTGACTATTGAGTGGACTACAGCAGCGCTCCTTTGTTCATCCAGTTATTAATTTGAGTCGTCTGTTTGTATTTGTTTTCGAGGTTATGTGTTTTTTTTTTAGTGTTTCGATCACTTTCAACCTCTATTGTTCATCCGATAAAAAAAATATCAGGAACATTTTGATTTTAGTATTAGGTATTTGTTTTAAACGGTGTTAGAATAATACCTTGTTTGTTCCATAATAAATAAAACTCAGTAATCTTTATTTGTTCATATATGAAGTAATGTGCATTTTTTTAGTGGTTCAATTATTGTACCAAGTTCTGTTAGTTTTAAGATTAAGATGTGGTTAAACTATTAGTTAATGACAGTTTTGTTAGTACAATCTACAATACAAACATATATATTGTTATTTAAAACACTTGCAACCACCAAGTTTTTAAAGCACCAGCCGCCACTGTATTGCGGTAGGATGATTCTAAGTAGGCGAAATGTTGAATTGCAAAAAAATGTGTTTTTGTGTCGATATCCAACACTATGCGTCGTATTTTGACCCAGACTGGGTCCAAATGCTGTTTATAGGTTAAATTTGAATGTTTCTTATAACTAACATTTTAAAACATATTACTACATATACACAAGAATATAATTATATAACACACGAGAAAACAAACATATTATGAACATGACATATTAAAACATATTATTTTACAAAACTTATACTTACTTAGACATATTACATGAAATACAAATTCATTTATTGTTCATGATTTTATAATCCTTTTAATGTCTCTGAAACATACATATAACATACATATTTATGGCACTTTCACTGCACTTCACCATTTTCGATGGAAACCATGCAAATCAATGGATTATTCATTATATATTTAAATAAAAACCCCTTTATAAGAATTGCTTAAGGTCATCTTACAATACTACTATTATTAGATAGATAATTACGATTTATTACATTGAAAAATGATTGTACTTGTAAAAACATTTATTTTTCCTTTTATTAGTTTGAAAAAATTTAAAGGTCCATTCACATAATTGCTGCTATTGTTGTGAATAACTGTAGGTTATGATCCCCCTTTCCATGTTTGGAATGTCATATTAATTTACATACTATCATCCACTTCTTGCCTGTCTCTCCTGGATCTATTGTTACATATTGTTATTAACATCTGTTCCAATGAATTAGTTTGACCTACATTTTCTCTTTAAACTTTTATTTACTTAATATTCTGCCAGCTGTTTCTAACTTGCTTTCTCCTTTGACTCCTTACCTTTTTCTCTTTAAATTTTCTTTTCCAAACTTTTCCTCTCTCCTTCGATTTATCTCTTTTTATTCAATAATTTAGTCATTCTGTCTCGTTTGGTATATGTCACGTCCATTTGATTCTATCTCCTCTTTTTCCTCTTCCTTACTAATTTTTACAAGTTAGTTTAATTATTAAATTATTAATTTTGCTGATTTCGTTGATTTTTGCATTTTTTCCTTTTCTCCCTACTTTCTTCACGATTTTTTAAAATTTTGTCTTTCTCCCCTTTACTTCTTCGCATTTCATCTTTTGTTTCTTTATCACCTCCAGTTTTGTAATTATTTGGTATAGACATGTCCTTCCCCTTTTGTTCGACTTCTGCTAGCATTTTGGCAGAAACAAATACCCCATCTCGCAAATACAAATTTGATTCTCCTTTATTTTGAACTTCTAAGATGTTAATTAGATCATTTTCTTTACTCAATCTAATTTCCTGTTTTGGAAAATAGTATTGTATACCTTGTTCCTGTTCCGAGTCCTTATTTTTTTTTTCAAGTTTATTACTAAAAATTCTTCATTTATTTGGAATTGTAGAAATTTACTCTGCATGTTTATTTGTACCCTATATTTAAATAAAATATTACATCCTATAATTATTTTACTTTTAAATTTCAGAACTACCAAAAATATTGCTTCTAATTCCTTTCCTTTTAATTTCAAAGCAATAATTGCTTGTTTATTTATTCTTTATTTGATTTTTTTATCGTTGTTAATACTTCCACATTAACTACTGGTAATTCTAAAATTTGATTCCCTTTTGCAATCACTTGTTTATAGAAATCTTCCTGACAAACGACATCTGGGCTCCTGTATCTATTTCTACGTTTACTTCCTTATTCAAGATTTCTAGTTTGATTTTTAGACATTTGGTGCAGCTTTCAAATGGTTTATATTAACTTCCCTCTCCTCCAATAAATCTTTCTTAATATCGCATTGTAATTTATTTACTACTATCTGCTTATTTTGTTTTTCTTTACTATCTTCATTTTTATTTATTTTACTTACTATTTTTAATTTGATTTCTTTTGTTTTATTATTATTATGATTTATTGGTTTTGTAACTACCTTTTTATTTATTTATTTACCAATCCTAAAATATACATTGGTTTTACTTTTTCATTGCCAATTACTACTTCCTTTTTCTCTTGGGATCTCACCATTTAGTTTTTTGGACTTTTCAGAGGGATTCTTTGAGTGGAAGGACCAGGTTCTTGAAGTAAATTTGGTGAGGTTTTAATTGGGCATTTCCCATAGGATATAAGCTTAGGTGGTGCCGAAGGTTGGTCATAGTCCCTGTCCTCTCACCTATATGGACTACAAGTTTTGAAGGTTTCTTTACATACACTTTGGCTTATTCTTCTCTTGGTATTGTTTCAATTCATCCTTCCTCTATGCTTTCTAATGTCATCAAGAAACTGATTGCTTCTTCGAAGCTCTGACTGGCTTTACCTAAACTGGCTAATTGTACTCTTTTTGTTCAAAGTGTTGCATAAGTTTAAATACTAAACATTTTTCTGGTATCTTAGGGTTTAAATATTCCACTTTATTTATTATTTGACAAAAATACTCAACTCTTGTCAAACTACCTCTAGCATAGTAATGATTATTTTCAATTTGATTTCTTTGTACTTGTTGAGTTTGATAACCCTAATTTTTCTCAGTTTTCCCCAATACTCACTAATTTTACTACTATCTCCCTTTGTCTTATCGATACACATTT
Organism: Aphrophora alni; assembly: GCA_963513935.1. Classification (NCBI taxonomy): domain Eukaryota; kingdom Metazoa; phylum Arthropoda; class Insecta; order Hemiptera; family Aphrophoridae; genus Aphrophora; species Aphrophora alni. The sequence continues at coordinate 93,132,275 of OY740765.1, forward strand.
TTTTCTGTTCCTACACTTTCTTTTATTTTGCTAATTTCTTTTAGCACTACTTCTACTTTCTTTCCTCCCTGTTCACTCACTTCATCTAGTAATATAGTAATATCTGTTTGACATATTTTTACCTATTTTTACACTCTACTATTCTAGTCTTATTTTCCATACCATAACTCCTAAAGTTTCTTTAATTCCTTATATCAGGTTCTCTTTTTCAATAAATATTTCTCTCTTTGCCTAGTCTTTTTTCCTTTTTTCTCTTGCTTCTTCTTTTTGTATTTTTTTCTTTTCTTGCTTCCTCTTCTTTTTGTCTTTTTTCTTCTCTTGCTTGCTCTTATTATTGTCTTTTTTTCTCTTGCTTCGTCTTCCTTCTGTCTCTCCATCTTTTTCTCTTCTTTTTTCTTTCTGTCCCTCCTTCTTCTTTTTCATGCTTTCTTTTATCCTAAATTTGTTGAAGGTATTTTATTATTATTTTTTTAAATCCATCTCCTGTACTGAGCCTTCCTTTGGGTTTTGCAAGATCTTTTGTTGGTGGCATTTTCGTTAATATTTTTTTATTATTTATGTGAATTACTTAAAAAATATGATTTTGAAATTAAATTTTATTAAAATCTTTTTCAAAATTTCGCTTTTCGTGCTCCAACTGTTGGGTGCCACTTGCCGTGGAGCGTTTGACCAGTCATTTGTACCTTTTATGACTCTATTCGAATCTTGAACGCCACGGCACTAGTCACTGACTGTTGTATCGATAGAAAAGTAATTAAGTGGTATTAGGTAAGCGCTTGGTGTGGGGAATTATCTTTGTTTCAATTCCCCACACACTTATTTTACAGACAAGAACGTAATCAACAGACAAGACAAGGTCTGCTAAACAGTAGGTCACAAATACTTCCTACCAATCAACAGTTCTTAACTTTCTGTTTCAATAACTTTACTTGATTTTTTAAAGTTTGAATTTTAATTTAAAATTTAATTATGTCACCTTTTGGACTAATTTCAAATTGATTCATTTTATTTTTTCTGCTAACTCTACTCAAGGTCCTGCCTTGTAGAAGAATTTAATTTCGGGGGCAGCATGTGGCCCGTGAGCCTCAGGTAGTGCACCCCTGCTCTAAAACAAAGTTTTCACTTTTTACTTTTTTGCTATGCCTCTTAGTTTCAAATCGCCTTTGAAGTCAACGTTTTATTCCACTTGACTTTACGTAATAAAAAACCCTCTTTTTACTATTTTTACTTGTATTTCTTGGTCATTATATTTATTCATTTACCTTTTGATTCTTACACTTATTTTAATTTTTATTTCATTCTGGTTTATTTTTAATTACCCATAATTTTTTAATTATTATTGCAAAAAAGCTCACATTTTATAAATTGTGTAGCCCTTTACCTTAATGAAACCCCCTCCATCCCTAAGAATAGCTATAAACCCTGGAACCGGCAATGTTAATTTTTTTTAAATTCTTCGTTTGTTTAAAAATTAATAAAATATATTATTTTTATACAAAACCTAACTTATAAGACATCATTTTTCTCAGAAAGATGCATAGAATTCATCTATGTAATAAAAAAAAAAAATTTTGAAAAGGTTTTGGAGTAAAACCGTTTCAAAAAAACCTGTATCATCCAAAATCAATAGCTTACCACCTTTTTTAAGATATACAAAAGTTTTGTGTAATATTTGTGAATATATTTAGAAGAAAACAATAATTAAATTTGTTACATTTTCAAAATTTAAAAAAATCTTTTACGAAAAAAGGTAAAATGATCTTTTTTTTTTCAAAAAATCACAAAAAATACTAAAACATATTTTATACACAACTTCTATAAATCATTATATTCAGAAAGGTGCATAGAATTTAGGTGTGTAGTGAAAAAAAAATGTTAGATGTAAAACATTTGGAGTTTTTTGGTCAAATATCAAAAAATCGGAGAGTAACGGAGAGAATAATTTCACAGAAATGGTAATGTATACCATACAAATAGATTTTTTTGAATTTTTTCAACAATTACTATAGATTTGTAATATATTTGTGAATATATTTAGGAAAAAAATAATAATATGTTGTTACATTTTCAAAATATAAAAAAATGTTTTATGAAAAAATGTGAATTTACCTTTTTTTCAAAAAATCACCAAAAATAGTAATATTTATGGAAAACCAACTTCTATAAACCATTATATTCAGAACAGTTCATAGAATTTAGTAGTGTATTGAAACAAAAGTTTGAAAAATAATTTTGGAGTCAGTATGGCAAAGAACAAATAAAACAAACAAAATTCGAAGGCTCAATTTTCCATGAAAGTCCAATTCTGCATAGAAATAATTGTTCTACATTTTTTTCAAGATTAAAAACATTTTCTAGTATAAATATGAATAACTATTGGTAAAAAAAAAATCAAATTCTAAAATTATCAAAATAAAAATAGCGTTTTCCCTTGACAAGTGAGGTTAGGTTTGAAACTGTTAGGAATAAGTTAATATTAGGTTAATATTAGATTATATTAGGAAGAAATCATATTCACAAAGCTCAGAATGACCCAACTATTGTGAAACAATTAAAAAAATGTTGAAATGCTTGACTTGCAAACTCAACTAGGTTACCAAGACTCCTAAAGGTATATAAGCGATCAGCAGGATTTCGTGAGGTCTCTTGTCTTTTTGGAGCTTGGAAGATACACGGCTGTGTTGCTAGCCGTGGTGGAAGATGGCCCAGGAAATCTACTCAACAAACCGTAAGCAAGCATTTCTATTTTTATAAAATCACTAATAAAATGTAATCTCATTTATTTAAAGAATAACAATAGTTGGAATACTTCTGGGCTTTGAATAAATAATATTGTTTTGTTTTATTGTTTAATTAAATTCCTATTATTGTATTAAAGTATTGTATTTAAATTATTGTATTAAAGTCTTGTAGTAAAGCGTTGTAGTAGCGTTGGTTATTCCTAACAAAAGTATCAGGGAAATGGACATAAGTTTATTAACAAAGATAAGAGCTAATAAAATACTGAACCACTGATCTGATTATTAATTGAAATTAAAGAACCCAGGCAGTTTTGAGGGCCGTTCATAACAAATGGTGCATCGGCCGTGTTTTTAGTTTTTACTAAAAATAATTAATAACTAATATAATTGTGGCAATATTCTTTTAATATATATTATAAAATTTGATATGAAAAAGTAAGAAAAAGAAAATGTTTGTTGATATTTGAACTAGGATACTAGTAAGAAAGTTAGCAAATTTGATTTTAATTTTTTTTTTAGATTAAGAAGTTTAGAAGTTATAAACTTAATGTTATTATTTAATTATTTATTGTTTTGTTTCGTTATTTTGAAATTTATGACGGATTACTATGTTATATTAATTGTTTAATTTGTTGAAAAGTTGATTTGTAAATAGTTATTATAAACTTTGAGAGAAATATTATTAAGTTTTGAAGTAAATTTATATTCAATTTGTTCTACTCTTTTAGGTTGTCAAATTTTTGATATTTCTGAAGATTATTAATCCCTTTTATGTAAATGTATTTAATCTGTTGATTTAAGAATTATTTATTTATTATACAGTTTGAATTAATAAATTTTGAATATATATATATATGGTTGTTATGCATTTTGAAACATTTGATATTGTCAGCGTCTATAGTAAATAGTTTAAATTAGTCTTGTATGTTTCATAGGCAACGAACTGCAAGAAATACTTAGGTCAGGTTTATTGTGAATGAAGTGTAATGTGAAGATTATATAACATGCTGAGTAGGGAAATTCCTTGGAGTATTCAAAGCTTACCTTTGGCAAGGTGTGTAGTGTGAATGCTGAGGATGTTACAACAAATTAAGGTGTTATGCGATTTCTATGGCAAATAATGGTTTACGACGAAAATTTAGACATGCTAAACCAAAGTGTGCAATTTATCGCAAAAATGTAAACCGTTTTAAGAAATCGCATAGCTATAGAGAATTTGTTCCACTAATGATAAACAGTTACATAAACGGCGTGTCAACAATTTACATTGCACTAGGTCACGGCGGTTAGATCATAGACTGCTGACAAGTCATTGTTGTTTATTTACAGTGCTTCTTACTTATTGCGTCAAAAGTCTTTTCGGAAATAGAATTCACAACAAACTTGACATACATTGTTATCTTGTTTTCGGTGAACTAAGTAGCTGAAACGGATATTTATGGGTGTCAGGTGATGAATTTTTCTTTGTTTGTGTAGGAACACCAATAAAAAAATAAATAAAATAAAATAAATCAATTTTTCTAAAGAATGCATAGTTTAGGTTAAAATTAGAAATATTTTGATTGTATGTGAAAATAATTAAAGGAAAATTAATAAACGTTAAGATTTAGATAAATAGGGATTAATAAATAATGTGATGTAAGGGTTTTTGATGAGTTTTAAAGTAAATAATTGAGAAATTTAAGATAAAATATTTTAAAGGAAGTAATTTAATTAAAAAGAGATGATGATGTTTTAATAAAAACTAAGGTGTTGCTGGGAAAATAATTGTGAGTACTTTTTTTTAAAAAGTAATTGAGATATTTTTTTTTATAAGATAATAAGAGATAATGTTTTTCTTTAAAAAGGGAGAAATGAGTGTACAAAAGTATTTAAAAGTAGTGTCGAGAAATGAAGTCTATAAAGAGGTTTTCCTTGAAGAAAGTAATTGGGTTGCATTGAGAGTTTCTTTTAAGTTCAACAAGAAGTTTTTTTTTTATATACGAGGTTTCTTCGATGATATAGGAAGAATTTGCGACGTATTATTGAGGTTCTACGAGATTTACGACAAAATGTGATAGCAAGCCAAGGGGCACTATACACATAAGGTTTTAAATGAGTTTCTACGAGGATATATGAGTTTTTTTTTTACTGCGATGAAATATGAGGAATCATCGAATTTTACGATATTGAGTTTTAAATGAACTTATTACAGATGTCTACGAGGAAATAATAAGTTTGACTACGACGAAATACGTGGTTATCTGAGGAGCACATATGTGCTTATTATATGTGCACAATTATTTATATGTGGTGATATAAATAATTAAAGGAGTTTTATAAGAGGTCAATGCAATCAAATTATTAAGTTATGAGAAGCCTATAATGATGAGTTTTGAGATGAGACACTATGAGGTAATATTAATGTAAAAGGAGTTTTTTTAAAGATAATAGATGATTTTTTAACGTTGTTCAAGAAAATTAAGTAGTATTTGTAATTTGAGGTGAAGTCATGAATAATGAAGTTTTTTTTAATGTTTTATAAGATCTATAGAGAAGAAATTAACCCAGCAAAACCAAACAAGTTGAGAATTTTTTTGAATAATAATAATTTAAGTAATGAGATTATAAGATAAATAATAAAATAGGTTTGAGATTAATAAATGGATATAATTTAGTTATAATGATAAACGTAAATCTAAAAGTAGTGTTATATTTAAATGCTGTAATTAAAGAATATAAAAATTAAAATAAAAGCACATTCAAAGCCACTTTCAGAAGGTTTCCAACTAATAAGTCAAAATTTTAGTAGTTTTTTTTTTTTTTTCAAATTACAGTAGAACCTCCCATATCCGATCATGACGGGACCGGGCCGTGGTCGGAACGGCCAAAAGGTCGGATATCGGGAGGAGCGTAAAATGCCGTTCCCAGGTACAAAAAATGCCACACAGTACTGTAATACAACTTTATTACACCTTTAAAAATATTGTGTATACATTTCAAACATTTTCTGACATGAAATTAAATACGTAAATATTGTATATTCAACTTGTAAAACTATTGATTATCATTTACAAGTTGTAATGATTTTACATTTCAAACTTTTACTGTTACGTTAAACTTTTACTTTTACGTTAAACTCGTCACAAAGCTTTTTTACAGATTCCCCTCTGTCAAGTCTTTTTAACACATTTAACCGCGTCTCAAACGAAACCAACACACGCTTCCGTTTTCGTAACTCGCTCATTTTTATTTACTGTATATACTGTGCGTACCTGTCAAAGAAAACTGAAAAGAAATGTTATATTTTCCATAATGCATACTAAATTGATTCGTGGAAAAAAAGCGGCCCATCAAACGTTTTTGCAGGTGTATGTCTGCTATATCGACGGGTGCCAATGCCGCGGTGTTATTATGCCGCCGACAATGGGATACCGCTAACGAAAAAGTCGTTTGATATCGCCGCCGCTTTGGTGCCGCGGTGTTTTTACGTCGCCGACATTGGGATACCGGTATCGACAAAGTCGTTTGATATTGCCGCCACTTTGATGCCGCGGTGTTTTTACACTGCCGACAATGGGATACCGCTTTCGACAAAGTCTTTTGATATCGCCGCCGCTTTGGGTTTAAATTACAATTTATTTTTTGCCCTTATTCCCGATAACCCAGCATTTCACAAACTCGGCACACTTCCGGTCCACATTACGCTGAGTTTGCGGGACTCTACTGTATCGATGAGTCACTTTTTCAAGTCTGTACAGGCTCGCGAACGGAAACGGACTGTGAGAGCGCGAGTAAACAATAGACAGACGGACGGTCGGATATCAGGAGGAGTCGGATGTGGGAAGGTAGGATATGGGAGGTTCCACTGTATACCATTCAATTTTTGGTGAATTGATATGAAATGCTTGCTCAAGTTACAGGACATCAAGTCACAGAAAATTTATATTGTAATTTATATTTATAATGTGAAAATGGTTAATTGTTTTTTTACCATGTTGCAGGTGTGACTACAATAATGTAGAAAAATTGGTGAATTAAGTAGCCAATTGACTACATTTAGTTGGCTAGAGCTGTTGGGTTATATAGGTATATATTTTTTTAAAATTAAATATAAATCATATGTATATATTTGGTGGCTAGATTTTGATATTGTATCATAGAAGAATTGGAGATTATTTGTTTTTATTATTTGTGCAATTGTTTTTATTATTCTTTTTTCCTCAATAACAAATCTTGAATTGTAACAAGATTTGCTTATGTATTTAAAAAGGAATTCAACCTTGAGTTGACAGACTCATACAACCATGTCTATGTCAGCAATTCAGACACAACTGTCATGTCAGCTGAGCTGCATTATGTGTAAGTCTACATATTAAGTATTTAAATTTTAAAAAAAAATAATAATAATAATAAAGATAGGGATAGGAAATTGTTAGTTTATTTATTATTTGTATATTATTTGTTTGTTGTTTGTTATATAAAAAAGTGGGTAGGTTTGTAATACGACATCGGGACGATGTCTAGTAGGCGCCGGTGATGTTAGGAATAAGTTAATATTAGGTTAATATTAGATTATATTAGGAAGAAATCATATTCACAAAGCTCAGAATGGCCCAACTATTGTGAAACAATTAAAAAAAGGTTGAAATTCTTGACTTGCAAACTCAACTAGGTTACCAAGACTCCTAAAGGTATATAAGCGATCAGCAGGATTTCGTGAGGTCTCTTGTCTTTTTGGAGCTTGGAAGATACACGGCTGTGTTGCTAGCCGTGGTGGAAGATGGCCCAGGAAATCTACTCAACAAACCGTAAGCAAGCATTTCTATTTTTATAAAATCACTAATAAAATGTAATCTCATTTATTTAAAGAATAACAATAGTTGGAATACTTCTGGGCTTTGAATAAATAATATTGTTTTGTTTTATTGTTTAATTAAATTCCTATTATTGTATTAGAGTATTGTATTTAAATTATTGTATTAAAGTCTTGTAGTAAAGCGTTGTAGTAGCGTTGTTTATTCCTAACAAAAGTATCAGGGAAATGGACATAAGTTTATTAACAAAGATAAGAGCTAATAAAATACTGAACCACTGATCTGATTATTAATTGAAATTAAAGAACCCAAGCAGTTTTGAGGGCCGTTCATAACAAAACCTCGACAATTTAGGCGTAATTAGTAACTTTCTAAAGACAACTTTTCTAGGCCTAAGACAAAATCACTAGATTTCACTAAAACAATAAACTTTACAAAGAATAACACACATATACACTTGTATAATCAAATAAAACACTCAATATATAATCATGCAAAAAAAAATACCACAAAACGGTATAAATAATATTTTTAAAAATTAGTAAAGTTTGCATATTTTTATGCGTAAAATCAAAGATGTGAACTGTGCGGTTGTAAGTAGAAATGACGCCATTTTTTCTCATATGTTCACAAATCTATTTTTCTGTCAAACAGGTCGACCAAAACACTGTTCTGTAGATCACATCTTTCTCTTTCTATCTGTGGTTTACAAATTGTTCTATGTGTCATAGATCGTGAGATATTTCTGTCTAACCAAAGAAGTACCAAACGGAACGAATTTCACTTGACATTCGGTGCAGTATTTTAAATAAGATAATCGATATTTTGTAACCGATCTTTACAGTATGTTGAAGAGAAGATTTCATTCTACAAGTTGGTATTACTTGATATATCCTACAGTTAGTTTGAGGTTCTTGTTTTTTACTCGGAAGATAGCGCTGTTTGTGAGTAAAATGACATGGAAAGGTGTGGCGCTTGTTGACTTGGGATTATATTTCTGTTATTCGCTGTTTGTGAGTAAAATGACATGGAAAGGTGTGGCGCTTATTGACTTGGGGTTATATTTCTGTTATTCTGAAGGTTTGTTTTATTTATTTATTATAAATTGTGTATACAAGTTACAATATATGAGTTTTTATTTCTAAAGTTTATTTTTTTGAGTGAAGTTCTAGTTTTTGAATGATTTAAATTTGGCCTAACCCAGATAAGTTACAAGCCTAAGCCTAAAAGCAAATTTTCTTATATGGAGTGTTTTATTTGATTATACAAGTGTATAAATGTATTATACAAGTGTATATGTGCGTTATTGTTTGTAGAGTTTATTATATTGGTGAAATCTAGTGATTTTGTTTTAGGCCTAGCTTTATATTGTTACTAGTTAGGCCTAAATTGTCGAAGTTACAAACCTAACCTCACTTTTGTGGATTTCCAATTTTACGGGAAAATTTTTTAGAATTTGATTATTTTTTTACCAATTGTTATTCACAATTACACTAGAAAACATTTTTAATACTTGAAAAAAAAATTTTCTATGCTCAATTGGACTTTAAAGTGAAATTTAGCCTTTGATTTTTGTGTGTGTTTTTTTTTTTTGTACTTTGCCATACTGACTCCAAAATTATTTTTCAAACTTTTTTTTCATTATACTGCTAAATTCTATGAATTTTTCTGAATATAATGATATATAGAAGTTGTGTTTTCCATAAATATTACAATTTTTGGTGAATTTTTGAAAATAACTTCAGAAATTCCATTTTTTCGTAAAGCAATTTCTGTATTATTGAAAATGTAACTTTTTTCCCCCTTAAATATATTCACAAATATATTACAAATCTCTAGTAATAGTTGAAAAAATTCCAAATTTTTTTTTGTATGGTGTACATTACCATTTCTGTGAAATTCTTCCCTCCTTTACTTTCCGATTTTTTGCTATTTGGAATAATAACTCCAAATTTTCTACATCTAACTTTTTTTTCACCAAACAGCTAAATTCTATGCACCTTTCTGAATATAATGATATATGGAAGTTGTGTTTTCCATAAATATAACTATTGTTGGTGAATTTTTGAGAATAAGTATAACAAAATCCCTTTTTCGTATTTTTTTTTTTTTTTGAAAATGTAATAAATTTATTTAATTTTTTTCTAAATATATTCACAAATATTACACAAAACTTTTGTATATCTTTGAAAAAGGTGGTAAGCTATTGATTTTGGATGATACAGGTTTTTCTGAAAAATGTTAACTTTATTTTATGACATCTAACATAGTTACTCCAAAACCGTTTTTAAAAAAATTTTCTATTACATAGATGAATTCTATGCATCTTTCTGAGAAAAATGATGTCTTATAAGTTAGGTTCTGTATAAAAATAATATTTTTTATTAATTTTTAAACAAACGAAGAAAATTAACATGCGCCGCCTGTAGGGTTAACAATTTCCTTACCCTAGACAATTATGTTCTTATATTAATTCTAGGATTTTATTTTATAAAATCTGACTTGTACGATCTCTGTTTTTCCTGATCGTTACAATATCCTCCTCCCTTATATTTACTTTTTGGATATCTTGGTCATAAAAAAAGAATTTTAATTTGGAGACCACCGTATACTGTAAACCTACTAACAAAGGGCAATTTTTAATTACCTGTCTAACTACCCAGTACATGTGTAAGATTGGTTTGGCTTGCGGTTTGTTTAAGAGAGGTCTTACAGTATGCAATAATGAGATAAATCTAAAACAAGAGATCTAAAAAATCAACAATGACTATTAAATAATGACTATCCTCAATCCATTATTGACAAAGCTATAAAAAAAAGCAAACAAAAGTAAGCGCAAAAAAACCTAGTGAAAAACCATGTACTACCATACAGATCCCATATGTGCAAGGCATTTCAGAAAAAATTAGAAGAATTAATTCCAAATTTTTGATTAGAACTGTTTACAAAAACTAGAACTTGGTAGGGGTTGAACCTTTAAATGATCAATGTCCGATCCCTTCTCAGTTGACCTGTGTTAAGTGCTGAGAGAGGTTGAGAATAAAAATGTCCGTGAACATCTGTAGGACTAACACCTGAGGACTGCTACGGACTTCTTTGGCCTATACCTTACGGGTGTATTACTTATTAATTCTTTGTTGAGTTTGGAACACTTTGTTCGCAGATAAGACTAAGCTGCTCACTTTTACAATTTACTTTACCTTTAATCTATTGCACCACTTGGTTTTTGTAAGTCGGAGATTGTTCTCATCAACTTACTAAATGAATTAACTAAAATTCTTTGAATTTTATCTCTTTGCTCACAGAATTTACAATTTGAATAAAACACTCTCTCTTTCTCTGGGGAAGTGCCTTTTGGAAAAAATCGGCTCCTGAATTCTGATAATAACTTTGATTTATTTTAAATGAAGTAAGAGTAACATTATGATTTATCTAGGTGTTATTGTGTGCTTCGAGCTTTCTTGGTGACATGTTAAAAAGTAAGTGAAAAGATGGTTTGTCTGGATAACTATTGCTATATCAATAGATCTCATATTATTAAATGACTAACTGAAATTTAACTCCAATTCTTTATAAGATCTAATCAACCATATTATAATGATAATTAGTACAGTCACTCTACCTGTTAAAGAATCTGTTCAAATATGTTAACATTAATGGTTAATGATACTCACTGTTTCCATGGCAACAAAATTGGAAGCATCATGGAAAAGATGAATGTTAACGAGATCAAAAATAGTGCCATTGAGGTTCCATCGAGTACGTAAGAATCCTTTCCGTGACCATTTACACTACACATAAATATCATAATTGTATTACTATAAACAAACCTTATTTTTTCATTAGATTGTGTTGTTTTCTGAAAATATGACCTTTTTAAGTGTTATAATTGATTAAAGCTTCAATCATCATTAAAAGTGTTTAGTCAAGAAAGTTCATTGACCCGGGTAATATTAACACAATAATAATATTGTGCTAGTAGTCTATTAATGTTGCAATAGAAGTCAACACATATGTTCATTATTGTAAAAGATGTGTAAATGGAAACATATATAAGTATTTTTACAATTTATTCAGTATTGAATAATTTGTCACTGAAATGATCTAAGTCTTAAAAAAAGTATAATTGGTCACAAGAACAAAAACCAATATTTTAAGTAATTGAATGACCAGCTAAATACATACCATATGAATGGGTCATAATACAAATATACATTACAAGAATTCGATTTTTAGAGATCTATCTTACTTAGAATTAAAAACATTTTTTTCTCAAAATTATCTACTTCTTGAAATAGCTCCCAAAATAGGACAGCTGAATAAAATATAAATCCTATGCATTAAATTCTTTAATATTTTCTATCCTGATTTTAAACATTTTGCAACACATTATGCTAATGTTTCATTCTAGTAATAACATCTCATATTGTACAGAATATAGTAATATTAATTTTCTGTAATAATTTAAATAGTTACTAGTAACTTACAATGGCAGTTCACAATAAGTTTTATTATTTCTAAACAGTATTAATAAAGAATAATTATGACACTTATTTACAAATGATTGTTTATTACCTTCAGCATGATGCTAAAAACTATATCATAATATATAAATAATACCACAGAAAAAAATGTATAAATAAATACTGAATAAAACATGCTACCAACTAATATATGAAAACTTTTTTTTTTAATCCACAAAATTTCACAGTAAAAATAAACAGAATAGTAGAAATTAAACACTGTAATCAAACACAAACCAATTAAATTTTATTTAAGAGTATGATTTCACTTGATTTTTTTTTTTAATGGTGGGGGTGAACAAATCGAAATTTTATTCAATAAATTACTAACTTATTATTTAGTAATGAGAATATAGTAAAATTTCTACTGTAAACTATGGGATTGGGACCGAGCCCATGGCGATTATGAGAACTGGTGGATCATATAATAGATACTTACATAATCTCAGTTATATTCACAATTTTGTGTGAAAAGTGCAGCGTTTATTTAAGCCCGGTACGTATTTTCATTCACAAACATCGATTCAAATGAAACCATGAACCTTAGAACACCGCCTAAGGCATTAGCGAGATAACAAGCAACAGCTGTTTCGCCCGAGGCACTGCGACGTAGGCTTTCTTGGCTTGTCTGATCATTATTATGTTCGCAACACAAGAATCAGGCATGTGACGTAATGTTAAAAAAAAAATAGTAGTAAGGAAAATGTGAAATTAATCGGTATGTAAACCCAAGTAATTTATTAACCCTTTTAGTGCCAGGCCTAATATGCAAGATCCGTCTAAAAGTGCCAAGCCGTTTTTTGCAGTTTTGTAGTGCTTGTATAAAACATTTTATAACTTATAAACTATTCATGCTATACTAATAAAATTTTTAACTCACCTAAAAAAGACTATACTGATGCTGTTTTTCAGATTAAAACTGGTCAACTTGTATAACACAAATTTTAAAAAATTCTCAAACAGCAGGTTTTAAAACTAAAATTTTGTAAAAACTGAGTTTGTAGGGCCATAACACTATTGAATCATTCACTATCATATTAAAACCAAATTATTATTGAAGAAGAATATGTGTTATACATTATTAGAAAAAATCATAAAAATCCACCAAAAAAAAAAAATTACATAAAACAAAAACAAAGTGTAGGTCACGCACATTTTTTTAACAAAAAACACAATTGGTAAAAAATAGTAACTATTTACACTAATTAAAAATAAATATTCAGTCACTACCATTTTTATCTTTAGTTTATAATTAAGAAGAACACATTTTATAATTTAGTAGAAAATTTCATAAAAATCACAAAACAACAAAACAAATATAGGCTACTTATAGTCCAAGTTTATTTTCAGCACCTTGTAGTAAAAAAAAATTAATTAGGCCTACAATATTTATAAAATTATATTAACTATTTACATGTTACTGAACTGAGAATTGAAAAGCTATGATAGATTTTAACATCTGTGAAGTTTAGAACAATGGGAATGGAGGCCTTTATTACACTTTGTACACGCAGTACGTGATCGTCTCCGTTGTCCTCGCTTGCTGCAGACACAACATTCTTTCTCCTTTCTTCCCTCTAATTTAGTTAATCCAAAACCTACAGCAGCTGGTGGACTACCATTGCCTTGCCTTCCACTACTGGTCGAAGGCCTGGGTTGAGATGGGCGTCTACGAAACTCATTCCATTCCGTCGCCAAACTTTGGACAATTTTGTTTGTGTAACTTAACCGCGTTATATTATTTTTAGTGGCCTGAGAGTATAATATATAAGAATTTAGAACCATTCTTCCTATGATGTTAAACACAACCTTTTTCCAATATTTCACAGTTCTTCTTTCATCGAGGTAAAAATAAAGCATCATATCAGATGCGTCGATGCCGCCCATGTATTTATTGTAATCTTGAACTACTTTTAGCTTGACTTCATCACGAGTTTCTTTGGCATCATGACAAGTAGACAAAAGAACAACTTGTGACTTTTGTGATTTCTTTTCCCTGAATCCAGCAGCCAACAGTGGTCCATCTCGATAAAACTGTTTCTTGCCTACACTAAACTTTGTTTTTGTAAGGGAAAATGGAAGAAATTTTCTATTTTTACGAACTGTGCCTGTGATAAAAGTTTGCAAATCATAAAGGTGTTTTGCTAAAGGTACTGAAAGAAAAAAGTTATCAGCAAAAATATGATAGCCCTTATTGAAAAAATTACAAATATTTAATAATTTCATGACAACAGAGTGAGCAAGTCCATACTTTTTAATTTTTTCTTTGTCTACATCATTTTTAGCACCTCTGTATACATAAAAAGACATACAATATTTAGTGACAGAATCACAAAGCATCCACAGTTTTATGCCCCAACGATGGTGGTGCTTGTTAGGTAAATATTGCATTAACTGTGTATGATTTTTTGTACCGATTAAACTTTCATCTATACTAAGCTGTTGGTGTGGTGTGAAGTAGTGACGGAACACATGATTTGCATGACTCATGAAAGGTTCAAATTTGGAACAAGGATCATAACCAGGTTGGCCACTAGAGGCTACAGAATTACTATCAATTAAATGTAAAAATTTTAAAATAAGTTGGAACCTATTGCGTGAAAACATTCGATTAAACCATGGAGTAGCAAGATTGTCTTCAAGTGACCAATAAGAAAAGATAGTTGATTTTCTAACAAGACCCATATTTATTATGCAAGCAAGAAAGGCTCTAATTTCATTGGAATTTGTTGGTTGCCAATAATTAGCTCTGCTATGTTTAGATAATCTTTCTTTGTTCAAGGCCATAAATTGACTAGCATATCTATTTGTTTCAACTACTATCAACTGAATAAGAGTTGCAGGAAAAAAGAGGTTGAAAAAATCAATTGGTGTCTGTGCATTGCCTGTGTGTTTAGGGCCAGGTAATTCATTAAACGAAAACAAATGCATAATCATCTGCATGAGTGTCTTCTATTTTGTTCCACCCATCAACATCATTTTGTAGGCCTACATTTTGGTTAGGAGCAGGTTCACTGTCATCTAAATCATTATTGTCAAAAAAATCTAAGTCGCTACCAGAATCTATGTCACTATCTCCTGATAAACTCTCATCAAGGGCTCCAAGTAAAAGTTCATCATCAATGCCTGGTTTAAATAAGTTCGAAGACATTTTGAAATAAAACAAATAAATGAAGTAAACACTCTAGGCCTAAATAGTTTGTAAAACAAAGTTTGTAGGTTAGCTAGGCCTAGCCTACAGTAATAATCACTAAAAAAACAAGAATTGTCAATGTATTAAACTAAATGAACAAAAAAAGTTAATTAAAATAAAACACAATATCAAAAAACAAAAGTCTATTTTCCTAAAGTTTATAAAAATACAAAAAACATTCTTTACACAACCGTAACAACGTTAGTACACTTCACATCAACTGCGTTAGAACTTATGTCTGCTAGACCGGATCAGCTGTTCACTAAATCGATCGTATATCGACTATTTTCTGACCAAATAAGATGATTTTTATACTGAATTAAAGCTGAAAGATTGCTTTATACAGCTAAGTAAACGCCAACGCCATCTTTTGGAATTCATAGGAACTATGTGAACAAATATGAAATGCACCGATACAATCGGCGTTGGCACTTCTTGCATACGTAAGTCGCGCCGATCGCATCGGTGTGTGGCACTAAAAGGGTTAATTTCAGCTTACGTGTTGAAATGGTTTGGGTTTTCACCAAAATCGTTAAAAACATAAAATTTTAGTTAAAACATAATAAATATCAAGAATACATAAATAAATGGTAATGTCCATAAATAATAATTAATGTGTACAGAAAAAATTAGTTTAATATGAAGGAAAGTAGAATTATAGGAGTTTTGTCAATTTCATTAAAAATGAAACATTCAAAGCTAAGGGAAGTGGGATGAAAGACTGGACGGACAGGATGCTACAGGTCAAAAGATAACAATAGAGTTGATGATCACGTGACACTTCAGGTCCAGACAGGACTAAATAATCTAATATAACTTGTTACCAAAATATTTCAAATGCAATGTCCTGTTAAATTTTAAATTGTTTAAAGTTTGAATAAAAGATCATATTATGATAAAGAATAACTGGTTAGCATAGGAAATACAAGAAAATATTTATTAAACCGAATAGTTTAATAGTTATTGCAAAAAACATGCATAGACAAAAAACTAAAATTTTGTCTAGATAATAAGTTAATCAGGTTAAGGATATGTGACATAATATAATGAGACCAAAATAAGTACTACAACGGAAATTCATTGTTGGGATTATATTTTGGTCAAAAAAAAGAATAAATCAAAATCTAATCCTAATACAAGGTTTGGCTAAATTGTAAGCGACTTTGCTGTTCACCGTGAGTCGGTGAAACTGACCTATGACTCGGTCTAAAGTCAACTTTCGCCTACCCGTTATGACAGTAAAATCGTATGTCGGTAGATTTTGAATAAAAAATCTGTATTTGATGAATTATGAAAATATGAAATAATACTGTTATAGGATGTGTAATTGTAGTACAAGTTGTATCCAATATAGATCAGTTACGGTTATTTCATAGAAATTAGCACACGCTGCAATAAATTTGAATGAAGAATCTAAAAATTTTCAAAATTGGTCAAAAATGAAAAAACTTGATATTTTTGAAAATAAAAAAGAATTCTAGGAATAAAATATTCCTAGAAAAATTTTGAAAATTGTAATAACTAAAAAGTTAGGTGAAATGATAAAGATTAAAAATTGAATAAAACAGAAATAAAAGTAAATTTTGATAAAGGGTTGTATAGAGATAATTGATAAAGCAAAGGTTTACAAGTAATTAAAGAAAAAATTTAAAAATTATTAAAAATTTAAAAGTTAAAGTTTTCACACCTTTTTGGGGTCAGGGATATAGACAAAGATCTAAAATTTGGAAAACAGGTTTAGAGTTAAGTATGTAACAAGATATGTAAGTCTCAGGGTAATCAGTATATATATATATATATAACCCCCCCCCCCCCCCCAATGAAGAAGTGTGAAAACAGGTGTGAAAAAACCAGGATCTGAAGGTCACAGAGAGTCATCGCAGCGGCTAGTAAATTTTTTACACAAGACGAACAATTTAGTGAAGTTTCAGAACTGTAATTTAAAGGTGTGAGAAATCAAAATCGTAAATCACACTAAAAATTGCGTAACGGATTACAGGTGAACGGGCAGGCCGATAATCACCACGCGAACTTCACGCGAAAGCTCAGATCAAGACCTACAAGATGCTGGCGATTAAAACACTAAAAAGTAATAAATAAAACCATTAAATTAAAATTTAGGAAAAACAATAGAGAATTGTAGAGTTGCAAGTCGAAATATGTAGAGGCTGAAACGTCATAGCTTCGTGACGTCGAACTGGGCGGAGCTAAGGATACCAACTACTTTACATTTAAATAGAAAAGGATAATTACTAGAAATTAATTAAAATAATGGGATTTAAGGACTTGGACCATAGCAAACCTACGATAAATAAACAGGCATAACAATAGAAGAAGAAATTTATAAAAAAACTACGTATAAAAGGTGAAAAAAGGAAATATCGTTTTATGCCTGTGAGGGAAATAAATTGGTACGAGAATACAGTAGTTTTTGGCTATAAATATAGCTGCACGCGACTTGGTCGCTCTCTCATAAAAAATCTTCATTCAATTACTACAGGGTTACTATGCCCGATCTCTCTGAAAAAAGTTGGATTTAAATACTACGGGGTGGCTATGCCCGAGTGCTCTCTCATCTTAAAAATTATTTAAAGGTATAACGGCGATCAAGGTTTCCGATCACCAGTCAAGGTATCCCTTTTTTATTTGTAAGGCAAAGTTGGCCAAAAATTAAATTAAATTCCACTGATTTTCCTGGGATATAGATTTAAGATGTTTCATAAGATTTTGTAACTTTCTATAAATTTATGTGTGGATATTTTTCTGTTGTAATAGATATAAATTTGATAAATTAATCCTGAACGACTAATTAAATTTCTAAACTTGGAAATTAGCGTTCAGGAATTAAACAGAGGAAGTTGGTTAATAATAGATTTTTAGAATGTAACTTTCCTCTGAATTTAAATTTGCCAATCTGCCACCTAATTAAAATAATTCATGAAATAGTAATTTGTAAGATGAAATGTTTTCTTTTTTATGTAATTTAAGTTGATAAAGTGTTATAAATTTTTGTTTGTTTTAAATATTTCATTTTGTTTAAAAATTTTGAAAGATTGATTTTTATTTTTGAAAAAGCAGATTCAATAAATTATTTTATACTTGTCAGAATTAACAATCATGTGTTTTTTAATGTTAGTTATCCACACCACTTGTTTTAATTAGAAAAATAGATAGGGAATCAAGATAAAACATATTGTGTGACAGAAGTATTTTTCAGAACACGCTCCCTAGGGATTAGTAAAAATAAAATTAAAGTCGTGCTTTCCCTGAGCAATAATAAAAGTAAATTTAGTACTGGAAGTGTTTGAATAAAAGAGGGGGTACCAGCAGTTTAAGGAAACTTAAACTGTTGAAGGAGTTAATCAATCCAGGCCAGACAACAAAAAAGAAGCCAAAACTTCCAGTGGATTGATTGATTCATTCTCTATCTCACGGGAACGAATCCTGGATAAAAAACTCAAGGATTTGAGACTTGTGCTTTTGGTAAATTAATCAGGGGTAACGTACAGTCTAACTCAAAACTAACAAGTTGAGTTTTTTTGTTGTAGTACATATATGATTAATTTAGGGGGGGTTGACCATAAAATAATCGAGAAAGTTCAACAATGAATAACTTATCAGAAAATGAAAAACTTAAAGAATTCCTTCAATTCTAAGGCAGAGGCAACAAAAACCAAAAAGAAGAATTAAGAAATTCCGAACCGATCAAAAGTTGGACAAAGAAAAAATCACGAAAAACGAAAAAGGGTACATCTTAGAAAGTTATCATCCTACAACTTTAAATCAAAGTTGTATGGAATCCAGAAGTCAAGAGGAACAGTTTTGGCAACCCATGTACAAATAAACTAAATAATAATTAGTTAATCAACAACTAATTAAAGTAAAACAAACATTAAAATAACCAAAAGGGTTATAATAAAAACTAACTAAAGTGAAATCTTGAAGAAATAAACCAAATTAATCAACTTTAAGCGTCATAAATCAAAGGGAAATGTTCATAGAAATTGGTACCAGTGGAACAGGGAATAAGTTTTGGAGGTCCATTTCAAAAGGATTTTTCTTCACTCTTGATCCAGCTCCTAGTAGGAGAACATCTCTAACCAGCACCAGGAGGAGAGTCATCTACAATCATCTTTATGTGATCAGCACTATACCGATTGTTTTATTGGAAGCGACCTGGCATTTCAAATGGTATAACAAGATACAACAAACAGCCACACTGATTCAAACTTGGACTTCATCTTTAAACTTTTCGACTACAAGATCTTCAAGCTGTAATCATTCAACTTTAACAACAGCACAACCGATTTCAACGTAACTCAGGACTGCTAGCTGACATCAACTAGACTTCAACCTTCAGCAAAACAACTGTAAACAGCCTTTCCTAACAAGAGCCGAAAACAGCTATAAATATGTTTATAAGGTACCACAGTTACGTTCTTGAATAAATATTAGCTTTGAAATAAAAAATAAATTAAAAACTTTCTGGGGTTAATTATCAAATTTAAATTCTTTTTTATTTTATATATGTACTTTTAAAGTCAATGTGTTTTTAATTTTAAAGTAAGTTTGATTTTAATATTTAGTAAAGATATATTCATTTTAATAATAATTAGAGAAATAATAGTCATTGATATTTATGTTGAATTTTTGTAATGTTTTAAAGTTAAGAAAATTTATGATTTGAAATCTTGAATAATATATAGAATTAAAGAAGGAATTTTTAATTAAAATATAAATTTTATTTCTGGATAACAATTTGTTGTGTGGATTTTAAGCTAATCCTATGTTGTTTTCAGCTTAAAATTAAGAGTGTTTTTTAAAATAATTTGTGCTCTCATAAATTTCACAATTTTAAATAGATTCTGCAAAATAAATCTTTCAAATGACACTCCCTGAGAGTGAGTTTTAAATTAAAGCAATAAGAGAAAAAAGAGCTAGTTTTGATTAAACAATAAAAGTAATAAAGGAATTTTAAAGTAATTCCTGATATCTAAGAATAAATACTAAAGACAGTATTTTATTCTTGAGGCATTGTGGTGTTGGGCAGAATAAGGACGTCAATTAATAATTTTTCAAGCAGTTCCCCAAAGGTGGGACTTGAATAAAATTAGGGGTTTAGTAAATTTATACAGCATTAATTTCACTCTCCCACTCACAACCTTCTGTTGTGAATAACGTCAAAAGAAATAAAGGGTTAAAGCAAACATCACACTGTTTCAGTGTGTGCGTGCATAAAAAAGGGGGGTCTTACTATCAATATTATTAAAATTTACATGCAATGTTTTCTAAAATTTCTCAAATTTCATAAACAAGTTCCTTCAAATTGTATCTTAAAGTTATTTAGAGCCGTCAGGACCTTCAGTCTCAGGAATCACCTCGCTTTGTTCCAGGTAATCAAATTAATGATAATTAAATTTCTGCTTTGAGTTCACTATCATAAATGCTTTTATTTTTTAATTAGGCTGTAAGATCTTGTTTAAGCTCTCTTTTTATTGTTTAATAACTAGTTTGGTTCAATTTAAAATTTGTATAAGTTTATAACAGAAATATTTTGTTATATAACTTAATCAAAATTTTGTAACGTAACTTTAGTATTTTTGTAAAGTACAATGCCTAATATGAACTTGAATTTCATCTTGAAACATGAAAACTAAGTTTTTCTGCCTTACTAATGTTTGCCTTTGTCTTTGTGAATGTAGTTCTAAACTGGTCGAAGAATGAGGCCACATTGTCATCAGTTACAAGAAGCTAAGTGAAATTTCGTCTTCGCCAAAAAAAAAAAAAAAAACTAACTGTGTGTGAAATGTTCTGAAATAAATGATAAGGCAAATCAGACTATTTTTTTTAATTTTTGTTATTATTCAATTAGGATGGGACATGCTAGCAATTTTTCGGCTACACGACCTCAAAGGGGTTAGTTCTCTAAATTAATAATATTTGACGTCAAAACCTTTTGTAATTTTTTCTTATTAGATAAATTAGTTTTTTTTACTGTTGGCCAACTGATTAACTAACACATGTATATATATATATATATATATATATATATATATATATATATTTCTGCTTGTATTTTTTTTATTTGTTATATTGTAAGCATGGGACATACTCCAACCAGTAAAAAATAACTAAATTAAGTTATTAAGGACTTAGTTATATATTTAATTAATTAAGAAGTTTGCATAGTACATAGAAATTAAAATTATTTAAATGACAAATTACAAAAACTTTGAACAAAAACATCTAAACCAAATAACGATAATCGGACAATTTAAATTAAGCGCCTGCCATGAATAAATGTAACACCCTCTAGGCTGTAATTGACAGAAGGCGCGGGTTTGTGTTAAACAATTTTGCCGAAGCCACTTTGAACCGAAAAGTACGAAATTCTAAGAATCACAATGCAACCTAGACAAAGACAGTGAAACGTTCTGTTTTAAAAACATCCAACTTGGCGAGTGGTTTCGACTGGACGTGTCTACGTTCAGAAGCAACATGGTTCGATTGAAAAAGAACAGTTTAGTAAAGTGAAGTGCTAAGACATGAAAGGGTAATTATAATTAAAGCTTTAGAATCATGGTATTCTAATGAGGTAACATTTTATATTATTTTCTAAAGATAAAAATACATGAGAGATTCGATTTCGGACATTTGTTGTAAGTAAGAATATTTAACATTTTGAGAAATATACTGAACATTGCAGGACTATTGCATATAGTAATATGTTTGTTTTAGGATAGATTAATAATAGTAAAAGATGATTTTCTGTAAGATTGTTCAATTTAAAATTGTATTAAAAGAGAGATTTCATTTAAACATAATCATGTTTGTCTAAACGATTATTGAGTACATCCATCCATTCAGGTTTCATACGTAGCCGACCTGGTAAGTAGAGACTAGAACTAGAACCTTGATATTCTTTTATATGCTTGATTTGTAATATTGCAATCATAAAATTAACAAGCGTAATTATTGACAAAACGCACATTAACTTACAAAATAACGCCCAAACAGTAGTTTGGACATAAAAACAACTTACAATATTTATTGTAAATTTTGTATCAAAAATCATTTTGTGAAAATAAGATTGTTATGTTCGGGTTTATAAATTATTTAAATAAATGTATACATTACATTTAGAAGTACCAGTTTTATTATTAAGCGATCTACTTCAGTCGCTGTTCATTGTAAGACTGCTGACTGCGCATCGTAGCCAGGACATGTTGCTACAATGTTGACTTAATATTACTAATACAGATTACATAACAATTTCCTTCTTTTTTTTTTTTTAACTAAGAATAGATCAAATAATAGTAAAATATTTTTATAACTTTATAATTTTTTTTAAAGAAATTAAAATTATATTCTAATACAAAACAATATTTTTTTTTTTAAAAGAAATTCAAAACTAGACGTTACAAATAATACTCAAATTAATAAATATGTATTTTTTTTTTTTTTTTTTCAAATTAAAACTATCTTCTAACCATTTACAAATCAATTTTTTTTTTTATTTTTAATTTTAAGAACAACAACATTAATAACAATTACAATAATAATAACAATATTACTTTTTTTTTAATTTTTTTAACCTTTTTTTTCATTTTTATTTTTTTTTTACCCAACTTAAAATTTATCTTCTAATCGACAACTGCTTTTGACTACTCTACCATATCTGGTTTTGTAATTATCAAGATCTTTTAAAAAATCACTTTCTGGACTAACCTTTTGCCCTGAATTAACACTTTCACTTATTCTTCTATTAGATTGATTTAATGGGCTATTTCATTCTTATGACGAGACATGGAAGGACATTTTGGAGGCGACATTCTTTCAACCGCAGGACTAATATGTATTCTATTACGTCTATATGATTTACCGTTTTGATCTATGACTATATATGATCGAGGTTCTTCTGTTTCTCGAATTATGTTACCGCTAGACCAATTGGAATTAGGTTTTTTCTGAAAGAGAACATCTTGACCATTACATAAACTCTGCAGTGGTTTAGAATCGCGGTCAAAATGTCCCTTTATTCTCTGTTTGTTAACATACAGTTGATTTCTGGTTCTATTATAATTAAGTTTAGGTTTAAGACATTTGTAATGCGTTGGTACTAAGGTACGCAATTTCCTTGACATGAGAAGTTGAGCAGGTGATTCCACATTATTTTTATTAGTGTTTCTAAAACTTAAAAGTGCAAGATAAATATCTTCTCCTGCATCAGCTGTTTTTTTTAATAATGATTTCATCGTTTTTACAGCACTCTCAGCCATGCCATTTGATTGAGGAAAATGAGGGCTTGAAATTACATGCTCAATATCCCAATTTTTACAAAACATTCTAAATTCTTCACATTTAAAATAAGTCGCCCCATCAGAATAAACTTTTAGAGGTATCCCATGTCTTGAAAAAAAACTTTTTAATTTTGATATTATAGTTACACTTTTAGTATTTGAAATACTTGCTATTTCAATATAGTTTGAATAATAATCAACAGCAACAATATACAACATTTGTTCCCATTCAAACACGTCTATTCCCACTTCTGACCATGGTAATTTTGGTACTCTATGTGGCAATAGAGGCATTTTTACTTTGATTTCTTTTAAATTTACTACAGGTTCGACAAGATTCAACATAATTCTTAATATCATTAGACATGTTAGGCCAATAAAGTGCTAACCTAGCCCTTGATTTACATCTATTTATTCCCATATGACCTTGATGAACAATTTCCATCATTTGTGTTCTTAGATTTTTTGGTACAATAATTGTGTCACCTTTAAATATTAAATTCTTTATAATACTTAATTCATCTTTAAAATCAAAATAACATTTTAATTTATCATTAACATTACTTTTATATTTTGGCCAGCCATGATTAATATAGTCTTTTAATTTATTTAATTCTTCATCATTTTTAGATTCTTTCTCAAACAATAACCACTTAGCCTGTGAAATTGGTAAATTATCAATTAATAAATTAACCTGTAATTCTATTTCGTCAAAAACCTCATCTTCAACCTTGTTATTTACATTAAAATGTCTTGACAAAGTGTCAGCAATAACTAACTCTTTACCCGGTTTGAACACTACATTAAGTTTATACTGTTGAAGGCGTAACAACATTCTTTGTAATCTACTTGAGATTTTTGATAAGGGTTTTTTAAATATTGCTATTAAAGGTTTATGATCAGTTTCAACAGTAACATTTTTTGAGAAAATATACTGATGGAACCTTGTACAACCAAAAACTATTCCTAAGAGCTCTTTTTCAATTTGAGCATAATTAATTTGAGTTTCTGTTAAGGCTTTAGAAGCATAACATACAGGTTTATTATCTTGCAATAAACAAGCACCTAGCCCCGTCGAACTTGCATCGACAGACAACAATATTGGCTTAGATTGATCAAAATAGCTTAATACTGGAGCTTGTAATATATTATGTGTAAATAATAATAAAAGAAATAGCCTCCTTGACTATGACTTTCCCATACTAAAAATCAAACAATGGTAGTTTTAGGTATTAAACTAAATATAAAAAGGCTCTTAATATGTGGGAAAAACTCTAGTATCAGTTTATTTTTCTGTTCCACTACTATCGAAATCTGATACCATGCTATTGGCTAATTCCAATACTGGATATCGGCTCAGCTCTAGTTTATCTATACTTTATACCTGTAAGACTAATGATTAACCACCATAACCAGGTGAAAAAGAAATGGGATTAACCGGACCTCGAGTCCTCACAGTGGTGAACATACGTCTTAGACACTTCTCAGCTTCATGATATCTTATCCTTATGTTGACTACCAATATAAACTTTTGGTTATTATGTGATTAATTTTTCGAAGTTTTCCGTAATTATAGAAAACAAATTGCGACATAAATTGAAAAGTAAACACCTCTATTATATTATAGCGCAGAAATAATAAACAGAATACTTTAGCATTTTAGCACATAAATGTTGTTTATTATTCTTGTAAGTAAAGGATTAGAAAATAATACACACAAACATATACACAAGAGAAATTTCTGAAATACCTAAGCACAAATTAAAATCCTTAGACTTGGAATATCAAACCTTTCACCCCAATAACTCTACTACATTATTTGCTGATTTAACTAACCTCTGGAAAAAAATCTTGGGGGAACTTCGATTTTTCTTTGGTAGGTACAGCTTCAATATTTCCTGAGTGAATATCTTTTCCTCCTACTGTGACAAAACTAAATTCTGAAAAACAAAAAAAAAAAAAAAGAAGAAAAAAAAATTAGATAGATAGAAATAATAAATTGCAGTATTGTTAACCTCCAGATAGATATGACAGCATGGCAGTAGAAATGGATTGTTGTTTAAAGTCACAAAATACTTATAAAGCACATACAGCAAAGAACCGTCTCTGAAATTAGAAATTTATAACACCATTTTCCAAACCCCCAAACCCTACGATGTTGCACTCTTAGAGGCTCATTAAAGTGAATATGGGCATAGCAATTCTGAGGAATCTAGCTGGATCCTTTTTTCATGTAGTCTTGAGTTAGATCCCTCTATTTCATATTTCCTATCTGATCTCTCTCGACCAACTCTTGTTCTTTTATTATTATTAATTTTTATTAGTCTTCTTGACAAATAGTATTTGTATAAGACAAGTCAGTAACAATTACATATTCACAAAATAACAAAATCGTCATAAATACAAAACCAAAACAAGAACAAAAACATACAATAAATAAATGTTTAATATAAATAATACTACAATAGATAATTACGATACACACATAGCATTAAAAAATATAATACAGGAAATATATAACCACACACAGCAAAATAAACCCAAACAAATCAAACTCTAACTGAACAACAATAAATAATATCAGTCAGATGCAACAGAAATGCACCAAGAATGGTACAGTCCCCACCATTAATTACAGTCACCAGGTATGATGAATGAACTGGTTCACTGAGTAAAAGAACTGTGACAACAAAAGTCGTCTTAGGCTGTTTTTAAATTTTACAGTATCTATTTCCCGTCTAAAATAATCTGGAAGTTTGTTAATAAATTCAATACCTGCATGAGAAGGAAGTTTTTTTACAACCTTTAGCCCCTGAGGCTGATGTCTTAAAAAGTTAAAATTTCTTGTATTATAATCATGAAAAACCATGTTGTGTGCTACTTGACATTTTGTCTGACAATTGATTATAATCTCAAAAATATATAAACAAGAAAAGTTAGAATTCTCAATTCCTTAACCCTGTAATCAGCGTATGATAAAGGTTTTGTAAAAGTTTTGTTTTCTTAAAAAATTCATAAAAAATATTATTTTTATACAAAACCTAACTTATAAGACATTTTTCTCAGAAAGATGCATAGAATTCATCTATGTAATATTTTTTTTTTTTAACGGTTTTGGAGTAAGTATGATAGATGTCAAAAAATTAAGTTGACATTTTTCAGAAAAACCTGTATCATCCAAAATCAATAGCTTACCACCTTTTTCCAAGATATACAAAAGTTTTGTGTAATATTTGTGAATATATTTAGAAAAATAGATAAATAAATTTGTTACATTTTCAAAAAAAAAAATTTACGCAAAAAGGGATTTTGTTAAGGTTATTTTCAAGAATTCACCAAAAATAATTACATTTATGGAAAACAACTTCTATCCCTATATCATTATATTCAGAAAGGTGCATAGAATTTAGCTGTCTAGTGAAAAAAAAAATGTTAGATGTAAAAAATTTAGAGTTTTTATGTCAAATAGCAAAAAATCGGAAAGTAACAGAGGGAAGAATTTCACAGAAATAGTAATGTACACCATACAATTAATTTTTTTGGAATTTTATCAACTATTACTAGAGATTTGTAATATATTTGTGAATATATTTAGGGGGAAAAAAATTGTTACATTTTCAAAAATACAGAAATTACTTTACGGAAAAAAAAAGAATTTGTTTAATTTATTTTCAAAAATTCACCAAAAATTGTAATATTTATGGAAAACCAACTTTTATAATCATTCTATTCAGAAAAGTTCATAGAATTTCGTAGTGTAATGAAAGAAATGTTTGAAAAATAATTTTGGAGTCAGTATGGTAAAGAACAAAAAAAAACACAAAAATCAAAGGCTAAATTTCACTTCAAAGTCCAATTGAGCATAGAAAATTTCGTTTTACATTTTTTTCAAGTATTACAAACGTTTTCTAGTATAAATGTGAATAACTATTGGTAAAAAAAAAATAATATTCTAAAATTTTCAAAATAAAAATAATGTTTTCCCGTAAAAGTGGAAATCGACAGAAGTTAGGTTAGGTTTGTTACCTCAACAACCTAGGCCTAACTTGTAACTATCTAAGGCTAGATTTTACTAAAATAATAAACTCTACAAACAATAACACACATATACACTTGTATAATCAAATAAAACACTCCATATAAGAAAATTTGCTTTTAGGCCTAGGCTTGTAACTTTTCTAGGTTAGCCCAAATATAAACCATTCAAAAACTAGAACTTCACTCAAAAAAAAAACTTTAGAAATAAAAACACATATATTGTAACTTGTATACAGAATTTATATACAATTTGTATACACAAACCTTCAGAATAACAGAAATATATAATCCCAAAACAAAGCGTCACACCTTTCCATCTCAATTTATGTCATAAACTTGGCTATATTCCGAGTTGAAAATAAGAAACAGAAAGTAACCGTACCCTATATTAAGTAATACCAACTTGTAGAATGAAATCTCCTCTACAACTTACTCTAAAGATCGGTTACAAAATATCAATTGAATAATCGATTATCGTATTTAGTAAACTACACTGAATGCCAAGTGAAATTTGTTCCGTTAGGTTACAACTTTGGTCAAATAGAAATATCTCGTGATCTATGACACATAGAACAATTTGTAAACCACAGATGGAAACAGAAAGATGTGATCTACAGAACAGTGTTTTGGTCAACCTGTTTGACAGAAAAATATAATTGTAATCATATGAGAAAAAAAATGGCGTCGCTTTTACTAAAAACCGCACAGTTCAAATCTTTGACGTTACGTATCAATAATATGCGAACTTCAGCAATTTTTGGAATATTATTTACAACGTTTTGTGGTATTTTTTTTTTGCATGATTATGCATCTACGGAACATTAACTTTCGAACGGTATTTTATTTATTGCGATGGGACGATTCTAAGTGGGCGAAATGTTGAATTGCAAAATATGTGTTTCCCGGTCGTTAGACTAAACCATGCGTCTCCGAACGACCTCATTTGTGGTCGTCTACCAATTAGAGAGTTTTAAAAGCTTCTCTGCAGGAAGCCATTCTATTCAACCCCACTATGGTTCCAATGGCTTTTGTTTTTGCTGTTTTTTTTGTAATCTTAACACTCTCTGAATCTCTTTCATTGTGGAGTTACCCCAAAAAAATAACTCCATATTTAAAATGAGGAAAGATCAGTCCATAATAGGAGAAAATGAGTGTTCATTTGGTGCAATATTTTTTAAGGTATTTAAGAACAAAAATACCAGAGTTAATATTTACACAGACATCATCTACATGGTACTCCCATGTAAGATTACTGTCTATTAACAGACATAAGAATTAGGTGCTTTTTATACATTTTATTTACATCATCTCCCATCATAATAGTGGGAGTTAACTGATGTTCATTATCCTTCAAACTGTATAACATAGCAACAATTTTGTCTGGATTTATAAACAAGTTATTTCATGAAAAGTACTGACTTGCTATATTAGGTTAGCATTTAATAGGGCATATAGCCTATTAGTTTAGATTTTGTATGGATAGGGGACACAGGCTTACCTTGGAAAGAGGTCCTCGGTATTACCTAATTGTACAAACAAAATACACACAAAAACACTAAAGTTCTGAAATACTTCGTAAGCAATGTTCACTTTCTAAATCAGTAGAGAGTATAAAAAGAAGACTGAATTTTATAAATCTAACTTGTTACATTAACTGTTACAAAAGTGGTTTGCTCCAATAAAGAGCAATCTTCATAGTGTTCAAAGTGTGACCATTATTTTTTCCGAGCTCTACCTAGCAGCCCATTATTAATCTTTTTGTGAAATTTGGATAAAAGAAACCACAAATTTTCAAATAATTAGTTTATAGTTTTATATACAAAAAATTTCTTTAAGTAATTAATTACTCAATAGTATGAATATACTTTTAAAAAAAGAAAACAACATTTACTATTTTAATTATGTTAAAAAGCTTATTATAGCAGTCACCTTTAAAATCCCACATAAGGACATCTTGTATTGATTCGTGTATGAAGTAAAAATTGCCCAATGCCTAAAACAGAATAACAGTTTATTGCATAATAATTTCAATCACAAACAAAATTTTCATGAAATATATTTTCTTCCTTATGGTTTATATTTTCAGGAAGTTAAAATTTGAAGAAAAGTAGTTTTACCAATATTTATTTTATTTATTGTATTGTTTTCAAGCTTAGCCCATATTCATTACACTAGACTGGTAAAATAAGATAATATTTTAAGCCTAGCAGTGATACATATTTGAACCTCAAAATAATAAACCTATTTTAGCTATGATGCAGATATACTTTAGAAAATTAATAAAACATAATTCCAGATATACATTCAAAATATTCTGAAATCTCTGTAGAGCATGTTTATATATAAATAATTTTTTATTTTTTTGAAAATTTTGACAGGAGAAAATGTTAAGTTTTGATATAATTTGCCAATTTTTGTAAAAAAAAAATAAATAAAATAAAAAATTTAAAAAAACACCTAATGAAAATTACAAGGTATGCAAAACATGCCCAAAGTTGTATGTAATCAGAATATTTAATTACTGTTCTAAAAATAAAGACGAAAAATACAATTATGTGACCCATCCATAAGTGATATGTATGTTTTAGCTATATGAAGACACAATTTTAACCCTTTATATGCTATTCACATGGATTCACCCCAAGTGCAACTTTGTTCCAAATGCCATAAACATGGATTTTCCACAAAAACTCATTTCCAAGATATTGTGCAATGTGTAGTGTGTAATTCAAGAGATCAGGTTAGGTTAGGGAACATAACAAATAAATCTAGGGAAAATGTTGGTTAATAATAAAGATAAAAAAAAAATGTTAGAAAATAGTGGAGTTTATAAAATATCTTGTCAAGATTGTGACTCTGAGTACATAGGTCAATCAGGTAGATCTATAAAAGTTAGAATTAAAGAACATGTAAATAGCTGGAAACATGCCTATAGAAACTCTAACTTTCCTAACCACCTTTTGGACTCAGATCATAGTTTTGATCCGAAATTGAATGTTAAACTCTTACATATAGAAAATAAAAGCAATAGATTAAATAATTTAGAATGTTTAGAAATAAATAGATCTATTTCACTTAGGCCTATTTTCAACTTAAATGACCAAATTGTATTAAATTCGTCACCCCTTCTAAAACTCATCCTTAACATAGTTCATTAACCTTCATCTACCTGCTAGGTCATTCCCCCTACCTTTCCCGATTTCTCTATTGTATTTCAGTTTCCTGTTACTTGTGTATGTATAAATAGTTGTCTATACCTGTTAATTATCAGTTGCCCGATGATGCCGCAAGGCGAAATAATTGTAGCTCATTTATAATATTAAAATATTTTGAAACTTTAAGCTTTATTGCTTTATTTTATCCTTTATGATTGATAATTGTATATTAAAAGTGAAATAAACAATCCTTTATATACATTATATTTTAACGCTTTGACATACATTTATCCTTTCTTCATCATTGTCCTCTAACTTTTTCTCATCATTAGATATGACAAATAAATATAAATGTCTTCACCATTTGCCTTTTCTCCATCTACTTCGATCTCTAGTAACTCATCTAACCACCATTCATTTAATCTATCACTACACCAATGATATGGTTTCCTGCTGACGTTCTCAGCTCCTATATTCACTCTTGAGTAACTTATAATTACTGCATATAGTAAACTTTGAAACTTTCTATATTCTTCATAACATTTTACTGTATTTCTAAATATTTTATTTTTATTTTAAACAAGTTCATATACTTTTTTGTGTGCATATAATTAGTTTTTTTATCATTACTTTATCATGGCTAATCTTGAAGATTCAGATTTTGTTGACTTTGTGCACTGTATATTGAACACTAATTTGTTACTTATTATAATGTCTATTGTATATTTCCTTTGTACTTTACATTGATAGTAACTTTTTTCATAAGTTAAAAAATATTTATTACCAAACAATTTATAACTTTTATTATTTTCCCCTATTTTGTACAAAATAAGAGAAATAATAAAAATAAAGTGTTTGAAAGTGGATTTTTTATAATTATTACAGTAATTGCATAAATTTATAATTTATAATTTACATAACTTATGATGACCAAGTAGTTATTCAGACAAAAAATTTGTATTCCCACATATCAGAAGAGATAAGACATATTTTTACAAGATTTATACAAACATATGTTGGAATTTTTGTAGAAAAAAAAAATAGACAAAATTTTATTATTTTGAATAACACCTTTATAGTCCAATAAACCAAACACAAATTTACTTTAAGAAGAAAGAAAAATATTTGCAAAACAAAAAAGTGTATAATCTCATATTTTACAAGTTTTACAGCGGCACGCAGAGTTAAAAAAAATCATGAAACACCAATAATAAATTGCTTTATACATTAATCAAATCAGTTAACTCTATAAACATTCTTATACATAAATAAAAGTTGATTTTACAACTAATTACAAACTCAAATCAAATGTTTTAAAAACAATAGACCAAAGTAGATGATATAGAAATCAAAAATTAAGCGCTTCTTACAAAAGTAACAACAGAGCTTTGATGTCATCAAAAACTTAAGAACAAAACAAAATTAATCATCTCAGTGACCTCTAGAATATCAACTATCTAATGATACCAAAAGTGAAAACAATTAATTTTAATCTAGTACTTATTAAGAATGTCACAAAGTACACCCCTATAACTGTTGGTAGGCTATAGAAATATTTGACTAGCACTATGGGGCAATATGGCTACTGGAGTTAACCCTGCTAGCGGCGCATGTTAATTTTCTTCGTTTGTTTAAAAATTAATAAAAAATATTATTTTTATACAAAACCAAACTTATAAGACATCATTTTTCTGAGAAAGATGCATAGAATTCATCTATGTAATTTTTTTTTTAATTTTTTTAACGGTTTTGGAGTAAGTAACTTATGTTAGTTGTCAAAAATGAAGTTAACATTTTTCAGAAAAACCTGTATCATCCAAAATCAATAACTTACCACCTTTTTCTAAGATATACAAAATTTTTGTGTAATATTTGTAAATATATTTAGGAAAAAAAAAAGAAAAAAATTTGTTACATCTTCAAAATTTAAAAAATATTTTACGAAAAAAGGTAAGTTGGTCATTTTTTTTTCAAAAAATTACCAAAAATAGTAATATATATTTTATACACAAGTGCTATATATCATTATATTCAGAAAGGTGCATAGAATTTAGGTGTGTAGTGAAAAAAAAATGTTAGATGTAAATCATTTGGAGTTTTTTGGTCAAATACCAAAAAATCGGAGTAACGGAGAGAATAATTTCACAGAAATGGTAATCTACACCATACAAATAGATTTTTTTTGAATTTTTTCAACAATTACTGGAGATTTGTAATATATTTGTGAATATATTTAGGGGAAATAAATAATAATTTGTTACATTTTCAAAATAAAAATAACGATTTCTCCTAAAAAGTGATACTCTGACAAGTAAGGTTAGGTTTGACACCTCGACAAGTTAGGCGTAATTAGTAACTTTCTAAAGCTAGGCCTAAGACAAAATCACTAGATTTCACTAAAACAATATACTTTACAAAGAATAACACACATATTCACTTGTATAATCAAATAAAACACTCAATATAAGAAAATTTGCATATAGGCCTATGTTTACAACATACCTCTTAGGTTATCCCAAATATAAACCATTCACAAACTAGAAATTCACTCAAAAACATAAACTTTAGAAATAAAAACACATATATTGTAACTTGTATACACAATTTATATACAATTTGTATACACAAACCTTCAAAATAAAAAAAATATATATTCCCAAAACAAAGTGCCACGCCCCTTCCGTGTGACACATTCGCCTAAAAATGGCTATGTTCCGACTTGAAAAAAGGAGACTCAGACTAACATAATCTTATATCAAGTGCTACCAACTTGTAGAATGAAATTTCCTCTACAACATACTATAAAGTTCGATTACAAAAATTCGAATCAGTAATCGATAATCCTATTTAGTAAACTGCACCGAATGCCAAGTGAATAAACCTTCGTTCCGTAAGGTTTCTACTATCGTCAAGTAGAAATATTTTTCGATCTATGAGTCACAGAACAATTTGTAAACTACGGTCAGAGAGAGAAACATGTAATCTATAGAACAGTGTTTTGGTCGACCCGTTTGACAGAAAAATAGATTTGTAATCACATGGGGGAAAATGGCGTTGCTTTTACTAAGAACTGCACAGTTCAAATCTTTGACGTTACGCATCAAAAATATGCGAACTTCAGCAATTTTTGGAATATTATTTATAACGTTTTGTGGTATTTTTTTTGCACGATTATGCATCTACGGAACATTAAGTTTCTAACGGTATTTTATTTATTGCGATAAGACGATTCTAAGTGGGTGTAATGTTGAATTGCAAAATACGTGTTTTCCGGTCGTTAGACTAGACCATGCATAAAAATCGACCCGCTAGCGAGTCTGGTAACCATTGAAGGGTTAATAAATAATGGAATAAATATAATAATTTCTTTATTATGCTGGCAGTTCATAACTGAAATATATCTCCAGTAAAATTGGAGTGAGTATTACTGATTTATAGTTTACATATTTTACCGGTTACATGGATTGTTTATGCATATTATATAATTAATAAATTTATTTAAACAAATTTTATGTAAGAGTTTATAATAGGTATTATAAAACAGTATGCTCTTCTGCGAGTGGTAAACTGTAAAAGCTAAGTGGTATATATATATAGGATACCCTACAAAAAATCCTTCAGAAATACTTTCTGAATGATGTTTTATGTAGGTCTAGTAATCATATTATGAAAATAGTTAAAAACTCAAATTCAAATATTTCAGATAGAGTTATTATAGTAAATAAAGTGATATTTTGTCAAGTTACTAAATTTCTTACAACTTACTGTAAAGTTCTCTGCTGATGAGAAGTCTTCATCAAGGAAGACTCTAACTTTATCGAATAGCCTTAACTCTTCGCTTGTCACTAGCAACCTATGGCATTAAACACACAGCAACTTTAAATTGTCATTATTTCCTTTTTTTTATGAATATTTATTACATGTTATTTTATATACTTCTTTTTGTTCGTCCATCACATAGTTTACACTGTCATGAGTTTAGTCTATTAGACTTGATAATATACTTCAGATTACATTAATTAACCTGTTAGCGAGTAAGCATAATGATCCCAAAAGAGTATGCACGGCAATTGCTGTAAGTTCCCAAACACATGGCATTTGCCATTTTTAACATTACTCTCAATCTATTTTATTTTGTCAATGTCCTGATATCTAGCAGCAGTATCTTAAACTAGACTTCCTAAATATTTATTTATCGCAACACATCTGCTGGTAACGGTATCAGTGCCATCTGACATGTAAGACAATTACTTGTTTTACTGCCCTCATCACACTTATTTCAATATTTGGCGCACTTTATTACTAGTTAGCTGTGAGAAGAGTAGTTCATGTTGGTGCTTATACAACAAAAGTTAAGAGTAATTTATATGTAGGCCTAGTATAAAGAAAGTTATGTGATGGGTCAAATATCGATATTAAGTTTTTGGACAGATTTTAATTAAAATTTTAATGTGGACATATTTTAGTCCTATCTAGAGATTTTTAATTATTCGATAACTCAAAATTTAGGAGTAGCTGCCAGAATCATGATTTTCTCAAAATTGATTTAATTAATTTTTATAAAATTTTCCTCACATGTAGCCTTTAAAAACCCAAACAAAATGTACTGCTCGCTATCTCTCTAGAACTGTCAGTTCAAAATTATCTGTATAAAAACCAAAAAATCGGCCATGGAGCTGTTATAAAATATATAATTTCTCAAAATTCGCTCTACTAAATTCGTTAAATTTTTAGTAATATGTGAAGATTAATTACTCAAACCATGTGCAAAATCAAAATCAAATAATATTACGGTTCAGGAATTGGCAAAAAACAAAAATGAACCTTAACCACTTTCATTAAAAGCTTGATTTTAATAAAATACGATTTTAGGTTGAGGACTTGTTTATGGCACAAGCAAAGCATGCTTAGCCTCTATTAAATTTTTTTTTGTTCAAAGACATGGTTCATTTTTGACAACTACTGAACATACATTTTTGCAATAAATAGTTGACTTTGGTTAGTATTTCAATTGTGAAAGAATATATGAGAAAGTTTATTCAATGTTTTTCCACAGTTTATTAATTAATGTTTGCTAATCACTTATTTTCATGCCAAACCTTTCATGAGATTTCATTAAAAATCTCATCATTGGGAAGTCGTCCACTCAATATTTTACCTTAATTGCTTCAATTTTATCACACCACAGACTTTTAAGATAATGTGTAAGAACAATTATTCTAAACATATATTATTCTGAAAGTAGTCTAAATGTATTCCTAGGGAGCTTAACAAATCGAGAACCATTGGAAACTTGATATCCAAATTTTCACATCCTAATAATGTTTTCAACATAAATAAAAAGCTAACATGAAATATTAAAAAAATTATAAATAATGTGTTTCAAAATAATTATTGATGAAATTCATAAATATTTAGGTGGTATGGAGTACTGAAATCAATGTATACTATACTGGGTCTCCAGATTTCTCAACAATATAGAAAAAACTACAAAAATGATAATTTTTATTTATTAATCCTAGAAGTGGTAAACATCGCATTTGCAACATTAATCCCCTTTCTTTAAGTGATAGGAAATTACAAAGGTTCACTGAAATTGTAATAACAGCGCTAATAGTTGCTCTATCGACTTCAATTTTATACATAGTTTTAAGGATAGATGAGAGTTCAAGCTTTATTTTAGTACATAATTTTATAAGTTGGGTACACTGGGTCCCAACTGTTTACTAATTCCAGCTATTAGTTGCTGCTGCTTTGTTCAGTTATTGTATGGTTATTGTGCAGTATAGTTATAGTTGTGGTGTTTTCATTTGATATTG
Organism: Aphrophora alni; assembly: GCA_963513935.1. Taxonomy (NCBI): domain Eukaryota; kingdom Metazoa; phylum Arthropoda; class Insecta; order Hemiptera; family Aphrophoridae; genus Aphrophora; species Aphrophora alni. Next base: position 93,168,840 of record OY740765.1, read on the forward strand.
TGCATTTGATAGACAAGTTGTTAATTTATAATTTATAATGAAACAAGATAAATATGGATCAAACGATATTCAGGAGTTGTTAGAAAGTGGAAAATTATTAGACAGTGATAGTGAGGGTTATATTTCAGTGAAATAGTTATAGTTGTGTGATGTTTTCATTTGATAGGCAAGTTATTTACTCATAATTTATAATGGAATTAGACAAATCAACAAATATCAAGTGATATTCGGGAGTTGTAAGAAAGTGAAGAATTATTAGACAGTGATAGTTCCGTAGAAAATGTAATTGATTCTCCATCTGATAACACGGAGTAGATTACCGTTTTGTCGGGCAATTTGTTTTGAATACATCAATTAATGTACAACTTTTATGTAATATATAATAACATAAAAATATAATTATGTATAATATAGTTTATATTTATATTTTTCAAATTACTATTACATTGTCCATATTTTGTATATAATAAAAAAAAAATAAGATTTAAAAATTTATATGGAAGGAAAATTCCAAGAAAAAAATTGAAAACGATATTTTTTCCGCTTCTTTATATGAAATTCATCATGAAATACAGAACATGATTTTTTTTTAACTTCATAGATACATTATGTTGACTTAACTGAGTAAAAAAATACATAATAAGTAATAGTTATTATCATTATCCAATTTGTTGTTTTTTAAAAATTGTCTGCAATATACTCAAAAAACCTCTACAGCTTGAGGAAATAAACTCATCACTTCCAGGATTAACTGATTTTGATGCAGTCTAAAAATACCATATTTTAGCTGAGTTCAAATTTGAAATGAGTTTTATGTACGTAGTTGAAAAGTCTGTGTTGTACACATAAACTATTTTATACTCACCATTTTGTCATCGTGGTATTGGTGACAAAATTTGTATTAGACAATAAAAATTATTGAAATCCTAGAAACACACCTGACAAAGTATTCCACATGTTTCATGCTATGTTCATAATTTTTTCCTCCAACTTCCTGGCAATGAAGGGCTACAAACTTTGGGTCTAGCTGTGTCACAGTCTGCAAACAAATACTTATAAAGTTATAAAAATGATAAATAACATACATATCATTATGTATGGGGGAGGGGTTAGACTGTAATCTTTAACAGTAAGTTTCTAATAGATGGTTAATATAAATATAACACAGAGTTAGTCTAAATTGTGGAGACACTATGTTAACTTTTTAACGGATTAGCAGAAAAAACCCCCAAACTCATGAAATTTTTATAACACATAAAAATCTACTTTTGTCTACAGTTGTTGACAAAGTGGCATTTTGTTCATTTAAATTAGTTTGCAAAACAGCTGATTTCTCAACAGTTTCACTTTGCCCACTACTTTGCTCACTCCGAATGGCAACTGAACAAATCAAAATTTAGGTTAAGTTTATTTGAATTGATTTATAATATACAGGAAATGTCCCGTATGTAGGTTAGATTAATTCTTACATGTAAAATAACATAAATAAACAACAAAACAACATTTTAAAGTTGAAAAAGGAAGTAATTATTCATGAAGATGATTGACAGTGTATGTACACGGAGAGTATTTTTCGTTTGCCGAGTTTTGAAGTTGGCAATCCCGTTTCCTTAAGAATACACCTAAGTTATTTGCAATATTCATAAATAACCTCAGTTTTGACGTGAGAACTTCTACTCAGTGGTGATGTGTTGTTTAGCACTACTGCTATATTTTGTGTAGTTAGTTTTAAAATATGGACAGTTCAGAGGATGAAAACCTGTCAAATACCCAGCCTAAATTAGCGGAAAAAGCTAACAACGTTGTACTAAATCTCCTTCCTGTCAAATCAAGGAAAAAGTACGACCGCTAGTATGAACTGTTTTTATTGCCAAAATAACAACTGTAGACAAAGTATAATGTGCAATTCGTGAGCAAAGGGTCTTTTTTAAACTCGATAAAATTGACTCACTCGGCAAGCCTCGTGCGTCAACATTTTTCTCTCGTTTAGAAAGTGCCACTTTGCTCACTAGTTGCACAAATAACTATTTCATAATATGCAGCAACTTTGCCTTCATCTCCAAAACCAAGGATACCCAATTTTGGGGCTGCTCAAAAATCTTAAATGGAAACACCTATCGAGTGATACCTCATTTTAAAGGTCTTGATAAATGAAGAAAACAGCAAAAACTAAGAGGCCTTTATCTCAACCATATACAAAATGGTGACGATCATAATAGGTTTTTGTTCATTTAGCTCCATTATAATAATACACAAAAAGTCCTAGCTTGGTCAGTACTAGCAAAAAACTAAAGTACTAACAACAATTCTCAACCACTGGATAAGATTTCAGACCTCAATTTGGTGAAACTGGTCGGAGATCATTTATCATAACTGTTCGCTTTTGGGGTTTCACAAGAATTTGGTTTTGTTGTCATGCCGTCATTTTGGATAGGATTGAGATGAGACCTCTAGCTTTCACTGTTCTTTTTCTTTTATGACACCTTTAAAATGAGGTATCACTCGATGGAGGTTTACATTTAAGATTTTGAGCAGCCCCAAAATGCCCGAGTTTGATCAACAAAAAATTAAGTCTGTTTTTAATAAGTACTACCGGTAGATGAAGTACCTAACATTTCTTGGGTTTCATTTTGCCTTTTGTTTGTAGACTTTTAAGTCTAATCTAATGAACCAAAGTTAAATTGTAATGGATTATACAGTACTCTTAATTCATAAAGTAATTTATTGTATTTTAGAATAAAATAATACATAACAAATATAAAAACTATTTTGTAAAAATATATGAACTACTAAAATTAATCTAGCCTATATAACATTGGGTCAGGAATCATCAAAGATCAAGTTTTTGGGATTGTTGAGGGTGAGAAAAAAAAAAAAAAGAAAGGATGACATTTTAAAATTCTATCATAGTCTATATTTTAAGTAGGGTACTGAAAGTTATTTTTGCCAAATTTGGTCTTGATCTGTCAAACTGTCTTGAAATGTATTAGGGAACAAACATGTATAGGTCTAGATACATATATGCAAACTTTGAGTTGTATATATGAGATTACTTGGAGGAGACTGATGTCTTGTGAATAAAGAAAAGAGGGGTAATGTCACTAATTTAAACAGTAACGTGAATACTAACTCCAGGGTTTGTATACAGTTACAGAAAAATGAAACTGATTTTGCAATTCAATGGGCAATAGATTTGGACTTAATCCCAGGTATTCTTATTAATAAATGTAGAAATTAACTATTAATGCAATTAGAAAATCTAATTGACTATTTTTTTATGACAGGCATATTTTCTAATCTGTTGAAAATATCTAAGGTTAAGTCACTTTCCAAGAAGGTAATCATGAAAATAATCACCCAGCCTTAATTACCAGTATTTTTTACAATTTTTGATACTATAATGGAAAAAAAATTAATATACATTTTTAGTTAATTATAAGTCTTACCAGATATACAGAATAGTTTTAGAACTAATAGATAGACCAACAGCAGTGTATAATTTTAGAAAAAAATATTTGTAACTTGCTTAGGAGGGGGATATGCTCTAGGTATTTTTTTTTTTTTTTAATTGAGTGTAACATATTTTTTTCTAAAAAAACAAACTATTATTAACTGCTGATGTATCTGGTATCCAGTAATGAATTTAAATAATTGTTGTGCATTATATGGTTCTTTTGTATGTTGTAATGTGAAGTCTGGTATTCAAAAATTCCACCACACACACACACACACACACACACACATATATATATATATATATATATATATATATATATATATATATATATATATTTATTTATTTATTTATTTATTTATTTATTTATAACCCCACTGGAATTCGTCCCAGTTCCTAAACTAAACTCTTAATAACATCCTATTTCGTTGTAGTGCCAAATAGCTGATGTATAGTTTGAATATATATGGAAATTCAATATGGTACTTTAATATGTATGGAAGCTTATTATTTTTGTGGCACAATGAACAGTATTTTTTGTTTTTTTAGCACTTGGCACACTAATTTCAGATGACAAGTGTCTTATTGACTTTCAAGCTGTCCTTAATATCACTTACTGTTTTCCCGTTAACTCTTAAGTGTGTGTGCGGGGGCCAAATGACCCCAGTAAAATTTAATTTGTGATATTTCCCACAGTAGGTTGGTACGAGTGCAGTGCTACTAGCTACCTTTTGGGTGATCTATGAGTCATCCCTAGCAACTGTTAGTTCGGTGCTGACCTTGGTCAGTGATGCATACAGTCCGCGACAATAGAACTCTGCATTCTTGGGTCGTTCTGGCCCCTGTGTGCGCACTCGTGATACCTTCCAGTGTTGTATGTTCGGGGTCATTTATTACCCCGCACATGAACTAGTGTTATTTTTATAGTGAATACGTAGTTTTTTTTTGGAACATATGAATTGTAAATTGTTTAGTGTGTAAATAGCTTAGTAAATAGTGATTGTATACTATTTTATACAAATAAAATAGAGTACCAACGACAACCAAGAAGCCACGATTAGAAGATATTTGCTAGAAACAGAGAAATTTGATGACATTTTTGACGATCGAAGTGCTCTATCAGATGATAGAAAAATCGATCATCTCAGTGAGTCAGACAACAACACTGACACTGAGGTTGACAACACCGATGAAGACCCTGACTACAATCCTGATTCTAATTACGTTCTGCCGACCGATGATGAGGAGTCAATCGCACTCCAATATAACAGAAAACTTGGACTAGTCTTTGCTATGGATGTTAACAACACTGAACCAACAATTGAAAACGCTAATACTCTAGTTCAAGAGATAGAAGTGGTTGTACAAGGAGCTGGATATCTGGAAGATATATTTGTTGGGAAGGATGAACGCACTGTCTGGAAGAAAATGTTGGGAAGGATGAACGCACTGTCTGGAAGAAAAAGCCTATTGTTGCAGCTACTGCTCGCACTCGGACTGCATATATAATAAGACACTTACCAGGTTCTAAAAATGCAGGTAAAGATGTAAAAACTCCATGATGATTGATGAATAAATTCTTGAAATTGTTGTAACATGTACTAATGTGTATATTGAAAGCAAAGCCGAGACATTCTCTGGCAAATAGATGAAAAATTAACTGACAAACAAGTCACCAAAAACTTGAAGAATTTTGGGCTAGAGATGGATTTGGGGTTGAAGTTTTTTATAGCACAATGAGCCTGAGATGATTTTATTTTTTACTGCAGTCAATTCGATTTGATAATATCATTGATCAGCCAGGTAGGAAAGGGAGAAATTAGATAAACTAGCAGCATTTAGAAAGGTATTTGACCGATTCGAAAGGAACTGTGTAGAGTATTATGTTCCATGTGCATTCACAACTATTGACGAACAATTAGTAGTGTTTAGAGGAAGATGTCCTTTTAGACAATTCATGAAGAATAAACCCGCTAAATACGGAATTAAAATTTTTACTCTAACCGATTCAAAAATGTTCTACATTCATAAAATGGAAGTATATGTAGGAAACCAGCTCTTTCATACAACCAAACAAGCCAAAGGATGTGGTTTTTCGACTTTTGTCAGTCATGTAGAATGCACAGGTAGAAATATAACTTCAGACAACTGGTCCTCCAGTATGCCTTTAGTAAATGATCTGTTAGCTAAAGGTTTGACTTACGTAGAAACACTACGCAAGAACAAACGAGAACTTCTCCCCGAACTTGTGTCAAAAGAAAGAACTCCAAATTCATGCATTTTTGGGTTTAGTGATTGATCACTAAACCCAAAAACAAATTTTATGACTGTTGTTTTATTTTTTTAGTAATTTGATGACTGTTGTTTCGTATGCTCCAAAACAAAACCGTAAAGTTGTTCTCGTTTCTTCTATGCCTTTTGATGCTGCTATACACAATGATATTGAAGACATGAAGAAACCAGAGATCATTACCTTTTATAACTCAACAAAGTCTGGAGTAGATTGGTGTAGCCTAGGGGATGGAGTCCCTTTTGGCCCGTTGAAGCTGCGGGATGGTGAAAGATAGAAGGAGAAGCGGGTAGGTAGATCAACCTGGGAGGGTCGAGTCGGTTTGGTGCAGGGAATGGTGAAGCAAATTACGGCATACTGGGCACCTTTCTGTTGGCCCTGAAAGAGCCAGTCGGTCTCAGTACCTAGAGAACCACATACAATGGGGCTCTAGGATCGCCAGAAGGGGGGTTAAAGAGATGAACTGGTCGTATAAGTATGTAAATCAGAGCGGGGAAGGAATATGCGATCTCGGCAGCTATCCACTTGGATTGAGATTACCTCCTGGCCTTACGGTAGGCAATCCTCTGCTCTCAGTTCATCTTGGGCATCTACGATGTAGTGTCCACTAACTATCGCTGGCGCCAAAGCACCTACAGTTTCCTTTACAGGAGGCGATGCGGGGGAGCAAGATGCTGCCATTGCCCGGATTTCTCCGGTTAATTTCCCTTATGGGAGGCCACGGGGTGACTCTCGGAAAGGCGGCGATCCTTGCGGTGAGGTGGCAGGATTCAGGTGGTGTTAGCAGAGATAGCAAAATGTGTATGGTGTTTAACGGCTGGTAGGTGGCAATGGCTCAGGGTCCAATCAGCAAGGTGAATGTATTAATTTCAGCTTTCCCTGTACATCAAGTGTTGGTGCAGGTGTTTGACTTGTCTCCCCGGAGGGTGTAGGCGAAGTGTCTTCGAGTAGTCTTCCTGGAGGGTGTAGGTGAAGTGTTTCTGCAAGTTGTCTCCCCGGAGGGTGTAGGCTGCATAGTCTCCCCAGAGGGGGTAGGTGAAGTGTTCTTTTTGGTCTTTTTCTGCCAGTACTTATACAACTTTAACTCTGCCAGCTTGTAGCTTAGCTTGCCTAGGACTGGCTGAATCCTAGACAATGAGTTGTTCATTGTCTAAGTTCTCCGTGATGCGAACCAATCAACGATATGAGGTAGGTTGTGATTGGTTCGTAATAGTGTTGCGGAGTGCTATTGTTTGCAGACGCGGAATTTTAGGCGATCTCGCGATCGACGTGAAGCTGTCGGACAATCAGAGACAAGTTGCGAGTGTGGGACATGTAACGTGAGATTGGCCGAAGCAAAGCCATTTAAGGCCGGGGAAATGATGTGTTTGGTTGACGTGTGTGTGTGTGTGTTGGCAGGTTTTGCCGTGTGAGTGTTGGGAAACTAGTCGGGTAAACTAGTTCCCTGTTGTGGTGATGTTAGCAAGATGTTGTTGATGAAAAATAACGCACCTACAGCACTTCCAGAAGATCTCTTAGGTAGCCTCTTGTTTTATTTTACCGACTACTTGATATTGCAGGCATAAATGCACAAGTAATTTATCTGAGCAACTGCAAAGAAAATGAAGTAATAAAAAGAAGGAAGTTTTTAAGGCAAGTTGGCATTGATGGTGAAACCTAGTCTGGCTAAAAGGGGAACTATGAAATCACTTCCAAGGACGCTGCGTTCATCAATTTCTAAGGTTGCTAATGCGTCAGAAACTCCTCAACTAGCTGCAACTGTCAATTTACCAGCAGGATCAAGAGCAACCTCAAAAGACACCAAAACAACTCAGAAATGTTTCAATTGTCAACGACCAATGTGTTCTTCACATATAGACTATTTTTGCAAGATGTGCCAAAATATCAATCCTCAGATTCAGATGAATAAGTCTTTTCAAGAAACATGAACACTAGTATGATTTTAATTAATTTAGTTTTGATTAAAACAAATTTTATAAAATACCAGCAATAACGTACTGTAAATAAAATAATGCTTTATACAGTGTGAATAAAATAATGTTTTTCGTCTAATTGAGTGTTTTTCACTGCCTTCTATGAATTTCAGTATTGGGATATATATTGGTAAGTTCACCTAACAGTATGAAAAAATTGCTAGCAATAATTTAGATAAAAATATTTTAAATTCAAAATTAGATTCGGGTTTAAAGTTTATTTGAAAATTATTTCACAAAATTATTAGAATTAAAAAACATTTACCCTGTAGTTTGATTTATATTACTTTGAAATTGACAGAGCTTCGCACGCCAAATCTGTATAGTAAGCTAAAATGCTAAAAAAACAATAATAAATATTTGATTCAAAAAAGTATTTTAAACTTTATAAAACTGTGGTTTTACAATGTTCATATATAAAAAATTACCGATAACAAAATATTTTTATCGTAACGCATCGTAACATTTTTATCTCTCTTTGTCGCTCTATTAAAAGATATGTTTTTATCGCTGGGGTCGTGAATGATCCCACGCGCACACTCAGATAAGAAAAGGAGGTGCGCACACTTAAGGGTTAAACACATGCCAATCTTTTTTCTTTTCCTTATTGGGATTGCAAGAACATGAGTAGAAACTTAAAAGAATCTATTGTGGACTATGTATATACATATATAACCCAATTACAATTCCTTCCAGATCCTCTCTAGGCTCCTTAAAAACACTCATAAGGAGCTTTGGATTTGCACCTCTAAAAACTTCAGGTCCTTCCAAGTATAGTGAGTCTCTACTGAGGCAAACAGGAGGTACTTTGCCATCCCTGTAGGGGAGAGAACACAAATATATTTGTAGCAGCTGTTTCGCAGTTAAGCATCATCAGATCATCAAACAACTAAGAACTAAAATTTATAAAACAACTTAAACCAACATCAATGTTAAGAAAGTGGAAAAGAGGAGAAAGGGAAGGGACCTACCTTGGAGTACCTGAGGAGGTCAAGGAACTGACAGGTCGATTGTATACAATGGGTTTCAAAAAGGGGATGGATTATGTTCATTTAGGTTAGAAGCATGGTCATTATATATATATGTTTATTTCTAAAATTTCCAAACTATTTGGTTTTTCACTTATTTGTTCAATATGCAAGACTTTAACATTATCCTTGGGATTAAAAGAATGGCCTGACTCTAGTAGGTGATTAGCAAACTTTGACTCTGTTTTACCATTCTTCCAGAAATATATATGTTCCTTTAATCTGATTTTAATGGATCTACCTGTTAGGCCTATATATTCACAATTACACTCACTACAATTAATTTTGTAGACACCACTATTTTCACATAAGTCTATTTTATCTTTATTATTAATTTATACTTTACCAAGATTGCTATTACAATATAAGGTCTCAAATATAATCCATATTGTTCTATTAAAAATAAAGACTTAGAAAATCATTTGTGGATATGGAATCTGTAAATGGTTTAGATTTAACTTCAAATTTTGTAATTCATAATGAAATAGCAGAATATAAAAACGAGGTTCATAATCTTAAGTATATTAATTCGGATGAAACTAAAATTATTAAGCAAATTAAAGAAAAAAATGGTAGGGCCTATTCATTGTTTTGCCTAAGAACTACTTTAATTAATTAACATACCTTATTTCAAGTCGATAGTAGTATAAAGAACTACTATCGACTTGAAATAAGGTATGTTAAAAAATGGTAACTAATGACCACAGATTATCTAAAGCCGATAAAAACAGTTCTGTTGTTATATTGGATAGTTCACATTATATTACAAAGGTTTTAGATGTTCTTAGACCCCACAACAAGTTTTAACAAAGAGATTATAGATGTTATTAAAAACAGTAAAAATATTTTTTCTCCAGATCACAGTAATTCTTAAAAGTAATGAACCCTCAAGCTCCAAGATTATACGGCCTACCCAAAATACACAAATCCGGCATTCCTATCCGACCAGTTGTTTCCTTTGTGAATCCTCCTACTTATATTTTGGCTCAGTAACTCAACTCTATGTATAGAATTGTTACTAATTTCGAATCTGGATTTAAAATTAGAAATAGTATTAGTTTAGTCGATAAAATTGAAAATGTAAGTGTTCCTGTAAATGCAAAAATAGTTTCTTTTGATGTGATAAGCTTATTTACAAGCATTCTTGTGAAAGAGTGTAAATCCATCATCCATGAAAAGTTAGCAAATACCAGTTGTGATGAATATTCCAAAAAACAACTTGAAGATGTGATGTTCGTATGTTCACCAGCCAATTATAAACACCATATTAGCCATAAACATGCAGCCTGATACATAGCATGATACATAGGCTATTAACTATACCTTTATTACCAGAAGATTTCCATACTGAATTGAATGTAACTAAACAGATTGCTCTTAATAATGGTTATAAAGAAGAATTAAGAAAACAACATTTGGGTTAAAAACAATAGAAATTAATTAACAGAATGATATTTTCACCCGATGTTAAAAGCAAAAAAAATAAAATACTGTAGATTACTTGTATTAGTAAAAGATTACATTAAGAGATTACTTCTGGATTTAGTTACTTCTGTAATTTACTAAATCCAGAAGATCTCTTAGGTGGCCTCTTGCTAAAGTATTAATTAATAATAAAGATAAAATATACTTATGTGAAAATAGTGGTGTTTACAAAATTAATTGTAGTGACTAATTGTGAATATACTGGCCTAACAGGTAGATCCATGAAAATCAGATTAAAGGAACATATATATTTATGGAGCCTGGTAACAGAGTCAAATCAAATTGCTAATCATCTACTGGAATGAAGCCATTCTTTTGATCCCAAGGATAATGTTAAAGTATTGCATATTAAACAGAAAAAACTATATAGTCTGGGAATTTTAGAAATAAACAGATTAATAACAGATAGATATGTAATGCTTCTAATGTAAATAAACATAACCCATCCCCTTTTTGAAACTCATTGTATTCAATCGACCTGTCAATTCCTTGACCTCCTCAGGTACTCCAAGGTAGGTCCCTTCCCTTTCTCCTCTTCCCCACCCTCTTAACATTGAATTTGGTTTAAGTTGTCTTGTAAATTTTAGTTCCTAATTGTCTGATGATGCTTAACTCCAAAACAGCTGTTGATGTGTTTTGAGAAATTTACTAATGAGTATTATTTGTTTACCTTATCATGGAATTTCATCAAGTACCGACTGTGGTCACACTTAATATAAAAACCATTTATAATTCCTAACATTTAATATACAGTTAAACTGAACTAACAGAATGTTAAAACAACTTCATATAGCTTGTAAGGGTATTAAAGTAGAGTACTTACACTCAGAAATTCCTCCGTCCATATTTTTAGCATAACAGAAGGCTAGAAATAAAAAAAATAAAAAATATGTTAATCAAAAACTATGATATAAATAACTACTAGTTATTACAATTTATATTTCAACCAAAGTATAAGAAATACCTTGACCACAATTTAGGAATGGGTGCTTGAATTTAAAATATAGTTTAATTTGTTGACCACCATCATGAAATTGGGGCTTGGATTAAAAATATTTGTACTAATTAGAGTTACCAATCCAGGATGACAGCTCTGTTTTAACTTCTTGACCACCAACTTGGAAAGTAGGCTCATATCATAAATATTTTATACTAATTAAGAGTTCTCAATCCAAGATCTTGTTTACTCCATCGTGAAATGGGGGCTTGGATCAAAAATATTTTCCACTAACACTTTTTCCTTCCTTCTATAAGATAAATGTTACGAAAATTATTAATTTAACGAGTGTGAACAAAAGCTTCATTTTTAAAAGTTTATAACAACATTATTACCAAAAATGTGTTTTATACAAGCCCCAGATCCAAGATTGTGAAACTATGGCTCTTATCAATTAAAAATGTACTACTGTAGTCAATATATTTGACTTTTTAATATTTTCCCCTTTTTAAATGAAGGCTGTTTTGACCCCGCTACATGATTAGGGGTTAAATTGCAGTATCACTGCAGTTGGGACTAGTGTACATAAAAGATTATGCAGGTTCAATCCCAGTTGATGGCATTGTGTTTTCCATGTTACCCATCTTCATTAGTCTAACGAGTATAAAAAGACCTTAATAACAAAAAAAAAATAGAAGTTCACTGTTAAAAGAAGGTAGATTCATTTACCCATTTCTAATAATCATGTTTTAATTTACCTTGTTCTGCCTGCTGTTACATTAAAAACATAGTGATTGATTTTAACCTACTTCACAAAGTTCAAGCAACTTGAAACTTTGCACACTTAGTATATTCCTCATAAAAAGTACAATATCCAATCAAATTTGCATTGATCCTTCCTGATTTCAAATTGTCAAACAACCCGTAATATATAGATGGGTACTTATCTACAGAAAGGTCTCAATGAATAGACTTCCAATTTTACAACGGAAACAATCTGTACAACGAATGGATAAAAACAAGTTCTTTGAACCATTTCAAAATAAGGAACCTTAATAAAAGGTTGTAACTATTATAAAACAAAATGCAATAAATGTGCTAAGAGCAGAAACCTGAAAAACCCTAAAAAGAATAATGGAGAAAGTCTTTGGATTTTGCAAGGAGACAGTGTAAAGTTGTTTGACCATGGATAAACCACAGCAGTTTATCATTTTTCCGATACATATCACTAAGTCTATCTATTCAATACCTTAATGATGAAATAGAACATTGTATGTTGTTTTTTTACATTTTTAAACAATGAGTTAATTCTGACCCATGAATAGTTAAGATTCAAAGAATAGATTCTCTATTACATAACAGGAAACGTTCAGTTATAAAACAACAGAAGGACAACCCACGGAATCAAAGATTCTTATAGTGAGTACAGGTGTAGCAATCCTGAGGGCCTGAGCTGGATCTACACCTTTCTTCAAGTAATTGTGGGTTATATCCCTCTCTTTTATCTTTCTTAATAGATCTCTCTTGACACTCTTGTTCCCTTCTGATCCTGTCATTATTAGAGTAGGATTCAAGGGCTAGGGGGGGGGGGTCTTTATTTTATGCTTTTTTAAAAATTATTTCTTCTTTTTTTTATGATCAAGAGGTTTTTTTGCCTTTAAACTTTAACAAGAAAAAACAAAAATTCTAACAAATTTGACAAAATGCCTTTTTAAGTTGGAAAAGATAATTGATTTATATAAAATTGTCTTTGCTTGAGGGCCAATTTAAAATTTTTACAATTTAATGGTTGTTTCCTTAAAATAGTGAAATCTTTGCAGGCATTTTGTTCATTCCAGTTTTCAAAAAACCTTATGAGAAATATGCCTTAATAGCAAATACCTAATCAAGTATTTGCTAAATACAATACTCAATTGTCTAACAAATTAACTGTATTCTAGAATAAATCTCATTAACATATATATTGTTATTTTGACTACAAGATCTGAATATATAATGAAGCAATCCGACATATCTACATGCTTTTAGTCAGGTAGACCTAAAAAAAGAATAAAACTTCTGCCATACTTCAGTTTAATTACATATCGGTAAGGGTATCCTACATGAATATTTATTACACTATATTCATACACTGTCCAAGCACATTTTCTATTTCAAACATTCGTTCAGCCTATGATAAAAATTAAAATAAACAATTTAAGTTTATTTGTTTAAATTTGAAAAAGTGTGAACTATAATTCCCATAAGGTGGGCACATAAAAAAGTGTGTGCATGTGCAAAAGCATAAATGCTATAAAGGAGCAGCACTAAATGAAAATTATTCTTTAATTTGTAAAGAGAACCAAATTTTAAATTTAGTTAATGGCTAAGAAATTTTAAAATAGGCTAATTATAAACCTAAACCTACAGAAACTTAAAATTATCAGATTAAAATTTTTATAAATTCCTTTTTTTGGTACATGCTAATAGTTTACAGGACCGAAGGAAAACATAACATAATCCATAATTAATTTTGATTAGTGTTAGAAATATACCTACTAGTTTCAAAGACATACAAAGTTATATGGAAATAATAAAGTTTGAATGTACACTCAAATTAAAAGGACAAATTTTAAAATTTATAAATTGGTGTCATTTCAGATAGGCCTATTGAATAATTTAAAAAATTCTCAGTACTAAAATGTTTATGAAAGTAACCTAATAAAAAAAAAACTTCCATTTGAAACTTTTTAATTAAATATAATTGAGAAGAAACTTCATTTTGTAAATACTCTGATTATTATTTTAAATATATAATTTAAATTTATAACTTCAGTCAATAATTTTTAGTCATTTTTTTAAAATACAGAACTCTTATTAAAAGTTACACTTAATACAACCATTGATTACACTAGATATTCTTACCCCATTTAAAACTCTGATAATAAAATTAAAACTCAGATAATTTCATGGAAGATAAAGCTCAATTGAAATAAAGTGTTGGAAATTGGAGGAGAGTTGTCATGATCGCAACAATTGGAGGTTTCAGAAAAACTTGAGATTTTTCAATTCAAATTTTATATTTTAACTAAATAATATTATCTAATAACATTATAAACAGTTGAATACTTTTAATCACTATTCGGTCCTACAGCTTTAATAAGTAAGACCCTAATATTTGGGGAACAATTTAGACCTATAGTTAAATAAATGGTTGATATCTTAATTTATAGATTTCAATATATTTGATATATTATTACACTGTTGATATATTTATTACACAGTGCCTACAGGTACACCAACCATACCTTAAGAGGTATGGCTATAAGGGATGTGTCCATTCTTAAGTATTCCTTTTTCATAGCAAAGGTCTAAACAAAGATTTTTTTGTTTTAAAAAAAAACATCACAAATGGTTGGTATAGCCAGATTTTACATGCATATTATTTGCCTTATGCATAGCAGACAGTCAATACCCTACTTTTAAATTGTTTCAACAATTATATTTATAGTGCTGATATTTGTTCATATACTTAACCTTTCTGATAGGAAAATTTGATATATATATATATATATATATATATATATATATATATATATAAGTCTTGGGTTTGGTAATGACAAAACAACTAGCACCTACATTTACTTTCCCCTAAAAAATAATAAAGTTTACATTTTATAAAGATAACATTGCTATTTGCTATCTTGCAACAAATGTAAACAAGAAAAACAAGTGACTAAAGCCTAAATTGTTCCAGTGTAAAGAGTAAGAATCTCATTCTTATATAAAGATTTGTAATAAAAAATCAGAGCTCTTATACAGCATCCATAAATTTATACAATGTATATTATCACCTGAAGATATTTGGTATCTTGCAACAAATGTAAACAAGAAAAACAAGTGACTAAAGCCTAAATTGTTCCAGTGTAAAGAGTAAGAATCTCATTCTTATATAAAGATTTGTAATAAAAAATCAGAGCTCTTATACAGCATCCATAAATTTATACAATGTATATTATCACCTGAAGATATTTGGTAGAACTCTACGTTAAATGCAATACAAACATTATATTTAGTAAAATTCTACAATTCATTCAGTCTTTCCTACCATGGTTTCGCCAGTTTCAAGGCAGCTTAATACAGACTAAGGACAAATATTAAAAAGCAAACCAGTTATACAATTTAGGATAATACCTTTACTTTTCATACAAAATAAATTTCAGGTAGAGGCTAAGGGAGAAGTGTGGGAGGGACTATATGATCATAGAATCTGGGCAAAGGCTGAACAAGTAGGGAATTTGTGAAAAAATCTATTTGATCATTCAAAACTAACTAGCATCTTTATAAAATAATCTCTCCATAAATTTGTATCCTCAAAATGTATTTCTGGGATTGAACTGTTGTCAACAAAATTTTCAATGTAAACTTTATGAAAAGTAAACATTATCTTACCACAGATACATTAAAATATATAAAAAAATCTGGGTTAAAATATAGAAAACATGTACATAATTTATTGTCCAAATGCTTAGGTCTGATAAAAATAAATTATGATGAAGATTTTTTGGCAGTTGCAATGAACAATTTCATGTGAATTTCATAAACTTAGGCTATTTAAAAAAAGATTCCTAATTTTTTAGTAGGTCTGTATATTTTTATATTATTTGGAAGGATAGATTACGAATAAAGTATTGATTTAAAGATAAACTTGAAAAAAATTAAAATAATTGTAGGGCCTACTATACTTACGTCTTCAAAAATTGATCCAACATTTGCAGTTACAAAAAGAGCAGGAATAGTTTTTTCTCCCATTATGACAAGAGTTAGTGTTTTATACACGCTATAATACTCGAACGGTTTTTATTCGTAGCATATCACTATTTAATTCAAATAATTTAATAAGAATTCAATTTGTGCTCACTTCAGTGAAAGCATTGCAAATGCAAAAAAAACAACACATCCCATTCGCTAAAATCACTTTCTGCTGTGCGCTCGCTCGATATGCCACGCCCACTTGAAATGACGTCATAACAAAATGTAAATCAAACATAAAGACTCATTTTTAATTTTATTTTATTAATTTTCTATGTAACCATTGAATCCACCAATTCCAATAACATACCAAAATATTTTTTAATGTTTTGCGTTAATTATTTTCACAATAGACAGTCAATATATACACATTAATTCACACAAACCAAACATTTTTTGCTTTTAAGCAGACGACAGAACTATCGACTACAACTCTACTGAAGATTGTCTAACAAATTAAGAAGAGCACACCAGCTGTTAAGTTTAGTGTACGTGACCCTTTTACTAGAAACGAAGTACTACGCCTGAGCTCTATGAACGGATTTGTTGACTGCATAGAGGTGGGTGATTTTGGCGCTATCTATAAGTGAAGTAATAGACTACTTGACCAGAGTTGTTACCAAAGGCAGTATATTGTATTACATTTTACCCTTTGCCGAATCATATTTTATATCTTCTATATTTTTACTTCTACTACTGGAACAGTTCTTTTTGGATTTAAATACTAATTCGTCATACTGCTTCAAAACAACTGTTTTCAATACATGCATTGAGATGCTAAAGTTGTTCTTTTTAGTCCTAAACCAAAAAACATCAGCTGTTGTAGAGGTCATCACCTTTTATTTCGTTTATACGAATTAATTAACGATTGTAAAGCATCTATAAAAACAAGCGATACTTTCGATTGTAAATAACCGATAAAACAGCTGTTACCATTGATTTGAAGCTAAATAGGTTATAACGTTTTAGTGTTCTTTTAATTGTTTTTTATATTGTTTGCAGTATACCGAAAAATATATTTCATCACTTGGACCAAAAGAATATTTTCGATCTTCACTCATACTCCGGTCTCGGACGTTAATTGAGCTTGTATCGAAAAACTTCATTTTTGGTCCTAGTGATGAAATATACTATTCTGATCACTGTATAAATAATAAATTATTTTATAAAGAAATGTCCATCAAGTACCCCTAAAATAATCTAGTGTCTATTGATAAATTCTTTGAAATTGACAAGGTGATATCAAAAAATATTTAAATATAAAAATTGATTTAGTAGTAGAAATCTTAAACCATTGTTATTAACCCTTAAGTACTACTGACCGTCTCTCAGACCTATCGGGAAATTTCAACAGGGATTTCTCCCTCCCCTTGCAACACTTGAGCCTGCGCTTCACAGTACCTTCCTGACCTTGGGTGGTCAGTTGAGCAGTGGAGTCGTGTGAGTGAAATTGTATGCGGTTTGTGAGTTATCGATCTGTTGCGGTCTGAAAGACGTTCCGTAGTGATTCCGTTACTTTGTTGGCGGTCCAATATACGTTCCGTAGTGATTGTGTACCTTTTATCAGGTCTATTTAAATACTTGTATATAGGTATTGTATAGTTTATGTTTTCGTAATAATAAAATATGGATAAAGACGAACATTGTTCAGAAATGTCATCTGAACCTTCTACTAGTTCCGGAGTGGTTAGAAGGAGCTCTCGTCCTCCTGTTAGGCGTGTTTTGGACTCAAGAGTAAACAATTTTGAGGACAATTTGTATGATATGGTTCATGAAACACTTGAGGATGAGCTTGATGAAGACATTGACGATAGTGACCTGGATCCTGACTACGTAGAAGAAAGCGACCATGACTCAAAAAGTGAGCAGAGTGCTGACGAGTGCAAGATACAAGAAGTAGGCCTAAGTTTGTCTAATGAAACTGATTTATTGGCTACAAATAATTCTGTCGTTAGAGCCATTTCTCATTCATCCAGGTCTTTGAAAAGGAAGTTTCAAACAACTTTTCAAAAATCTTGTAGAACTTATGCAATGCAACAAGTCCAGCCCACACATAAGAAGACTAAGGTCGTTAGGCTGTTACTTTTTCCTGAAATAAATAAAAATGTTGATACTCAAGAGACAAGCCTAGTACCAAATATTAATACTGAAACCAGTGGTCTCAACACATCGGAAATTGCTGATTCTGTGGTAAATGAAGTGACACCAACAATTGATCCTGACGGAAACAACTTGACACCGATTGTCAACCCTGAAACACCAGCATCAAATATGGTTAGAGATGGATCATTCTATTACGGTAGAAGGACAAAGGACACGATTAAAAGGAAAATACCGCCTTTTTGCTGGAGAAAAAATGCAGGTAATCAATCAGTGCGAACCAGGGCCGATAATATCATTACACAATTACCGGGACTGAAAGCGCGAGCGTCAAACCTCGGAAGCAATCCTGATATTCTAGAAATATGGCAACTACTGATTTCTAATGACATTTTGGCCGAGATTGTGCGTTGGACAAATGTAAAGATAAATTCTTTGAGGCAAAAGTACAACAAGAAGCACTATCCTTCTTTTGTTCATGATATTGATGAAATTGAACTGAAGGGCTTTATTGGTATTCTAGTCTACAGTGCTGCCTTCAAAGCTGGCAATGAATCCGTCGATAGCTTCTTTGCAACTGATGGAACAGGGAGGGAAATTTTTCGTGTTGTAATGAGTAAGGAAAGATTTCTTTTCATCCTACAAGCTCTCAGGTTCGACAACCCGGAAGACAGGGAAGAGAGAAAAAAGGAGACAAGGGAGGCGGCAGTAGCAAGTATATTTTTTAAGTTTGTAGAAAACTGCCAGTCTTGTTATACTGTGGGCGAAGCAGTATGTATTGATGAAATGTTGGTACCTTTCCGAGGTAGATCAGCTTTTAAAATGTACATGCCCAAAAAACCGGCTAAATATGGCCTGAAAATTCAATGTTTGGCCGATGCAAAGACTCACTACTTCTTCAACGGATATATATATACAGGAAAAAAAGTGACAGTAAAGGCCTTACTGACCAACAAGTAAAAAGCCTCCTCAAACCCACTCAAGTAGTGTTCCGCCTGATAAAGCCTTTGGAAAATAGTAAAAGGAACTTAACTACAGACAACTGGTACAGTTCTATCAAGCTTGTTAACGAACTTCATAAGAGAGGAATAACCTTTGTAGGGACTTTAAAAAAAAATAAAAATGAGATCCCAGAGGGCATTCTTCCATCAAGTAAGAAGGAAGAAAGGAGCTGCATGTACGGTTTCACTGAGAATATCACTTTGCTCTCTTACGTGCCCAAAAAATCAAAAGCCGTCATTTTGGTTTCATCGATGCACCATGGTCCTGCTACTGATGATGCTAGTTGTAAACCAGAGATTATCGCTGAATATAATAGAACCAAAGGTGGAGTGGACACAATTGACATGATGTGTGCCAACTATTCCTCCTCTAGACGTACTCAAAGGTGGCAAATGGTCATCTTTTTTACCATGGTAAACATTTCCTCTAGAGTAAATTCATACTTTTGTACAATGCTTATAGAAACACAAAAACTTTAACCAGACTTGATTTTATGAAGTCTCTTGCTCTGAAGCTTGTTACCCCTCTCATGCAACGAAGACTTCAGAAGGGGCATCTGAGTCAAGATATGCAACTGAGTCTCAAGCGAATTCTTCAACTGGAAGACCGGCCTTTGCAGGAAGAAAACGACGTTCCAGAAATCCTGAATGTGAAGAAAACATGTAGCATGTGCCCCCCAAGGCTCAAAAGGAAGACAAGATACATTTGTAAATGCTGTGCCAAACATATTTGCATGGAGTGTTCAAAGAAAGTATGTGTGAACTGTATGGAGGACATCCCGAAGCGGCATAGATCTACTAAATCTGACACTTAAGTCATATTATTTTCTGTTCTTTTTAATTTTTACTCACATTTTTTTACTTTAATATGTATTTGACATAGTACTCAAGTATTACAGTTTCTTCTGACAAAGTTAATTTTATGTTTCATTGTTCCTTTTACCTAATACAAAATATTTTTTCCAACATTTGACATACAAAATTGATCCATTGAATTAAGAATATGTGAATGTTTACAGTTAAAAAATATGTTGTCCTTGTTACTATGGTACTCAACAATAACAGATATGTTGGTTTCCTTAAATAATTAAAACATAATTTTCATTTAAACATTTTTATAATATATGTTGCATGTTTTACAGTATAAAATTTTAAAAACCTCAAAAAATTAAACAAAAACGAAATTTGATTTTTTTTCCTTATTAGGTTATTAAAACAAAGTTAAAAAAAAGTTTGGAGTATGAATGCTACTTAAATATATATTTTTTAAAGTAATCACATATGTTTTAACAAAGCGGTCTGACAGATCCCTCCGTAGTAGTTATGGGACAAAAGTCGTCCGTATAGTCAAGGGTTAAAATTGGATGTTGCAGAACTCAGAGGTAGTGACTAACTAATAAATAACTACCCGAATATACAAAATCTAACTAAAATAGTACTGTGTAAATTGTTGGTTTTTAATATTGTATTCTACATCATTTGTTTTTATTAAAACATTTTATTCACATCGAAGTTTAAAAACCAAGATTAGAGAAAAGGAATGTGTATAATTTGGAAGTTTATATTTCATCTGTACAATTGTACCTAACCTATTTTAAATCTAACAAAACCTATGAGGTTTAATTGAGGTTCAATTATACATCTCGAATATAAAATTTTCCTAGAAAAAACCATTAGCTTAGGCCTTTAAATACCCATTAATAATTCACAGTTACACTTAAGTTAGACCTTCATTAGTAACGTTCAGCATAAGAAATAAATTAACTCAAAATTAAACTATGGTTACAATAAAGATAACTTTCTTTCAGTATCAGTCAGCATCAGTCAATAGCAGAGAGAGTGATATCTCAATCTGCCTTGATATTTTCAATGAACAGAATGAAAGCTTCGGTTAAACCTGATCTGTTTTATTTTAATATCAAATTCCATCTAATTTATTATTTTTCATATAAAGTGGCAAATTCGCAAACTGATAATCAGAGCAATTTTAAAAAGAAGTTAAGATAGCTAACAAGACAGAAGACTAAATCAAACTTTTTTCTCCAGTTGGATTCGGAAAAATGTATAAGAAGGAATGCATTTGAAAGGACTACAACAGGGAAGTGTTCTCAGCTCAATTCTTTTTCAGTTTATATCTCGGATGTTAGCAGTCACTTTCTAAGTCCAATTATATCTCTACAATATACGTATGATGACATATCATACGGATGATACGGATACTAGTATATCAGTGCAAAATTCATGAACGATGTGACTAAAATGACACAGGATTACACTTATATCTTATTAATACTTACATTAAGCAACTATATAATTAACTCCAAAAACGTAATATCTTCGGTACTTACATAATTATACGTTCCAGTGAAATATATAAGGTTATGCCATGTTATTATAGATAAATAGTTATTTAATACGTAAGACCCAATTTTAATATAAAGAGTAGACAACTTCGAGGTTCAACATTATTTTATTTATACAAAAAGGATGATAGTTTTGACAGAAACATGAATTATGCTATGTCAGCCAGTAACGTTTAGAAACGATGCTTTCACGGACGACTGCCTCATGACTTCAGACAAAGATGTATCAAATTTATGTCGAACAGTGCCACGATGTTTTTTTATTTCTCCATTTTGTTAAAAACTCACTTTTTTTCTACACGTTATGTGTTAGTGCCTCAAGGTCTCTAAAGTTATGTTTATGATTGATTTCAGAATGTCCAAAACTAGCCCTGTTAAGTTCTCCTGTTTTATAATCTTTCCAACGTCAGATATAATTGTAGAATCAGACTCAAATGTTTCAACATAGCTTCCATTAATGTTTGAGTAGTTCTGCCTGGTACCTTGAGTAAAAAGCGAACATTTTTCTTCCGACACAAACCAGTAAAAACCCATTGAGGAGGCAAAATTCGCCAAGTATTATTTTTTCTTTTGGTAAATAAACTTTCATCTATTTCATTACCACCAATTTTGCCTTGATTTCACTTTTCAACTCCGTCACCGCACACTTCCTTCGTATAGTATGGTTAAAGGGAGGCTGGAGTGGTTTTTGGAGCATGCGAAACTTATTCCAGAAACTCAATTTGGTTTTCGAAAAGGTATAGGGTATAGAGATTATTAAATACTGTCTTTTCCGATATCCCGATGGGGTTCAGCAAAAAAAAACTCGCCATTGCAGCCATTTGGACCTAAGCAATGTCTACGACAATGTTCATATACCAACCTTTTTTTCATCAAATATTCACAATAGGCATTCTCACTACCTTCATTAAATGGTGTTCCTCCTTTCCTATCAACAGAATTAATGTTTTGTCTTCATGAGGCCAGCACATAACAACCTTTTATCCATCTATATATATATGAAGTTAACAGGAATATTGTAAGCCCCGCTATATATTTACAATCCGTTGACAACATACTAGTGTACGTCAATGTAAAATCCATTAACTAAGGGATTGAAACAATACAGGATTTCTTAGACCATCTCACTACTTATATGAACCAACTACATCTTACATTCAACCCGAACAAAAAGTAATATTATAATCATCTTTGCAAGGAAAATTGAGCATATGAATGCTATAACTGAAAACTAACATTCTCCACTTTTTTGTAAAATTGATATTTTGATGGATTCTGGATTTTTATTTTGTTCTACATATGATTCTAATGAATTTATAGAGCAAAACTAATAATCTCCTACTTTATTTTAAGGTTACACATTTAGGTTTGGTTTAAAAACTCACATTCTTCATTGCCTTTGACTTCAAAATTAACATTCTCCATTTCAGTCATTATGAAGCTATTTAATCTGTGATGAGACGTGACTGTATTAATTTCAGTTGTGGTTTTGCTTTCAGTGAAACAGTGTTAATGTTTAGGCGGTGTTAAATAACTGCTTTAAAATAGTTTTAATCATGGAATTACTTGAGAAATATACTGATAAGAATAAGGGAGAACAGCCTAAGAAAAAAGTCGGAACGCCAAACACTAGGTAAAGAGGTGTAGCTAAAAAGAAAAGGTAACCTACTTTGAACTGATTTCAACTAAGAAAATAACATATTTTAAGGAAATATTGCATCAAAATGCTGAAATGCATAACTGTTTACAAAGATATAAATATTAAAATAGTTTGCCCTAACTTAGATTTTTTGTAATCTTAGGTGAAGCCTAGGTCTATGCTATGCTGACTACACAATAAGGACAGTTTTTTTGTTTAAGACAAAGTTTGTAGTATTTTAAGACAAGATAATAGAAATAAATACTGAATACTATATTGGAATCAGCTTGTTATTTTTATTTATTTTTTCAGATACACTCCAAAGAGTTTTATCGTCATTTCCTCCTTGCAATCACGACAAAGGACTACTACTTTGCAAAACTCTAACAACACAGGATATAGAACTGTTCCACTCTGGTTTTTATAAGCAGTATGATCAAATTATAGTACCGAAATATATTAATCCATACACTGAGAAACGTAATGGACCGAGTAAACATTACATTCAGAAAAAGCAATAGACTTGAATCAATTCTACAACAAGTTAAAAACAGTATGAACGCGAAATTTCAAACTGGCATATACAAGATCAAATGCAGCGACTGTCCAAGACCTAGGACAGACAGGACATCCAATTCAGGCAAGATTTAAGGAGCAGCTACCATAAAAAAAACTGATTACCACAAGTTCCAGTTTTGCAGAGCACCTTATAAACAATTGTCATTCATATTCAAGATTCAATGACAACTTAAAAATCATGCATATTTGCAACAGAGGCCGAATTATGAACACCATGGAAGAATTTGAAATTTATAAAGCTACGAAACGCGATTTCCCAATAATATAAACGACCAACTCTCCTTCAAGTCAAATATGATGTTCGCCACGTTGATCCGGATACAAGGCCCTCCATCGTCTAGTAATACTGATAATATATAAAAGCACAGAATCTCGGTATAATGCTTGGTTCACATGATTTAAATCTTTAAACTACCTCTGCATGAAGTGAAATGTGTTTTGTATGTATATTTAATTGTGTTTTTTAATTTTCCTGATGATGGGCGAATAATCCGAATCTGCAGTAGAGATAAGTTAAGAATATACCTCAAATAAGGATTAGTAGACGAAGTATATACTGAAATAAAATTTTACTAATCCGTGGGCTATCACTAATAATGGAATTCAAATACTCACACCATTACCAGTTCTAGGAGTGTCATATTATCAGATGCCTTAGCAATACAAATGATACAAAATTGTGATAACAACAGTGAAGAGGAACTAAGGATTTAAATTATTAATTTAATTACGGCATCCACATGTGAACTGCATACACAATGGATCCCAGAATATGACAATATAATTGGATAGGAACGCGCAGATACTTTACCTAAAGAGGCCACAGTAAATGGCACAATTACAACAGACTTGTAACTTCCTGAAAGAGATGCAGTCAACAAACTCAAACAAATGCAGCGGGACCGAGGGAATATAACAGCTGCACTGCAGTATAGTGTATATATATATAAAAAGAAGAAGAATTGCCCAAGAAATCATGATTCTCCATAAACCATAACATAGCTAGAGCAAGTACCACTCTACTATGTAGATTAAGAATGAGTCATACTGACACGAACGCATATTTATACTTACCAGATAAAGCCAAGTCTATAAAATGTACTACTTTTGCTACCATGAAATAGAGGAAATAGCGGAGCATGTTATATTGAATTGCACAGCGTACATTCAGCAAAAGAAAACCCTTATACCATCTTTACAGGAGGAAAAGATAGTATATAATACCAATCTACAAAATATACTAAGCAAGGGTTCTAAAAAGTTATACACATCAAACATAAACTTTATTCAAACTATCGGAAGAGACATATGTGATCAAAATCCCAGATGTGACGGTATTAGCTATAATAATTCTTTGAATTTTGTTCCTGGTTCGAGGGTTTTTCGATCCACGGTCCCGGATGTGGCGGTATTAGCTATAATAACTCATTGAACTTTTTAATTTTGGTCCTTGTTCGAGGGTAGTTCGATACACGGTCCTCTTAGAAGCAATCATGCCTGGTAGACCTTAGGCAAGAAGATATAGCCTAGTACCTTTATTATCCTGATTTACCAGTTATTTTAGTTGTTATTTTATTTTAGTGTTATTTCTATTTTATCTTCTCCCAATCTGTTATTTTGACTACTAATTTCTGTTTAAAAAAAAAATTACCACAAGTCACAACATACTGATACCATGTAATTGATCCTATACATATCAATAACAATGTATAGAAAGTGTATACTAACGTGTAACATATAACATATAATATTGGTTTGTAGATATCTGGCACAATAAAGAAGCGATTTCGAGACATAAAAAATTATAAACATCTAGAAATTCAAAAGAATAATGTAATCAAAGGAAGTTATATCAAGATCATGAAATATGTAATCCTACTAAGCGAACAACTTGCTTCTTACTATTTACTAAAGCCATTCTATCCTATAGAAGAGCGCGTGAGAAGAAAGAAAGAAATATCGCAGTTCGTATACGGTGAATCAATACTTTGTTGTAAGAAAGTCAGAACGTTGTAGTAATAAAAATCGCTAAATGTAATGAATTATTGCAATTTTCTACTTTCAGTTGAAGTATGTTGGTCGAAGAATTGAGATATATATTTGTGTTAAAATAACAGTGATATATCTAGAAGAGGTTCTACCACAGTGACAACCAAGAGATCCGTTTTTTTTTGTTTCATTCTTCACCTGGACAGAGGTAAACAATTCACAAGATTTACAATAACTAAAGAGGCTTAATAATAATTTCTTCCTGTGTATGGAGTGTAAAATCATTTGGTAATTATGAAAGATCTTTTACACTTCGATTTTTCAATATTTTTTCTCCAAATTCTAAAATAAATATGAAATTAAAATCACTTTCAAAACTATTTTTAATAATAATTTGAAACTTGACCTAATAATAGAACTTGATGTGAGTAATGTTCTCAACAATTTTAAGGCTCAACTAACTTAGGTTATCACAAGAGACCAGTATAGTTTACAACTATGTAAAATCATTTATAGTAACACACCATGAGAAGTTATAAAAAGCTATAGGCCTAAATTGTTAATAAATAAGGTATGTGGACATGATTTTTTTAAAATAGTTTTTTATTAAAAATTATGAAATCGTTAACTATTTACCTTGTGTTCAAGCAATCAGTTCATATTTTTTATCGGAAGACACTTTTCAAGTCCCAAAATGCATTTCTTCACTGTCAAATAACACATTGAAAACAAGGAAATCTAGCTGTTATTAGGTAAAATACAGCTCTGATAACGAAAGCCTATGGTAATATTTATGACTTTGTTTGTCGTGTCATATCTCCATGGTTATCAAACATAATATAAAGGTAAATATAGAGACATGTTGTCCGATCGATTTAAGTGTCAAATCTCATCAATTCCTCTTTAAAATAGCGTTTTTTCCATCATTTCGATATTTATTAAATACGCTGACCACTTTTTATCTTTCACATTTCATTATTTCTATCCTAAATCAGCGATTTAAAATGATTGATTTATGGCATTTAGAGGTTATTTCGACACATTTCATCATTTTAAATAAAATCTATCGATGTTTTTTATTCTGCTCAGAAATTAGTTCTGTTTTAAAAACTGTCAAACTACATATCATTTAGTATCAATCATGTCATGAAACAAGGTTAGGGAAGGTAACTATAGGCCTATATATATATATATATATATATATATATATATATGTTTACCTAAATATAGGTAAATTATATATATAACTATATAAAGAACTATAGGTAGTAGTAGATTACCTTGTTTTGAATGTGTTATTTGACAGTGAAAAAATAAATTTTGTGACTTCAAACGTTTCATCCGACAAATATTATGATCGGATTGATTATTTAAATACAAAGTAAATAGTTAACGATTTCATAATTTTTAATAATAAAAAACAATGATAACGTACAATAGATATTTACCTTGTTTTGTACATTCTAAATTCATATGATATTCATAATGATGTGAACTGCGAACTAGGTCTCGGCAGGTCACTGTGTGTATATATATATATTGACCTAACCAGACTTAGTAAAGAAACTCAAGGTCTGGCAAGGTAACTGTTTCCTATATATATATATATATATATATATATATATATATATATATCAAGGTAATCTAGCTTTTAGGTTATGACATGTTAAATAATTAGTTTATTTCCAAACAATGACATCTGTGTCAAAAGACACTTTTCAAATCACAAAATACATTATTTTAAATATATATATATATAATGACCTTCCCAGACCTGTAGTTCCTTTACTAAATCTCAAAGAGTGATGTAAGATTCAACAAGGGATCACACATTGACTGACTTGACGAACATAGTTATCGAATAACCTAAGTTGGATTTCGTACTTTTATATTTCTTAATTTCTACTAAAATAATGTATTTTGTGATTTGAAAAGTGTCTTCTGACACAGATGTCATTATTTGGAAATAAACTAATTATTTAACATGTCATAACCTAATAACAGCTAGATTACCTTGTTTTGAATGTGTTATTTGACAGTGAAAAAATTAATTTTGTGACTTCAAACGTTTCATCCGACAAATATTATGAACTGATTGATTATTTAAATACAAAGTAAATAGGCCTAGTTAATGATTTCATAATTTTTAATAATAAAAACAATGATAACGTACAATAGATATTTACCTCGTTTTGTACATTCTAAATTAATATGATATTCCATGAATTGGAGAATACTACTGAGCCATATCCACACTCATAATATATTTACTGTAGAGGTGTTTATATGGTATTAATTTTGTTTAAGTACTAATATTGGAAAATATGAAGTGTATATGCTGGTTGAATTTAGTGGTGAAAAATCTTGAAATCGTTTACTATCTACCTTAATATGAATGAATTAGATCATATTTGATGTCGGAAGACACTATCGAAGTACCAAAATACATGGTGTTTGAAAAAGACCTTCAAACACAGATCCACGATCCGTGTTTCGTGAGATGTTAACACAGTATGTCTTTCCTTAAGAAGATTTTGAGGTAGAAAAAGGGCTTGTGTTTTTCGAAAAAGATGGCGCCCCACCTCATTATAGTAACCGTTTGCTCATGGCCTTGGCACTCGCCTTCTGGGAAGGTGGATAGGCAGAACTGGCTTAACTATTGGCTACCACTTAGCCCAGACATAATCCCAATTGACTTTTTTTTTTGGGTCACATTAAAATTGTTTATAGTGAAAAGATCCATGATATCAACCATTTATGGAAAAGAATCATCGTGGCGGTTTAGACAGTTACACCTGCTATGTTGGTGAATACCTGGCGAGAAGT
This sequence comes from Aphrophora alni, assembly GCA_963513935.1. Lineage (NCBI taxonomy): Eukaryota > Metazoa > Arthropoda > Insecta > Hemiptera > Aphrophoridae > Aphrophora > Aphrophora alni. The sequence continues at coordinate 93,197,295 of OY740765.1, forward strand.
GGAAGATCATTTTGATGTGTGTAGGCCAACAAATGGATCCCATGTTGAAGTTTACTAACATTAAAAAAAAACTTTAGGGTATTCTCTTTCTTTGTATGTACTCGTTTGATGTAGTTTTTCATTGATTTAACCATTAAATTTATACATAAAACTGTGTTCTTTTTTAAACACCCTGTACATTAATTTAGCGGAAAATGACAATTCTAAAAACGGTAAATATTTAGTGCTCCTGTCGTTGCTAATTACTAACTAAATGTAGCCAATTCGTCTTCTAAATATCTCCTTTTGCAACATTTAGATACTTATTTATTACGCATTTACTTTCGATTTACAGAAATCCATAATTTCTGTAGAAAACAAGCGATTTAAATTGATGATTTCCTGGCCATTTGAGGTTAGGTTGGCTGTTTATGTTACATGTAAGGCTCCACAGGTAATTGTTTACTGTAGCACCCCAATTTTTATAGTCTTTTTTCTGTTATTTTTGTACCACATACACCTGTCAAAGAATAATAACATTTTTTGTGAGCAAAAATGTTTTTCATGGAAAAAAACATAATTTGACATTTTTTAGTTTAAGGTCCATTAAGTGAATTACATGTTAAAATAGGTTTGTACGTCAATTTTTTTACTTTATAAGGTCAAGTGGTAGCGTGTTAAGGGCTAGTAATATTAAAGGGCTAGTAGCGTGTAGTAAGGGCTATATATACTGCGTGTTAAATAAGTCCTGTGACGGCTTAATATTTTTTTAACCATTACAGATAGAGATAGAGCTACAAAGCTTTGAACGTTGTTAATGGACACCAAAACCTATTTTAGTACGTATTAAGTGGACCACTATCTGAGTGTATGATCGCTTGTTGAATCTCACATCGCTGTTTGTGACTTAGTAAAGGAACTACATGTCTAGGAAGGTAACTATATATACTAGGTCTGCTTTAGGTCAATATATATATATACACACAGTTACTGTCCGAGACCTAATTCGCATCATTATGAACTATGAACTCATATAGCGTAGTGATATTTAACCTTTAACCTGTCAAAAGATGTGTAATGCGCATGCTTCCAAAGACACGCTATTATCGAAACCTCACACGGTCAGGAATTTGCCATGACAAATAATATTTAATATTATTAATAATATTAATACTAAAAATCGAATGATGACACTTTACAAACATAGTCTTTCGTTATTAGAGTTGTATTTAACCTAACAACAGCTAGATTCCCTTGTTTTCTATGTGTTATTTAGCAGTGACGAAATGCATTTTGGGACTTGAAATGTTTATTGCGACAAATAATATGATCTGATCCTTTGATTACAAGGTAAATATTTTGTTTTCATATTTTGTATAGAAAAATCGGAGGACAAGATACAACCAATATTTACCTTGTACAACAGATATATATATATATATATATATATATATATATATATACAAATATATATGTACAATATGACAACACTAATCCCAGATTGTAAATGTCATATGATATTCCATGGATTTGACAATACTACTGAGCCAGATCCATATTCATAATTCAGCCTACTGAAGAGGTTTGCATGACACACATTTTTGTGAGTAATATCGTCTTGATCCCTTGTTAACCTTTCATAGGACATCACAACATCTCCCCCCACCTATATATGTATATAGGCCTATATATAATATATATATATTTATTTATATATATATGGATTAGCCAGAGGCCACAATATACAGTGCGCTGCGGCGGTTTTGGGCGTTTTGGTTGTCATAAATATTTATATATAAGGTTTGGCCAGGTCTATATATATATATATATATATAGCTACCTGGCCAAACCTGTCAGGGTAAAAAAAGTAAGCAAATTATTAACTTCAATAAACGTCAATGACTAAGCTAGATCGCTATTAACCTGGCTAAACCTTTCATACGTTTATTTATTTTATATTACTTGTCTATTATCTATTATTTATTATCTATTAAATATTAAATATTACTATTCATTATATTGATCTGTAAAATATATGACAAGTAAAATATTTTCAAATAATATTTATAGTTCTTCTCTCCTCATTCAAAAACCGTGAATTCCCATTTGTGTGCTCTAAATTACAATACACCTCCAGGCTAATTTGATACTATATTTGAATTTTGACACTGTGGTTTTGATAATATCGTCCAGCCAGTTTCGTATTAATGAAATTCCATGCTCCCATAATGTGTATCTCTTTTGTACTAGACTGTTGGTTTATCTTTGGCTATGGTATCTCATTACATTAAGTTATGCAAGATGTAGGCTAAACTATGTACTACACAGATTCAAAATTTTGTAACAAGAATCTTGTATTTTTAAATAATTAATTTAAACTACCACAAAATTTCTTTTGCACAATGTCATTAAAGGTCCTATCTAGATTAAAAACAATATACAGATTGAAGTTAAAAGTAGTTTCCATAAATACCAATCTTTTGCATCAATGTTTTCATTAGGTAGAAATTGTTGACATTAAATATTTTAAGAAATGTTTACTTTTTTTTAAGGCATTGAGAAATAATTGCTAAACTTCATCAGAAAAATAGGCTCTTTCTATTTGTCTTGTTTAATATTTTGATTTCCTCCACAGGTATTACTGAATTATTGACAATTTTAATGTAATATGATTAAATCAGTAGTAACCTATTCAAGTTTATATTATTGCTTATTGTTATTATGTTTTTTTTCTAATAGTAACCTATAAAAAGAAATTATATTTTTTAATTGTATTAGAGTAGGTAAATTGGATAATAATTTCACATACAATGAGGGTAAATATGCTTTTCCAACACCAATGTTTAAGGTAGAATTATATAAACTGTCACTTGTCATTAGATTTTGTTTATTGAAAAAACAAGGTTTTTGTGAAACAGTAAAGGATATAATAAAGAATTTAACTTTCCTATGATTTAGTTATTAATTTATTTGAACAAAAACAAAATATAAGACTAACCCTTGAACTGGCAATGTTAAAGGTTTTGTTTTCTTAAAAAAATAATAATTTTATGCAAAATATAACTTGTAGGACATCATTTTTCTCAGAAAGATGTATAAATTTATATATATATATATATATATATATATATATATACATATATACATACATACATACATATAAATATGAAACGGTTTTGGAGTAAGTATGTTAGGTGTCAAAAAATTAAGTTAACATTTTTCAGAAAAACCTTTATCATCCAAAATCAATAGCTTACCACTTTTTTTTAAGATATACAAATGTTTTGTATAATATTTGTGAATATATTTAGAAAAAAAAAGAATTTGTAGGACTAACATTTTCATTAAAAAAAATTTTTTTTAATGGAAAAAAACCTAACAGAAACTTTACCAATTTATTAAATATAGCCTAATTGTTAAAATTTTATAAACTTTTGGTTGTATGGTAATAATCTATGAAAAATTAGCTTTAAAACAGTATAAAAATTATTGCCGTAGGATGATTTATACTAGGGTAAATGTTGAATTGCAAAAAAAGTGATTTCTTGTCACATAATTTCTAAAGCCGAGCGAATTACCTCATAAAGAGTTAACTCACCTCGTCTGTATCAATCTCAAAATTCTGTAGACCACCATCAAATTTGCTCGCTCTTTCAAAAGCTGAATATGTTTTTTGTTTGTGATGTTAGATCATGTCCCATATGCTAACTATATGTTTATATGCACGTGTTACTTGTCAATTCCTTAGCTGGATAGTAGTGTCTAGTTAATTATTTGTTTTTTGTTTATGAGAAATTATATTTTGATGTATAAATATAGGGACCTTTTTCGGTATCCTGGTACCGGTACCATTTTTGTTTTAAATTAAAAAAAGTAACCCTATATTTTTACTTTGCGTTTATCAATAACCCACAGAAATGAATATTTTTTATAAAAATAACCAAAATAAGTCATTAACCCAATAACCCCTACAATTATTTTCGTATATATTTATGAGAAATATTGATACAAAATCATAATCCAATTTTACAATATTCTTATATTGCTGCTTTTTCATCAACATCTACATTCATATTTAATTGAAATTCAGAAATATTACAAAATATTTCTTCAAATTTCTCTTTATTATTTTCTCACCACAAAAATTCACACAAATACGAATTTAAAAAGTCGTGCCTAGTGCCACATTAATTTTTATTGCAATGTTTAGCTTGCCACCATAAACTTTCAATATTTTGTGAATGAGCACCTGTTTCTGGATCAACAATTTTTTCACTATGATTAACTGTCTTGTTTATAATTTTTACCTTCTAACTGTTTTATACAATATATATATACTGTATGTAAAAAAAACGGGTGTTTTATTAAGTTGAGATACTTAAATATCTCGAAATATACTATAGGCCTATATATATAAATTTAAAATATAAAAATGTACAACTAAATTCAAAATATGCAAAACTAAATCAAATTTTTAACAATAACATCGAGTTTTTAGATTAGAAAAGTGTACATTTCAATTGCAAATGTGTTGTATCGAATAAATATTGTACCGTATTGCAAAAATTGACAAAATTAAGTTTCACTGATTACAGTGCTATCTCCCACGAATTGAAAAAAAATATTCAAGTAAAAGTTACTGTTCGGTAATTTTTTGAGTGTTAATGTATGAATTTATTACTTACTAAATTTGAGTACCAGAGGACCAGAGTCATTGAGTTTACCTTCCTTGAGGTTGTCGTTATATTGTGCCAACGAACGGTTCCACTTCTGATGTGTAGTAACTGGCCAGTACTTCTTCTTGCAATCACTTCACACCGACCGCACTTAACACTTTACAAGATATAAAAAGTTTAAAAAGAGAAATATAAAAGTATTTGAGGTAAAGTAAATGAATATGAGTAGCCGGAACTTTAGTCCATGAGAAAAGGCTGAGGGAGCAGACAATGCATCTGACTCCAAGCAGAGATAGAATGAGAATGACCAAAATGTGTACAGGTACAAAGTGAAAGTTGCTGTGGCATTTAACCCAATTTAGAATTTGAGAATTGTCGATTTATCTAAACACTATTACGTAACAGTTACTTCTTTTCTAACATACTATCAAAATCTGCAATGAAAAGTGGGATTCCGATTTAAAATTTGTTAATTTGTTAATAAAGTTACCCCCACTTCATCTTTAAAGAGGGGTTGGGGGATGGCTAATGAAGACAGACATATTATGTCCCCTAGAAAATATTAACTTTTCATATTATACATTTTTTCTTATGATGCATTTTTTTCGAAATATTTAGTTGTCTCAATTTTTTAAAAACACCCAGTATATTAAGTACAGTGAAACTTCCAAATAGCGGACACTGTTCGGACCGCATAAAATTTCTGCTATTGAGAAGTGTCTGCTATTGGGAGAGATTCAGTTATATAGCCCGGCTGATAACGCATGGTAAACCACCAGAATAGTGTGTTGTAACGATATTGAACACGTTCAGAAAATTTAAATGGTGAACCTAAATCATATATTCAATTACAAAATACAGTACATGTACTGTATTTATGTTGTCACTGAGAAATCACAATTAGGAGTTAACCTACTGTATAATAAAGCACATTACTTTAATGCATATACAGTTGATAAAAGTGAAATAAACATTGGTATTGTTTCACGACTGTGTATTATCAAAGCTTTTATAGTATAACAGGATAATGGTTTTAATCTCACAAAAATACACAAATTTGTAAATTAAATAATATTTTTTATATATTAATCATTTTGTACTACAGTACTGAATAAACAAATAGGCAAATTAGGAAAATATAAATTTAAAAATGAGAAAATCGAACTATGTAATGTTTAAATTTAAACGTTTTCATTTTAGAGACATCACAATACACAACTATACTACACACTGTTCTCATGACAACTTTATTCAAACTGAATTCTTAAAGGACACTGACGACTGCTGTATAAAAGACACAAAGAAACCAAACCTAGTTTCCAGTACGTCAACTTCTAGGTAATTACCAAACAGACATTGCAATGTGTGTTTTGAGACAACTACAATTTTCTATAAAAGGGTGGTATTTATTGCTCCATTGTTCGTTTTTTGGCAGTTTCAACTGACCCATTGGCCATCAATTTCATGTCCGTGTCCATTTTTGGGAAAGTTCGTTATTTAGAAACACTACAAAGGCCAGAAAAGCATAATCCATGTTGGGGAATAAAAAAAAAGTTCGTTTATTAGAAGTCTCTGTTAATTAGAAGTGTCCATTAAGGGAAGTTTCACTGTATATATAACTACAAGGACTACTACTACTCACAGACAGATCTTGAAGATTATTTTTCTTTTATTAAGTTAACCATTATCTGGATACCCATATTGGCATTACCCCTCCCCTCCCAAATTTTGAGAATAAAGAGGGTAGATAAGTTTTTAAATTGATCTTTTTTTAGTCAAATGATTTTGAATACCATTTAGGGTCGGCCCTTCTAAATTTTGAAAAATAACCTTGGTAACCTATATTTTGTACATTGTAAATGACCATATTTCCAAAAATTTATCTTAGGCACACTTTTACGTTCACAGAAGATACAGGGTAGTTGCTAGAAGGTATTTTTGAGTTTGAAAAATGTGCAGAAAGTATAACCTTCAATTTAGGATTTTTGGTACTGAAACGGTTAAATCCGTTTCAAAGGTTGAGTCTAGTTTTGCTGGACAAAGAAATTAAATTTTCTTGTTACCAAGCCAACTTGTACTTTACCCTATTGAAAGTGGACCTTGACTGTCATCAGATCTTTTGTAAATTGAATACAAAGACCAAGAACACGTTAAAAAAGGGATTGGTTTGTTGAAAGAATTTACATCACCTCATAATTATTCTTTTAGTTTGAATTTAATCTAAATTAATTAAAAATTTGAAAATATGAATTTGAGGCCGAAATTGGTACAGATTGTAGTCCTAAAAGCGTGCATTCTTATAAATATCGAATCAGATTATATTTTGGATTTCTCACGTAGTTATTTAAGATTAAAGTTAATAAAAAATTCCAAAATTGATCAAAACTGGAAATTGTTCACATTTCTAGAAATAAGAATGAAAAATAAATCAAATATCAAGAGGGAAAACTTTCGATAAAATCCATAACTAAAAAGGTAGCGGTAAGTGTTATGTTCGATGCCTGGAAGGTGACAAAAATCCACCGACTTAACAAAATCGAACTGTACACTTTCGACAACTTGTTTAGAACAATCAGGAAAAATAATTACAATTTAAATTAAAATTAAATTCTGAAATCAAAAGAGGTTTTCAAAAATAAAGTCAAAGAAATGCAGTTAAATAATAAACATAAAGAGATATGTGGTAAATTGGAATAAAATTTAAAATTGTAAAAAGCTCAATTCAAAGAATTTTAAATTGTAACACCAAAGGAATGACATTTCGAAACTAGAATCTTTCAAGGTGGGAAAAAACGCGGAAGAAATGACGGAGCGATTTTGTGCTACGGGTATGAAACTTTTGGATAATGAGCAATATTTTCAAAAAGTTTCAATATAGCGGCTCAGTACCTCCGGAAGTTTTTAGGCGTACCTTCGCGATTTTTCGAATGCCGTTTATATGAGAACCAAAGCTTGTATGGATTTCATTCGAAGTCGTGGAGATAGAAGGCATCACAGGCTTCAAAACAACACCTTGGGAAATTCAATAACAGATCTGGAAGTGGAATTACGGCAGTTTTGAATAAAACAATAGCTAAGAAGTGTTCAAAAAGGGTGGAAGGGAGGGGCCAGCTGGCCGGAGACTATAAAAAAGAAACTTCGGGGAAGCTTGAGGACTGGTGTTTTCCGATTCGTCCAGAGAAGGTCTCTCTGCATGTTACTATGTTAATTAACTTGTTTAATTGTGAATTAGTTGTTCAGTCAAAATTTTATTAATACAACGTTTACTTAAAGATTCTTAGTTGAACAGTACAACTCAAGATAAATAACAACATATTGAATAAACACTAGACTAACTAATGCATGTCTTATTAGTTAGTGAAGAGCTCTACATATCATCATAAATACTTGAGGAGGTACAGGGTATCCCGATACGACTACACTACAAGCAAGACACCTTCTTTAGCCAAAAAAGGACTCCAAGTCAACATACACATCAGGGAATTCCAGCCATCCAGTTGAAACTTCTTCAAGATCATCTGACGACTTCCCCATAATAGAGGAAGGTCAAATTTTCACCCTTTTGAATTTTGGTTTAGTAAAACAAAGTTTTTTTTATTTTTCTAATTTTTTTTTATATTTAAAATATTTGGATTGGGCTGTAGAATTAAATATATTCCAACTTGGTACAACTTGTAAATCATTTCATAAGTGGATATACAATTAATTTAAATAAATATTATCAACTGGATTATTAAATTCTTCAAAATTTGAAGCCTACTTTTGTAAAAGAGTACTATTTCTGCATTAGAGTTAAGAATATAAATTGTTGGTTAGATTAAGATGTTTTAGAATAGACGTGTACCTGAATTTTCTCTTGAAAAAAAAGAACTAAATTAAATCAACAGAAAATAACCAATATCAAACCAATCATTTGATTCTTTTGAAAATAAACTTGTTATAATTTATCTACCTATAGCCACTTGTAAATAAAAATAATCTTAATATCAGGGTGTGTAAAAATTGTTTTATGGTGAATAGTTGGTGAAAGAACCTGCTACTTGCAGATATAAGAGTTTAATAAAATTAAAAATAGTTCATACAAAGTTAAAATTGGAACTTTCTTTTTGTTTGCTGAAAAAGCGTAACTAGAAAAAAGTAAAAGTTAAAAACCTAGTTTAAACTTCATTGCAGTACCTTCATTTAGGATTTTTGGTTCTGTATAACTATTTTTGATTTTACAACATACAGGAATTAGGCCTATTATTATTTTTTAGGATATACAGGTTAGGAAATAACTTTTATTTTAACCCATTTTTCTCCAATGTGTAATTTTCGGTTTAAAGAACATACAGTTTTACAAAATATACAGTTCCCATTTAACTTAATTTATATACATTTGTCAGAGGTTTACAAATTATTCAGGTTATTTGACTCTATTTAAACAATTTTACATTAGTATATTTCCAACTTTTTGGTCCTTAATTTAGATGTAGATTTGACACTCTTTCAAGTGTACAGTTATTGGATACACATTTTAACTTTTGTTCGAATTATTTGTTAGAAAACCTAATATTACAAAAAAAACTACTATTATTCAAACATTTTCCAAAATTGTTATACATAGCCTTGACCAGAAGCTGAGTTGTAGTTGTTACTTTCATGACAGAAACTGTGTACTTTTACATTTGTATATTTCCGGGTTTTTGGGAGATTTGTTTACTTTGAGCACTCTTCTATCAGTATACACATTTTGACTTTTGTACAAAATATTTGTTAGAAGTCATTTGGTATGTAGTGGCGCTTGACCTTCATCAGGCAAACAGGTTCCCGTCACTTTTTAGTTGTGGGGGAAGCGAGTGAGTTAGTGTTGGGCCGTCCTTTCATCAGTGTGTTTCTAGACAGTGTATCACAAGCAATGTGTAATTGATTATGTGTCGTATAACATCGGATATTGTTTAGTTAGTAGTAGGGCCCTATAGTGATTTGTAAATGCCTTATATAGTGTTGTTGCTTTTGTTAATAGTATGGAATTGAACAAAAACAGAACAAAAATTGGCGGTAAGAAAATTATTCACAGCCAGGCATGAGAGCTCAAGCAATATTTATAACTTTATGAAGTGGGAGGCACAAGAAGGTCCAATACTATTGACAAAGGTGCAAGAAAGAGTTGCCCAGGTCACAGGGGTGTCCCGCAGGAGTATTCAATGAATAATTAAAGAAAATAAAATTAATAAAGAAACTCTGCAACCTTTTTTGGCCCTTCGTAAACAACGTCTGAGGAAAAAATTTAAATATGGATTTAAATATGGACTTTGACAAGTGTGTTGTTCGTAGGAGTATAAATGAATTTCACCTTACTAACAAGCAGTGTCCAACGCTAAAAAATTTACTGCCAGTTTTAAAAGAGAAAATTGAATTCAAAGGGGCTTATGCTGCTCTCTTTGGAAAGTTATCCAGGAATTGGGCTTTAAGTGGAAAAAAAAAACTTGTGACAATAGAAAAATCTTAATCGAAAAACCTGATGTAGAGAACAATAAAGCAGTTCAGAAAGGAAAAACGGACAATTGTTTACACTGACAAAACCTATGTACATTCGTCATACACAAAACTTCATTCTTGGTCCGACAACTCTAAAACAGGCCATCATATTCTGATATCTAAAGGTCAATATGGCATTATTGTTCACGCAGAAAGTGAGAAAGGGTTTGTTTCAAATGCATTGTTAATTTTCAAATCTGGACAGAAGAGTGGTGATTACCATGAACCAATGAACTACAAAAACTACGACAAATGGTTAAGAGAGAAATTAATACCTAAGAGTGTTCATTATTTTAATAACACATATAATTAATTAATTGTCACAGTAAGGGTAAGTAAGTAATTGAACAGCTTTTGTCAAATGGTTATTCATTTCAAAATACTGTATAGTTAATGTTGATAAATCGCGGAATGGCGGGAGGGCAGGCATTGCAGTGTACACCAGTAGACACTTCCCTTTCATGGGCTGGCCTCCCCACTCCAAGCTAGACCGACCTACCTCCAAGTGCCACCACATAACAAATGAGCTATAGAACACTATATATTACCTTTGTCCAAATTTGAATGCTTCAGAGAGGCAGGAGGCCGAGTTGTTACAGTAACTTTGTAGTTTTACTTTCGTATATTTCCAACATTTTAGGTTTACCTAGAAATTTTTATTTCTTTACTTTAGGCACTTTTATATCGAGTATATAGTTATGTTCAAGTGTACAGTATTTTTTTACAATAGTTTATAGTATAAGAGACTGAATATTTGTCCAGACATTTTCTCAAAATACTTAATTCTTCATCTATGACAGAGGCAGAGTTGTTACAGCATTTTTATAACAGTAGAAATGTACTTTTAAACTTGGTTTTACCATTCTTTTCAAACTTATTCTCATATAATGTAGAACTTTAGAATAGCCTTGATTTTATTAGATATGCACCTTTGGAAAGAGTCATTTTAAATTTTTTACCTAGACTTTAACCTTAAAAACTCTACAGATTTTTAAAGCTTGACAGTTGCCCTTGAGATTACCTAATTTGAGTAGTATTACTATTTCTTGAACAAATTACATTTTCAGTAAATCTAGGCTGTTTTGGTAAAACTCTACAGATTTTTTAAAGCTTGACAGTTGCCCTTGAGATTAGACTTAATTTGAGCATTACGGTTTCTTCAACAAATTACATTTTCAAAAAAATCTTATAATTTTTTATCTTCCTTGTACTTGTACTTTAGATTTTAGGAAAACTTTTATACGTTGTACACCTTTATCGGCAAGTTTGTAATGACAGGAAATTTCAAAAATATATGAAATTTCAGACAGAATATAAGTTATGACATTTTAAAATATAACCTTTGCTCATAACCAATGTATTTATTGTATTATCTAGATTTAAGTTTAAGACTGTAAACATTTTAACAATATACACTATTGGAAAATTTGGTCACAATTTTATAATTTACAAAATAGAAAATGTCTTAATATAACCTTTGTGATAACAAATCTAGCCTAGAGTAAAATAAAATATAAACGAGTATGTAGTCTAGAGAGTACTTCAAAATTTACTTGTTCACTATAAGCACAATCTTCATTTATAGGAGCTAATATCATTCTATCTGAAATAGTTCAATATTTTTGATATATTTACAACATAAAGTCTAGCAATGATTTTGTCTCAACCTTATTTTCTAATATTCCAGCTTTTGTGTGTATTATTCTATGTATAATGTTTTGGAATTTCTATATAAAGTAAGTTTCTTGCATTTAAATTCACGTTGTTTGGATCAAACCAAGCTACCAGTTTAGTTTCGTGAAGGTTTTGAATTGCCTCTATCTCTAACCCTTGTTGAAAAATAAAATGATTCTCTATTTATGTTCTAAATGACAATCAAGTTTCATTACAGTATGACTGGAAATGCATTTCATACTTAAATAGCCTCCATACTGCTTCAACTGATCCTATATAGATAATTGAAAATTTCGTAGTAAGTGATTTCATCTGCTTGTCATGTTTTTGAAAATGTTACAGAACATCCACCATATCCTTTGTAAATATATTTGTAAATGTACTTCACAGATCTTACAGTTGTAGTCACTTCAACATTTATATGAGCGTCATATTTTTTAAAGAAGGTATTGATTGTATGGAACTAATTATCTATATTCTCCAATCTCTTACTTCAGCTGTATAGCCGTTTCTTGCCTTTCGTAAATTTTAACCATTTGGATTATTTCTTGGGTAAAGTTTTTTGGATATTTTTTGTAGAATGTCCTTCCTTCGTACATGGTGATAGGGTATTAAATAAGCCACTGGGTCCATGTATAATACGATTAATTACTTTTTGATATAAATCAGAATCTTCTTGGAGATTATGTAACTCAGATTAATTTTTTTGGAGGGGGGACCCCAATTGTTTAGTATATCTACAGTTTTTAAATTTCCGCTCCAATATTATTTTTATGAAACTGTTTCAACCGGAATTCTGAGATCTCCAGCTGTTTTGGGGTATCCTTTGTCTCTTATCAATCAGTCCAAGTTTCAACCTCAAACAGGTAACGGTGTTTCTTCTTAAAAATCTGCAGATACAAATCCTTTTTTTCTTTTTCTTTTATTACATACGCATTTTGGCCAAGAACTTAATTAATTGTGACTCATAAACAATTGTCATGTTTGGTTATTAAGAAGTCAAGTGTTTTGTTATGTGTTTTTACGATTTACAATTGTATTTAGTTTGTGCGTTTAGAGCAGCTGTTCTCGCGTGTGCACACGGGCATTCTTGACGACAGAACATTACCAAGAAAGGAACGCCGCCTCTACAAGATACTGTGACATTAGATCTTAGCTAAACATGACAGCAAAATTAATCAAAAACCATTTTATTAGTTGGTAATAATTTCAAAATGTCAATTAACCATTTCATGTCTTTTTCATTTCTATCTATTTCCCAATCTAAATTAAATTACTAAATCATCCACTTTTACCACAGTCGTTAAACCAACCGCAATATCAAACACCAATGATATGCAATCTAGCACATTTACTTTTATAGGTTAACTTATTTCTCAAAATTTTGGAGGATAACTCCAAATGGTATAAACGATTTGTGATTAAAATGTCATTTTTAAAACTTATTTATCTCTTTATTTCCCGAAATTTGGGGGGGGGGACCCTAATTTGGATATCCAAATATTCTTGGTCAAGTTAAGGAAATACCCACCTCTTTAAGCTTTGTCTGTGGGTAGTATAGTAGTCCTTGTAGTTCTATATACTTAATATATATGTACGACCATTAATACAAACTAATTCTTATTACTACTCACAGACAGAGAAGTATTGTTCCTTATGTATTATTATAAGGGACAAAGTAGCAATCCCAGTTGTAGAACATCACAAAACTCTACGTGTCATAATTGAGAATAAACTTACGTTTAATGCAAATATAAAATTACAAACATTTAATAAGGACCTTTTTACTTAAATCCCTGGCATGTGGGAGGAGATGTGTTTAACTCTACTTTTTAATAGAATCTTTAATCAGATCCAGAGTGGACTACTGTAGTTTACTATTTGATCACATATCCAATACTACATTAAGAGTTGTCATCTTTGTCCAAAATCAAACATTAAGTACATCCATGGTTTCCTTTAAAACAACTCTTATAGCCTTATAGGTAGAAGCAGCTGTTTACTCCTTACACACAAGTCAAACAATCTTACCAGTAATCTCTTACACAAAATAATGAGTAACGCTTCACACCTAGTTTACCTGAAAATCATAGATTTGAATACATATGTTATTATCTAGTCACCGATACTGGAAAAATAAGAAAGTGTCATTAACATCAAAATATTCTACCATTGCATACATGTAGAATTAATCGACAAACACTTTCCAGCTGGAATAAAACAACAGACTTTAATAAATCCTTTACTATGTCCAATTTTTTACATATAATATGCAACAACGACCTCCCTAACATCGACACCAGTAAATTCCCAACAAATCATTCATATCTCCTGTAGTAATTAACCAAGACGATATGGAAACTATAACTAATGTAGAGAGGTAACTTAAATGAATCACAAACACAGTTATAGTTAACATGGTGTCCATTGCTAGTACAGAACAGGAGAAGTGGGAAAGTCCACAAGGGAGCTTTAGAAAACATGGTTTTTGGTATATCAGAATCGCAATAGACAACCAATTGTATTCAAGCAATAGTCAGTACAGTCATTTTATTTTACAAATATTTACTATCTTAAGTATAGTCACATTATTTATAACTATATACAGTAGACGCTCTTTTAACCGGCACATTTGGGACCACGGCCATGCTGGATAACCTATTTTGCCAGATAATCGAGCATATCTAGTTTTTAAAAGGGATACCTAAGAAAATTAACTCTACAAAGCCAAATGAACGGAACGCATATTTGACATGACAAGGTTATGAAGAAAAACACAGAGTACAAAATGCTGAACATTCCTTTAATTTAATATAAAGTAATGTATGTATAAAAGTGCTAAATGACGAAAAAATTAATTGTACATTACAGTTTGTACATAAAATCAAATCCAAATCAAATCAAATATCATATATACTGTACATTATGTGTAGTTAAGGTTGTACACAGTATATACTGTAAGCTGGTATTTTTTAATTTTTTATTTTTATTTATTTTATTTTTTTCCGTTCTGGGCTGTGAAAGCCTCCTTCAGAGGCCTCACCGGCGTCGACCTAGCGATCTTTTGCCGCCCCAATTTCCTTCCTACACCCATTCAGTAATACCCGTCATCCTTATGAAGGAACAGATACTACCGATAGGGTTGTCTAGGATGGTTTCCATCTCTTTCCCCGGAGGGCCTAGAGAGTATAGCCTGGCTCGTCCTAACGCCTCACACTCTAAAAGAATGTGTTCTGCAGACTCTTCAGCCAAACCACATTTCCTGCAAGTATTATCTGCAGCAATCCCTATCCTGTGTAGGTGTTTTCTGAGGTGACAGTGGCTCGTTAAGAGCCCAACCACCCACCTCATGTTATCCCTTCTGAGAGATATGAGTTGTTCCGCATGTTTCTTGCTTGGTCTAAATAACCTTTTAGCAAGTCTACTAGTGGTTGAATTCGTCCAGACCCTGTTCATCCCCTCCGTATCCACGTATCAACCGCTGCCCTGGCATGTCCATAGGAGATTCCGAACACCGGTTCCGGGTCCACGAAAGGGGATTCTGAACCTGACCTGGCTAATTCATTTGCTCTCTCATTACCATCAATACCTGAGTGGCCAGGAACCCAGCCCACAGTGACCGTGTTTATCTGACTAAGCTTTATCAATGATGAGATACAGTCCCATACCTGCTTCGACTTTACCCTAGTCGTGTTTAGTGCCTTAATAGCAGCTTGACTATCTGTGAAGATCAGAATGTTCTTACCTATGTATTTCATTCTTTGATTCTCCTTGATACATTCAGAGATAGCACCTACTTCTGCTTGGAAAACAGTAGCATGCTTACCTAGGCTCAGTACGATGGAACTCTCTGGGTTGAGCCCATTTATGCCACCGCCTGTACCCATCTCTGTTTTCGAGCCATCTGTGAACCAGACTATATCTTGCTCGTTATATAACCTCCTTCCAGACTCCCATTCTTCCCTAGAGAAGATCTTCGTCTTGAAAGGCTTGTCTAATGAAACATTAGGTATCATGTGATCTGAGGGCATGTCTAACACTTCCCTGTTGACCACTTGATTTATCCTGCAGTGCCCGATTGCAGGCCACCTCTTTCTCCAGCAACCCGTTTGCTGTAGTCTGTATGCACTCATCCTGGCCTGTCCCTGAATATATACCCCTAGGGGAGGGAGATCCAGTAGAGCATTCAAGGTAACCGTTGGTGTAGACCCCATGGCCCCCGTGATGGCCAAACAGGCCACCCTTTGGAGACCATCCATTCTACTTCCAACCCCACCTTGTAATGTCTTAGTCCACCAAACCACCGCAGCATAGGAGATTAGTGGTCTAATGATCATGGTGTAAATCCACATCACCACCTTGGGTTGCAGACCCCATTGTTTACCAACAGCCCTCTTACATGCAAACATAAGACACTTGGCTCTGGTTACTACCCGTTCTATCTGTGGGTTCCAGGTGAGCCTTTTATCCAACACAGTACCTAGCGACCTCACTCCCAGATTCCTTTTTCTTGTGAAGGGAATGAGAGAAGTTTTTACAGGATTCACAGATAGCTGTTCCTCCTGACACCACCTTTCCACCTGGATAAAGGCAGCCTGCATGAGGTCACAAACAACGCTCATGTCTCTACCTCTAACCACGATGGCCACATCATCGGCATATCCCTGTGAGTAGAATCCTTGTTCGTTTAAACGCCTAAGGATCTTATCCACTACCAGGTTCCATAACAGGGGGGATAAGACTCCGCCCTGTGCACATCCACGTCTAGCTCTGACCGTGATAATTTCATCATACAGAGTAGCCTGGATTGACCTGCTGTTCAGCATGGCAGACACCCATCCTACAACAGTCTTGTTCACTTCACAATCCTCCAAAGCCCTAATCATTGATTGTATTGAAGTGTTGCTGAATACTCCCTCTATGTCCAGGAACGCCCCCAGAGCTATTTCCTTTGCTTCCAGACTTTCCTCTATTCTGCTCACTAAATGATGTAGAGCAGCCTCAGTGGACCTGCCTGGTCTATAAGCAAATTGATTTTCGTGCAAGCCTGAACTCCTAAGCACGCTATCTCTGATATTGACATCCAGAATTCTCTCCATAGCCTTTAGCAGAAAAGAGTTTAGGCAAATTGGTCTGTAGGCCTTGGCCTGAGCATATCCCGCTCTTCCAGGCTTTGGAGCGAAGACCACTCTCGCCACAGACCAATTCCTTGGAACATGGCGCAGCGCCAAGCTCGCTCGAAAAGCACCCGTGATAACCGGCCTGAGCACCTCCAAACCCTCCTTGAGGAGTAAGGGAGTGATCCCATCCGGCCCTGGGGCCCTATGCATCTCGAACGATCTTATGGCCCAGTCCACCTTATCCTCATTAATGAGTCTCCTCGAGCAGTTCCATTCCGCTCTACGCGGACTTGCTCTAGTGTACAGGGAGGGATCACTTCCTCCCTCTATCTCGCAATCCGGAAAGTGACATCCCAAGAGTACTTCCAGAGTCTCCCTTCCGGACTGCGTATACAAGCCATCTGGTTTTTCCAGAGAGCCCACCATATTGGTATGTTCAGCCCTCAGGATCGTCTGGAGTCTAGCCGTTTCAGAGCACTCTTCCACTCTTTCACAGTACTTTTTACATGAATCCCGCTTGGCTTTCCGAATTGCTGAGTTATACTCAGTAAGTTTTTTATGATAGGGTTCCCAGCAACCTTGATGTTTAGAGGCCTTGAACAGAGTTCTAACCTCCCTCTTCATTTTTGCTAGTTCCTTGTTCCACCACCTTACCGTATCGTGTTTTTTCCTTTGTGTGAGGGGGCAGTTGGCCTGAAAAGCACCCTGCACCGCCCCCTGCAGCTGCACCGATACTTCTTCCAACTCCTCTATCCCCCTCACTTCAGGCCCTATATCTTGAACAGCCTGCCCCAAGTCTTCCCTGTACTTCTCCCAGTTTGTCCTTTTGGGGTTTCTGAACCAGATGACTCTTTTCTGCTTCCACCTCATCTCGAATAGAATGTGCTGGTGATCTGACAGTGATGGCTCCACCGAGACCCTCCACCCCTTGATGAGTTGGGCAGTACGTTCAGTACAGACTGTGATGTCAATAACTTCCCTCCTCACTCTGTTGATGAAGGTCGGTTTGTTACCTACATTAACTATATCTAAATGATAACTAGACAAATAGTCAAATAGAGACTTACCTCTTGCATTACAGTTGGAGCTGCCCCATGCAAGGTGATGCGCATTGGAGTCCACTCCAAGGACTAGGTGTTCACCTTTCCTCTTCGCTTCTCCCACAATGCGTGTAAACTCATCAGTTGGAGGTGGATTGGCCGAGTCGAACGGGAAGTATGCAGAGCCTATGGTAATTTCTCCACACACCTCCTGGTCCTCCAATCTCACCTTAGCTGCCACCAGATCCCTGGAACAGAACTCATTTAGCAAAAAGACACTTAAATTCTTATTCACTAACATGCATGTTCTGGGAGCGTCCGATGACGTATCGTACATCAGCCTGCCCCCAGAGTCTCCCAGCCCCAGAACCTTACCTTTCACCGCCCATGGCTCCTGGATCAGAACCACATCGATACCTTCGGCCTTGAATCTGCTGGCTAGGTTAAGGCTGGCCGCCTTTTTATGCAGGATGTCCTCCTCAGTGAGTAGCCTTTCCGGAAAGTCTTTAGGTACCACCGCAACCCCGAAAGAGGTCAGCCTTTCTGCATATGAGAATTCCAACCCCCTCCTGGGTCTCTTTGGTACCTGATTGACTCCTGAGCTTGAAGGACTGCTGACATCAGACCTTTGCCTTTTTGGCGTTCCTACATCAGCAGCCACTCCCCTGCTCATCGGAGTAGCTATCGGGTATTCCACCCAAGTGCCCGCAGCCATCTTCTCCTCCCTACGTCGCCTCTTCTTCTCTCGATAGAAGGCGGCACCTTTCTTGGCTGGATTTTCAACGTGCATCCGGTTAATCCTAGATGCCGTTTGTCTCAGATCTGCATCTGATGTACTTGCCTCAGAGGGTGGTACAGTGAGTCGACTTTCTGCCGTAGCAGACCTGTCGCCACTGTCCCTTGAGGAAGTGGTAGCCTGCTCAACTGGAGCTTCTACCATCTCTTGTTCTGCCATGTTCCAGGCCTGACCCATTGGGACTTCCAGGGACATTTCTTCATCGTCAAGGCGCAGACTGAGGACATTCTCAACTGGAGATTCCCTCTCTGCACCTGACTGTCTGTTCGCTTCTGGTCTATTTATGTTTTCCGTGAAGATATTCTTTGAGTTTTTGCCCCATCTAGGGTCCTGAGCAACGTTCTCACCATCCTCGGTGAGGCATTCGCCAGACAAAGTCCTCCCGCGACTCAGACTCTCCCTAGCCCAGCCACTGCCCCTCGGCTGTCTATCCAGAGAACCTACCCAGAACCGAACCATGGACACTGGGTTGTTCCTCCTTCAATAAGCCTACTCACAGCAACTGCACTTGCCCCACTACGCATTCGCATAGCGAGTACCCCTGATCTGGGCTTGCCAGACCCGATCGCTGCTCACCCAAGCCTCCAGAGCGCAAAGTGATGTGTTGGATCCAACCCTCCACAAAGAGTCTTCACCTCAATCACCAGCCACCCCTTCATCAAGGGTCACCGTATCGCCCAAGCAGGGTATACCTGGGCGCCCCACTTTCCCAGCAGGGGGGAGGATCCCCCTATCCAGGCCTATATATGTCCTGCTCTGCTCGCACTTCCCAATCATCTCTGTGTTGGTACTTGCCTGGGACAGAGAGAGATTTAGTTACCTCTACCCAGGCTGCGCGGCGTCGGTACATTAGCCTGCACTCTCCTAGTCAAGACTAGAAGTGTGCAGTTTCCAGGTGACACTGCGTGGAAGAGTACCGTCCGACTTCGACACCAAAGCTGGTATTACGAACGAACATAAACATGTGTGTTAAAAAAAGTCTCTGATGTCACGTTGCTTTCGTGATTCGGATTTCTTCTTCAAAACTTGTTTCGGATTAAACACAAATTTATAAGTTCTGTGGAGTTGTATCTTTTATTGGATTCAGCAAATGTTATAAATGTATTTAATGCATCCGTAGCTTCTTTCCACGAGACTGTGCTGACAGTTACATCACAGTACTACACTGTACAATACTGTAGTATAGTATCGCATCAGACGCAGAAAAACACTGGATGACTAAGAAAACGGCGCGCGCAGCCCACTGCACTGGTGGGAAATGTCAGTCGAGGCCTGTGAGCCGCCCCAACATAACCAGAAAAAACCGACCGTGAGTGGCTCGGCTGATGCTGGTTAGTAGAACGTGCCGGTTGTTAGAATGCTGGATAAAAGAGCGTCCACTGTACCACAATTATCCCCTCTAATTTAAAAATTTCCTATTTTTCATATTTTAAAATAATACAATTTTACAAAACTCAAGTTATATACTGACTTTATTTAAATTTTTAGCAATTTAACAGACACTTTATTAAAATAATCACTTAATTTAAACAAAACAGAAATAACTATTTTAGATAACACAATATTAATATTTACAAATCTAATTTTACTGGTTTCTTCCTATTTCTTATACGATACTTAGGCTCATCTGCCTTAACAATCATAGTGTCACCCTTAACACAAACATTAGTTTCATATGCACAACTGTTCCCTAATGAATTTCGTTTATTACTGTTTTGAAAGAGTGAAACTGGAATAGAGCCATTCTTTTTATATGGTTCTTTTGATGAAGCGGGAACTGAATCTGTGATAGGTTCAAAAACTGGATATTGTTTAGGACTGACTAATGGGAATTCGGTGTCTATCCCTGTAGGTACTATATTGTCCTGTTCTTTCACACTGTCCTTAATTGGTATAACTAAGGCTTTCGACACTGTAGACCATAAATTATTTATAAGTAAATTGTGGTGTGCGGGGATAAACGGAGTGGTTCTGTAGCTATACAAAAGATAGGGAACACTGTTCTAAAAATAGGCAAAATGGTCAGTAAAAGAGGGGTTATGGCACAAAGTTACTCAGGGATATATGCTGGGGCCGATACTGTTTCTTGTATATATAAATGATTTATGTGAAGCTAAATTTAATCGCGGACTCACAGCATTTGCTGATGATACCGCTCTAACATATTTGAGTATACATTTACTCCATATTCAAAATTATATCCAAAAAGACCATATGCTTAATTGAGAAAACTATAATAATTGCAACTACTTGGCTTTGGATAAAGTAAATCAAATCAAATATCTCGGTCTAACAATTAATTCAGATTTTTCATGGGAGGCACATATCAAACAACTTAAGGGAGAAATGTATAGTGCGGTAAGAAAATTGTATTTATTAAGTATTATCTGTCTACCAAAGATCTTAATATGTATACCATGCATTAGTGAGTTTTCGCTTGAGCTTATTTGTTGGGCTGTCAAACCTATCTCTCCATGTTCAAACCTATTATAATAATCCAAAAACATATTGTAAGATTCATTTTTATGTCTCCAGTTGCAATAGTTTAACAACTAAATAATGTATATTTATAATATTAATATATATATATACCTTGTTTCCGTCTTGCAAATTTTTTTGTAATGTAATTCTACGCGCGTTTCAGGAACAAGTTCCCATCTTCAGGTTTTATAAAATTTATATAAAATTTTTACTCACATGTGAGCACGTCATAATTTAACACAAACACACACATACACACAAACCAAGCATGAATTATTGCACATATAATTAAAACAAAATACAAAGTATAAATTTTTTAGAACAGCAGTCGACCAGTGACCGGTGCAACGTCAACATGGCATAAAGCCAACTGTTCAAAAAAATTAAAAATTTTTTATACTTTGTTTTTTGTTTTAATTATATGTGCAATAATTCATGCTTGGTTTGTGTGTGTTTGTGTTAAATTATGACGTGCTCACATGTGAGTAAAAATTTTATATAAGTTTTATAAAACCTGAAGATGGGAACTTGTTCCTGAAACGAGCGTAGTATTACACTACAAAAAAATTTGCAAGACGGAAACAAGGGTATATATATATATATATATATATATATATATATATATATATATATATACATTATTTAGTTATATTGTAAGAGTAACTTCAAAAAATCTTGAAACACTCTTGACCTCTTTTTTCCAGATTAAAAATCCTACAGTTATGACGTATGTATATTTTAAAAATCAAAAACTTTTCCGAACGAAGAATTATCATATTCATAACAATATTCGCAGTACATATTCTCTGAGAAACAGTAATCTAATGCTAGTTCCAAAAGCAAAACTTACTTCACAATATTGACACTCTTCTACTTTCAACGCTCCACGCCTATTTAACTTAGTCTCACCATACTTTAAAGTCTCGCCATATAAAAGGATTCCCTGGCAGGGTTTTTAAGTGATGTCAAGGCATTGATTTTTTCTGTTGAAGATATGGAATGTTTCATCCAAATTGTTGAGTGATGGTTGATTTATGGTGCATAGTTGATTCTAATAATTTCTAAAATTAAAAAGTGAAATGTTTTTGTTTCTCTCTTTCCACCTTCTGTTCAAATACTGCATTATTCTGTAGAATCATTATTATTGTAATAAGATAAGATATTATTAAGATATTGTTTTTATAAGGCTTTGATTACCATGCCGATATTATTCAATTAATTAATGTTTTATTAGTTATTTTTTATAAATTTGTTTGTAATTTCATAATTTTAAAGTGCAAAATTTTGTTGTTGAGGTGTGTGAACAGTGACACCAAACTCTTTTTTTTCTCATTTGTCTTCAAGTAGCTAACTTCTAGTTGGAAGTCTCAAACAGGCAATGCCTGGGAGACCCCTATATTTTTGTTTGTTCACTGTTTGATTAATGTTTAAATTTATTATTTTAAGTAGAAATATTGTTATTATTTTTTAAGTCAAGTAAGAATTGTTTTTATTTATGTTTCTGTTAACATTTGTATATGGATGTTTAATAGTGAATAAATAAAAATTATTTTAAAACAAATCTGGACAGTGTATGGTAATTTTACTTCCAAGGGTTGCCGATGTACCAAACTATCGACATGCCGATCTATTAGATACCTGATTATTTGACTTTTACTGTATAATGTTTTATGTTTAATAATGAGGAAGCATAATGTCCTTTTTTTGACAACATGAGTTTATTAATGGTTATTTTAATTATAACAATTAATTTGAACCTATCTGTTATTTAACAATGAGTAAGTAGGCTATTGTAAATAGCTTAAAAATATTTTTGATTTTCCGTGCTGTGCAATTAGGCCTGATATGACAAAGGAAAAAAAATAATCGGTTGTTTACTATTATTAGCAATTGAAAATTATCCATTTATCTTTTATGACTATAATTTGAACTTTTTGTGTTTACACGGCTTTTATTGCTACACTATTGTTTCTTTATCCTTGTTATAACAAAGGAAAGATAAAGCTAATACTATAATTGCTAACTGAAATTTATAAATTAACAACTTGACTGCCATATATTTTTTCTAGTGTCAAAGCGGTAGGGATTTTTTTGAAAATATTTTTGATAATTGAGCGAAGCACGACCCTACATTTACATCTGAAACATAAATTGTAATGGTATTCATATGCTAATCAGAAACCAAATTGACAATTACTTAAGTAGACAGTTGTAAATAATTAAGTTGTAAATAATTCAGTAGACAGTAAATGACATATACTAGTAAATCTTGCTCACATATTAAAACTAGTTAATAATGCTGTTTTACAAGATATAAATATATAACTAAAATAAAAATAAATTTTAACACTATCAACAAACCATTGTTAAAACAAACTGAATACCCCTACAGGCATAAGTGTCAGTATGGTTTTAATCTCTGCTCTCCCTAAACCTAGATTCCTTCAACCATGGCTCGCTGCTTTCAGGTACGTGCTATGTCTGATGATCTCAGGCGAGAAGACGAAATATTTCTGTCTATCTTTTCCATTTATTCCAAATATTTTAATTTTTATTACTTTAAAAAAAATCCCTATTAGGTATTTATCTTTGCTTTTATAACTAACATAACACATATTTTAATGTTTAAAAATTGAACCAGCAAAGAACTTTTATGAAGATCGTAGGCCATGTAGGAACATAATTGTTGTGTAATATACTATCTCATCAAACCTACATATTTAATTATCACGATTTACTACTCAGCCACTTCCTTCCTTTATTATTATATTTTTTAAATGCTACAGGAAAAAGAAAATTGACTTGAAATTGTTCAAAATAAAGTGCTGTATTCTAAGGCGCCGGTTGAGTTAAATCAGTACCCAGTCTCAAAACTTAAAAAAGTTATCAGGTACAAAACAAATGAGAATTGATACCTTTGGAAAAAGAAGCTATTGAAAGTAGAATAGAATCACATGATTTCCTCGTACCATCAGTAGAGTAAAAAAAATGTGTTATTCTAATATAATTTTTCCAATATCTTTCATGGTAGAAGATTAAAATGGTTTATAAAAATATACGAAAGACATTTACACAATATCCATGGTTTCATTTTAATAAATTATGTAGATGGGAAATTGTTAATATTTGTAGAATAAGGTTTGGGGGTGCTAGTTAATGAAAAGATATTTCACTAGCTTGTGTTAAAATTTCCCCCTATCCAGTTCAGAAACAAAAACATTTGAGGGGTTCGGGATAAGATAGTGCTAATCCTCATTTTCCAATCTTTGAGAAAACCCATGTCTAACGTTTAATCAAATCCTCAAATCTTCCAAAACTATTTATATGGATTTTAAGAATTTAACTACAATCTCTTATAATTTTTGAAGCCATTGTATATCATATTGACACATTTGAACTTTGTTTTAGCCTTTAATTTGTGTGTACAGCCATGTCCATCAAAATTTGTTGCTTGGCATTTTATTGATTCAATGTTGTTGTTGTTGTTGTTGTTGTTGTGTGTGTGTGTGTGTGTGTGTGTGTGTGTGTGTGTGTGTGTGTGTGTGTATTATAGTTTTTTCACACGGTTTTTTGATAAGTCTACATTTTCAATTTCTTCAGCAGTTGTGTCATGTTTATTTTTTAGATTTTTTTAGAAGTTTCATCACATCAAGTTTTGCCTTTTTATTTTACCAGGTTCTTTATATTTATGTATTAGAACATTTTATGTGATATTACTTTTTTCTAATTGGATATGTGTCAAATTCTGCATTAATTCTTGTTTTAAAAAATACTCCAAGGATGTTCAGCTTCAAATCTGAAACAAAGTACTTCAGCAAACTTCAACAGTGCCTCACTTATATATGACTTCTATCTTGAATTTATGAGATTTTGTTTCAAATGTGAAAGATTATAAAAATTTTCTCGTCTTATCTTGGTAACATAAAATTTTGATTTTCTATCACATGAAAGTGTAATTTCTTTCTAGTGAATAGGGGTATATACATTTGGTTGTAGTTTATGGTATTTTTCGATTTTAGCAAAATGTCTATCTGATAGGAAATATGTATGACCAGATGTTAAGAAATAGTGTTCTATTTCAATAAATCGCTTAGTCTGGATTAGATAATGTATAAAGAACCATAATGTTCTTATTTTCGTGAAGTAATATTGTTTGACGACATATTTTAAAACACAACTACCAATCTCATCACTTCCTCTATTCGTAACACTTTCATTCCATAATAAACATATAACCTAAGTTCTTTCTTCAGTCATGAATATCTACATTATAGGTCCACAGTTTTCTTAGTAAAATGCAGGTCCACAGGTTAACTTTGGAGTTGAAAGTGTCTATTGTAAATCAACTGATATAAGGTGAACACTGTTGTCATTCTTAGCTATGTTAGTGATTTCATTAATTTTTGCATGGCGCTCGTAGTTAATTTTCATTATCCCTCGTAGTGCATGGCGCTCAAAGGGTTAAAGATTTTCATATTTTTCTCTTAACCATCTTTTGATCCTTTTAGAATTTTTTAATTTTTCTTTTGGATTCTTGTTGCCTAAGTGTTGAAATGAACGAATCTTTTTAGTTTTGTAGTGTAGTCTCTCTCAAAGTTACTTGTCAAGGTTTACTGATTTCCCCCTTAACTTTGTTAATTAAAAATCCCCCCTAATTAATATATATCTGCTTGTTTTCATTTTAAAATGTACATATACATCAGCTTAACCTAAACAAATTATATGGTTGGAATCATTACACATTCTCGACACTGTATACAGTTTCAGAAGCCTATAATTCAAATAAACGACGACTATAATATGAATCAGTCAATGGTATGATTTTACCAAACTATATGCTATAGTTCTAAACGATTAAACTATATTCTATTAGATTAAGACTACATTTTAAACATACCTACATGCAAAACCTTAATATAATTTAAATACAGCGAATTCAATACTGTACGTATACATTTAACACATTTGTAGAAAATAGATTCATTTTTAAATATAAGTTCGTGACGTGTTTTACAAGTTGTTTTATGAGAAGAACTATTTATTTTAGAAAATAAGCCATCACAAGAAGTGCATGTTACATGCGATATGGCAGTTATTTCACTTGATTTTTTAACGGGTATTACTGTGCCATCTATTACTTTATCCATTGCCATTTTATTATATTGACTATTGGATTTGTTTATGATGGTTTGTATTATTTCTTTTTTAATTTTAGAATTTTCTGCCTCAATATACTACTGGACTTCTACAACAGTCTTATGTTTTACAGCCATATGCCTGCCTATTTTTGATTGCATTTCACAACAATACATACACCAATTTTTCTTAATACTTGTTTTTTTTCTTGGGGGATCCTCAGCATCTAAGGGTTCTTGTCTCTGAAAATCAACATAACTTATCAAAGGCGTACTTACACCTCTATTCATTTCTAGAAATATAAATGTCTGACTTTTACGTGGCATAGTATGACTTTATAATTTGAGTGACCCTCAAAAATAAGGTAAACAATAAATAAACGTTTGTCCTTCATATTCCAGACCTAATAATAGTATTTTTTTAATCAATTAAAAACATTATTAAATATTTAAAATAAAGTTGTATAGTTCCTGAATACAAATGTAGTCAAATTTGCGACCGGGCAAATATTAATATTTTGTCCAACTGTAAAATAAACAGTGAATTGGCGCAGGTAGAAAAAACACCATGTGACAACGTTGCATTACTCCCTCCTTACTGAGCATAAGTGAGTCATAACTGGTTAACAAGTTTTCAATATATACGACTTTAACATTTTAAAATGGAAATCATTTTCAAATATCGTGTAAAACGTTACATGAAAAATGCGTTTATCAAATCTGAACTGAATATCATATATATTTCTAAAGTTATAATGTTATTTCATTTTTAAAAAATGGCGGATATTCGAAAACTAAGCACGATAGGACTATCCTACATGTTATATAGCATTTAATGTATATTTTGTCGTACTTAATCTGTTCTATTGAACTGTACTATTGAAGTTTTGATTGTTCTGAAGTTTGATTGAGTAATTTCAACTTATTTGTCACAAACATTTCTTTTGGATGAGTTCGATACAGTTGTCAAAGAATTCTGATGATATTTAACCGTTTTTTAAATTCAATGTTTAATATAAATTACTAAATCCATAATAAATCGAGAAATCGGAAAAGCTTTGAACCGATTTTTGGGGTTTCGTATTATTACAGCAAGTTTAAGCGGAACTGGCATTGCTCGTCTCACAAGCAACGACCATTGTTTAAAGGCAAAACATTTAGTACTGTGCATGCGCTTCCAGTTTTACCCTCTTGTTGCTTTCACAAACCACTTCTTGTTAAGTACGCTTACGTTACGTGCATCAAATATATTTCCGAATATAATATAGGCCATTCATACATAGTGAGTTATTTTTTATAATGGAAATTGATGCAGAAAGATTAGTTGTCCTCGTGCAAGAGAGGGCCTTCAATATATAATTACACATTAAAAGAACATCATAACAAGGATCATATTGAACAACTGTGGGAAGAAGTAGCAAATGCAATTGGTGATGTTTCAAGTAAGCAGTATAATTATTATTTTATTCATAAATTCATAATCATAATTAATTTATGAAGCGTACATAATTTTTTTTTTTTTTTTACAATTTGAAGTATAGGAACATTTTTTTTTTTTTTTTTTAACGTTTGAAAATAAGGTGTTAAAATTTTTTATAACATTATTTTTTATAACTATTTGAAAGAAAAAAATCAATTTTTAATAAATATTGTGAAGTTCTAGCAAATTTCACTTCAGAATAATATTAAGAATTCAGTTAATGAACACTACTCCAATTTCTTTTGAATTGTAAAATAAGGAATGTAAAAAATTATGCTAAGAAAACATGTTTAAAAATACCTTAAACATAAAAATTTTCATCCACGCTTTCTTATTTAGTCGATATTTTAATTTTGTCATAATATATATATATATATATATATATGAATAGTATGTTATTGTTCAAATAAAAACGTTCTTAGGATTTTTCTCTAAAGTTCGAATCATGAAACTATGTATGCACACTTATCTTGCCAAGGAACAGAGCCTTCTGGCGAAGTATAATATTTCACAAATATCTCACGAACATTCACTGCAGAAATTGATCTTCTGTATGAAATTGGTATTTCCTCACTATCCTCGGAGAATTGCAGCAGTTCCTCATAAATGTCACTAACTCTTCCCTCCCTTTCCCGAATCACATTATGCAAAATACAGCAAGCTAATGTAATATCAGTTGCCTTTTCTGGACCCAAAAGCATGTTATTTTCAAGAACACGAAACTTTTTTGTTAGCATGCCAAATGCGCATTCTGCTATTCGTCTTGCCCGTGAATGACGATAGTTATAAATTCTTCTTTCATTGTTGAGCCGTCTCTTTGGAAAAGGCCTCATTAAGTTAACAGACAGTGGATAGGCCTCATCAGCAATGAAGACAAATGGAAATTCGTCTGTATTGTTTCTACCATAGATCGTGCGAGGGTTTGGTAAATTCAATTTCTTTTGCAGAAATAATTTCCCAAAATTTGAAGCTGCAAATATTCCACTATCACTGTTTCGACCGTAATCGCTCACATCTACAAATATAAACTTGGCGTCTGCATCTACAACTGCTTGCATAGAAATTGAATGGAAATGCTTATAGTTGAAAAATGCAGATCCAGCATATGCTGGGTTTTCATTTCTGATCAATTTTACATCATATAATTCCAACGACTGTGAAACGTATCTGCTATCTCTATCCATTTCTCAGTTGTAGGAACTTTCATATATAAAGGAGTCAGTTCTTCCCAGATAACTTTGCAAGTTTCTATTACTTGCATAAACGTTTGTCTTGGTCTTCTACTGCACATAACCAGTTCCTTAATACTACCACTACATCATCGTCCAGCGCCATTGAGAAGTTATGTTGTGGATAAAACAAAAGCTGAAAACGTAATGTTGCAAGCAAACTTGTTTTTGATTTCACCAAAAACGTTCTTGCTTTAAGCAACAACGTTCTTGCTTTAAGCAACAACGTTCTTGCTCTCTGACCTAACAAAAATGCTTAAACATGTTTTTGCTTTAAGTGAAAACGTTCTTGCTTAAAGCAGTTTTGCTGGATAAGTGTGCGCCCGGCCTTAGACTTCACTCTGGCTGTCTATATCTTTCTGTTTTCAGGATAATATTGTGAACTAGGGAAATTACCAAATTTGTGCTTTAACTAATAACTACAGTACTGTAATTCATTTATTGCTAAAATTAAATATAAATATAAGACACCACAATTAAAGATCCTTTACGAAAGTGCTATCCTTCTGCGCCAAAGAAGCCTATAACTTTGACCATACATAGGTTATTGAAATAAGTTATTGGAATTTTTGAGTTCTCCAATATTCTGCTCGAGTTGTTGAATAGCTATAATACGATTTATTGTTTAAAAACTTTGAAATATTTTCCAGGACTTCTTCAACTTTAACGTCAGGTAATTTGTTGTGCCTCCCACCTCTGACTCATCCATTTTAAATTTAGTACTTTTAAAAAAAATTCCTTACCTATATAACACTCTTAAAGTGTGCTTCAATATATACATACACACAAACTTTCTTATTTAACAAAAGAAACAGTTCTTAGACAAAGTTCGTTATTGTTTTGATCCATTCACTTGTTTACAATTAATATGTAACAGTAGTTTATTATCTTAATTAAAAAATGGCATCGTTATTACTAAGAAATTCAAGATTCCTAAAATGTAAAAGGCATACACTATTTTTAATTATTTTTGGCAATATGAATTGGGATAGTGTTCGCTTTCTTTAAGTCTAAAGGAATTTTTAAAAACTATGATTTTCCTGAAAAGATAAAACGTCAGGCACATTTAAAATATATTAAAAAAAGTCTCTTAGTGTCATAAAACTAAAAAGGCTAGGTTAGTCTTAACGCCCTGGCTACCTGAACCTCAACATAGCAGTTAAGACAAAATAATTCCTGATAATGAGTAAGCTGTAATGGTCAGTCACAATATTTTTAGAAAACATAAATTACAGACTACTGTAGAAACCTTTCTATCAAACTTTTCTAAAATAAATTTTAGTTTTATTTATGTTACAAATTCACACCATATAAAAGAAAACATAGATATACATTTTCGGTTTAAAAGACAAATTTTTACGTCAGTCGTGAATTCGTTCCTAGTTATTTATAATTTTTAACAGTTTAAGAAGTCAGTTTCTTTCGATTGAGTACATCAATAACAGTTATTACAATCCACCTCAATGTAAAAACGGTAAACGGTAATTTTTTGGCAAATTTTTGGCAATCTATAGTCACAAATCCTTAATATTTTTAGTAAAAGGATATAGGTTTTAAATTCGATCCTGACCATTCTGTTCCAGTTAAACCAAAGTTCTGTGGAAAGGAGTATTTATTCCATAACAATAATAATTATAACCTTAAACGGTCCTAATGTGCGATTACTTTTAGTTGAAACTTAAGCGCTTTAGATGTTGTGTTGAAATTTGATAATGTCTCAATAATATGTGTTTAAAATAATAATGAAATATAAATGTCCAAAATTTAAAAGATTAGGATTAAAATTGGATTTAATTTTTATTATTGAAATATTTTCATACTGATTGTATTGAATTTTTGTATAAATGTAATTGCACTGCATTAAAGACAACAGATACTAGGCATTGGAGACATTAGTCTAAAACCGTTAACAAAACTTTTAGTTTCTTTTATAGATCAACACACTGTAGCCCCTTTGTTTTATTGGGGGCAGAGGCTACCTGAAGGACTACTAGACTGCTAATTTTGCAGCTTGGTCAATTTTTATGTCTACAATCAATGAAACATGAAGTAATACAACAAAATATAATGTTAGCTAAACTCTAAACATATACTCAATAATAAACATAAACTCTTGATGTTAGATCAATTTGGACGATGATCATAGATCATATCTGATTGAAGTTTATGCAACCGGCCACTACATACCGGCCACCAAGTCAATGCTAAATATTACAAGGAAGAAGATTTGTAGCATTATTTCGTAAAAATTTGGTATCTAGCCCTCATAATAATTAGTTATAGATTTGGTTGTTAATACATTTTCCTAAGTAGGCCTTTGTCGTTTAAAATAGCAATTTCAATCTATTTATTAATTAATTTTATATTATATAAATGTTATACTAATCAATGTTATATAATATATTTTTAATATCTCCAAAGAGTTTACATTTCTACTGTGTTTTTAGAATATACACATTTTGTCTGAATAGAGATAAATTTATACGAAGAAAAACTACAATCTCAATCTCTCTTTTTTTTAAGTAGAAATGTCTTTAAAATTTTTATAAATAGATTACCATAGGGGAAAAAAAAGGATGTGATGTAATATTTATAGAGTGGGTTGGTTTTTATTTATTTATATTTTTAACTTAAATGATGTCAATGAATACGTATTAAAAGGTGACGATAGTCTTGCTCCCTTTTCACTAAATGCAAGGGATAAATCAGAAGTAAAGTAAGTACTATACAGTATATAGAGTTAAGCCGTTAACTTTTTGCAAGATAACAACGTCAGACACAATTGTCACACATTAATAATAAGCCAGATAAACCATTAAGTTTTACTAGATGTAAGGGATAAATCAAAAATAAAGTAAACACTATACAGTATGTACAGTTAAACCGTTAACTTTTGTAAGATTATAAAGTCAGACCCAATTGTCACACATTAACAATAAGCCTGATAAACCATTAAGTTTTACTAGATGTAGTGGATAAATAAGAAATAAAGTAAACACTATAGAGTATGTACAGTTTCGCCGATAACTTTTGTAAGATTAAAAAGTCAGACCCATATGTTACACATTAACAATAAGCCAGATAAACCATAGGGTCAAACTTTAAAGTATTGCGGCATAAGTCTCAAAGATTCCTGTTTTTCCTCACGGTCAATTATACGTAGCTTGATCTCGAGTAGGAAATCCGAAAAATTTGTATAACATACCCCCAGATAACAAAATGAAAAATGTTGTTTATAAACAAGAATTTTAAATAGTTAGAATGTTTTCAATAAAAAGCTTTTACTTCTTATATTTTGAGGTTTATCTCTTTATATTACAACTACCACACAATCCTATAGCACTAGATCATCTGAAAAAAGTTACTGTTACTGAAAAAATTTCTACTTTGTAAAAATACTTTATTTAACTCATTACTATCATTTTTAGGGTCTTGCGCATGATTCTTCAATTAGGTGCTAGCAGACGGGTTTGCGAATATTTTGAAATCAAGATCATATTCAACATTTATTAGTGAATAACATATGATAGAAGTCCCGGGCGAAGCCGGGTTAAACAAATAGTAATTAATAAAAACCTTCTCCTTAAAATAATTCATGTGTGTGCCAATTTTCATGTTAATCGGTCAAACGGTGTCTTAGTATTAATGTTAGACTGGGTAAGTAACATGATGATGTTTATAATAATTAGATAAAAACCTTCTCCATGAAATAATACATGTGTGTACCAATTTTCATGTTAATCGGTCAAACAGTGTCTTAGTATTAATGTTAGACTGGGTAAGTAACATGATGATGTTTATAATAATTAGATTACAACCTTTTCCATGAAATAATACATGTGTGTGCCAATTTTCATGTTAATCGGTCAAACAGTGTCTTAGTATTAATGTTAGACTGGGTAAGTAACAAGATGATGTTTTTAATAATTAGATAAAAAACCTTCTCCATGAAATAATACATGTGTGAGCTAATTGTCATTTTAATCGGTCATACGGTGTCTTAGTAATAATGTTAGACTGGGTAAGTAACATGATGGCGTTTATAATAAATAGATAAAAACATTCACCATTAATGAGTTAAATGAGTTTGAAAATTTTCTTCAAAATCGGTCAAACGGTGTCTTAGTATTATTGTTGAGCTGGGGTAAGTAACATGATGGCTTTTATAATTAGATATATTAATAAGACTTACCATCACAATAGTCTCTATTTGTATGTAGTTATATCACTACGGCCGTTTGGGCTATTCAGCTATAAAATGGCTGAATAGCCGAAACTGCCGTAGTGATATAACTACATAAAAATAAAGACTATTGTGACGGTAAGTCTTATTAATATATCTAATTAATAATCAGTAGTCGGAATGGCGAAAACAAATATGTATGAAGCTTTTATAATAATTAGGTAAAATTCTTCTCCATGAAAAAAAAAAAACATGTATTTGCCAATTTTCATGGTGATCAGTCAAACGGTGTCTTAATATTAATGTTGCGCTGGGTAAGTTGCGTAATAGCGTTTAATAGTTCGATAAATTATCTAATTCAATATACAGTATATGGTATTAAAAAATCTAGATTGTTTTTTATCTATAGAAAAAAGTCTAGTTAAAATATTATCGTGTGTTTCCACCCACAAGTCTATAGAAAAAATAGTCATACAAAATTTGATGTTAATTGTTTATTTTCCATCGATTTAAACTAAAATAAACCAAATGTTTTATGCCTATTGCAGAGAGAGATTTAGGGAGATAACAAAAATGAGAGTATAGAAGAAGGGAAAATGTTGGGGACAAGACAATGTTGGAAGCATTTGTTGCAAAAATCCGTGTTATGTTAACTCACGTTAAGGGGACAGTAAGTTATATATACTCTTGATGAGAATACACTGTCCTCCTAATATTCAGAGGACAGTAACTGTGCTATGAACAAGAGTATATATGCGACAAATGTCCTCTGATCAAGAGCGAGAATGTCTTAAACACTAAATGTCTCAAACAAATAGTGAGGCAAAATAGCACGATTTTGAAAAAACACAAAATACGCGACTACAGCCAAACGGTTGAGATCGGACATGGGTCCATATGAACTTTTTTATTCCATTTAGTGAGTAGAACATACTGGCGAAGTTAATGGTGTCAGTAGAAACTCACCCTGTATATATATAGGGTCTATCATTGTTAGGTTAAACTTTGTGCCAAGTTTAAACTCAATCGGTCAAACTGTTCTCTAGGTATAAATCATTTTGGAAAAGAAACAAAATGGCGGATGTCTGGAAAACGAAGCTTTTCTGGCCCTAGGTACATATGAACAATTTTGATTTTTTTAGGTGGACCCCTATCATCTTCTGAAGTTGTGCCAAACTCTCGCAAAACACCCTGTATGCTAAACAATTAAAGCGTTTAATACAACCTAATCTACTGTATTTGAATAAGTAAGTAAATTCATATGTAACTGAAAACGAGTAAAACTGAATGGTTTTAACCTAATATGAACATAATATAGGGTTACTGTAACTCGACTTATTTCCGGCTGGATGTGATAGGGGGCTAATGAACAGCAAATGTAACGGCTTTGTAGCTTAAACTACAACTCCAGCGACAGAGTTAACGAGTGGTTGTGAACAAGTGCGCAAAATAAGCCTTAAGCGCACTAGAATGGTTAATTTCTAGTATAGATTAATTTTGTTGGGCACAAGTTTAGGACTCCAACTTCTCTACAAAGTGTGCACTTGTTTCGTAAAATTCATTGTTAAATTGATATTTTGGAAATTATCAATCTACAACTTTTGAGCTGCTCGTCTCTTAGTATTTGAACAAAAATGTGTTTGTATATTGTTCAATTGTACATATGTCAAATTACATTGGTGGATTATAGAAACCAGTCAAATTTTGTTTTTACTAAGAAAGTTGTGGGGTAGTTTTTATTTCTTCCCCTCTGTATGTTTTTGGGGTGCTGAATCCGAATCTGAGGTGTGCTTACAAAATTTCGTGACGCAACATTGACAAAAATGCAAAAAAGGTAAAAAATCTCTTTCTTGCGGGTTTTCTCTTGTAACTCGTAAACTATCAATTATTCTTTAATAACCTCTCTAGCATATTCAAAATGAAAGAACATAAAATTTCCTACATATTTTACTATTTAGGTTATTTCTCCGACGAACCGTTCGGGCTCAAAAAACCCACTTTTCCACACCAACACTCAATTTTACTATTAAAACTTTCATTTAGTGAATTCCTCCTACTTTTAAGGTGAATACATACATATAGGCTGGGTTCAACTGTTATGCCATCTCCTATAAAAAAAATGTTATCTAAGTATCCTAGTACATTGGTACAAGCTTTGACCGAGTTTAGGCATAGCTTAATCAATCTTTCCATAAATTATGTTTTTATAAAGAATTAATTTGTTCTTCAGTACAGAATAAGGGATTCTAGTAAAAAAAGTTGTAATTCCAACGAAAAATCTGGAAACATTATATACCTACATGGGACTATTGTTATATTGTAATGTGTTACATATGATTATATACAGGGTGCCCCCGAACTCTCTGGTCCCCTTTTGTGGATTTGTTACTGGGATCGAGACAAACATATTTCGCAATATAATAATGGGTCTACGGTGCTTACTTTATCGTCTATCTGTATGTAGGTTCTATGTGTTTTTAACAAAATAATAATTGATATCTATCTAGAGAATGGTTTGACCGATTCGGTTCAAACGTGACATGAAGTTATACCTAAATAAACGGTACCAGAAACTGGCACATACTTTTTCACATTTAAATTACTAAACAGATTCACTGTGACTTCACAATTGTATTAAAGTAGGAGAAGGAACACATTAAAGTAGGAGAGTTTCTAATAATAAAATTATTATTATTATTATTACCTAAACGAGAATTTTTAGAAAGATGCCGATTTTCGCATATGGTAGGGTACATTAACCCTAGTAGGACCAAGGGTTAGATTATTTCATCCAGGACCAAGGGAGGGGCCTCAGAGGCCCATATTTAAAATACCACATTAAACTGAATACAAACTTTATTTTACAGTTAGTATACGCTTTACACCATTAAATAATAAGTAATAAAGCTAAATCGAAACATAAAACACAGATATTAGTTTTTTCATAGGCCTTAAAGCTTAGGCTAACATGATATATGATTATCCTAAATCATAAATTTGAGTTTACTCAGAATCACTAAGAAATCCGTCTTCACATCTTTTACACACTATTGTTTTCATGCTGTGTTGTCCACAGACATGTCTGTGACACTTGGAGCAGTATACTTTTGATTTTCCAAGTTTGTCATACTTCATTTGTTTTGATGTCGCCTCACGAACACAAATATGGCATCTTCCTCGTTTCCTTTCATGAGGATTCGGTACAGGTACATGAGCTGCTCGGTACTCTAGCTTCTTTTCAAGAACCGATTCCATGGCACTAACTACTGTTTTGCTTAGGCCAGTGATGTTATTACCTCTTTTTTCTACTTGAGGTTTTATTAGTTCAAGTGCAAGTTGTCGTAGAAACAGAAGTCTTCGATTGTTTTCATTATTTTTCCACTGTGGATAGTTTCCAATGAATAAGGTGAATGAATTTATGCACACAATGTCAATGATTGTAAAAAATACAGTTACAGGCCACCTTCTGGTGTCTCTTTTGACAGAGTAGTTACGTGCCATTTGGTCGACAGAATCAACGTCTCTTTTTGTACTATTGTAAAATAGCACAACATCAGGCTTGTTTTTCTCATTATCACTTACTTTATCATCCTCATGTTGAGTCGACAACATAATAAGATTACGCTTAGGTTTTTCTTTGACAATATAAGATACTAGTGTTACTGGTGGCTGGGCTGAACGACTATCTGTAAATGCAAACATAGACGAATGAAGAGGTCTATCAGCTACATCTTTCAAAGCATCAGGGATTTTTTTTCTATTTGTCTGCATAGTGCCAACAAGAGTTAGCTTGTAGTCGTTGTATAGAGTTTCAGCAAGGTCTACAGATGTATAAAACCTGTCAGTGGTAACATTTCTACCAGAATTGGCAATAGGTGCAACTAGACGGCAGACAAGTGCTTTAGGACCTTTCTCAATATCAGTTCTCCCACTAGATACTTCCATGTTCAACACATACCTGCTTTCAGCATCACAAAGCATACAAATTAAAATCCCATATTTGCCTGGCTTTTCTTTCATAAAAATCTTGAAAGGGCAGCGACTCCGAAACAAAGAAAGCATTTCATCTACGGTTGTGTTTGCTCCAGCCGAAAAGAATTTGGGAAACAAAGAGTTGATTTCATAAAAAATGTCTCTAATTGGGGCAAACTTATCCATAGCTCTTCGGTCTACACGGGTGTTTTTATTGTCAAATCGCAATATTTCACTGATCTCTCTAAATCTATTTCGACCCATGACTGCAGTATAAACTGGTCGCCCATACAACGTTGACCATAATTCATGGTAATCAACTTTGCTGTCTTTGTTTCCCTTTCTGTCAGCTTCATTATTTGAGTGTGTAACAATACTTCTTACAATTTGTGGAGTAAAAAATTTGGAGAAAATATCCTTAGCACTATTATCCCTACCGTCTAGTTTTACACCCGGCTTATCGCGAACAATATTTTGGGTTCGCCTTCGGTGAAAGCGTTGTGGATAGCTTACATATTCTCTTGAATCTTTACCTTTACATACATAGGTATTACCTATTGAATGAGGGACAGTCCTAGCTGGAAAAGAACCAGTTCCCTCCCTATCCTCACTTTCATTGATTTCACTAATATTTTCCAAACTCAAATCAAAAACATTATCTTCTGTTTCACTTACATCTTCTTCACTTTCATAAATGAAACCTTCTAAATCTGATTCTTCATCAAAAATACGATCTATTTCACTTTCATGTTCTCTCAGATTATCCATTTTTGACTAGTAATGAACTAAAAACAAATATAACCTCAAATAAAAGCACTGGAATAAACTGTCAAAACAAACAAGTCAGCAGATACTAATATTACAGATTCATATACACCACAATACAGTAACTTACTTTATTGATATATAAAAATAAAATATTACTTTTAAAACCTATCTTTAACTACAGTTTACTGATATGTTATCAACCACAAACTAAGTAGGCCTATGTAACTCACAGATAACTCACTAACTCTATTCTAAAACAAAACAGCTGACAAAGCAAACAATGTATGTTTCATCACCAGTGTTACCAACAGTTGGTAAAATATAACATAAAATATTGTCAGGTACTATAACAAATGCTTTTAGATAGCTTTTATTTGAAAACTAATATGATTACGCTTAAAAATGTATGAAACCGTAATCAGAAAAAAATCTGGATCAGGTTTCAGGAAGTACCAAGGGGGGGGGCATGTCAGACCCTTACTGGTGTTTTCATGATATAAAAAACCAAAACAAGTAAAATATATATATTTTTTTATCAAAGCTTCAAGGTTATCAACAAATAGACAATATCCATTTTTTTCAAATTTTTTGAACTATTTATAATACAAAAAAAAATGCAAAATAGTTATGTATGGGCCTGGCAGGCCCCCCCTGGTCCTACTAGGGTTTTAAGGGCTAAAAATAAGCAAAATTTTATCAAAATCGTTAGAGCCGTTTTTTTATAAAAAAATAACTGATTTTTTTTGGGAGTTTTTTGGCCATAAAGGGGGTTATTTTTCAAAATTTGTCAAAACCCTTTTTCGTGGATCTGTACAGGCCTAATTGACATGTTTGGTGTAAATTTTTTTGAAATCGATCGAATAGTTTTCTCTCTAGCTTTGTCTACATACAGACATACAGACAGGCATACAGACAGACAGACATACATACAGACAGACATTTTGTAAAAACCACTTTTTTGGACTCAGGGGGTCCCAAAACGGATATATCCACAAAAATCTCAACATCGATTTTTTTTTGCGATCACTATATACTTTCTCTATACTATAGTAGGATAGTGAGAAAGTAAAATGATCTACTTTAGGTAAAATAAAGGGTTATATCCAATCTTGCGTTTCGTAATGGCGACTGTTTGGAAATTTCTAACCTAATATACCCAAAAACAGTACATTTTAACAAAAAAATTCAAGACACCTTTTTGTAGCACTTTTAATTCCCTATCGGATGTTGTAACTTCAAAACAATCGGATGAAGGATAACAGTTGTTAAAGATAATAACAGCATACGTAATCACAATATTGGGATGTTTTGCATAGTTTTAATAAGATTTTTAAGTATATGCAGGATGTTTTGTAATTACTCTGCAATATTCTAGGATATGATTCAGCACATAAGAATGAGAAAAAAAATCAATTAGACATGGGTCTGGACAAGCTTTGTTTCCCCATAGCCACCAATTTGTTTTTTCACTAAATAATTTTTATCTAGAGAATTACATGACTGATTGAGCTCAAACTTTGCACAAAGTTTAATCTAACAATGATCTATTTAAACAAGATAACCGATTTTATACAATAAGGTGTTTGAAAATTTCAAACCTGAATTGCCCAAAAACCGTATGCCTACATTTTAACAATAAATTTCAAGAAATTATTTTTGTAGCGCTTTTCATTTCGTATCGGATGGTGTAACCGCCAAAATAATCGGATGAAGGATAATAGTTAAGTTATGTGTAATAATCGGTTTGTTCAACCCGGCATTTTATACCAACACAGTAAACACAACAATATATTGTGTGTACATATTATGCTGTTATAATCCTTAACTTAACTATTATCCTTCATCCAATTGTTTTGATAATTACACTTTCCGATAGGAAATTGAAAAGGGCAACAACAAAGATGTATTGAAATTTTTTGACAAAATAAAAGGTTTTTTAGTTTGTTAGGTATGACATTTTTAACAGTCGCCATTTTTAAACGCATGATTGGATATAATCGTTTATTTTATTTATAATAGATCATTATTAGGTATAACTTCAAGTCTAGTTTTACTCAATTGGTGAAACCGTTCTATAGATATGAGTTATTTTGTGAAAAAACATACAGACAGACAGACGAAAAAGTAAGCACCGTTGACCTATGTTTATATTGTGAAATATGTTTGTCTCGATTCCAGGAACAAATCCACAAAAGGGGACCAGAGATTTTGAGGGCATCCTGTATATTTGCAATTTATAATATAGCAGTTGTATGTATTAATACTATTATCTAAAGCACAAATAACAAGATAGGTTAATAAGGTCGGTTCCACTAAAGGGCCTAGGGAAAATTTGTATTACCTGTTTCCCTAAACGTGACGATCCTAAGGTGGCTATTATCAATTTTTTTTTTTTTTACATGTAGTAAGGGCGTGTAATTTCGGGAGTGTTTGTGAAAAAAACATATTTACTTATATTTATAGGTATATCATTAACACATGCTTTTAACAGAACCAATTAGTGAAAACCCGGTGGTCCTTTATGGCCGTTCGGGTTCAAAACCTTTCTATAAGTTAGGTGGTTTATGATATTTGTTAAGTGTGGGGATTTCCCAGTGTATTTTGCCAAACATCTCAATTTCTTGTCTTTCAATGCCCAGACAATAAATTTAGGGCTGGGAAAAGTACTATGACATGTGTTTTGTTGTTAAACACTACCAAAAGTAACTGTTTAGGCTGCTGAATTAATTTAAGACACTTTTCTGCTTAATCGCATAACTACAATTAGGACTGTACAGTATAACATACATTTTAGGGCTGGGAAAAGTACTATGACATGTGTTTTGTTGTTAAACACTACCAAAAGTAACCGTTTAGGCTGCTGAATTAATTTAAGACACTTTTCTGCTTAATCGCATAACTACAATTAGGACTGTACAGTATAACATACATTTTAGGGCTGGGAAAAGTACTATGACGTGTGTTTTGTTGTTAAACAAATTTAACAATTTAACAAATTTAAACAAAAATAAAGCATGCCTCATTGACATGCTTGGTGCAAATTTGTTTGAAATCGATCGAATATTTTTCTCTCTAGCTTTTTATACATACAGACAGACATTTTGTAAAAACCACTTTTTTGGACTCAGGGGTCCCAAAACGGATATATCCACAAAAATCTCATCATCGATTTTTTTGCGATGACTATACATTCTCTATACTATAGTATAGTGTGAAAGTAAAATGGTAACTAGTTAAAATATAGTTTTATTTATAAACTTTAAAAAAAAAAATACCGTAGCCTACTTGTTTGGAGAAATAAATGTAACTATTTTCGTCTTCTGATTAATAATTTGTAACATATTTTAACATTCTGTTAACTATATTATGAAAACGAGGACAACGAATGGCTGAACGGGAGTTGTACCGCGAACAGAGGA
Organism: Aphrophora alni; assembly: GCA_963513935.1. Lineage (NCBI taxonomy): Eukaryota > Metazoa > Arthropoda > Insecta > Hemiptera > Aphrophoridae > Aphrophora > Aphrophora alni. The sequence goes on from OY740765.1 coordinate 93,238,767, forward strand.
TTATGTACCCTCTAGTTATATTTAAAATAAATAGTTACTTCATTAGTATTTGACAAACAATAGTATTAATGAAAGAAAGTAAGTGATATGAGAAAATTTTTAAATCAATCTTTTTTTTATTAAAACTATACAATATTGTTATGTGACGCAAAATTTTACTCAAATAATGTTTCAGACAAAGTAATGTCAAAATTAAGTTTATTGGAGAGCATAAGGTCTTCAAAATGTTCAATTTAAATAATAGCAGGTCTTCAAAAGGTCTCTAAAACACGATGACTTATACCATGGTGATAACAGGCGTCAGAAAATAGAAATTTCCAGGAACAGGCGTCAACTAAAGCCTTTAAAAGGTGACTTTGGAACTGATCGTATAAGACTTCAATAGGTGGCATTTGTAACTGATCGTATATAAGCCTTCAAAATATCGTCTCCCATACATTTCACACCAGGCACTCTAGGCATCCAAAAGGTTCTTCGACGATTTCGCTTTATACAGAGGGCACAAAATGTCGTTTTAGTGTATGAAAACAGACCTTTTGAATGCCTGAGTTCAAGCACTCCAGGCCTCCAATAGGTCGTCGCCCGTACTATTAGGCACTCGAAAGGTCTCATACTTAAATATATATATATATATAAAGGTTGATATTTAATAAGTGTAATTATTTTCATTATTCATTTTTATAAGTGGTAACATAATATTTTCTTGGATTATAATTTTAATAAGTTATGTTGTGTTTTCAAATTAAATTCATTTTAATTGGTTTTATTTCATATGAAAGGAAATGTACTTTTAAAATCATTTTCTTCTGTGTTATTAAATATATATATCCTATTTTGTTTTCAGGATATTTAAAAATATGTGTTAATTTTAAGAACAAGTGCTCTCATTCAATAGATAGTACATAAAGATTCGCAAATACTCTTTCAAATGACACTCCCTGAGAGTGAGTCTCCATAAATAAGAATATAAGAGCTAGTTAAACTCATTACATTAAAGATAATTAATAAAATTGAAAGACCAATTTTAAATAAAAGGACAAAAATAAATTAATATCTGTTGATTCATTACTGTGCTGGAATTTAGTTGAAAAGAGTAAAAAGAAAGTTGAGGGAAGTAAAGTTTCAATTGACGAAGCGTAGGGCACGATAAAGCTAATGTCAGTAATTTTAAATAAATAAAAGTTCTAAGTACAATGATGTTTCAATACGTCATGTGATACATAAATATTTGGTACCTTATCGATTGTGATATTAAATTTTTTTAAATGACCAAACTCATTTAATCCAAACATAACTTTTTAAAGACAAATAGCATTTTTTTTTTTTTTTTGGAATTCTCTTTTTCACTGTAAATATTGTAAATGAAAAATGACAAATTCATATACAAATAGGTTATGGTAAAGTCTAGTGTTGTCCCTGAAGTAGTTGCAGATGACAAGTTATCGATACACTTATTACAACTTTTAGAAATAATTTTACTTTGCCATGAAATAGGAATATTATGATGGGAACCGATGTTTGTTTTGATTAGATAACAAATTTTGGCAAATTCATTTAGTACAAACCTTACTAATATTTCTGTGTGAAAATATTAAATATGTATTTTTACACAAAAATCACTTTTTCACTGAAAAAATTGAAAAGTACGAAAATTCACATAAACATAGGTTAGGGCATAAAGTCTAAGGAATTTATGTTAATCAAGTAATTATAGATGATGAGCTACTAGATATTACACAATAAAGTGAATATCAAGTAGTATTGATTATCAATCAGTCTAATTGTGAATGCGTAATACAATTATTGGTAATAATTTTAAGTAATGTTATGAAATAAATATAGAATAATTTAATCTTATTTGACTTGTCTTTTTCATCAAAGACAGGTTAGGTAAGGATCTATTATATTAATTTAATTCTACTATTATTTACATAAAAAACTATTTATATAGTATATTACATTATCAAAATCATGATATCTTAATAGAAACTGTTCTGACTTATATGACGTTCACTGTGCATGATTTCAAGATATATGAATCTTGATATTAGTTGTCTCTTTTGGTATTTTATCTATGGATGTTGTTTACCTCGATAGTTAAAAATTAGATTCTTAAGTTAATATATATGTAAAAATTTCATGGTTGAAATTAGTTTCTTTTAAAATAGGGTTTAAAGTGACTATTCTAGAATTTAATGTGTGAAACACTTCCGAATTCCCATTGCAATATGTATACATGAATTTAGTCCTTTAAATTTTAAATTTTTATAGTAAAAAATGAATTTTGTTTAAAAAATACTATTTTTCATTTCAAAATGTGGTATGTACTAAATGAATTTAGCATATATGTTTATTTAATATCACGAAAAGTAAAGTATTTTTTTACCATATGACATTCAATGAGTATATATCATATGATAGTTGAATCTTTATATTAGATGTTTACCTCAATGGTAAATATCTATTGTACATCATGATCGGATTTTGCTATGAAAAATTATGAAATCTTTTATTTGTATGTGTATTGGTAAAAATATAGCCTAACAATCACAAAAGAAATATTTTTTTTTTGCGAAATTTATTAAGTACAGACCTAAGGCTACTTAGAAATGAAAAAATAGTATTTTAGGGCGCTGTTCACTTTTACACCATAAAAATTGAAAATGAACAGTAACAATTACATATAAATATATATTATGTGCAGTTTGCAATATGAATTAGGAAGTTCATACTTAAACCTATTAATAAAAAATAAAACTTTACCAAATTGGTTAGGTACAGTATAGAGAATTGCTGTCTCTGATGTAACTACCAATTATTAGCTTATAGGTATTGCACAATTAGGTTAGTATTGATTATCGATCAGACTAATTGTGCATGGTAATACAAATTTTTACATGGTTTTTAATTTGGTGTGAAATAGGAATATTATGATAGCTGTAATTGGTAAGATATATTTGTTTAATGTACATTAAATGTAAAAGAAGCTTTAGCTAAATTGGTTTTTTCATGAAAGACGTGTTAAGTAAGGTTAAATCTATTATGTTAACATAATTAAAGTATTATTTATATAACATTCTGTTAATATATAATATTATATTAAACTAGCGAAATTGTTATATTTTAATACTAACTAGAATGATGATAAGTACACATGCATCAATCTATAAGTGAATCTTAATATTAGATGTTTACCTCAATGGTGAAATATAGTCAAAGTCCTGTTTATTAACACTATATTGTAAAATTGTTTCAATTTAATGCTTAAAAATTATATTTTTATTTGACATTTAAGGGTTAAAAATTAGTTTTCATGGAAAAGTATTATTTTTATTAAATAGGTTTTAAAGTGACTGTTTTAGAAGGGAGTACAGAACTTAAGAATTCCTATTGCAAGCCGCACATAACCTATGTATTTTGTACTCTTCATTTTCAGTTTGTACGGTAACAAAATGAACTATGCGCTTAAATACTATTTTATTCATATCTAAGTATGGTTTGTATTGAATAAATTTCACATTTTTTAAAATTTCATTTTTATGATCAGTAGGCTATATTTTTACCAATACATTTACAAATAGGTTATGTAAAGTATAGGAAATTACTGTCACTGAAGTAAGTACAGATGACTAGTTTCTAGATATTGCATAATAAAGCCGGTATCAATTGATGAGATTAATTGCACACGCATAATACAACTTTTGGAAAGAACTTTACATACCTTTGTATTACAATTTTTGTAGTTGGTAAGACATGTTAGTTTAATGTGAAATAAATATTAAAGACTTTAACCTTACCTAACTTGTCAAAGACAGGACAGGTTAAGAGTCTTATCATCTTAATATAATTCACCTATTATTAGTATGAAATATATTTACATACAATATTATAACTATTGATAGTCATATTTTATTACAAACAATAACATAAAATCATGGGGATCACTAAAAGTAATATACTGAAATAGTATCAATTCATCAGTTCAGAATATGGTAAGAGTCTTTGCTCTGCAAAAAAGGCTGTTAGGCTTATACCAGGATAAGAAATATTCCAAGATAAATTTCAGTCTTCTAGAAAATCTTGTAAAAAATTTGATATTTTTACACATCCAAGTATGTATAAATTATCTTTTTCAAGTATAAGTGTGATCATGTTCAGAATAAGATCATATACAGTTATAGTTTACCAGGAACGATTACAACTATCTTGTGTTTATCACACATTGAGTTTATATGGTAAATTTCCTTCACAAATGGGTGCATTATTTGTAAATGAACTCAGTAGTATGTTTCATTTGAAATATATAATTCTTTTAGAAATAGCCTGAGACAGCTATTGATGTCTGGATAATTTTACTTAGTTGAGGAGTTTATGAACCATGATTTTCATTGATTCCCCCAAAAAGGTGATCTTTCTTTTGCATGTTCTATAGTCTAGGTTTTAAAAAATGTTTTTTTTTATTGTTTTAATTAATACCATTTTGTTTTTTAAGTATTTTTTTTTGGTTCAAAATGATTGTTTATATATTTTTTAATTGTTTGTAGTTTCTTTTATTTATTTATTTAATTTTTGATTGTCGTTAATTTATTAAATGAGCTTCCAACTATGGCTTTGAACAAAAACCATTTGAGGTTTTATAAAAGTATTACATACGGTATACAGATTTTAGATATCCCTTAAATGTGATACTCTTGGACTATTTGTCGTTTGTTTGCTTTTGTAGGTTTATTTGTTTTAATTTGTTATTAGTGTTTACTTTTGTTGTTTCATTGTTGTTTATGCTTTGATATTTGTAGTCATTTAAAATTTATTTATTGAATATTGACAATTTTGTACACACTGCTTGTGTCTTATGATTTATAAATCGATCAAATAATCAGTCTTTTAGTTGAAGTGACTAGAAGCTAAAAGTCACTTCCTATAAAATAATTTAATCTGAGTATACAGAAAATTCAGTTCTGCCGAATTACTTTTAGATCTGGAGGGACGCATAGGAATTTGTGGTTTTATTTTTCCTTGTTTTTATATGTTTTACAGTATCAATAGAAGGAATATCTTGGAATATGTGGTTTTGTTGTGGAATTAGTCAAATATGAATGAGTATTACAATTACAATAACTAGGGTCTAGGCCACAAGTTGTGCAAGGTCCAATTTATTACTTCCCATTTACAATTTAAAGATTATATATATTTGACAGTTTGAATTGTTTTATAATTTGGGAGGGAATGTTGCCATTTTCAATGTGAGGTTAATATGATAACATAAAACTTGAATAATGGGAACTCACTGTTTTATAATGTCAAAACTATAGTTTATATTTGATATTTACAACCTATACAACAAATATTAAACATCTATTATTCTTAAAACCTACACATCTCCAGGGAAATTTGGAAATATCAATACCTTTGTACTAATATGTAGTAATGTATACAAAATTGTAGTAACTTAAGAATAAAATTTGAAATATGTTTATCTTTTATTAGATGGAGTAGAAATGATGCTAAGTGCAATCCTTCATTCAATGGTTCAACTTCAGGTACTGCCACTTTTGTTCCTGTTACTACATCGACCGTTACATGTTAGTACAGAAGAGATACATACAACCAAAGTATTTTTTATGCCTATTGGACCATGTTTTTTCAATTGGAACAGTAGCAGAGGTAAGAGGTTTTGCTTCATTCATAAGTTTGATTACTACAGTAGAACCCCTCTAATCCGTCACATTTGGGACTGGGGGCATGGTCGGAACGCAAAAAAGGTCGGATTATCCGGAAAAAAAGCCTATATATATTACATATTATATAAAGAGACTTTTTTACAGTGAAATAAGTGATATATAAACTTTTAAAAGTATTAAGTCAAAGTTTACAGTAACATGTTTACGTTTTCCTCCTAACCTGTTGAAAAACAAACAACTGTACATACAATGAGTCTAGCAAGTACTATAGCAAATCAATAGAAACAACATGAGAGATGATACAGCACTGGAGCGGGCAAGTGATAACAAACCGTAAACAATGGCGCGTGGCACGCGAGGGGCCATGAGTTATCGACAAGCTGGCACAAGCTCGCTAGCTCGAGCACGGTCAGATTAACCGGAGCGACGGACCAGCCGAGGGTGGATTAGAGGGGTTCTACTGTACATCAGGGTAAAAGTTATAGTGGTAAAATATTTAATTTGATCTTGTTCCTTAAACAGGAGTAGTGCTTGTGACACCAAGACAATCTAAAGGAAACATTTTTCATTTAATTTAAGCTATTAAAACGATATAATGGAAACATTCATTGTAAAAATTTAGATATTGTCTGTTAGTCAATGGCTGTATGATATTAGTTTGTAAGACCATCTTAGTGTATTTTTTTTAAAGAAAATAGTTTCAACCACCATATGTACAAAAAAAAGAAAGAATGTTATTAACCTCTCTACTCTCAAGACTATTATTTATTATACAATATAACCTATATATCAGGATAGTTGGTTATTTAATCCAATAAATTAATAGAATATTTCTATTCTTCATTAAACGAAGTCATGAAATTTTAATTTTACTGACACCCACTCCCATCTTTCAATTTTCTTAAACAGTTAAAAAAAAATTATTTAATCCATAAAGAAATATTAATTAGTCTTCACTAATCAGTTATTGTCAGTTATTTTATCAACTGAACACAAAAACAAAGGATAGTGAGTGCTTAGATTACATTATTTTCTTCAAACCTTCCTTCACTCTAACATCAAAAAGACACGATTATATATATGGAGTCAGTAAACCACCACACGTTATTTGTAAAATTATAGTAACCTGGTTGAAAGTAGGGTAATAGTAACCTATTGTATCTTTATATTTGATGACGTACACTACTTATAACATTATACATGACAGATTTAAAAAATGTTTAACAGCCATTTAAATATACGAAGTTTTTCTCGATTAATTATATTATCATGTACATCATAACACTTTCATTTTAGTAGTTTCCAATAGTGCCATATTTACTATAAAAACTATATTTAAATTAAAAATGGATACCATTCTGTAATGCAGCTAATGACAGAGTAAATCATGTTTGCTAGTAATTTAACTAGACCAGCAAAGGAAATTCTAAGTCTCTGTTAAATGGTGTAAAGCGTAATTTCTTCTGTGCAAACGGACTGACTATAGAGAAGCATTACAAAAAGAGTTATATTGTGAGGTTAGTAACAGCGGAAACCATGTATGCTGGTCATGGAATTAGACCTGTAAATCAAATTTTAAGTCACTATTTCAGATGGCGTAGCTGTAGTTTTTACAGTACAGACTGGCTTAGACAAGTTACAAACATGTTATATTATAAGCTAGCGACACATTAAATGATCTCATTTGATTGTGTTACTACATGTGTAATATATATATATATTTATAAGAAATTAAATTTAATTGATGTTAATAATTGATAATTGTCATGCAACAAATATAAATATTGTTTAGTAATGACTATACGTTAAGAGGGTGAAATATATATTTGATTGATATTTTGATACTTAAGTTTATACAAACATCACATCATCAACTTTGAAAGTTGATTATAATGTGTAGAGCAAATTTTGACATGACCTTGTTTTCAGACACTTGTATTGTTTAATGTTTCAACTGTTTTAAAATTGGTAAACTTATTATCATATGTATAGACAAGTTAAAATACTAAATATAAAGCTTTAAAAAATATATATATATATATATTGTAAAATTTATGCTTTTAATCAACTGTTTTACGATTTCTATTATTTTATTCTAATATCATCTGTTAAATATATCGTTAACTGCCTTTATAAATATATTGCGTAAATATATTGTAATATATCCAACAGCCATGCCTTTCATTATTAGAGTCAAAGAACACATCTAAACTTTAAAATATTTATTCAATTCATATTTTTGAAACCATCCTAATTTCCATAATCATTCATACAAGAACTTTGATTCAAATTAGAAGTTGTACATATCCTGGAGAAACTCATATTCTGTTTTTTTTTAATACATCTTGTTAAGGACAATGAACAATAAATATTCTTTTCTACAATGATGCAGAAAGATAATATTGATGTAGATGAGAATGTCTGTTGTGACAGTGGTATTCTTCCATATTATTGCTCTCATTATTTCTTGGATTGTAACTTTTATTTAGTCACATATTCCTTCAACCACACTTTAATGGTGCAGAATACTAGTTATCTTTTATAGACAGCGACATTTTGTAAAACTTATTTTGGCCCAATACGGGTTAAAACGGATATATATTTTTTAAAATCTCAGCATAAGTTTTTCAATACAAAACTCTATGATAAACTTACTTTCAGATGTGTACAATCATGGAGGCTCTAGATTGCATACACATTGAAATTAAGAAGCCCTCTTAATATGGTGACATATATGTAAATTGTAAGGGATATACAAGCATAAACATGCAGGCTACATTTGATGGTAATGAAAAGATTACAAGTTTAAGTTTAGAATAGTCGTATAATGTCACGATTCCAGGGTATGGAGGCAATCTCTAGGGTATGGGTATAAAGTCCAATCTGAGAAGCTATTTCATGGTTTGATGATATGTGGGGATTCACGTTATGGCATTTCACCATGGTTGATTACCCCTTTCAAACCTATTTGCAATTCCACCTGGTGGTTTTGATCCTGGTTTGCTGTCAAAAGGCTCTTCGGAACCTGAGAGGGTGTCTGGGGCTGGATCTGCTGCAGGGGGAGCTGAAACTTCTAGTCAGTCTAGTTCTACACCACAAAGTAAGGATAGGTTGGCTGTTGCTATGTCGCAGGCCAAAGCTCCCTCCAAAGTCAATCTGGCAGCAGACTCCTTGGCCGGTATGTCTGAGGAGTGGGGGTGCGACATCTAGCAGTTCCTTCCTTCAAAAGGTACAGAAACCTAAAGGGCCATCAACAGCCGCAAAGAAATATTTTAACAAAAGAACTCGTCAGTGGGATGACAATGGAGTGGACTATACAGACCACAGTGAAGTTGAACACTCCCACATCAGGGACAGATGAAGTCTCTGATATGAAGGAGTAAAATGCCTTCAATACAAATCTGAAAATCATTCAGATAATTCTCAACCATGCCAAGATGGCTTCGGCTGTCCTCGGCATGAGATTTACTGAATGTACTGAAGATATTGCTCTAATCCAAGAGCCATGGGTCAACGGAGGAATCATCAGAGGACTTCCAACCCAAAAATGTAAGTTAATTTATACTAACATGGTAGAAAGACCGAGGGCAGCTATATTATTAAATGGGTTTTTTCCAGCCCTGTTGTAGCAGGGCTTGGAGGAACTACTGGTATCACTGTTTAGGGCTAGTTTTTCTCTAACATATATTCCAAAACAGATGTAGGGAGGTAAAGGTGGTTTTTATACCTAAGGCTAACAGGAAAGACACTGCAGAGCCTAGGTTATACAGACCAATTAGATAAATTAAGACCAATTAGCTTGACATCCTCCTTTCTTAAAATAATAATAATAAAAAAAAAATGCTAGACAAGTACATACAAAGTGAAGCCCTTGAAAAGGACCCACTCCATGTTGCTCAGTATGCCTACCAAATAGGCAAATCAACCTCTAATGCACTACAACATTTGCAGAGGTTTTTAAGTCAATAAAGGATAAAGATATAGCTCTATGTGCCTTCTTGAACACTGAAGTTTTTGATAATACTTCCTATAACTCTATTGAAAGAGTGTCTAGGGCTAAAGAAATTGAACTCCAGCTAATTAAATGGATCAGATCTATATTAATGAGTTGTAGGATGATTGTCTGCTTGGGTGTGGAGTCCAGAACAGTGTCGGCAGTCGTTGGCTGTCTGCAGGAAGGGGCACTGTCTCCTCTCTTGTGGACGCTGGTGATGGATGAACTACTTGGATTGCTAGAGTCTAGTGGTTTTAAAGTAATAGCATACACTGACAATCTGGTAATTATAATTAAAGGTAAGCATGGCCAGACAGTGTCTGATCTCATGCAGAGTGTTCTTCTATTGGTCTGGAGGTGGTGTCAAAAAGAGGGTCTAAGTATTATCCCTAATAAAACAACCATTATTATTTTTACAAGAAAGAGGAAGTTTACTCTTTCGCCTTTGACGATAGATGGTGTGGAAATGACTCCTTCAAGGGAAACCAAATATCTGGGTGTAGTTCTGAATCAAAGACTCACCTGGAATAAACACATTGATAAAACCATATAACATGGTTATATGGGCGTGCAGACACCTATTTGGTAAAACTTGGGACTTAAGCCACAGATAGCTTATAATTATCATATCTGGCTATAATTAGACTCATGGTCACTTATGCTTCGGATATGGTGGCCAAAGACGGAACAAAAATCAACAACAAAAAAGCTTCAAAGGCAGCTTGCCTATGTATTACAGGTGCTATGTATACTTGTGCGACCACTGCCATGGAAGCGGCTCTTGATTTGCTGCCTTTGAACCTACAGGTGAATACAGTGCTACTCTTAGGAAGTGGGGGACTAACATCACAATACCAAAAATATTGGTTGGTAAACTGGGAAACCTACTAAAACAGGATACCACCCAATTAGTAAGCAGTTTCGGACTTAATAATTAAGACGACAAATTTTGAAAAGAATTTCAAAACCTTTTTTCCTGAATGACATGTTTGGAAGGAAGGCAGACCAAAACTAAAGGAGGGATCCCTCCAACGGTACACTGATGGATCCAGAACGAAAGGTAGGATGGTAGTGAGGATTAAAGGCCCAAATTTTAACCTTAGTACATCCCTAGGTAAAATTCCATCTATATTTCAAGCTGAGATAAACGCAATAGAGCTCTGCATTAGGGATATCAAAAAAATCTCAAAGGCACAGAGATCTATATAATGTCAGACAGTCAGGTAGCTTTTAACACGTTAGCTGCCAAGGCCTAATACGATACTCTTGCCGTGAGTGCCACGTTTACCAAATTATTTTTCCATTATTATTTTTGCATCTACCTATGTTAAATAATATAAGGCAATAGTATTTACTAATTTTATTTACATTTATGCATATATTATAGTTCCGAGACCGATCGGACCGAAATGCAATTTTTCGACTTTAATTTTAATCGTAGTATAACGTTTAGGTCCGATCGGACCGAGGTAATATTCGTGTTAAAAAAAAAAAAATAAAAATCTAAACGGGCTATTTCATTTCTTTATGTTGGCGAGCTCACTATTTTATTTGTCTAATATTTATTTTATAAATACATATATTCATTTTACAACTGTATTCTTTGTGAATTATTCATTACTAAACCAAAATGTTTTTGTAAAATTTTTAATCGGTCCGATCGTGCCGACAAAAAAGTGAAAATATCCACTGATTTTAATATTATATTGAGTAACCATGGTAACGGTTATTAAAGCATACAATATACTATATCTAACACACGTCTTTACCCAATCCAGAGAATACCAAAATATGCCGATAGGTTGCTGCACTATCGAACTGTGAGCCACAAAAAAAACATTACGTCAGTGACTTTATCGGTCCGATCGTGCCGTAACGCTGCATGTACAGTCACCTTAGTTTTGGTCCGATCGGACCGATATGGCAGCTAACGTGTTAAGGCTCTAAGTTCATACACTTTTGAGTTGAGATTGGTCTGGGAATGTCTTCAAGTAATTAATCAACATTTAACAAAAACAAAGTCTCCTTACTCTGTGTACCATAACATGAAGGAATACCAGGAAATGAAGAAGCAGATCACTTTGTCAAGGAAGGTGCAGAGGCTGATTTTGTTGGGCCCGAACCATTCTTTGGGGTGCCTTTTAAATATCATGGAAACCTGGGAACAAGATCAAGTATTGGTCCTCCTACCATAGTCTAAGACAAGCCAAAACAATTATAGTTTACTCTAAAACAAAGACAAAAAAAAAAATACTGGATCTCAGTAGAAGGGAGTAGAAGGGGCTGATTATTGTCATACTCCCTGGAACACTGTTCAGTGAATTACAATCTGAAATACATGGAAAGGCAGAAGTAGATTCGTGCGGATTCTGCCTGACACAAAAGAGCAGCCGAACACTGGTTGTGTGAGTGTGAATCTCTAACCTACAAAAGGCTACTTTACCACTGCATTCTTTTCCCCACGACTGAAGAGGTAATGATAATGTCACCCAGAACCAATTTACCCTTAAAACGGCACGCGACCTACAAGTAGGTCGCCCACGTGCTCCCAAGTGATTACGTAACCAACACGTATTTTGCAATTCACCATTTCACTTAGAATTGTCCTATCACAATAAATAAAATACCGTTGGAAAAGTAATGTTCCGTAGATGCATAATCATGCAAAAAAAATACCACAAAAACGTTATAAATAATATTCCAAAAATTGGTGAAGTTCGCATATTTTTGTTGCATAAAATCGTAAATTTCAACTCTGCGCCTTTTCGTAAAACGTGGCTCCATTTTCCCCGATACGATTACAACTCTATTTATCTGTCATTTAAGTCAACTAAAACACTGTTCTATAGATCACATGTTTCTCTTTCTAACCGTAGATTACAAATTTTTCTGCGTCTCATAGATCCAGAGATAATTCTACTTGAACATAGAACAAACTTGACGAGACGAAATTCAATTGGCATTCGGTGCATTTTACGAATAGACGTAATCATTTCTCTATGTTTTAAAAACATAATTTTCTTTACAGTATGTTGTAGGGGAAATTTCATTCTATAAGTTGGTACCACTTGATATACCAACTGATATTTTCTGTAGGTTTTGTTCAAGTCCAAACATAGTCTATATTACGCGATGCAGTGAAATAAATTAGACGCAAAAGGGCGTGGCATTTGTGTAATATTTTTATTATTTCTTTTATTTTGAAGGTTTTTGTATATAAATTGTATATAAATTGTGTATACAAGTTACAATATATGTGTTTTTATTTCTAAAGTTTATGTTTTTGAGTGAATGTACCGTTTATATATGGATAACCTAAAAGGCAAGTTGTAAGTGTAGCCTATATGCATATTTTCTTATATTTAGTGTTTTATATGATTATACAAGTGAATATGAATGTTATTCTTTGTAAAGTATATTGTCTTAGTAAAATCTAATGATTTTGTCTTAGGCCTAGCTTTAGAAAGCTACTAATTACGCCTAAATGTCAAGAGTTCAAACCTAACCTCAAGCGTCAGAATATCAATTTTTGGAAAATTGTCATTTTTATATTGAAAATGTAACAAATTTTTTTTTTCCCCTAAATATATTCACAAATATATTACAAATCTCAAGTAATGTTTGAAAAAAATCCAAAAAATCTATTAGTATGTTATTCATTACCATTTCTGTGAAATTTCTGCTCCGTTACTTTTAGATTTTTTGGTATTTGACCAAAAAACTCCAAATGTGATAAATCTAACATTTTTTTTTTCACTACACACCTACATTCTATGCACCTTTCTGAACATAATGAGATATAGAACTTTTGTATAAAATATATATTACTATGTTTGGTAAATTGTTGAAAATAACATGACCAATGTCCCGAAATTCATAAAATAATTTTTTACATTTTGAAAATGTAACAAATTTTTTTTCCCTAAATATATTCACAAATAATACACAAAAATTGTGTATATCTTAGAAATAGGTAGTAAGCTATTGATTTTGGATTATACAGGTTTTTCCTGAAAAATGGTAACTTCGTTTTTGACATGTAACATACTTACTCCAAAACTGTTTCAAAATTTTTTTTTTTTATTACATAGATGAATTCTATGCATGTTTCTGAGAAAAATGATATCTTATAAGTTAGGTTTTGTGTAAAAATAATATATTTTATTAATTTTTAAACAAATGAAGAATTGTCAAGAAAATTAACATTGCCGGCTTTAGGGTTAAGATACTTAGGAAGCTTAAACCTTGGCTGGGACTAAAACATAATTAGTTGGTTAGTCACAAAAGATCTATTTGGGTCACAGTGACAAGAGGCTATATAGCCTCGAACACCAAATTCACTAACACCTTTCAAACCTCTTTGCAATGAACAACATTACTCTAGTGAGGAAGCAATCGTGTTGTGACAGAAAATGAGTAATTGCTCATCGGTTTTCGAAGAAAGTATCTACTCATGAGCAAATACTCCAAGTTTTTCCGAATTCTAGTCAAATCCATTGAGTAATTACTCCATGGTTTCATCATTCACTCGTTTTTTAGAACATGGTTCAACTATCAAGTAATTTACTCATTTTTATTCACTTGATAGTACGGTGTATTTAATGTTTGAATACAAATTACAAAACTATTTATATTATTTGCAGATTCGTTTTCACCAAATCAGGTCTTATATAGAACTTCTTTATTAGATTCACCAGACTTACCCAGCTGGATGTATTACACATATAGTGATGTCAACAACACTGGTTTCATATATGGTGTTCCACCTCCACTTCAAAAGGATTTCCAAGTAAGTATGAGTAAAAGAAAGCAGGAGCAGTTCTTATTAAATGTAGTAGATATAGATAGACCACCTTTTACTGTCTTATTATACGTAGATAGTGCCTTTGCCTTTATTAGTAGGTTTATTTAATAATAGCAACATCCATTTCTTCCATTATGTTTGCTTATAGCCCAACTGGATTGTTAATAATTAATTACTATTTAATTACCTTGTATTGAGGTGTTACCGTCGAACAATCCTTACTTGTAGTTTACACTATCTTATATGACGAGTTTCAACTATTTGTCAGTCATTTTCAAATTTAAAAACACATATAAACCCTTAACGACACATATTAATTCACATTTAAAAAACATGAATCAAAACATACATACACGGACGACGTGCGTTGTCAGTGACCGTTCTCGTTGACTCACGATCGTCAGTTCAATTAATCCCTGGTCAGCTGATAATGATCTTCGTTATTGAGAGGGGGCACTTATACAGTCTGTACATCGTGAATCACAGGTTTGGTTTCTATATTATCGATTAAGTCAAAAATGGTGTGGGAATGAAATTGAAGCTTGTTGTTAAGTAAGTGGACGGGGTTATGTTTCTGCACTTTGTAAATGTGGAATTCCTCTAATGCATTCATCAACGGGCCCTTCTCACAGTGGTGTAATATTTTAAATTCTTGTTAATGTCTGTGTAACTATGGTTTGCATCAATTAAATGTTCAGTGTACTTGGAATCTATTTTCTTGCTGGCGGATCGTTTGGAAGATGGGATGTGCTCTTTGAAGCGGGTTTGAAACGTACGTCCGGTTTGTCCTATGTACGTTTTTGGGCAATCATTGCATAAAAGTTGATATACGCCGCTGCTGATAAAATGATCTGGATCTCTTGCTTTTGCTGGGTTTAAAACTTTATTTAAGCTGTTGGAAGTTCTGTATGAAAGGTGGTAGCCTTGTTTGCGGAAGATGTTGTGTGCAGTATGTTCTAAGGCTTTGTTGAAATCGACAGCAATATAATTGGGCTTTGGATGAGTGACTTTGTTAGCTTTTCTTCTTTTCATTTGTTTTTTTATTATGTTGTCGATTATTGAGGTGCTGTAATCGTTGGAAGCTGCTATATATTTGATAGTGTTGATTTCCTGTTTGTAATCATCCGAATTCATGGGGATGCTTAGTAGTCTGTGGACGTAACTATTGTACGCTGCCATTTTATGCGATATGGGGTGGTTAGAGGAAGCGTGAATGGTGTGGTCGGTCTGCGTGGGTTTTCTATGTATTTTAAACATATGTTTCTGCTCAACTTTAGTGATGGAGATGTCTAAGAAGTTTAGTCTTTTTTCACTTTCTACTTCGCTGGTAAACTTTAGGTTGGGGTGAACTTTATTGCGAAAGTTCAACAATAAATCGGCCTGTCTTGGATTACCATTGTATAAGCAAATGATGTCATCCACATATCTAATATAATAAATTATTTTGTTGTGGTGCCTGTTGTAGTCGGTCATGATGTAGGTGGTTTCGACGTAGTTTAAAAATATTTCCGCCATAATGCTAGACAATGGTGAACCCATAGCTAGTCCTTGTCTTTGGATGTAGAATTTGTTGTTAAACGTGAAATAGTTTTGTGCTAAGCAAACGTTCAGTAAATTGATTAATTCGCTTATCGATTCGTTTTTTAATTTCTTATTTAAGCGTAAATTGTTCTCCAGTATTGTTACTGTTTCACTAACAGGAACGTTGGTGTATAAGTCCACAATGTCGAACGAAACTAGTGTGGTTTGGTCCGGGATGGTTATGTTGTTTATTTTACTGATGAAGTCCAAGTTATTTTTAATGGTAAATGTGTTTTCAAAGGTGGCGTATTTCCTTATTAACTTGTCTAGTAGATGAAGTCCAGTAGATACAGTTTTGCTTTAAAGATTTTACGGAACCTTTAATAAAACGTTTTTCTAAAACATTGCCAAAATCATATTATTTGGAGCAGCTAGGCCTATTGAAGCAGGGAAAGTATGAGTCAGTACAGGATTTTGGGGATCTAGTGACAAGTATTAATTCTCCATATGTCAATGTTAATTTTCTTCGTTTGTTTAAAAATCAATAAAATATATTATTTGTATACAAAACCTAACTTATAGGATATCATTTTTATCAGAAAGATGCGTAGAATTTATCTATGTAAAAAAAAAAAAAGTATATGAAACGGCTTTGGAGTAAGTATGTTAGGTGTCTAAAAATGAAGTTAACATTTTTCAGAAAAACCTGTTTCATCCAAAATCAATAGCTTACCACCATTTTTCAAGATATACAAAAGTTTTGTATAATATTTGTAAATATATTTAGAAAAAAAAAATTTTGTTACATTTTCAAAAAAAAATTGTTTTACGAAAAAAAGGGAAAATGTTTTGACTAGTTTGAAAAAATCACCAAAAATAGTAATATTATGCAAAACACAACTACAAATTATCCTTTCCTTCAGAAAGGTGCATAGAATTTAGTTGTGTAGTGAAAAAAATTTAGATCTAAAAAATTTTGAGTTATTAGGTCAGGAATCAAAAAATCGTCCGTTGGCCGAGGCAAAAATTCCACAGAAAAGGTAATGTACACCATAAAAATTTTTTTTTTGAATTTTTTCAAATATTACTAGAGATTTGTAATATATTTGTGGATAAAAGTTGATAAAAAAAAAATATTTTACATTTTCAAAAAAAAGAAAAGATTTTACGGATAAAGGTAAAAAGTAGGGCTTCATTTAAAAAAATCACCAAAAATAGTAATATTATGCAAAATACAACTACAAATTATCACTTCCTTCAGAAAGGTGCATAGAATTTAGTTGTCTAGTGAAAAAAAAATTAGATCTAAAGAATTTTGAGTTATTAGTTCAGGAATCAAAAAATCATTCAGTGGCTAAGGCAAAAATTGGACAGAAAAGGTAACGTTTTGCAATATAGATGTGAATAAACGTTGGTAAAAGTCCAAATCAATTTATAAAATTTTTATTAGGAAATACATATTTTTACATAAAAAGTCGAAAATCTCTAAAAAGCAAGGTTAGGTCAGTTTTCAAAGATTCATACATACAACATGTAAATGATAATATAAAACCAAATATATGAATAATATAATGTAATAAGGTAAAATAAAACAACTGAGTCCATAACAATATCACTGAGGTTGTCAAACACGGCTAAATTCCTGGATGCCATTATTTATAATTTATATAAGAGTTTACATGTATAAAAAATTACAGCACTTGGTAGGCCTAGAAAAAAAACACCGATAATATGAAAAATCACTCTGAAAAACACACTCTACGAACAATAACACATTTATTACAACTTGTATAAACAACTTATTATAAATAAATCACTTCATAAATATTTTAATTTCACAATACATGTGGAGGCCTAGAAAAAAACACCGATAATATGAATAATCATTCCAAAAAATACAATCTACAAACGCTAACACATTTATTATAAGTTGTATAAACAAATTATAATAAATAAATAGCTTCATGAAACTATAAATTCACAATATACGAAAAAATACACTGGTGTTATACTTACAACTTTCCACGTCAGCAAAAAGCTTGCGATAGAAAGTCAAAATGACCATTTCTGTTCATTTTCTGTTGTCCCACAGCCTTTGTAATTTTGCTTCTACAGATATGTTTTACACACCAAATTGTAGATCGAATATTCCTCTTCACAGTACAGTAGAGTACCGCAAACTCAGCGTGATGTGGACCGGAAGTGTGCCGAGTTTGTGAAATGCCGGGTTATCGAGAATAAGGGCAAAAAATAAATTGTAATTGAAACACCAAAGCGGCGGCGATATCAAACGACTTTGTCGATAGCGGTATCCCATTGTCGGCGGCATAATAACACCGCAGCATTGGCACCCGTCGATATAGCAGACATACACCTGCAAAAACGTTTGATGGGCCGCTTTTTTTCCACGAATCAATTTAGTATACATTATGGAAAATATAACATTTCTTTTCAGTTTTCTTTGACTGGTACGCACAGTATATACAGTAAATAAAAATGAGCGAGTTACGAAAACGGAAGCGTGAGTTGGTTTCGTTTGAGACACGGTTAAATGTGTTAAAAAGACGACAGAGGGAATCTGTTAAAAGCTTTGTGACAAGTTTAACGTGGGAAAAGTACCATCAACGATTCGAGCGATCGAAGTTAATGCCCACTTTGGGATCTGCCGAACTTTTACGAACATCGCTGTTTTTAGAAATATATTTTTTTTCCCGTCGGGGTCGCCGAGTAATCCGGACTGCCGGGTTATTGAGTGCTGAGTTTGAGAGAGACTACTGTAGTACCAAAAACGGAAAGATTATATAAAAATTAAGTTCGAAATCTTCTAAAGTGGCTAAGCACTCACAAGAGCTAAGAAATATCCGAGGATGTACCTAACCGATTTTTACCTAATTTGTATTATTACTAGTGGAACAAATATGTTTTATACATTAATTATTAAACTAATAATAATTTGATATAAGTTTGAGACAGTATACAAAATTAGATTTAAAGATATATTTCAACTAATGTAGCCTAACTAATTTTTGTCTTTGATAAGGTCCCCGATTTTTTACCTAAATAGGTCTCCAAAGTTACCAAAAAGGCTCTGAATTTTATTTTAAGAATCTGGTAGACACTCTGTCCAAGACCAATTAAAAAAAGGAACTATTGAACCGTGCCAAAGCCCCTGGAATAGTCCATTAGTCGTAGTTAAGAAAAAACGTCTAGATGGTGAAACAAAATATAGATTTTGCGTAGACTATAGGAAATGAAATTCTGTAACCATGTGAAATGTACACCCTCTTTCACACATACAAGACATTAGACATGTTTAGGGGGTTCCAGATTGTTTTTGGTTATCGACATTCAATCGGGATTCCACCAAATTAATTTAGAGAAAGAAAGTCAACCAAAAACAGCATTCTCAACATGGAATAATATCTATCAATATTTGAGAGTTCCTATGGGGCTACCGAATGTGCCACCATTTTAAATATTGATTTATATGAGCTTGGCTTATGAGAATATTAGATAGACTAAAACTCTGAACACAAGATCTCACAAAAATTGTGTTTACTTAATCAAACTAAGGATTCACACCATTCACCCACACATAAAAGATCAGCTTTCAATTCTATGGTTCACCGGTTAATAAACTTACCTCTGTCTAAAGAATATTACGAAAAAGAACTTCAATATATTTATGGTGCTGCAATTTTTAATGGTTATCCAAAAGAAATAATAGATAATATAATAAAAAAAGCGAAATTAAAAAAATTAAGGAATCAAAAAGTACTCTTGTGGGCAGTATGCCTCGACAACGGTGGGTTAAAACTACATTTGCGCCTCCAAGTCAAATATTGTAAAACATTACTAAGAAAATATGCAAATTTAAATGTAGCAATGTCAGCCGAGAATAATCTTAGTAAAATTTTGGAAAATCCAAAAGATAAAATTCAAGAACAGGATAAATCAGGAATATATTGTATAAATTGTGAAATATGTCCGAAAAAATATAGGCCAAACAAAACGAAATGTCAGGATAAGAGCAAAAGAACACTTTACATGTTAACTTTTAAGTTATTTAGAATGACGCGAGGCACTTGTTAACGCCTTAATATTAGAAAGTAGGTTTAGGCTACGCCCCTTTAGTTTTGTATAAATACGGGGTTGGTACAGTGCTAGGTTAGTTATAGTTTAGTTATTGTAGCTCATGTATCACTGAGGATGGCATCTTTGTCTGATTTGTTTGATTAAGTAAGCATCATTTTTGTGAGATCTTGTGTTCTAGTTTTAGTCTATCTATCAGACTTTAAATAACTCAATCTAATCCATAATCAAAGTTGTAAGTTCATCGGACCAAATACAAGGGACTAGTAATAAACCAATTTCTTTAATTACACTACCAAATCCCAAAATTTCTGATAGACAAAAACGGGTACCAAAGATCCCTATAAAATTGAAAGTCTATGACAATATAGGGACATACTACCAATTTATTTGTTTGTTGTCAACAATAGATTCCATTATGTCATAAATATATAATTGCACATAATAAGTTTATTTAAAATGTAGCATGGAAGCTAATAGGATGGGACACCTGTATATAAAAATCAGTAAGTGGGACATATTTATGGAAACACGAAATTAACTGGATTTTCATAGTTTAAATTTCAACAATTGTCAGTTAATGGCTAAATGCAATATCGATAATAAGATTACTGTTATTATTAAGTTCAAATATTATTTCAAGGAATGCTAGTTTGTATGGGCAGTAAACTAAGGTCAAGAACACCGGAAGACTCATTTGCTTATAAACCCGCAATAATGTTGCATGTAGTCAGCAAAAGCTATTGGAAGTATGTTGCTTTGAGACAATGTCACAGTACACCATTCTAATGGGGAAAATACTTTACAAAGTTTGATTGGTAATACTCGAATAAACAATGCGTTAATTGGTAAATGGTTTTTAGGATTATTAAAAATGGTTTATATAGTTAAATGTGGAAGCTTCTAGCCATGTTTGTCAGTGTAAGTTACAAAATATAATAATTTGTTTTATACGAGTACTGTGTCATATAATAATTGATTCGCTGGGCATTCCAATAGGAATTAGTAACTCAACAAAATTATGGTTGTTATAGAATTACAGTTAAAGTGATGTGACCTATAGATATTCGACAAACCTTGTGTTTTTCTTCTTCTCTATTTTCTGCATTGCTGCAGAAAGCAAAAATTAGAATTTTCAAATGATAAGTATATATCTTTGGGAATGTATGGAATCTCAATAGACCTAATATATAAGTGTTGTTGTACAAAAACTAAAACAAATCATACTTTGGAATTTAGTAAGGATTAGTAAATCTGTTCAGTCTGAATCAGTGTTGAATTAGTATGGATTCAGTCTGTTCTTAACTTAGTTCTGGCATGCGTCTCATCGAGACGAGGAAAGCCACGCTTGTAACAGACTCAGAGTAAAAAACTCTGATATTGGAACTCGTCATTAGGGTTACTTAAAACCATCCTACCGAAATAAATGTTATACCATTGTAAAGCTGACGTTTCGTAGATGCATATACATGTAATCAAAAGTTCATAAAACGCTATAAAAATATTTAATTAATTGGTAAAGTTTGGTGTGTTTTACTCGTAAAAATGGCGCCTTGCCAACTCGCATTACAATATAAGCGTCCTACTTTGTGTAAAGGTCAGGAACTGTAAATTATTTAAAATAAATGTACAATTGTACTGTTTTTATACAAATCTTTACCTATCAACAGAGTCCGCCACATGTCTATAACTTTTATAGTATTCAATCTATAAATTAGTTACAACAAAAACTCATTTTACAGATCTATTCAAAAAAAAAAGTTGTTTTCTTCAACTCAACCTTTAGCCTAGTAAATGGAGTCGTAGAGAAATGAATTATACACCATTGAAAAGCTCGTGTTTCAATCTTTCAAAGCTGTCTAACCTGAATTTCATAGAGAGAACAGAAAAGACAGAAATATTTCTCGTAGTTCGGCAGTTTCACGAAAGGCGGCACCATGTTACGGCAAAAGTTCATGCCAGATCCAGGGTTAATGACCCTCAGAAGGTAACTATCACACTATGAATTTACTATTATGAATTTTATATAATATTTAGGATTGGATAGTCGTCACATATAATTTGCTCAAAGTATTCAACTTTGTCATTGATGATAATAACTAAATGAAACAGGAAAAGTTATCGACTTGCAATAAATTTTTATGATACTTAATAAAACTTGGCATGTTAACGAAATTTTGAGTGTGTCTAAGGATAAAAAAGAAGCCCAATTAACATATTGATTCGATCATATAGAATGTGCTGCGACAGTAGTGCACTGTGAACCGAGTAAGCTGAAACTTCAAAATTATTTGGGGAAAAAGTTATATATATATAATTAGTTCAACATTACAACTGCGAAACTCATTAACTTATTCATTATTTTTCGTCCTATAGGAATTTTATTTTACTTAGTTTTTATACTAACGACTATGTTCATTAGAATTACTATGGAAACGGTTGACAGCACCCCTTCAGTTTTGGGTACTGTAGACTCATATATTTGCCGATTCCATCGATATTGTGAGTTTAATACAACCCTTAAAATGCAGTTATTTTATCACGGAATATCAGTTATAAATTCTCTACATCTTAAAGCATATATTAATTCTCATTAGTTACTACTGTTTCCAAGTTTACTACATTTTCTTGATTGTAGGTACAAACGATATTTTGAGGGGATCAGATGATAGTGTAAGAAAAAATTACATCTCTGTAGTTCAGCTATTACGACGAGTACGATTGAACCCCCAGGGGTGTATTAATGTTGTTCAAGCTCCCACATTTTCCTTTGGTCTCAAGTTCATCAAATAAACTTAATGCCATTTCAGATTTTAACAGCTATCTCGCCTCTTTACAATGTGACAACATTTGTGTTAAGTCAGTAGGGGACGAAAATTCTTGGCCATCATATTTTTTTTACAAGATAAGTTGCATTTTTCTCCTGCCAGTTACACCAAAATATTAGACAATCTGAATGCTATTGTTAAGGCATAGGAGATTATTTTCTAAATTTTTGTTATAGTCTGAGAGCGGGAGTTACCTCTGCTTTGCAAATGTCTTTGGGCCAGAACAATGAGTCTCAAATGTAGTTCTTGTAAGTTCTCAACTACATTGATGAGAAACCAATCAGAAAGAAACCCGTTTTTGGATCTATTTTTGTCTAAAAGAAATAAATATATATAAATAAATCGCAATATATATATAAAGATAATAAATATTATAATTATTTAGCACTACCAAAAGTAACATCAATTAATGTAATTAAACCAAGGTTTCTCGAGTAATTTTTTAAACATAAATATAAACAATTAAGTTCATCCTTGTAAGAAGTGCATACATTTTTACAAGGGTAATGTATACGGAAGTTTAAAAAGGGTGTCAGTAAATGAATATGAAACACTACACCTATAATAAATTAATTATAAACAAAATTAAGAGAAAGCTATTTAAAAATGTAAGAATACGAAGTAGGTTCTGGACAAAATAAGAGAATGTTTTCAAAATAGGATAATTCATGGGTAGAATAACGCGTACAAGTCCATGGGGGAGAAGAAATAAGATGTATAATAAATAAAGGATAAAAGATAAGTAGTATAAAATATGATGATATGATGTGATGTGTGAGAGTTTGTTTTGTTAGGAAATTTTTTTTTTTCAGCCCATAATCACTATATACGTAAATACAGACCTCTACTTTCGTTAATCTTCATGATTTCATTGGAGATGGTGTTTTTCAAATTATAAATGCGTCAGACATTTTGTTTGAATCTCGCCACCTTGAAGCATATTATTTGGTAACTAAAAGATTTTTTTTTAGATCAGATGTAACTCATACAGAAGGTTTATGATCATTATGAAGGTCTAAAATATATTTTAGCTGCAGCGCATCTTTTCATTTCATAGGCGCCTACAGCAACCCTTCACATCCTTTTTTTCCTATTTTTTTCATACTTCTAGGCAGGGATTTTTATATATTTTTTTTAAGGATTATGTTTTTTTGATCATCTAAAATATGGGTAACTTTACAAATCAGTAAGAGAAGACAACATTTGTTTGTTAAAAAGAACTATTTATATATTGAATATGAATTGACATAGATGAAAAACTTTAACTTCAGTTTCTCTATCTAAAATTCAAATTATGAGCTGATTAAAATAAGAGTGAATGAACCTAGAAAGTCACTATGAATAAGTGAATGGAATTACTTTTAATCGATATTTAGTTAATCAGCCATTCTTTTATAAAGTAGGCCTACACCTCATGTCAAAAAAATGAAATAAATAATTTTTTTTTTGTAATTTCAATGCCTTGACTGTATGTATAAACATCCATATAGTTCATAAATATGAACAAAACCATGATTTTCCCCCAATTTTTCATTATAATATTGATTTCAGTATTTAAAAAAAAATAGAAAGAGGCCCTATGATTCACAGCCTACAAGAGCATCAGTAGGACTACAGTTGTTGTGTTATTGTAACTTTAACAAAATATAGGCCTAGTGTCTTTCTCAGAAATTTGATAAAATATGAATTTTTGGGCTATTGGAATAACTTCTTTAATTTAATTATTTTCCATTTGTTTAGCCAAAACAACATGTAACAATTAGTGTAGTTAACTATGGATTATCTTTAAGTTCATAAATAAAAAGTATTTCTTTCATATATTGTATTTCTTTACCTTCCACTACACGTATCACATCCATTACAAAACAATGTCACGTCCGTGACGACAGGAAACATTTTTTTTCTCTCAACAAAAATAAAATAATAAAAACTAGATATTATGGTTATAAAGATTATATATTAAGCAATTAAGTAATATTTTATTTTATACCCTAACTGTAAATACTTAACAGAATTTTTTATAAGACTTACCGAACCTCAGGAGACAGGTGAATTTCTTGTCACGTCCATTTCAGCCAATTAAAGTTTATTAATACCTAGACTATTCAATCATGCCACATGAAATTTGGCATACAGTTAAATAACCTTCATTCCTTTAGGCTCAGCAAAGAAAATATTTGCTAGTGAATAATTTTTACTATTTTTTTCCACTGTAAAGTCATCTAATTGTCACGTCCGTTACAAAAGAATGGCTGTAATACAGTTTTTATTCTAGATATATACTATGGTACTGTCCGTTCACAGTTTAGTTGATAGCATGGGCCTTATGGAGGCTTGCCGCTCTACTACCTGACCTAACTACATCGGCTCCTATTCACTACCACACTGAGTAGGAATATCCCTGTCTCAGTGTTTAGTTCAAGATCAACATTTCTTAATTACAGTAACGTACCTCATGTTTAAGTAAACCTTATTATGAAGTTTAAACTACCAAAAACTGACATTACATTACTTTTATTGTAACGTTTATTGCTGTATTGTTGAGCGGTACTATTTCAATTCTAACGAATTGTTAAACAAATTTCTGGAATTTATTTTATATTCTCTAAAATAAAATAATATACTCTTCAAATAATTATTAATACTATATCAGAAATTAGGTCATGATAGATAGTACAACACCACTAATACTCTGATGTTGTCTGTAAACTACTAAAAAAGCTACTAAGTAGCTGGGAACTTTCTGTTTTTTTTCCTTTGGATATGAACTAAATCATTAGAATATAAGAGTGACAATAAATAGTTTAAAATATATTTAACTTGTAATTGTTATGTTATAAACGAAATTTAAAACAACTAGCAATTTTGGTCATGCAGTTTAAGTATTGTATTCATCCTTCACATTTTACTGAATAAATACTGTATAACGAACACATTTTCAAGGAATAACAGACAAACACGTAGACGGATGTTGTCCTGACTGGCGGTGACTCATTCTGGGGTCGGCTACCTCTGGCCATTCCTTATCTCCTCGGTACCACCCCTCACACACAAACAAACATATCGTCAGTTTCTGAAGGATAGTGAACGTAATCAGATCACTGTTCAAATAGTAGTGAATTTAGTGCATTTCATTACAGTGTTTATTTGTTCAGTGTAGTGTAAAGTAGTACTGTGAAGTTTTACAGTTAGGCCTGCCCTGCTTGCCCATATTTTGAAGTGCATTGGGATGAGTTGAGTAAACGGGGTTTTATTTATATCATTTTGTTCTAGTGTGTTTTGTACATAGTAAACTAAGATTTTTTATTTACGTTTTGTTCTAAGTTACGACAATGGACTCACGCAAGAAAGGTAAACCTATCAAAAGTGGAGATAGGAAAACAGTATTAAAAGTGTATGATTACTTTAAGAACTGTTACCCAAACGAAAGTGTACGATTCCTAGTGAATAAAACTAAACAGGCTACCGGAACCAGTGAATCTTCGATATATAGGATGAAAAAAGAAGGGAGTACGGGAAATGTTATTACACCTCGGAAAATTCGGCAGAAAGTGGAATATAAGACCAGCAGACGACTGAAGTACGACGGATTTGTCGTTACAGCGATTAGAAAAATTGTACATTCTTTCTTTTCAGAAAACATCCCACCTACACTGACAGCTGTTTTGGCCAAGGTCAACGAGGATGAGACGCTTCCAAACTTTAAGAGAACTACGCTCTGGAAACTTCTCAAAGAAAACGGATTTTGCTTTGAAAAAAGAAATAAAAAGGCCCTTCTGTTGGAGAGAAATGACATCATTATATGGCGGCATTCTTATCTAAGGGAAATAAAACGGTGTAGAAAAGAAAGCAAACCCATTGTTTTTATTGATGAAACGTGGGTAAACGCTGGCCAAACTGTAAGTAAAATATGGAAGGATACAAATATAAATACACCGATGGATGCTTTTTTGGCTGGACTCACTACAAGGTTTAAAGGAACCTACAGAGAGGGGATCACGTTTTGTTATTGTCCATGCTGGAGGTGAGAAAGGTTTTGTTCAAAATGGGAAACTTGTATTTTTAGCAAAGAAAGGAACACAAGATTATCACGATGAAATGGATGGTGAACGATTTGAGAACTGGTTTCAAAATAATCTCTTACCAAACCTTGAACCTGAAACTGTGATAGTAATGGATAATGCCCCATACCACAGCCGAAAAAAAGAAGAAATCCCAAATACAAAATCTTTAAAAGAGGACATTAAAAAATGGTTACGAGAAAAAAACATAAATTTTCCTGAAGACAGCCTAAAGAAGGAACTTTTAGAAGAAGTTTCTAAAGTCAAACACTTATATGCAGCATATGTCGTAGATGAAAAAGCCAAAGAGTTTGGGTTCAGAGTGTTGCGTCTCCCTCCGTATCACTGTGAGCTAAACCCCATAGAACTTGTTTGGAGTCAAGTGAAGAGGCATGTTGGTATGCACAATACAACATTTAAAAAACTCTTATGGCTCCATTGATTGAAAACGCGTTTGATTCTGTATCAGAACAACAGTGGAAAAACTATTGCAAACATGTTGAGAAAGTGGAACAAACAATGTGGTAGGCAGACAACTTACAAGACGATATTGAACCTTTTATAATACAGCTAACGGGATCTTCAAGTGAAGAATCAAACGGAAGTGATGACATGTCCTCTGACATCAGTGCTATATCTGGGGTGGCTCCTCTCAGTTGAAGCCAACAAAAAAGGTTAGTTGTAATGTAAATAAGCAATACAACAAACAAAACATTATTTTAATTCCAAGTTGAAATTTTCTTATGTCGCTTCAAATAATATAAAGTGATGAAGCTAATGGTTAGTGCTTATTTTTCTAAATCCTTAATTCATTATGATAACAAATTTTGAATTTAAAGATTTTTCCTAAAGTTTTTATATTATATCATTTACTTTCCTAAAATAACAGCTCTTTTATCAACATAAATGTAAACTAAACAACTTCATTTTTTCAATAATTGTTCCACATTAATACAAATTATTCTTGAAAATATAAATATCAATAAAAAACCATATCAAGGGAAACATATTCCTAAAAACTAGTGTAAATGAGTTTTAAAACGGACAATACATAACAATAATACAAACCCATAACCCCTCAACACTGAATGAAACCATGATGTAAGTGAGCGCATGTTGATGTTTTCATGCAGGCTAGTAGCGTAAGAACTCCGTTTCAATAGCATGGCCAATGCCTGCCCATGCTATCAACTAAACTGTGAATGAACAGTAGACTAGTATTAAGCGACAAAGTAAATAATTGAGGAATTTAAATCTCCAGCGGAAAGAAAATACTAAAAATATAGTTTTATAGAACACTCACCCGAAAAAAAACAAAGAAAGGAAATTTAATAAAACGTTAATTTTAATGCATTTTAAACTCAAATGAAATCAATATATACTGTTTAAATAAATAACAAATCAAATTTAGTTTTCTTGTGTAGGGGTGACCGCGTAAAAAACCGACTTTGAGTGAAGGATCAAATGAAATTCACTAATTTGATCAAGTAAATTTTGACAGTTTTTTTTTCAAAATGGATTTTTTTTGCACAATTTTTAATTTGCATATTTTATATATGTATATATCTTTATGGACAACTACTCTGATATTATTCCAATAATTTTTCTTTCTTATACTATAACTTCAGAATTCCACGTTAATGCAAAGAAATTGGTGTAGAGTCAAAATATAAATTACAAATGATATGGACATAGACATACCAATTTCAAAATATGTTATATGAGGTATTATTGTATATGTAGTATAAAATTAAGCTTAGTATAGTGATTGGTTACGTTAGATACAGAGTATTCTTTAGGCTTACAGTCATTCTTTAGTCTTAGTTCAACCGAGGAACAATAAAGATCAAGAATAAATAAAATTAAAACAACAAATTTTTTAGTATCAACCACAATGTTTTAATAGAAACTTGCCGACCATGGTTTCGCTAGTTAAAGCATTGTCAAGGACTTATACAAGAATGAAACAATAAGGTTCAGTACACAATATATACACATTATAACAATAGCTGGGTTTTCCCTTATAACCTAGATGAGAAAGGTAGAGGAAGGGAGTGGAGAGGAGGGTCAATGACTTGACTTGGTTAATGGTTTCAAAAGTGGGGAATTACTTAAATCTAATTGTTCATTTAAAACTAACACATTTTTATTTTTAACTAATCTATTAATTTCTAATAATGAATAAATAATAATAATAAATAAAATAAAATAAATAATAAATAAAAATGTGTTAGTTTTAAATGAACAATTAGATTTAAGTAATTCCCCACTTTTGAAACCATTAACCAAGTCAAGTCATTGACCCTCCTCTCCACTCCCTTCCTCTACCTTTCTCATCTAGGTTATAAGGGAAAACCCAGCTATTGTTATAATGTGTATATATTGTGTACTGAACCTTATTGTTTCATTCTTGTATAAGTCCTTGACAATGCTTTAACTAGCGAAACCATGGTCGGCAAGTTTCTATTAAAACATTGTGGTTGATACTAAAAAATTTGTTGTTTTAATTTTAGTAATTTGAAAATAAAAAAATTAATTCTATGTAAAGATGATAAAACACGATTTTTTTTTTGTGGACTCAGTTTCTAAATGAATAATCAAATTTAATAAAGAAGGGGGTACATGACGAAATAATATAGATTTAGAAATATGTACAGACTGTTAATATAACCTTTATAATTGGGGTTAGTAAATTAACTATTTCAAATACAATTTAAAACGGATAGGTGGTATTTGTGGCCATGGTTTAGAGCAGTTGTCTATCTGTTCTTAGTTAATTATTGTTATAATCATGTGAGAAAAAAAAAATTGAAATATAACACACCTTGCAACGGTTAACTTCTTCTCTCGCGAGAATAAACTCCACCTTTCTGGAGCCAGGTTGCAATGTAAAGTTCTCTCTTCTTATGTATGATTGAAAATGAACTTTTAACCCCAAAGCAAGAATTCAATCCTTTCTCTTTAGGATTGGATTCTTATTTCCTTTTTGAAACTTGATTCTTCTAAAGTTTCTTAAATCTGATTTTAACTAGCTCTTGTTTTTGATTCTTTTCTATATTTAAAAGACTCTCATATGAAAGTGTTCCTTGCAATATATATTTGGCTATTTATTAGAAAACAAAATTAAATCAAGATTGTAATAGTGTACATTTTTAGTTTCGTTGACCTTGTACAGGATGAGAGTATATTTAGGCAAAGGCATAGCTGATCTTGAATTGCATGGGGGGGGGGGGGTATAGACAAAGTAACAGCAATACTTTGTTTTCTCGATTAAATTCAATATAGATTAAATTTAATAAATTAATTAAGTAATGGTAAATGATCAGAGAAATTTATTGTATGTATTTTAATAATTAGAGTGATAAAAAACATTCTAATTAAGAAAAATGCAAAACACGTGTTTGACAAAGAAAGATTTGGCGGTAAGGGACATTGCAGTCAGTCTACAGAAATCTCTCGAAGTGGTAGGTCGCCTAGATAGGCGAGTCCAACTTAGGACAAGAAAAAATGTAAATAAAAAGTGCAATACTAGATAATAGTAAATTATTTTAATGAATAACGTTGTATACTATTGGTAAAGTTATTTATTCAGTTAAAAAACTAATTTAAATAGTCTGAAATGAACCATGAAGTGAACCACGTAGTCAGAACTAGTGAGTTAAGCTTTGAACATAGTAAAAGTAAAAAGTAAAGTGTTTTGTTCTATATTAATGATTTGTATTAGCAAACAATGTTTAAACGTAATAAAACTAATGACATTTGGACTACCAAAAGAGTATGTAAATCTAGATTGAACATTCAAGGTTGCACATGTAATTGAGTCCGATCAAGGACAAAGACGACATCTTAAGAGAAGTGACTTTTAATAGCAATGAACTGTGTTATAGGACTTCAGTGTAGAAAAGTTAAATTCCTTTGTGAAAAAATGTGTTTTAACTAAGTGAACGTGTCTGGTAAAACACGTATTTTGTTCTAAATATATATTAAGAAAAATGATTGTTTAAGCACTTGTAGATTTGTATAAATCTTTCAATATTTATAGTTATGTTTTTGTTTGATATATATGTTGTTTAAAGAGTAATTTTGATAATTTGGAATGTATATACAATTTTTTGATCTTGATTAAAATTTAAATTGAACATTTTAATATATGAACCTATGAATGAATTAAAAAAAAAAAGAAAAAAAAGTAAATTGTTATATCAAAGCTTGAAATAACTTTGTTTCAACTCAATTACGATTAAAATTTTATAAATTATAATTGAAATTAAATTCTTTTGATAAATGACTTTTTTAGATAAAGATTCTTAACATGATGTTGTGATTTATGGTAATTGTCTATAGATATTCATGTTTTTTGTATGTATTCTTGTCATAATATGTTTGTTTTAATAAATAATATGTTCATTTCAGTATAAAAAGACTTCTACTTTTCATCCAGTATTCCATTTAGTACACTTTTTCAAAAGAATTCACGACCCATAAAAAATTAATATTCACAATTATATTATTAAATTTTATTTTTATTATTATTTTTATTTTTTGTAAACAAAGCTTTACAAAATGGTGCCCAACTTAAATCAGTAAGCAATTTTTTTTAACAAAACAAGAGTCCTCATTTTTCATATTATTACAATTGTCGCACAATGTGTGGCATTTTATTTAAAGTAAAGTCATCTTCATATTTACAATTATTACAAGATATATATTATATTAAAACATTTTACACTTTTAAATTATTTAAACTTGACCAAAGAAACAAGATAAAATATATAAAAACAAATTGATTTTACTTTTATTTAATTTTCCTAAATTTGAATTTTTTATTTTATATATTCGGTGTAGAAGCAGTTATTCATTCAAAATAATTAGGAATACCTTGAATACATATATTATAGTTGACTTCGGCTCCTGGAAATTCAGTAGAATCGGTGCGACAAGTTGTTTTGTATTTGAAACTGCTAGAAGAGGAGTAGGATGTGGTTTCCCGAAGTTTGATGAATATCGGTTGAGTAGTTCTAGTAAGCTGCTCTCCAGTGTTTCTTCCTGTAGTACTGCTTTGCTTATCTTGAATTTTGAAATTTTGAAGTACGTTTAAAGTTGATTAGACAAATTGGAGTTCTATTATTATTAATGATTTTGAAATCAGTATATTCGATAATTTACATTTAGTTATTTCATTTAAATTGATGTCAGTTATTGCAGCCTGATTCTATCTCTATTTAACCTGTCCCGAATTTAATCAAATACTATATCATAGTATGAAGTTGTAGATTTTACTTTTTTGTCGAAAATTTTATAAGTCAAATAAAATCTTTTGTAGTAATTTAGCTCTTCAAAAACTTCTATCTAGGCCGAAAAAATTGCTATGAGTGTTTTACCTTGGCAGTTTAACTAACCAAGTAAACTGTGTTTAGATAAAGTGGGAATATTCCCTCATAATATCCTTTCCTCCACCTTTCCTCTCTTCTGTCTTTTAGTATTTTCCACTGTTATTTTGGGTTGTTTCATCTATTTTGACTCTTATTGTGTATTGTAGAATTTATTCTAATTATTTTGTTATCAATTTGTTTTATTATTGCTCATTAATTATACTTGTAATCTATTTAATATTTTTCTCCTGCGATCTGTGTATTGGTATCGCTGGGACCCGTTATGTGTGCGCTGATCATACGATATTTCCTGTAATTTTTTAATCAATTTATAAACTTGGCAATTTTGCTTTTTTCGCTGTAACTTTTGTTCGTTCCTGTAGGAATTTTCTAATTCTGTAAACGTAGTTTTCTTCTACTCATTTACAGGTTCTTATGTAAACTCGAATGAATGTTCTACTTTCCGAATGTAACTTTCCGAGTTATTTTACTTTAAAGTTTTCGAATTATTTCTTTAATCACTGTTTGATCCTTTTGATTTTTATTCTTTTTTTCTGATTTATTATAGCTCTGTATTTGGAACGAAAGAATCTGTTGAGTTTTTCTTCATATTCCTGTTGGTTGTCTAGTTACGCATAGTTCAAGGTCTCGTTTTATTACCTTTTCTTTTCTGAGTAAACCACCCCCATTTTACCTTTTATTATGCTTTCTTTGGTCATTATATATATATATATATATATATATATATATATATATATATATATATACCTTTAAACATATCAATTAATCTTTCCAATCTTAGGCCTACATATTTTGTTCATAATATTTGAATTGGAAGATTCTAACTCCTTTAGTTGTTTATCGAAAACTGTTTATTGCATTTTGTTCAAATGTTCCAATTATGTTCTTTTCTCATTCTAGAGACTATATCTAGTTTACATTATGAAAGACTAATTTTAGTTTTTCTGAAAACTGACTTTACTTTTTTTTCTAAATTTACTGTATTTTCCTATCCAAATTAATTATTTATTTATTTAGTTTTTTATTGTTAATGACTGTATTACTTATAATATTTATTTCCTTGGAATTAGTTTTTTAAAATTTAAGTTTTGTTTAAAATTTTAATTTTTTTCATCAAAAGTTTTTTGCTTGTACCTTTTATATTTTTAAATTTATTAAATTTATTTATTTACAAATTCTTCTTAGATTTACTTTCTTTATCCAAATATCTAAAAATATTTGATTTAAAGTGATTTTGAAAACTGTGTTACCTTGCATTTACAAGACTGAAAAAGTTCCTGTAAAAGTTTGCTTGCTAGTGTCACAGTTCTTGTCGCATCATGATTGCTAACGCTAGGCATAAATATTATACATAATTCATTATTATACATTAATAATTATTTTGATTTTGAAATTTTGTAACTTAAAACATTTCGTTTGGGAGAGAAATAGTTTAATTGTGTGACATTATATGTGTTTCACATAAGGAGTGATTTCTAAAAGTGGCCCTAGGGTTAAAATTACAAAGAACCAGTGTGCAATGGGTAATTCAGTTATTCTGCTGTTGTTAAAAGCATGAATCTTTTCACAAGGTCACCTAAGAGCAAAAATCTTTTTATCCATGTGTTAGGAATAGGTTAATATTAGGATAATCAATTAATTTATAATTTATATTAGAGAAGAACTCATATTCACAAAGCTCAGAATGACCCAACTATTGTGAAACAATTAAAAAAATGTTGAAATGCTTGACTTGCAACTGAACTAGGACACCAGAGAGAACAAAAGATATATAAGCGGTCAGCATGATTTGGAGGGGGTCTTTTGTCTTTTGGAGCTCTTGATGATACCGGCAGGTCGATAGCCGTGATGCAGGAATTTAGCCCAGGAAGTCTACTCTACAAAAGTAAGCAAGCATTTCTATTTTTATAAAATCACCAATAAAATGTAATCTCATTTATTAGAGAATAACAATAGTTGGAATACTTCTGGGCTTTGAGTAAATAATATTGTTTTGTTTTGTTGTTTAATTGAATTCTTATTTTTGTGTTGTATTAAAGTTTTGTATTAAAGTGTTGTATTAAAGCGTTAGGGAAATAGACATAAGTTTCATGTCAATGATAAAAGTTAATAAAATACTGAACCACTGATTTGATAATTAATTGAAACTAAGAACCCAGGCATATTTTGAGGACTGTTCATAACACATGCAATAACCTAATCAAACTTATGATATTTTTAAAATGTTTAATGAACAGTGAAGACATATATTTTCACAAATTTGTCATATTTTTTAAGACGTAAAGCAAAAACACAACATTCCCTTACGACCTTACACAGGCACTCACACAAAACAAAATACTTTTTTCTTTTTCGATTTCAGGGGGTAAAACAAACACAAGACATATTAACACCATTATACGAATATTTATTTTGAATTTAAATTGTAGCTATAAATTGTGACTAATATTTTATTTTGCTGTTTATTGAATTTGAGTATTGTCTTGTCTAAGGGTGGACTTAAAGATGTTGACGAAATCTATAGATAACAATAATTGTTTTCAAGCAAGTAAATGGGTAATATTTTATTATAACTTAATCTTTACAGATTTTTTAGAATTTTTCAAATTTAAGTTTCATATTAACTATTTTCAATCTTAAAATTTTATATATAGTTATTTTTAGAGCTTGTAGAGTTTGTGTCGTGACATTATCAGGAGCGATCGACTTTAGTACGAATAGGGATTTTCAAAATTTCTACGCAGTTGGATTTTGGGGGGGGGGATTGTTGCTTTGGGGTAGGGTTGTCACATGACCACTACTGTACAACGAGCCGAGCGGCGCGGCTCTACTTGTATGGAGGAGGGTGATGTGGCCCATCCAAGAACCCCAGATTAATAAAATAATGGGAGAAGGGATTATAAATTATATCTTTATAATAAATAGTGCACAACAATCAAGCGAACAGATTTTAGCTCAGCACGAGATGACGAGGGAGTGGGGTAGTAGATGCGTGTGGAACAGTTTGAGTTAGAGAGTCCGCTTCGACGGCTGAAAGAGGTCGGTCATGTTTTCTGCATGCCTACAATTTAAATTCATTTATATCTTTCAGGATGGGAAACGTAGATGTGGTTAGATATAATTAATATATAGGTTATGTAAAATAACAGCCAATATTAAATATAATAAGTTTGGAAAACTGTGTTCGATGTTATTTAACTGTCGCCTAAGACTGCGTCCTCGTTGCCATCCTGACAAGATTTCGGCCAACATGGATGCATTCTCCAGTCAGCAGAGCACTTCTGATTTTTAAAACAGAGGTTTTCAACTACCAAAAAGCGGGCGACATCCACAATCACATATATTATCAATTACAAATACAGTAGAACCCCTCAAACTCGACAGGGCCAGTGACCAGGAGCGTGGGATTTCCAAGGTCATTCACTGCATTGTTTTACGCCATGTGCACCTGCTAGATGCCGGGAGGTTGAGGCTTGTTACTTTTGTTTATATAGCTGTGAGGGTTGCTCCTTTGTCTAGCCACTTTCTAATCCTACTGTATAGTAGTGGCCAAAGTTAAAAATAGAGGGTCCAGGTAGACCGGGACAGCCCTAATCATGTGTTGTCAAAATATTCATATTGTTATAAACCCAAGCGCCTAACCACCCGGATGCTACCGGTCATTAGCACCGATTCCATTAAAGTAAGCGGCAAGTCTTTTGTCATAACAATTCAACGGAGTGTCGTAGAACTATGATTCAAGTTTTGTAATAAAGGTCTTAACCAGGTGAGAAAAATGACCTGACTCGTAATTATATGCGATCGGCAGTTCAATTTATAGCATTTGTATTGGACCGTGTTTGGTATGGACATTCTTTTTCTTCGGCGACTTCGAGATGAAGCTGCCGGACGTCAAGTCAAAAATGAAAAACAAAGATCAATCAAAAGTTTTTTCAAACAATGCTAACTTTGCTCTAATTTTTTTTTTTTTTTATATAAAATTGTTTTAATCTTTAAAAATATTTAATGGACTGTCTGTTTTTTACTGTAGACTTTACTGTAAATTTTATTACAGCATATTAGGATAGGTCTTTTTAGTTTACTGAGCCTATTGTACAAGGCCAATACTTTTTAAATCTTATTTGACCCATCGATAAATTTCATTTTAATGTGTGATTGAACACACTATTTTGTTGTTGTCAGACAGAAACTTTTTTGCAATAAACGTGTAATCATTGATAATCAATAAATGTACAGTTATTTAAAGTAATTTTGAGTATTTGTTGCAAACCTAACCATTAAATACCAATGTTCCCTAAAACTCGACAACCTTAAAGTCCACATTGTGTCGAGTTTGAGGGGTTCTACTGTAACATCATAATATATCATCAGTTATAAGAATCATCATTTATATAATTAATTACAAGAATCATCATATTATACATCATTATAAGAGACATCATCAATTACAAAAAACATCATATTTGTTAAGAATTGAAAAATACATCAAATTTATATCAATTACAAATTTAAATCATATTCCTTAAAAAACATATCAAACATTTTACATTTTATTTTACAAAATACAAGACAATAATTATTTTCTTTTATTTCTCAAATTATAAATCATTTTTCTTACTTTTACAATTAAAATTATCATTATAACTCCATTACATCATTATTTATTGAAAAATATTTATTTCATATAACATGAAAACATATATGATGTTTTCATGTTATATGAAATAAATATTTTAAAAAATTCATCAAATGATCATGTCTTATTTTGAGAAAATTTTTTATAAAAAATTTACTTTAATACTGAATGTTAAGTTAATTGAAATCAAGTGGAGACAACAATAACAACCACACAAACGTAAAGATCGTTAGGAAGCCTTAATGAAATTAAACGCAAATAAAGCTCTTATTTGGTATTCAAAAAATGTTTAATGAGTTAATATACTTGAACAAAATGCTATTGTCTTCATGAAAATTTAACAAAATATTTTTTTTGTATATTTTTCTAAGCTCTCCTGTCGACCAAGAAAATCATATCTTTCTTAAATAATTACTGAAGTTAAACTTTTGAAAATACTTATTTTAAGCTGCAGTTACAGGTTAAGCAAAGTATTGCTCTTTCAACAGTTACTGGTTAAGTGTTAATCTTTCAACAGTTGCAGGTTAAGTGCTAATATGTCACAAATCATAGCAGTCACAGGCTAATTGTTGATCCATCGGCAGTGACTAGTTTTTGTGACTTGAGATTTTTAAAAGAGATTGTTGAATGTAACTTTAAAACTGTATTAATATTAAATTGCTATTTTTCCTACTTACTATATGAGCAATTATATTTTCTAGGTCGAGATCATAGGTATAAATAGAAAAAAATATGAAGCAAGAAGAAGAGTTGTTAATATGAAAGTAGTTGAAAAAGAAGGTATGTCTTTTAACTTGTATTCAGATTAGGTAAAGATATTAAGTGACACATTTTGTAGTTATCTATTATCAGGATTATTTGTCTCTACTCCTCCTTTTCTTCACAAATCTAATAACTATAACTTGCCTTACATGTTTATTACACTTGGCACCATAAGTCAGTAATTTACAGAAAATAATTTAACTGACAATCTAGATAAAACAAATTATATATACTTTAATTTAAATGAAAAAAGTGCTGAGAAACTGTTACATAACATAACAAGTGATAACATAACAAGTGGATGAAAATTAAAATAGTCTTTTTGAAAAGTTTCTTACTATGTTTCAATCGGTGTTTTCCCAAGATAACAGTAAATAAATCCTTTAAATTGCAGAAATAATAAAATTAAGCTAAATTCAGTAACAACTGGTATTGTGATCTAAAGTAGAAAACATATGCTTCACATTGAAGTAAAATTAAAAAAAGAACAGCATTTTGTGAAATATGTAAAAATACCATACATTTTTTTTTAAAGTAGTTATATTTCGTTCATCGAGAGTCTAGAGTGAAGCGCCGCCCCATCCGAGAATTATGGCCCGGGCAGGCTGTTACAGGCGGCCTACCGTAGTGACCTTCTCGCCCATATAAACGGGTACAATTTAGGGTTAGTGAAGAGAAAGTTGTTCACAGAACTACTACTGTGAGTAATCCCCAGCAACATCCGCTGTACACGTCTTGTCCCTTTTTCTTATTGGCCCCAACCCCCAACGCGAGCCATTGTAAGGCGGTGCTTCACTCTAGACTCTCGATGAACGAATTATAGGTTACAGTTTAATAGGGTACATAGCCAAATCTAAGCTTTTAAAGTAGTTAGAAATGCAAAGAAGTTGACAAATAACAGGTTTATAGAAAATTCAGAAAATAAACACAGGGCTACTTGGAAAATTGTAAAGGAAGAAATTGGTGTAATTAAATATAATTTAAATAGAAATACAGTAAATGATAACATTCTGGTGAATCCTTTAGTTGTTATGAATCAAAAGATTGTAGCTGATAAAAATAACAAACATTGATTTGAATTTAAAACTGGCTAAAGTGAGTGCAGGATAAAGTATGTGCAAAGAGTTATAGTATGTTTCCTTAGTACATTACTGTAGATGAGATGGAAATCAGTAAAATAATAAATTTGCTAAAAAATAAAAGAACAGTTGGATGTAATGAGATATCCAATTAAATTATTAAAGTAATCTGCAAATTTAATAAATGGTCCACTTTCTGCTATAGTTAATCAGAATTTAGAAATAGAAATTTTTCCTGGAAAACTTAAATTAGCAGAGGTCACACCTATCTTCAAGAAAGGTGATAAAACTGAAAAAACTAATTATGGTCTTGTGCCTGTCTTGTCTAATATATCTAAGATATTTGGAAAAGTTATGAGCTCTAGACTGGGTAATTACTTGAATTCAAATAAGCTATTATATCCTTTTCATTTTGGCTTTAGAAAGGGACTAGGTACGGAGGTACGGGAGTTTTCTTTAATAAAATCTTATTTACAGAATCATAGTCAAACAAAATTTTTTGTCAAGCTAGGGTCGTGTAAAATTTGGAGTACCTCAAGGATCTATATTGAACCCATATTCTTTTTAATTTATTTAATTCAACAAATTTGAAATTAATATTATTTGCAAATGATACCACAGCAGTCAACAACCAAAATTGTATTAAAAATTTGAATGATGTAGTAAACAAATCATTGGTATATTTAGATTCTTGGTTTAAAAAAATAGGCTTCTTTTTAAATGCAGATAAAACTGAAATAATCTATTTTAAACTGACAAAAACACAAAACACACAGTAAATAAAATTCATATTTATGTGAATTGTTACAAGTAAAAGAACTTTTTTAAAAGTAAACATCAATAAGAGGTTGAGATCAATGGTTTAAGGTTTTTTCGGTTTTCAGGCATAGTGTTTCTTTACAGTCGTGACCCTCTTTATATTGAATCCGTATGACATTGTTGTATGGGAGAATGCTGCTGGTTTACTTAAATATTCATACTTAAAAATAAAAAATAAATCTAAGAACTATTACAGTGTTAACAGAAAAATGATCTGCAGGATCCTTTTTAGGGATTGGAATATATTTACGTTGCCGTGGCTTTATGTGTATGAAGTTTTGGCCTGAGTCTACAAGAATAAAGAAATGTTTGTAAAGAACAATTATAACCACTGCTATAACACCAGATCAAAAGAAAGTTACAGATTTCCATCCCATTGTCTAAAAGCTTCTATTCACTTATATACATTTTCTTACCTTCACCTTTACTTAGGGTTTTATCACAGAGGGGTACAGTCTATTGACTGGGGTTTAGCGTCCCTTGTGGAACCCAAGCTATACAAGGGTGGAACAATAAAACATTTTCCCTGAATATACACACACATACAACACTCATATTGATCCATCAGCCATTATTTCTCAATGGAAAATAACTTCAAACTACAGTGACTGCTAAATTTTTAGGCCTATTGTTTGATCATGGACTTTCTTGGATTCCCCATTAGTCTGATCTGAAAACATAGTGCAATAAAATACTTGACATGTTACGTGTTCTCAGCAGTTCTCAGTGGGGAGCTGATAGAACCTGTATGCTAAGTTTTTATCATGCTGTTGTTCGATCGTTGATTGATTATGGCTCCATAGCCTACTCATTCGCAAGATCATCAGCAATTAAGAAGCTTGATTCAATAACTCTGCACTGCATATTGTTTCTGGAGCATTTCGTTCGAGCCTAGTTTCAGCTTACTTGCTGAGACTGATGAACCATCTCTTGCTCGACGAAGACTGCAACTAGAAATAACATATATATGTAGTCTATACTCCAAACTGTATCATCCACCTTACGACAGTTTTTAATAACCCCATTTGGCATTAGAACGCTTAGAATCCTTGACAATTTGGGATTTGTACTTACTCCAATGAATAAGAATGCTTCATTTTAATTCCTCCATGGCTCATTCAAATGGCAACTTTTGATTTTTCCCTGTCCTGAGTTTCATTATTTACTTGATGCATACCCATCTAATGAAATTATTTTCAGACATGGTTCTAAACTGGACAATAATGTTGTTTGCTGATATGACTCATCCGGTCGGACTTATATGTATGGATTACCCTCAGCTTATAGTGTTTTTTCTACCGAACTATTTGTTATTTTGAAAGGCCTTAATACTGTTCCATCTGCTTTCCAGGATATGTATTCTAAGAATCCCTTGATTGAAGACATTCTGTGTCCCATGACTTCAGCTACGGGACATCGAAGTATCATTTTGCTGGGTACTTGGACATAGCGGAATTTCAGGAAAATGCATAATCTTACGAAAGGGCAAAGGAAGCTACATGTCAGATACCAGTTACACCACTTGTTATGGTATCTGTTTTTGTATCAACAGTTAAATCAGTTTTGAATAGGCAATGGGAGGAAGAATGAACAAATATACAGTCCAATAAGCTGTGAGAAGTAAAATACACTGTTCATCCATAGAATACATCCATATGTGACAGTCGTCGAGAGGATGTTGTGATTACCCGTGTTCATATCGGTCATTCAATGATTATTCATGTATTTCTGAGGGAACACGGGAATCCGCCACAATGCCCATTTTGTCAAGGTATATTGTCAATTAAGCACATTGTCAATGACTGTGTTGCATTGAGAGGTGTGCATAGAACATTTGCCCTTCCCAATTCCATTCAGGCGATGTTGGAGGATAATGCTCAGATTCTTGATCGGGTATTGTCCTTTTTGCATCGCCTGAAAATGTTTGATAAAATCTAAAAAAATTATAGTCAATTATTGCAGACTCATTTTTCAGCTCTGTAATATGATGTTTAGTTTTCATAAATTTTATTCTTGTTAAATCATTGCAGGGCTCTATTACTGCCCTGTAATATATGTTTTTAATTGTTGTTAATTGTATTTACCTAGTTTATAATTGTTAACTTGTTGCAGGCCCATTTTACAACCTTGTAACATGTTCATGTTATGTTGTTGTTTATTTTCATTTGTTAACAATTTTTAGTCTTGTTATTGTTAGGTATTAGGGATAGATGTAGTTGAGAATATGTGCTACGTTCTTTCTAAGAAGCCAGAGTAACAACAATTATTGTAACAGACTTGAAAAAAAGATGAAATTGCTTACCTTGTAAATATGGCGGACATCATCTAGTTGACAATAGGATATAAACCCTGGAATGGCGGAGAAGAGGGATCAATTGATCCAGTGGACGACTGTAGGAGTTTAGATGATAGCCATTCGTACTTGGTGAGGAAGAGTCTCTGAGTATTGAGGTCCGAGAATCTACGAGAGTTGAAGGAAGGGTGAGCAAACTTTGTTTACAAAGGAACATTTAATTATTCAGAGTAAAGTCAATATAATCATTAACGTAGAATCAAGTCTATCAGTTGCAATAGTTAGTCATTCTGGATTCTTAGTAATTAAGATTGAAATATTTGTTATTAGTAGATAAGAGAAATAGATAAAATATATCAAATAATAAAGAAACATTAATTAAATAACTGAACCACTGATTTATTTAGTTTAAAGTTAAAGAACCCAGGTGGGAAGCTTGATTCCTAACATTATTGTTCTTAAAAATTGTATGTTATTATTATTTTTTTATGTCATTTGTATTAAGATGGAGCATCTACATGCTCAATTTTGTGAAGGCGATAATGACCGCAATTTCACCTTAAAACACCGTAAAAACAATTAAAAAAAATAAAAATGGTCCCCAGTATAAGGGATTTAAAATATATAACTGTTTGCCACAAATATATAAAACTCTTGAACATGCAGGGTTTAAAATTGTTATTAAATACCAAGTGGTATAAAAAAGGTTTATTAAGGTGTAAATGAATATTAAGGTGTAAAATATGTATTTCTTAATTGTAAAATAAATATATGTCTAGGTCTATGTCTATGTCAAATACTTATAAATCCTACAGTTTAGAAAAAAGATTAGGGGATAAATCATAAATAAA
Source organism: Aphrophora alni (assembly GCA_963513935.1). Classification (NCBI taxonomy): domain Eukaryota; kingdom Metazoa; phylum Arthropoda; class Insecta; order Hemiptera; family Aphrophoridae; genus Aphrophora; species Aphrophora alni. The sequence goes on from OY740765.1 coordinate 93,281,581, forward strand.
GTTTGTTATAACTAGGGATGAGATGATTTATGTGTTACCGATTAAAATTAACGATTAAGATTATTTTTAATAATCGGTGATTACCAATTAAAACTATTAACGATTAGTGCTCATTAAATCATTTCAGTATTTATTATTATTTTTTTTTTGTAGAATGAGGATTAAAGTAGGGTTAATAAATGTAATAGTTTATTATAAAGTGTCAAATTAACTCAACTGTGGGCGCCGATGCGTATGTATAAAAATATCAAAAATAGGTTTCGGTGTTCTGTCATTTAGAGTTAAATAGCAAGTCGTAGGATAGGAGAGAGGGATTAGATGCCCTTGAACTTGTTTACAGTTGTATTTCAACAAACTTGTCATTTATACGTGTTATTTTCTCGCATATGCGTAGTAGAAAGTAATTTATTTAAATTTTATAGTATGATAAATGTAAATAAGCTTTTGTTTGATAAGACTCCTTGTTTGAATTAAACAGAATTGCTTTCGTAATTGGTGTATTATTCTTTTAATTTATTTCACGATAGATATTTTGTTACAATTTATTATTTGCCATATTTTATTCGTTTTCTTCAATTGTTTTTAAATAGGGAAATAAAAAATGTGTATTAATTGTACAGCTTTGATTGACAGAAGAAAACAAATTTTGTAAGTTCATTTATATAATTATGTAATTAAAACAACGTAAAAAAATGGTGTTAGTGGGAAAACAATATTACAAAAAATGTTTAAAAAGAGTAAGGTGTGGGGGACTTACATTTTATACTATCTACATATAACATCTTAAAAGAAACATAACAAGAGTTCATTCTCAAAAGATTTGTTTTTCAAGAGAAGTTTTGTTTCAATTCTTTGAAGCTAACAAAAGAGATAAAATTTTGATAAAGGAAGTCAAGTTTTGACTTTGATGAATCAGTCCTAGACACAATAAACAAGCCAGACATTTATGCCTGCTGGATCTTTATTATCACTATGTCTATGTTTAGTTATGCATCTGCACTACTGAATATGTGTTCATTGATATCACCATCTCCTCCCCCCTCCCATTAATTAGCCTGTAGACTATGAGGGGACTGTTAGGAATTCTCCTTTATTAGGCCTGGGTTCTTGATTAACATAATAAAATAATCATCAGTGGTTCAATTTTCTACTCAATATTTATTATATTATTTATCTACTCCAAATATCTTTATCATTAAATTAACTCTCTTATTATACTAATATCAAATATCGACATATCTTATCAACTTAAAGTTTTATCTTAAATACATGAAATCAAATTACATCTATTTTTACATATGAACCCAGAATGATTCCAACTGTTGTTCTTTCATGAATCTACTTTACTTTTGAGATGACTACCAGACCACTCTATACACAAATGTTTGCTCGCCTCTTTTTCCTGTGGAGATTCTTGGATATTCGGTGAGCTCTCTCTCTCTCTCTCTCGCTGCCCTGTGAATCTTTCTTTCTCCCTCGGTGATAAGTTTCACAAAGACTGACTGCATATCTACTTCGTTATGGGCTTATATGCACTTGTGTAATGTGTGTCGGTAATTGTACTCGCAAGGCAAGCATTTCAACACTTTTTGAATTATTTCACAACAGTGGCTCTCATTCTAGTTTTCATATATTCCTCCTTATTCTAATACATTTATTATATTTTATATTTATTATACTTATTCTATTCTTTATTTGATTACAATAATATAATATTTAATATATGCAATATATATTACATAATACTTTACAATAAATACATACAGTCATAATATTTACATACTACTGAATTTACATATATAATATATACTTAATCCTAACAAGTACCGACGCCCTCGAGACATCGTCCCGATATCTATTCTCTGAGGCCTATCCTGAGGGGTGGTGGGGTGTTAACCAGGTTGGCATGATCTCCCCTGATGAGCTGTTGGAATTTGTAGAGGTGGTTGTTAACAGTCTCGTTATACGCCATCAAGACGTGTAGTCCTCGTCTGTAGCTGTGCCACAACACCAATGAAAGACATCATCGATGCTGTTTATGGCTCTGTATGCTCTGGGTCGTCTAGTCTCTGTTCACTCGTGCTCTAGGATTGTTGCCCGTTGAATGTTTTTGGAGTTGTTTAGAAGTACTGCAGTTCTAGCTCTTTGACATCCTATAGTGTTCTAAGGTTCGAAGCATATATTTGTGTTGACAAAGGTATCTGGAAGGTTGTTTAATCGGATCAGAGGGAGTATGTGTGTGAGGGGATTGTTGACTCGTATGTGTGTTCAACTTCTAATTTTTGAAAATGTGCTCCAATGGAAATCATGATTGGGGTGTCCAGGTGGGTTGTAAGAGTTGATAGAGGTAATTGGAGTAGAGGTAGGATGAATAACCATGTTACATGGTTCCACTTCATGGATGTCTGGGAATTCGTCTTGGTTGTCTGTAACTCAGCAAACATGTATGTATAAATAGACCTGCAATTTTTCCCAATGTTTGCCTTATTAGTATTATTGTTTGTTTGGACATTTGCCATCATTTGTGTATAAGAAACAATACACACATTTCGAGAGTATAAATCAACTCCTGTTATCAAGTGCCTAACTTACAACTAAAACATGCAGACAGAACATACGCCTAGATGTCTATATCATTCTGTGTCATATATTTCTTTAGTTGAAACCCAATGTCTAAACCTGTAAATGAATGGAGCACTTCTAAGCAATAACTTCAAATAACAACTGAGGCCAGAGGTTATTACACCATTGTATAAACTAAATTAAGTGGAAAGTATTGTTATAGTGGTATATAAATTGTGTGTGCCATATTTAAAGATATAGTGTTGCAGTTTTTACTCTTAAATGGTAAGGTATTTAAAGTTATTTAGCCTCAAGTAATATTAGTCTAATTATTATATTTAAAATTATAATAGACCACAAATTTAATTCTTAAAATAATATGCATATGCAAAAATTTATACAACTCTAGATATTGTTTGTTTAAACAGACAAAGCACGATTTGAGGTGCAGATGAAGATAGACAAGTTGAATGTTGAGGATATGTTTAGAGATTTTCGTTATAACACTTTGCTGAACATATTCAAGCATGAGTTGTGGAAGGAAAGTGCAAATGATCTTTATGTGACATTCATAGCTTCTGCAGTCCAACTTGGTGCCAGACTACCACTCTTACCAGATGAGGGAGAGGGGTAATCTATTCTTACAGACTTCTAATCCTATTAGTAATTTTGTGTGTAGAAATATAATACCTTCAATTTAAATATTCTTTTGTATGCTTCACGTGTTTGGTTTCGTTTTTTGATATCTAAAAAAATTTATTAAACTAATCAAATAGTAAAATAATAAATTTATATCTCGTCACAGGTTATAAATATGTATAATGTATTTAAGTTTTTCATGAATGTATGCAATACCCTTAGGGGGGAAAAAGTCTCAAAAGTTCTTAATAAACAAATTATATAATTATAATTGTTTTAAATTCCAAATCCTTGAACAAAAAAGACAAGGTAAAATAAAGGAAAAAGTATATGTGAGATATCACTTCATTATAAGAAAAAAATTTAACCTACTAAGGATTTTTTTATGTGAGTGAATAATTATTTTAACTTGGGAAATATTTTAGCAAAACTGAAGTGTTGCACAATTTGCAATAAGAAATTGAACATTCACAATGCAATTACTATTTTACAAATTTTATTGATGTTATAATTAATCACTTATTGAATTTCTGAATGTTACCAGCTAAGAGCAACAAGGTTCAAATTGTCAAACAAAGTTAGAGTTTTATTTTTATTTGTTTAAAGATATTCTTTTCACTAACTTCTAATAACTTTACAATTAATTTTGTTGAAACATTCTTCAGTTCCTGTTTTATGTATACTTAATTAGTAGATTTTTATTGTATCTAAAAATTTGACTGTTTATATAACCCATATTATTCCCAATATTACAGAGTAGTAATACATTTGGGAAGTCAATCTAACTTCTCTGTAGAACTCAGAAATTTGGAAAAAGAAATACAGCCATTGCGGATCAGAAAGGATGACACATGTCCTGGCTTCAAAGCGATGTCTGTTGAAAGATATTTTAGACAATACAATTATACCTTGGATTGGTGTGCTTTTAAATTGGTGAGTTCTTAGTTTCAGTTTTTTGCAGGCATTGATTAAATCTGTATTTTTTAAATAATTAACTAAGTTTCTGTCTAGATTAATATTGAATAATCAAACAGTTATAATAATATTGTAATTATCAGTGATGTAGTAGCTAAAAATACCAAATTGAAGTATAATTTAATAAGTAAGGCTGCATTGCTAAAACATTTAGGCCTATCAATAATTAATTTTGTTATAGAATTATTGTTTGTTCTTTTTACTTATAGTTCACCTGTCCTGTAAGTGTAGTTTATGTAATTCTACATTTTTCCCCCTTAAAATTAGAGTCATTCTAAAACATATACTCATCTATGTACCTAGTGTCTTGGATTGCTAGAACTGTATATTGGTAAATCATATACAGAGTCAAGGTTTCTGAAATACATACATATCTATTTCTTCTAAAAGACATAAACAAATATCAAGATACATAAAACCCATAACAAAAATTTTAAAGAGACAATAATATGTCAGTGTCAATCAAGATGCTTAACTATAACTAACTATATAGGAGTATTCAGACAAAGTTTATTCTACACCATTTTTGTAAATTCTGTATTTAAATATTCTATTACCAACTACGGTCAAATTTTTCTTGCTTTAATATTCATGAACTGTTCAAAATCTCTGATACTATTAAGTTCTTTTATACAATATCATATTATATAACTTTTAAATATATCTGTCTATATGAAGGATGCCTGTGGACTGTCTCTAATTATGTAATTACTGCTGGATTAATAACTCTGAATCATGTAAAATGGAATTTTGAACTATTTGGAGGAAATAATCTTGCCTATCACTTGGTTGGTCCAACTATAGTAACTTATCAAAAAATAAACTAGATCTATCGACAACTTTTCCACAAATCTATCATTGTTGGTCAGAGACTAGTTAGTGTTTTCAGGGCAGCTCCTGAGAAACAAGTATCTTCTTCTCCTGTGAACTCTATAGTCCTCATCAGTTCTACTACTTACCTATTTGGCTCATCTTTAAGCATAAAGAAAATTCCTCATTCTATTCCAAATTCTTGGTTGCTAAGCGATCTTTCGCTGTCTTACATATTTCAACGTTTTATAATTGACCATGGTTATTTTTTACAACAAAATATTTATATTTACAAGGGTTCTTGGTTGTTATCTTACGCTAACATGATTATTTAATCATTATTATCTTTCAATTGATTATGCATCACTCTATTTATCTGTCTATCCAAACCAAATCTGATATGTAACGACAATCAACCACTCCTCTAGCTTCTGACGATTTTAATTACAGTTATTTCTGATTACGTCACACTCCATACATCACCAACCGAACTGAATATTAAACCCAGTTGTTTGAGCAGAAAAATTTGAAATATTATAGAGTCCCCTAATAATAATAATATTATTAGGGTGGTTGGTTTTCTTGAAAACCACACGACTGATCTTATAATTATTTTATATTTTTTCTGAATCATCATCTTAACATAAACATTCTAAAATCCAAAATTATACAAAAGTCAATTTTAGATCCTTAATTTTATGTATCCATTTTAGTCCATTAGTCCTTTATATCACTACTCCCTCACTCTTAATAATTCCTTTACCCCTCAATCTGGCGCAGGTTAATTTGTCTTAAAAATTCTTCGTTCGTTTAAAAATTAATAAAATATATTATTTGTATACAAAACCTAACTTATAAGATATAATTTTTCTCAGAAAGATTCATAGAATTCTTCTATGTAATAAAAAAAAATTTTTTTGAAACGGTTTTGGAGTAAGTATGTTAGATGTCAAAAATGATATTAACTTTTTTTTCAGAAAAACCTGTATCACCCAAAATCAATAGCTTACTACCTTTTTCTAAGATATACACAATTTTTGTGTATTATTTGTGAATATATTTAGGAAAAAAAATATATAAATTTGTTACATTTTCAAAATGTAAAAAAATATTTTACGTAAAAACTGAATTTTCTCTTTATTTTTTCAAAAAAACATTAAAAATAGTAAAATATATTTTATACAGAACTTCTATATATCATTATGTCCAGAAAGGTGCATAGAATGTAGGTGTGTAGTGAAAAAAAATGTTAGATGTATCAAATTTGGAGTTTTTTGGTCAAATACCAAAAAATCGAAGAGTAACGGAGCAGAAATTTCACAGATATGGTAATGAATAACATACTAATAAATTTTTAGGATTTTTTTTTCAACCATTTCTTGAGATTTGTAATATATTTGTGAATATATTTAGGGGAAAAAAATAATAATGTGTTACATTTTCAAAATAAACACAACGATTTTGACTAAAAAGTGATACTCTGACGGTTGAGGTTAGGTTGACACCTCGATCATTTAGGCGTAATTAGTAACTTTCTAAAGCTAGGCCTAAGACAAAATCATTAGATTTTACTAAGACAATATATACTTTACAAAGAATAACACACATATTCACTTGTATAATCATATAAAACACTAAATATAAGAAAAGTTGCATATAGGCTAGACTTACAATATTGGCCTAGGTTATCACAAATAAGAACTGTTCACAAACTAAACTATCACTCAAAAACATAAACTTTAGATATAAAAACAAATATATTGTAACTTGTATACAAAATTTATATACAATTTGTATACACAAACCTTCAAAATAACAAAAATCTAATCCCAAAACCAATATGCGCCACGCCTAATATTACAGTTTTTATGTCACACAATTGCTACGTTTGGACTACTTTGGACATCAAAAGAAAACCTTCTTAGTAAGTATTTGCCTATATCAAGTGGTACCAACTTATAGAATGAAATTTTGAATTTCGTCTTTTCGTAAAGTGCATCGAATGCCAAATGAATTTCGTGTCGTCAGGTTTGTTCTCGGGTCAAATAGATATATCTCTGGATCTATGAGACGCAGAAAAATTTGTAATCTACGGTTAGAAAGAGAAACATGTGATCTATAGAACAGTGTTTTAGTTGACTTAAATGACAGATAAATAAATAGTTTACGAAAAGGAGCACGGTTCAAATATTTGACGTTACGTATTAAAAATACATGAACTTCAGCAATTTTTGGAATATTATTTATAACGTTTTGTGGTATTTTTTTTGCATGATTATGCATCTACGGAACATTACTTTTCCAACGGTATTTTATTTATTGTGATAGGACAATTCTAAGTGGGCGTAATGTTGAATTGCAAAATATGTGTTTTATAGTTGGTGAAGTGAGCCATGACTAATGCCGCGACCACTTTTAAGGCAAAAAGTGGTCGAGCACCAGTTGGAGGGTTAAAGATTGATCTCTTTCCAGCAACATTCTAGATCCATTTCAATTTCACTGATTCCCAATTAATAGATTGATTGATTATGTTTGGAGTTAAAGAGCCAGTCCTGGCACCACAACCTGTGGTCTATTTTGCAACTAAAGCCTCCTCATTCTAGCTTAGCAGGTTTATTCCCCTTATGAGTTTAAGTAATCCACTAACTTGCTCTTCCAACGTTAGTTCCCCAGGAATTTGGTATCCAAAAACCATTCACCTCTTATTGGTCAGGGTCTCACAATTGAAAATTATGTGGTTTGCTGTCTCCTCATCCCGCACAGTCTAAACACAGTTTCACCCTGAGAGGCACCTATTCTGTGCAAATGCACTCTCAGACCACAGTGTCCCCTAATCAGTCTGAGTTGTCCCCTACTTCGGGCATTATCGTCTTCTCAGGATTACCTGAGGGAATGTACTTGAGTAATGATTTACTATGGTTGTGCCCCTTAACCCTAGAACGGGTAGGCGACACGTCTTTGTCTAAAAAACGGGTCGCAGACATTAGTCATGGCTCACTTCACCAACTCTAAAACATGTATATTGCAATTCAACATTACGCCCACTTAGAATTGTCGTATCGCAATAAATAAAATACCGTTGGAAAGCTAATGTTCCGTAGATGTATAATCATGCAAAAAAAAAAAAAACCACAAAACGTTATAAATAATATTCCAAAAATTGGTGAAGTTCGCATATTATTGATGCGTAAAGTCGTAGATTTGAACTGTGCGGTTTTTAGTAAATGCGACGGCATTTTCCCCCATATGATTACAATTCTATTTATCTGTCAAACGGGTTGACCAAAACACTGTTCTATAGATCACATCTTTCTCTTTCAAACCGTAGATTACAAATATTTCTGCGTCTCACAGATCCAGAGATATTTCTACTTGACCATAGAAGAAACCTGACAGCACGAAATTCAATTGGCATTCGGTGCAGTTAACGAAATGGCATAATCGATTTTTCATTTCGATTTTTATGTTTCGATATTGACAGTATGTTGTAGATGACATTACATTCTTCAAGTTGGTACCACTTGACATACCGTACAGTTATTTTCAGTTGCTCTTTTTCAAGACTAAACATCGGCTATTTTCCGAGATGCCGTGAAATAAAATACATGCAAAAGGGCGTGGCATTTGTGTAATATTTTTATTATTTCTGTTATTTTGAAGGTTTGTGTATACAAATTGTATATAAATTGTGTATACAAGTTACTATATATGTGTTTTTATTTCTAAAGTTTATGTTTTTGAGTGAATTTCTAGTTTGTGAACGGTTTATATTTGGGATAACCTAGAAGAATATTGTAAGTCAAGCCTATATGCAAATTTTCTTATATTTAGTGTTTTGTTAATACAAGTGTATATGTGTGTTATTCTTTATAAAGTTTATTGTTTTAGTGACATCTAGTGATTTTGTCTTAGGCCTAGCTTTAGAAAGTTACTAATTGCGCCTAAATTGTCGAGGTGTCCAACCTAACCTCAACCGCCAGGGTATCACTTTTTAGGGGAAATCGTTATTTTTATTTTGAAAATGTAACAAATTATTATTTTTTTCCCCTAAATATATTACAAATCTCTAGTAATTAAAAAAAAAAATTGTATGGTTTACATTAACTTTTCTGTGAAATTTTTGCCTCGGCCACTGGACGATTTTTTGATTCCTGACCTAATAACTCAAAATTTTTAGATCTAAATTTTTTCCACTACACAACTAAATTCTAATGCACCTTTCTGAAGGAAATGATAATTTTTAGTTGTGTTTTGCATAATATTACTATTTTTGGTGATTTTTTCAAATGAGGCCTAAGTTTTTTAAATTTTTTTTCCGTAAAATATTTTTTTTGAAAATGTAACAAATTAATTTTTTTAATCAACTTTTATCCACAAATATATTACAAATCTCTAGTATAACTTGAAAAAAATTTTTTATATGGTTTACAATAACTTTTCTGTGAAATTTTTGCATCGGCCACCGGACGATTTTTTGATTCCTGACCTAATAACTCAAAATTTTTTAGATCTAAATTTGTTTTCACTACACAATACTAAATTCTATGCACCTTTCTGAAGTAAATGATAATTTGTAGTTATGTTTTGCATAATATTACTATTTTTGGTATTTTTTTTCAAATGAGGCCTAAGTTTTTACCTTTTTTCGTAAAACAATTTTTTTTTGAAAATGTAACAAATTAATTTTTTTTTTTTTCAAAATATATTCACAAATACTATATAAAACTTTTGTATATCTGGAGAATAGGTGGTAAGCTATTGATTTTGGATGATACAGGTTTTTCTGAATTAACTTCATTTTTTGACACCTAACATACTTACTCCAAAACCGTTTCATATAATTTTTTATTATTATTTTTTTACATAGATAAATTCTACGCATCTTTCTGAGAAAAATGATATCCTACAAGTTAGGTTTTGTATAAAAATAATATATTTTATTAATTTTTAAACAAACAAAGAAAATTAACATTGGCATTTGTAGGGTTAAAATAATGTCATAACTTTGATGCTGCTTTGCTCTTCCTGTTTCTTTATGGACAACTTGCCACATTGCTCTTGCCTTATTTTCAGCACCAAAAATGTATCTGTCATTAGCTATGCACTTTGCATCCCGAATGACTCCTCTCAATATCTTACAATAGGCTTTATATTTTAGTAACATAACAGGACAGCTGTGGGATCTCAATGAGTCATGCAATTCACACTTATGTTGACAACAGATTCTATCACTGTTTGTTATCCAATGATCTGTTTGTCCCTTTCTTTGATATCGATAACTTATTAGGGGGAAAGCTTCTTCGAAATACAAGTTAAATTTTGTAAAAAAAGTTTTATAGTCATTATTTAAATCATTTGAAGTCAATTAAATTCCAGAAAAATTTTCACATCGCAACCGTGAGATGAAATAATTCTTATTACTATTATTGTAAAATTCTTTTATATTTTGGTTTCAAACCACAGGTTTGCTTGTAGCTCTCTAGTGACACAGACAGGCCCTTGTGATCCGATAATCCTGGTTCACATAAACTAATTGTTGTTAGTTTAAAATTTGTGAATATGTTATCAATGCATGTTTCTGATTCAGGAGTTATTCTCATTGGTTGGTGAAAATTAATTAACAGATTATAAGATTTTATGAGTTCTAAAAGTTCCAATTTCTCTTTTGTATTTTGAGAAAAGTTTATGTTGAAATCCCCAGTTAAAACTAACATTATATTTTTTGATCACTTAAATATTTCATTCAATAATTGAACTAATTATTTCATAAAAATGCAGCCATCAGAGTTTGGAGTTCTGTACATGGAAACGACCATACATGACTGACCATTAGGCAATTCTAATTCAATGATAGCATATTCAAATTATGCTCTATTTTCTTAGCAAGGAGTTCACTCCATCCTCGCCCGTCCGAAACGAGAAGTATTTTCTTCTTGTGTGTGGATGTTTGCTGAGCATACGAGAAATACTTGTTTACATTTCTAAAATTATTTTTTGATGGTAAGACATTGCTTGTTTAATTCAATAATGAATGGGAGTTGCTATCTGTTTGTATGCAGGCAGACTTTGTTTTTTTATGCGGTGCAATCAACTCTTGATCGTTTACCATACTTTCCATTTGGATTCGAACATTTCTTACGGAAACACTACTTAAGTGCTTGGCGTCCGACTCTAGAGTTTTTTTTAATGCCTCACTTCTAGAAATACCCACCTTCAATTCTATAATTTTTTCCTGTAACTCCTTATTTTCTATTTCCAATATTAAAATATCTCTTCTTAATTCAATGTCCTGCTTACTACACAACTCAAATGATTCATTACAAAGTATTTTATGAGCATTTAGTTGTTTTTCCAAATCTATTATGTCTGCACCGTTTAATAACTCATTCGCTTGCACCCTGTGTTTCTCTACATACACTGCATTTACAGTATTCAAAATATATTTGAAAGAAATAAGAAAGGAATCTAGTTCTTCATTTTGAAGAATACTTTTAAAAGTCAAAAATAAGACTCTTTTCAAAAAGGAAATCTGATTGGAGGATTCTGTTTATTATGTGTATTATGCATGAACATGAACCCACTTATTTATGGCCGTCTTGGTCAGACACATGGATATTCCTACAGCTGGCTCAGGTCCTACAAACTCTGATGCAGCACTAGCTAGTTTCTCCGCCATCTCATTCCCCTCAACTCCCTTATGCCCCAGCACCCAGTGCAAAGTTACCCAGTTTTCCGGGGATAAAGCGTTGAGGTTCTCCCGACATTCCCTCACTATCCTAGATTTTATGGTAGTTCTTGCAAGTGCACTAATTACAGCCTTACTATTTGTATATATATATATATATATATATAGTTTTTCTTAGTCCCGCTTCAAATTTTCTCTATACAGTCATTTATGGCCATAATCTCGGCCTGAAAAACTGTGGCATATTGTCCCAAAGGAAACTAACTTTTAAACCCCAGTCTCAGCCCATATACCCTGGTACCAGTACTTACCATTGTCTTTGAACCATCTGTATACCACACTAGGTTTCCCGTGTTTCCTAGAACTCAATTTTCATCCCCATGAATCAGTCTAATTTCAAAAGGTTTTGAAAACGAGTATCTGGTTTCTATCTTATCGGTTCCCATACTTAAAATCGGATGGCAAATTTTTTCCGTAATTCTGGTATGCCCCATATGTGAGTTTCTCCAGACTCCTTTAGACTCCTACAGACATCTGTAAGCTGCTTCCGCCATAATATACAGGTCAATGGGTGAAAGCCCGAGTAGTATTTCCATTGTAGCAGTTGGTGTAGTGGACATGGTCCAGGTCGCTCATAAACATGCCAACCTCTGAACCTTAGTCAGAGTTGTTTTGGCACATCCTCGCTTAGTCCCAACCCACCACACTACCACGCCATAGCTCATCATAGGTCGTACAATACCAGTGTAGATGTATCTCATCATTGCTGGTCTTAGTCCCCAAGTTCTGCTTACTACCCTTTTTACTGCCATTAATGATTTATTGGCTTTTTCTGTAGCGTGTCTCAAGTGCGAATTCCAGGTTAGTTTGGTGTCTAATACCACCCCTAGCGATTTGACCACGCTCGCACATAGAATTTTTGTCCCCGAAATTTGGATATCGCTCAAATCTGGAATGATCCTCTTCCTTAAAAATGGGATCAGTATCATTCTTATAAGGATTGGCCTTAAGGTTTTCCTTGCGACACCAATCCTGTACTAGTGACAGAGCTCTTTTCGTGAGATCTACCACTGTTCCCAAACCTGCCTTAGATAAGCACTACCACATCATCTGCATATCCTTGGGTGTAGTAACCCTCCGATGAGAGAAGGTTCAGAAGTGTATCAACCCCCAGACACCACAGAAGGGAAGAGAGTACTCCCTCCTGCGGACAACCCCTGGGTACCACACCCTCCAGCTCCTCTCCCAGTACTTTAACTACAACTGTCCTCCCATTTAACATATCCCCACCCACTCGCGCACGGTTGTATTAATCCTGTGATACGATAGGGCCTGGATCATCAAATTATCGGGGGGGGGGGGCATTGTCAAAAGCTCCCTTGATTTTGAAAAAAAGATACTTTGGGCATATTCACGGTTACTGAGAGTATCTTCCAGTCTTTGAACTACATTGTGAAGCGCACTCTTGCACCCTTTACCTGACTGGTACGCCACTTGACTTTTGTGCAAAGGGATCATAGCCCAGCATATATGTTTCTCTACCAGTTTTCCTAGTGCCTTCAGAATAAAGGAAGTTAAACTGATTGGTCTGTAAGCCTTAGCCTCAGCACAGGAGGTACGTCCTGGCTTAGGTATTAACACTGCTATGGCTGCCTTCCACACTTAAGGTATGGTGGCTAGTTTAACCCGGATCAATCTGCACAGGATGGGGTTAGTGTATGTTTCCTCTTTCTGCAGTAGAGCCGAAAAAATCCCATCTATGCCCGGTGATTTGAATGGGTGAAAAGAATTAACTGCCCACCTGATTTTATCAATATTAATTATTTGGTTAGTGATATGCCAGTTCTCTCTAGTTGGAACTATGCACTTTTAATGATCTTTTGGCTTTAGTAGTCACTATCAACATTGGTATTTATAATGTCAGAGCCCAATCAATGCAAGCCATTAACCCATGTTCCAGGGGTCTTTGGTTCAGTTTTTATATCTCTCGAAGACACAACTCAGATCGCTACTCCTCTAATCAGTATAATCTACCTAGTAACTCTCCTTATCCCCCACCCTTGAAGTATACTCAAAATTATTACTCCCAAAATAACAGCACTAGCTATAAATAACAACTATTCATCACAATACCGACACCCACCCTCTTCTCGCCATGATGAAAACCCTCCTCGATCATCTTATTTACAACAATTAATCTGAATCGGAGTGCTCAGAGAGTTGATCAGCATCATCCGTCATCATAAATGGCTCGTATCACATATACTATAACCGGAAATCTACAGAGAGAATTAAATATTAACAATTCTTATCTCGAGGACAGTCACCTTAACCCACCAACGGTTATCCGACCCGCTAGCGGGTCGATTTTTCATGCATGGCCTAGTGCAGCAATTCTAAAACACGTATTTTGCAATTCACCATTACGCCCACTGAGAATGGTCCCATCACAATAAATAAAATACCGTTGGAAAGCTAATGTTCCGTAGATGCATATCATTCAAAAAAATACCACAAAACGTTATAAATAATATTCCAAAAATTGGTGAAGTTCGCATATTTTTGATGCAAAATGTCTAAGTTTTACGTTAACAAGTTGTAAACAAAACATTCGTATTGTTTGTCTATAATTTCCTATTTCGAAATTTCAATATGTCACATCTGACATAACACTGCTTGATAGATCGCGTCTTTCTCTTCAAAACCGTCTTTTTCAAATGTTTCCAACTAGTATAGTTTTTATTATATAAAAATTAAACCAAATCAAGAATTTTAACGCTATTTTACATGCTAAAAATTACATTTTTTGCAATTCAACTTTTATCCTAGTAGATATTATATTATCGAAATGTATTCTATACCATTGAAAAGGTAATCTTTCAATCTTTCAAAACCAAGTTTAGAAAATTTAAAGTTGCGTAAAATAGAAAAACACGACTTGACTGAAGTTGACGTTCATAACGCCAGGTTCCGACAATTTGCCGCGGCGAGTTTTATATAGAAAATATCACCTATATGTTCATATATTTTTTCGAAATGGTAAAACTTGTCCAAATGTTACAAGTTGACAATATTATATAGTATTTTTCTTCCTCTTTCTAACTATGAAGACGAAATCATCCTAAGTTATATGGTTTACGAGTTATATCCATTCTTATTCTAGGAAATGATCCTCTGAACTTTCAGACCGGTTTGCGATATTCAGTGTCTAGACAGTCTTGAAGAATCCGATCTTTATTTTTATACAATCTTGTCGTTTTTGATATAACTGTGAAGAGGAGGTTTCAATGTTTAACCTTGTATTTGAAACACATCTGTACAAGGAAAAATACAAAGGCTGTGGTACTTTATAAAACCAAGAATAACCTCAAATTTGTTACTTCGATCTCGCAAGATTTTTGCCGATGTGGAAATTTCAAAGTGTAATAGCTTTGTGTTTTTATAGTGAATATAAGTTTCATGAAGTGATTTTTTTATTATAATTTGTTTATACAACTTAAAATAAATGTGTCAATGTTTGTAGAGTGTAGTTATGAGTGATAATTCATATTTTCGGCCTATTCTAGCCAAATCTAGTACTATTCAGGCGTAGTTCTAGATTTGCTTTTGGAACTTTTAGTTTCAAGAAACCATTTATTTATTATAATATGTATATACAGTACATAATATATAAATGTATATACAACTTCTAATAAATGTGTCAATGTTTGTAGAGTGTATTTATTAGTGGTATTACATATATATATATATATATATATATTTTTTTTTCACAGCCCTAACCTCAACGTCAAGGCTATTATGAAGGTAGATTTTTATCATAAATGACCCATGTCTAATGCAAATTTTCAAAATTGATTTTTCTTTTTAGCAACTTTTATCCACAAATATATTACAAATCTGTATCAATATTTAAAAAAAATCATAGAAAATTTTTAATATGGTTTATGTACCGATTTCTGTGAAAATTTTCTCTCCGTTACTTTCGATTTTTTGGTATTTGACCAAAAAACTCCAAATGTTTTACATCTATTATTTTTTTTTCACTACACACCTACATTCTATGCACCTTTCTGGACATAATGATATATAGAAGTTCTGTATAAAATATATTTTACTATTTTTAATGTTTTTTAAGACCACCCTGTTAACGTGCCACATTAATGTTAAAGATACTTCTACCAAAGTACGTTCATTTGTCTAAGGTGGAAAAGGTTTTGACCAGACTTCGTCAAGCCTGCCTGACCGTTAACCCTGAGAAGCTTACACTCACTTTGGGTTCTATCCAGTTTTTAGGTCATGTTTTCCGGAACCAGTCAGTATCTCTACACCCGGACCGTGTCCAACCAATAGCAGATCACCCGACCCCAAAGAATTTAAAACAAACAGCCAGGATTCTTGGTTTGGCCGTCTTTTATTTGAAATTTATCGATAATTTTGCATCCATTTCGCACTCCTTAAACAAACTAAAGCATAAAGGCGTCCAATTCGAATGGGGATCAGATCAAGACCAAGCGTTCCAAACACTCAAAAGCAAATTAACCAATAATCTGATATTCCAACTACCAGATTTATGAACTAAGCAGTTCATCATCCACTCTGATGCTTCAGGCTTGGGCTGTGCCCATTAACAGGTAACAGCTAACCGTCAACGTTGGCCATCATCAACGATCAATGCAGTTGACGAAGAAGTGCATTAACTGCTAACGTTGATCATTTGCTTAGTGCTTGCAGGTGACACATCAGTGGTTGTTTGTTAGCGACAGTGGCCCACTCGATGCGTGCGCACCCAGCTATACGTACGCGTCTTGGTCATCTGTTAGTTTAGTTGAGCAACTAAAGCGAATCAATCAACGTCAACGTTTATTCATCAACGTATGTTTCTGCTGTAGCCTACTATTTTACTGTTGGTTTTTTACTAAATCTAAAACTGTATAAAACGACGACTGGATAATACGAAAATAATGTGGTGTAAATAACTTTAGTTTAAGTTGATATTTTTTACTACCAACTGTACCAACCATCTATTGATAAAAATATTTTCCATATTTATTTGTATGGGTTTTATGATATCCTTTGAAAAGATCATATACTAAATTTTAAACTTATTGTTGTAACAGAAATATTAGAATATAGTTTATGGTAGTAAATAGTAATACAAATAACTCCAAAACTTATTCCTCTGTAAATAATCAGTTAATTAATCAGTTATAATAATCAATTATTACAATAATTCCAATGAGTGATAAAATAGGCGATTCTAAGAAACAGGCAACAGTCGATTGATGACTAGAGCCTTCTTATTTCTCACTGAACACGTGCACTGCTCACCTGCACACCTACACAATAAACGAAGACGCTTTGTCTTCCGTTCTGTCTTGTAGGTTAACGTTAGCAGTTTTTTTCAACAGTTAATCACGTTCAACATTAACTGGTGTTGACGTTGACCATTGTTAGCGTTAACGACCACCACTACTTCAGGCACAGCCTTAGGTGTGTCCTTATTCCATGATTTTGACGGTGATTTAATGCCCGTCACTTTTGCCTTCAGGCCATTGAACCAACACGAACTGAACTATTCCTCTGTGGAGCTAGAGTTTATTGGCTGTCATATTTGCACTCCAAAAGTTCCAACAATACCTGGAACACCATCAATTCCAACTTTACATCATCAACTCTACCCTGTCTTGGTTATTAAATCACCCTCGACAAGTCGAGAAGCTCGCAAGGTGGATAGAATTTATCAACTCATTTAAATTCACGGTTCAATATATTATAGGGTCCGTCAACAATGTAGCCGACTCCCTGTCCCGTCTTTTTGAACCCTCTCGACCTTCTACCATTCCATTCACAAAACCACCATCTAATGTCCCCCAGATAATGACCATATCTTTTTTGTCCATTATGCCGGACTTTTTTAAAGACATCCATGTCTACCAAAAGGTGGATCTGGTCATTTCAAACATTTTAAAAACAACCCCTTCCACCCAATTATACTATTACAGACCACATCCTACTTCACCTGGCCCCAGGCCAGCGTACAGGGGAGATTGGACCTACCCCAAAAATTAATGAACATAGTAGTCAAGTACTACCACGAATTACCGAAAATCGCTAAGATTTTTGCTTGTGTCTCCAGGCATCTATGGGCTCATGATCTTAAAAGCTAAATCGTCCAGCGAGTGAAAACCTGTGTTCTATGCCAACAGGCCAAACAGGCCCAAACCACTCGCACGCACACCAGGCATCTAAAATTCTTACCTCCCCTTTTCAAAAAATTTCCACATTGGACGACTTCCTTTTCTAAGCTCCAACCTTAACAAATATCTCCTTACAGTGGTTGATGCATTTTCTAAATTTACCTTCCTCTTCCCAACCAGATACACAATATCAAAAGCTACAATAAATCTTAAAAAAACAATGTTTTTGCCTAAATTTGGATTTCCCAAATATTTAGTCACTGATAATGTTTCATATATTAAATCGGGACTAATATCCCAAATATGCCTTAATTTCGCTATAACATATATCTGCACCTCACCTTATTACCCTAATCTGTCCCATGCAGAGAGTTTTATTAAAAATTTAAAGGTTGCCTTGCGAATCTACCACGCGAATCATCAAAATTACTGGGACCAAAATTTTCATTGGTTCCAGTTAGTATTAACACAGCAACACACGTGAGTACCGGAGATTCCCCCAACAACCTTTTCCTCAGGCACCAAATCCGCGACCCCCTAAAGTTGATTTGGGATCTGGACAGTCTGATCCCCCTACCACCACACCTTTCTAATAACGTCGTTTGGTCTTGGCCCATCGATAGTTTGACCAAGGCCCACACGGCATACCAAACCTATTATAGTCCCGGACAACAAAATAACCCATTTCAAATAAGCGATTGGGTTATGTTTGGGGAGCATTATTTGAGCCAAGGCGCCAAGAGGATCAATGCCAAATTTTTACCATAATAGTTGAAACCCATGGTTATTGGTGCATTCACCACACCCGTTACAGTAGCGCTGATCGACCCGGCCTCAGGACGTCAGGTTTGCAATGCCCACATTTCCCATTTAAAAGATTTTTTAAGCCATCTAAATCGATACAGTTTTTTTTACCCCTTACTTTATTTTCCCTCCCTTCAATCACTGCCTCGGCCTTCGACTGCGACTGGACCCACTCAGTCGTAATGATGAGAGTCTTAAGTAGTTTTATTTTTATTTCTTCATATTGTTTCTCTTCATTCTTCATCAAACACATTAATCACCCATTTCCCTCATTCTGCCCCCTTACTCCTCATTACTGATGCCCACATCATCCTCGGGCCCAGTAGAGGCTACAGCAGCATCTGAGGGTGTACATCTACAAATGGCCCTGGGAGTTCCCACGCTACTTTTCGTTCATCTTTCCAGTTTCGACCTTGGCATCATTGGGGGGGGGGGGGCTTGTAAAATAGATCTTTTTTTTTAACATTCTATTTACCCCTATTTAAAAAAAAAATTGTTTAATTACCGGGCAGCCGGTTTGCTTTAAAGCTCACTATTATTTGCCTTGGACTTTTGACTCTGATGCATTGGGTCAATTTGAGCTCCTCCCACAGAATCCTCAAACCTATTTCTTATTTGTCCACACAACAGTAATCACATACATCTCCTTACTACCAACTACCCTAACACTGTCACCCAATTTTCCCATCTATTACACCTTTTATCACCCCCCCGGTCCCAACATATTCCTCACACTATGTCGTTTTCATTTCATCTCTTCCCTATTTCACCAATCTTGATCTATGTAGATTAAGATATTACCATAAGTAGTAGTAATAATTCTCAAAACTAACATACTGTTATTTATAGAACAAGTATTTAGGGTCTGGTAATTTAAATTATAATTCTTCTATTACAAGACAGTATCCACATAGTAAACCCCCCCCCCCCAGGAAAACAAATTAATCCATATTCATAGGTATAAGCCATGACACGTATATATAAATCTCTAGATATAATGCCCTTTCGCTCGATATTGGGGAGATTTAGACCCCAACCATTTATGACAACATCGTTGTATGCATTTACGTATTTATCCTAACCTCGTATATCTACAAAAAGTTTTACCCCAAAAAAATCAAAAAATAATAACCCTTATTTCAATCTCACCCTAACTTACCTAGTTCTAGAAATTGTTCCCAAATTTTCTTTGAGTTTAGGGTTTGCCTAAAATTAGCAGTATGTACATATAGTACACTTGCATTTTGATTGTGGTCGTTTTCGAATCTTGTATTAATTTTGATTTTTTCTCAATTTTTATCTTTTGCTCATTGTTACCCTCATTTGCACATGGCAATGCACTCCCAACCTTACTTTTTTTTAACCTTCAACTACAATTTAACCTACCTTAATTTTTCCAATGTTCTTCACTCCCTTTTCATCCTAGATTTTTAATATTTCAAATGCCTCACTAATCAAAATTTCTTTTCCCTTCAACTTTAATAAAACTTGAACAGTGGCAGTAATAGGATACAGGTTGCAACTTTATATATATATATATATATTTATTTATTTATTTATTCTCTCATCTATCCCCTTTTTCAACAGAATACCACCCCCTATCCTTCTGCATTTCACGATCATTAAAATATCAAAAAAAAACCAAAGAAGTACAGCTCTGGTGTGACAATTCTTACAAAAAATAAATTTAATTAAAACCATTATTAAATTGATAGTCCACCCTTCTTCGTTTTTTGTGAGCTGCTTCAATAAAACATTCTCACCTTCCCCCCCCCCATAACTTCCTTTCTATATCTGCTCCATCCCTTCTTCTTACAAAAAAAAAAAAAAAAAAAAAAACAATAGCCAAACAATCACGTCGATTGAACTGCAGTATTTACCCATAATAGATTTCTATTTACATAAAAATATCTTTTAAATCTTTTTTTCTTCAGTTACTAATTATTCGGTTATTACCTTACCCTACCCGTTATACCTCTCCACCTCTAAAACCTTTACTAACAACCTTTAATTATATACTGAGAGTACAATAGGTGAGTCTTGAAAGTAACTGGCACCTCTCAGAGTTTAACCTCAAATTTTGCCCTTCACTACTCGTTCCATGGAATTGTCTGGTTTGTTGTTGTCTTTCGCCCTGGTGGCTCATTATTACCCTGTTACATACCAATTTTGTTCTAGGTATCCTAACCTCTTCCTTACCCTGCACAAGCTTTCTAGGTTGGGTCGTCTTCTTTTTCTGCCAGGGGGAATATAAGCCAATATGGTACATTTTCCCCCCTTTTCATCAGCGGGGGGTGTCTGTGGCGAATTTCCTTTGCCACCATTTCCAACTAGGGTTTTTTTACATTCCTTGGTGTTGCGGGTTGCAGGACGCAATGTGGCAGGTGCCAATTATTTCCACCACTCAGCATCTAAGTTGCAGATGCACTAAGAAATTTTTAAATGACCAGTTGTATATCACCCGTCGCTTGGACAGGAGCTGAAGACTAGGAGAAGGATTCTTGTAGAAATTACCATGTGTTACAGTTCCTGTTTTTGCCTAGTTAATGCCTCCCCTCAAATGAAACACCAGCCGTACTCGGGATGAGTCGGAAGACCCCAGGGAAAATGATATGCTAAGTTAAATAACCACGATTAAATGAAATCGTAATCGGCCATCTTGACCCACCGTTTAAGATTAGGATCACTAATTTAGTAGAGTCAATCCTTTACACGTGAATTAAGTTAAGTATATACAGTATATTTAAGATAATATTAATTATAAATTTATTATTTAACACGTTCGCTACCAGCTGCCGCATATATGCGGCAGCCAGGTCACTCCCACAGCCCACGAAAAAATTCATGAACTTCCCTGTAGACTGGTCCTAATGGTTGTGACCGTCGCCACAGACCACGAATAAAATTTGTTCAAAATTAGTATGTCCAGTGACGTCAGCGATAGTCCTAGCTACAGACTAAGTGCCGCATATATGTGGCGGGCTATCCTGTAGACCGTGCCTAAACGATCTAACCTTCAAAATAGACTGTTGCGAAGAAATTTCTCATTTAGTATCAAGAAATCAACGCCGCATATCTGCGGCGGCAGTCTATTTTAATGAGCCCAGCCGCCGCAGATCTGCGGCATTGGGCTAGGAGTAGGACACGCCCTCAGCAAAATTGCGGCGGCAGTCTGTGGTTACGATTTTTTTTTAACATTGTGGTAGCGAACGTGTTAATCATTTAATTTTAATCGCCTATATGAGGTAGCTGACTTGTGTGTGTGTGTGTGTGTGTGTGTGTGTGTATTGCAACGGTGTAACCTTATGCAATGAATGAAAAATTGAGTTTTGCAATAAAATGCAAAAATCAAGATTTCATAACAGAAGTTGTGGTGCACCCTATACTTAAATAGATTAGAAAAAGACAAATCCAGGCCAAATGTACTGTGTCAATAGACCTTGGCTTTTGTCCCTGAGCTTGTTTCAAGTTGTTGAAAAGACTTATGAAAAAGTAGTTATTTTATGAGAGAATAAGGTGTTAATTAAAATAATAAAATTGATGAATTTTATGGGTGAATGTGAAACACGGGAGGTGTTAACATTGGCCATGGAAATCACAATTTTGTAAATTAAAAAATGGTAAAGTTAGAAAGGATTAAAGTTATAGAAAATTCTCAAATTTGATCAAAAGTAAATTATAGAGATATTTTTGAAAAGAGTAAAAGAAGATAAATAAAAAATGTTAAATAACAAATTAAGAAATTTTTGGTATTTTAAAAGTTAGAGATAATTGTTAAAGTTTGAAGGTGAAAAAGCACCTGAAAAAAATGAAAAGGTAAAAATGAAAAAGTATACAAGTTATAAAGGAGTTAAAGTTTTATAAGATATAATTTTGTAAAATTGTTAATTAATTAAAATAATAGGTGAAGAAGTTCACACCTATATTAAGCTTAAAATAAAAGAAAAAAGGTGATAAAAGAAATGACCTAGTGTTAAGAAGGTCATAAAATTGTAAATCTCAAGCTAAAGTATCAATTAACAAGTAAAATTTCAAATCCAAAAGTAAATGTTAAAACAGGCAAATCTACGAGTCCCAAAAGCAAAAGAAAAATCATCGGACAGAAATGAAATTTTGGCTAGTAGATATTAAAACCATAACCAACATATGTGAAAAAAAAAAAAAATTTTTTCACAAAAAACAGAAGAGTTTCCGCGAGGGAAAACCGCGGAAAACGAAAAGTCGAGCCATAGGCAAACCAAACGTCGCACGACCATCACACAACTTTGAGAAGAAAGGAAAAAGTACAAGGAATAAGACTACGAAAACCGCAGAGGGAAAACCGCGGAAAACGAAAAGTCGAGCCATAGGCAAACCAAACGTCGCACGACCATCACACAACTTTGAGAAGAAAGGAAAAAGTACAAGGAATAAGACTACGAAAACCGCAATCCTGTAAAACAAGTTTCAGAGAACTTCCAGGGAAAATAAATAAAACAATAGGACAATATGCCTGTAGAGGGAGTAAA
This sequence comes from Aphrophora alni, assembly GCA_963513935.1. NCBI lineage: Eukaryota > Metazoa > Arthropoda > Insecta > Hemiptera > Aphrophoridae > Aphrophora > Aphrophora alni. The sequence goes on from OY740765.1 coordinate 93,304,761, forward strand.
AGATAGTAAGATGAAACGTCATACTAGGAAGTTAGTGGGGGTAGTACCAACCCAAGAACTTCAGAAAAAATACAAGTTGCATTGCGAGATGGCAAAAAAGGTATAGAAAAGAAGGGAAATAGTTGGTATCCCGGAGGCGGCAAAACTGCCGATAAAAGGAGCTTACCAAAGCGGAGACGGACATTATGGAATTTTTCTCTGGAGGAGAGATGTACGACGAGATCACTCACTTTATATTTTCTCTATAGTATTTACAGTGAACAGTTTTAATTTTCTCTTGTGTAAAGATGTGCTAAACACTTATAAATTTTCTCTTGAAAGCAGTATTACGAAACCAGTGGTTTGAAATGTATTAAACTAGCAGTGAACATTTTAATTAATAAAAATATTATGCAATATAATATTTCAACGAACAGTTTCTATTAAAATCATTCGAACTTATATACAAGTTAACTTAATGTACAGAGACAGTGTTATATCAGTTTTCATTACAGATAGTGAAAAAACAGTCAAACAATTTAATTGAAATAGGCTATAAGTGATGCATATAGCTAAGGCGTCTAAACAATAGTAAATGACGTAACGACAATCACAGGATTGATGTAATGGAAACAACAGGAACACCAAATGGATTTTGAGAAACTACTGGAATAAATAAGCGAAGATCAAACCAGGGAAGGCACTAGAAGACTTCAAGGAAATTTAAACCAGGAAAATTCAACTAGGCAGAATCAAACCACGGGAGACGGTCAGCTATACCAACGAGAACCGGACTTCAGGGAGGCTGTATTTCCATCAACATTCCTGGGAAAGCAGTTCAGAGTCAAGGGTCGCAGTAATAAAAGGTCTGTCAACAACGTTACGATTTCCCCTATCCAAAACATCGCCTGAGTTAAATTCAAATAGTTATTGATACTGGGTTGAGATAGTTAATTAGGTTTTTCAAAATATGAAATAATTAATCTTGTAAATTAAATACATAAAATCATTTTCATAATTAAATAATTAAATAATAAAATTAATTGAAAGGATAATTAAGTAAAACTAAATAAAATAGATAAAAGCTTAAATAAAGAATAAATGGCTAAAAGAAGTAATAAATGGATGTAAATAGTAAATTTAGACTTTAAAATTTTATTTAGTAGTGGAAAGAAACCATGAAGAATTTTGAGTTATTTTTGTTGAATAAATTTTCTTTGATTTATAATTTAAAAAAATTATAAATAATTTACCTTGTTCAAGAAATTCCTATTATCTGAGTATCCTATATGATAAGTTGTTTTCTGTGTATGATCAATATAGAAGGTTCACTAAGCACAAATAATTTAATTATTCTAAGGTCAGTTCCACAGTTCTCACCCCTCAGAGATCATCGAATAAAATTAAAATTAATTACTGAGCTGAGCATATTTAAAGTTAATAGTAACTTCAATAACTGGAAGAAATTTTATAAAATATTTTTCGTTAAGGTGACTATAGACATAGTTATCATATCCAGAGTTATATCACCTAGGCTATTGAAATTAATTTGCCTTAAACTTCCAGTAGGTGATATAATCTCTTTATTTTGTGACAAAGTACTACAGACAGAAAACATTGTGCAAAGTTTGCGCACTCTGTCGTCTCAAAGTTGGCGTCACTATGAGTGGCTTAGGCAAGCTTTGGCGCACTGTCCGTCACAATATATATTAAGATTATCATTTGAATGGTTATATTTTTGTTTGAGGAGCAAATGTTCAAAACCAGTTTTGTCTTAAAAGTTTTTTTTTTTTAATGAAAACACTGTAAGGTTAGTTTAACAACAATTCTAGTAAATGTGTTTTTGTCAACTAGTCGTTATCATCGTAAACAAAAAGTAGTGGATAAATTGTATAAGGAATATTAGAAATTGTGCTTAACATTTTTGGTTAAACCCATTTTGAAAATAACACTGACTAATCATTTTGTGATAATTTTAAATGTTAATTATTAGAAACAACAGGAGCTGCATTGGACACATATCATAATCATAGAATCACTAGAGCACTGTGGTGAATATACAATAAAGGAAAGGTTTAACCCCAAAATCACAACAAAGAACACTAACAACACAAAAACTGTATAGTTATGTTTATTCTACCTTATGAACATTTCACTAACATAGTTACTGTAATATATGCTCGTTGCCACTGTAATATATGGTAACGATATTACTAAATTTGTGTTCATTTTAAATAAAACACATTGTATTAGATTATAGCTACGACTGCGTGTTTCAGGTAGGAAGGTGAGTTCAAGACTGGCTTGAATATGTAGCCAGGGAAAGCGTCAGTAATAAGGGCTGGTGGGAAAAGGTACTGGATTGCAGCCAATAGCATTTATTAATTTGTCGTATGACATATCGAACCATATGACGTCACACATCATACGATGTCACGCGATACTCCCACTCTTGTACAATTGTATACATCACAATTCCTCCCTCTTAATTCTTTTAAACAATACAATACACAATTTTAGTTTTTTTATATAAAACTTAAACATCTTTTTTAAAATAAAACTTAAACTAAACACATAGTCGTATAACTTTTAAACCTAGAAACTTGAAGCAATTTGACAATTAAACTAATAACCTAAATTAACACATGATAATTTATTAGCAATATTAAATTAGCAATTTAAACGAATAAAATCAATTTTTTTTCCCTTAATTGTAATTTAAAAAATAAAATAAATTTCTATCCAGATCTCAAACATTTTACAAAATATAATTATACATAATATATTATTTAATAATCAAGTCTTACAACAGCTTTCCTTAATCTAATTGGATATCTTCTTTCAACAACATCAGTAGTATTATTGTTTACAACCGATGTTGGAGAATTCCGTGTTTGAATCATAACAGGACTGGAATGTCTCGTAACAATTGGTGGAGAGCGGATGCTCTTCCGGGGTGAGATATTTCTCCCTGTTTGAATGGTATCTGTCACTAAGTCAGTCAATGACTCGTCCACTTGTTTTTGTTTATTTTCAAAAGGAGGCGAATTGACACCAATTAGTTGGTCAATATGCCTTCTCCATATTATACCAGAATTTAACCTTACTAAATACATTACTGGACAAATTTGCTTAACAACAATACCTTGTATCCATTTATCATTTGAACGATATTGTCTTATTAATACTGATTGATTAAAAACAATTTTCGTGTTCCCGTTCCTCTAAAACAGTGTTTTCAACCTGTGGGTCGCGACCCCCTGGGAGGTCGCGAAGCCTCTGTAGGGGGGTCGCGAAAGGTCGAGAGAACTGAATTTCTATTTGTATAAGATTTGTAAGAGTTAAATAAAAAGTCCATAAGAAGAGTTAAAATACAAGTCAGAAAAATTCTAGTTTAAAAAAGGGTATTACAAAAAAAAATATTAAAAATGTGTTTAAATAGAAAATGACTACATCTGTGCTTGCTTATGTTAAATATCAGCATTTTACAGAAATATAGACTATAAATAAGATATCCAATGGTTATTTATTTCAAAATGTATTATAAGTCTTAAGTTTCAGTTGAGTAAAGAAAAAGTGAAATTTTAATAGTGTTTTTAAATTTCACACAGAATTATACCTAACAACATATATACAAAAATTATCACATACAAATGTTATGTAAAAGACAAATAATTATATAACAAAGACAAAAAAAATTTAATAACTTTTATCAAATAAAAAAATTCTGAAAATCGGTCCTGTCAGCACCGACCACACTCCCCATGTCACAAATTTGCACCACACTCACGCTGAATTAATAAAAAGTTAACAAAATGATACTCGTTATGTTATTTTTACACAAACACATCAACAAAATATAAAATCTTCCAGTACTCCATCTTAATGTGAAGGTTGCGCTTGAGTTTGTTCAATTAATTTCTCCCATCGTGGATCCGTTTTTGCCACCTTAAGTATTAAATCGTCTTCCAAATGTAAGCGATTTCTTAATTTACTTTTTATTTGAGCCATTGATGAAAATGCCAACTCGCACAAGTACGAGGTAGAAAATGGACTCAAACACTTCAAAGCCTCGGTTGTTAATTCCGGGTATTCTGTTTTTCTTTTTAACCAAAAGGTATCCAAATTTTCAGACTTGAATTCCAAGTGTAACATCCCATCGGCAGATAATTCCAGCAGATTCTTTTTGAGCTTAGTTGCTAAATTTGCCTCATTTATAGCCGCATTTAAAAATGGATTTAAGATCCATCTTTGCCCAGTGTTATCCGATATCTCTTGCACTGAGAAGTAATAACACAATTCTTTCTTCAAATTATCTAACACCATTTTCATACCAGATATATATGAGTTGATGTTTATTTCGCTTCCGACTTCTTCAATAAAAGACTGTGTCGACGAAAATGAATCAAAGTTGTTTTGATTTATAGATGATGACCACAATTCAATTTTTTTTATAAAGCCATGGAGTTTGTCTTTTGCTGTAATCACGTTTTCATCCCGACCTTGAAGACTTTTATTCAAGTTATTTAAATGCTGAAATAAGTCAGAAATAAAAGCCAATTTCAGAAGGGATTCCGAGTCAGAAATAAATTCAGTGTAATGTGACTTGGCTTGCTGTAAATATACTAATAGTTCAGAGCGAAGTTCCATAACTCTGGTTAGTACTTTGCCTTTAGATAACCACCTAACCTCTGTATGGTAAAGCAAATTGCAGTGTTGTGCCCCCATATCTTCACAAATGACTCGAAACAATCGAGTCTGCAACGCTTTTCCTTTAATAGAATTTACAATGTTAATAATAATATTTAGAACTTGACTGTATTCTTGTGGCAAGGTGTTGGATGCAAGAGCTTGGCGATGGAGAAAGCAATGCATCCAAGAAGCGTTTGGTATCTGTTCTTTCAGTCTAGCAATAAATCCACTCTTCGCACTAGTCATGGCTTTTGCTCCGTCACTACAAATAGCGACGCATTTTTGGGCCCAATCTATATTCATACTTTGTGTAGCGTCAAGGAAAATGTTATGCAAGCACTGGCCTGTAGTATTTTTGGGAAGTGTCTTGCAAAATAGTATTTCTTCCATTAATATTTCATTGGATTCAAAACGCACAAAAGCTACAAACTGCGCACAACCCGCGATATCTGTTGATTCATCAAATTGCAAGGAAATAAAAGAACTTTTCTTCACTTTTTCTCTATAACTTGATCACGAACGTCAGTCGCCATATTGCTTATCCTGCGTTAAATGGTATTGTCAGACAGAGATATACTTTCTAACGATAATTATTTTATTATAATTTCAGAAATATTATATAAATCAAAATTATGAATTAATTAGTCATACCTTGGATTGTCAACATATAAGGAAAGTTATTAATGATGAAGTCCAAATATACTCTTTAACATTAACTCTGAAATATTTAATTTCATTTGAACTTAATTTCCAATTACTTTTGTTTTTTATTTTACACTATTTGCTCAGGGGGAGCTCTTTAATGAACAATTAATACAGTGAGTGAAATTTTTAATAATACAGAGAATTGCAATTTTAACAATTTAGTTTCCAATTAAAGTCTATAATTAGTACAATACCAAATCCACTTTTGTTGTATTCCTATGTAAGTAATCCAGTGCTGATAGTTGAGTGAAGAACTTTCACTTTATTACTTGTTAACGATGTTCACCAAACACTACACTGTACTACGTGATTTATCAATTAAATGATTCCCTTCAAATTACCATGAAGATGCACTCAACACTTTGTAGATGTACCTCTTTAGTACTGCAACAAAGATTACTAAGGTGTTAAATACTTTTACTTTGTAAAAACAAACACGGTTAAAACATACGTGTTAAAAAACAATTATTACTATAAGTGGAATTATAACTTATAGGAAATACTAATTTCTACATTAGGAATACTTTTGGCTTTACTTCGCCGACCCCTATGCTGTGAGTTTTTCCCCAAGACTCCCTATATAATTTTTACTTTGTCGATGCTAAAAAATACTTATTCCTTCTCTTTTAATTTACTTTAACCAATGAACGTAAGAAGCTACTTTTTGTCAGCCAATCAAATTTAATTGTTTCAAAATTGTGACCGTTTAGAAAACTGTTGTCCTGTTACATTTTATGTGTTTTGTGTGTGATTGTCCTTAAATTTCTAATATTATATTTATTTATGACTTAATTGCCTACAATGATTCAGGGTCTAATTCAAGTGTTTTTTTTTTTTTTTCTTTAAAGTTGTGAATGGTGTTCTGACTGATGTGACAATGTGAAAAATCAGAGTTTGTTGTAGGTTTAAAAAATGCGCGGTTAACGAATATAGAGGGGGTAGCTGTTTAAATAACATTTTGTATTTGGTAAATTCATTAATAAGAGAAAAATAGATTTTCAGAACAATAAAATAAGTAATGATGTTAAATTTTAATATAATTTGTTTAATAAATAGTGTATGTAAATTTTAGTGCTTTACGGGGTGTGTGTTGAACTTTGGGAACAGTTAACCGGGAAAAGTCTGGCGGAAGTAATATATACCTCATGGCAACACAGTCAGTCTTAGAGGGAGATCTGATGCAGTAAGACGTGTTTTGTAGTCAGAGAAACTTTTTTTAGAAATGTAGTTTAAGTGTTAAAAACGGTCTGAGTTTGGGGTTCGAGGAGAGCAGACCTATGAAAGTTCATATAAAAGACGTTTGTTAAAAATGTGATTTTTTTATTTTTGAGTCTTAGTTGGGAGGTTAGACAGACGATTAATAGTGATCAGTAGTTTTCCATAAATAAACTTTTAACGAAAGAGCAGGAAAACGCGTTAAGTTGAGTAAAGTTATGCAATATCATGCACGTGTTTATCGAAATTTGGACAATGAACGATTATATTCATTAGTTAGTAAAAAATGAACTTTTGAGATTACGACCACGACATCTTTAAAAAATATAGACCTATTTCAACAGTGTTCATCTACTACAATTGTGAGATCAGCTATGATGTTACTCAATGGACAATGAACTTTGACAGTCTAACGAACAAACGTGAATCACATATTTTATTGTTTCATATAAACTCTTTATGATATGTTTTATGTATTTTCTTTGAATTGTTTATGTAATAGCTATGAATTTCATTTATTTCATAAAAAATCTATGTGAGTCTAAGTATCATTTATGAAGGACGAAATTAATTTTTATTTTATACATTTCTTGTATTAATTAAAAAGAATAAGTAAAGTACTTATATCTAAATTCTTAAATTCAATTAATGGACTAAATACTTGCAAGTTTGATTTCTTAACAAAATAATTTCAAATTAAAGTTAAAATTTTTTAAAGCTAAAGATATGATCGATCTTTTTCAGAATTAGTAAAATTTATAAAGTAACAAGACCTTAATAAGCATTTATATTCATCATAAATTGTGTGTAATCAATGTATGTTAATATTTTGTTTTTGATTTATGTTAAAACTAATTGCAAAAATGTTTAATAAATCTTTATGTTAATATTTCAGCTACAAGTGTTTTCATTGCTAAAATCCAAAGTCACTGTGAGTACACTTTTAAAAGAGCTTACGACCCCTGAGATTATAAACTCATTAAATTCATTTTTTCTATGTTAAATAACGACGAAAGTCTGGCGCCCAATAATTATAAAATAACCACTCGTAAATTCAATTTTCTTCAAGTAAAAAATAAAAAGTTAGAACTCTTCAAGTTCAATATAATTTTTTTTCTTTCTTTTTTTTGTTGATAATATTACAATTATTATCACAATTGGCTCCCAACCTTGGGGCGATTATAGTCGAAAAAAACAGTGATTTTGGTACAAATGGAAACATTTAACAAGGTAAGGACATTTTTAATAATAGGAAACATTCTCTTGAAAATTTTTTTTTTTGTTGAATATAATAAATTTAAATAAATTAAATAACATAAGATGGATTCAGAAACAATAAATAGTAGTAATAGTAAACAGGTTAGAATAATGATTTAGGTAATTAAAATTTAAATTTAAAACTCATTGTGTTTGTTCTTTTATTATATAAAATTTAAACTAAAAAACTCAAGGTAAATAATAATAATAACTAGAAATGGAGGGATAAAATAATAAAAAGTTGATAACTGAAATAGATAGGATTAATACAGAGTTTAGAGCAATAAAACACAAAGCTGAAAAATATTTTATAAACGTAAATAAAAAATATAGACGTGAACTGATAATACAATTTGGTAAGAAGATTAAGGAACAATGGTACATAGAATTAGACAGAGAAAATTTAGATAAACAATGGCATGTGAAGTTAGGACAAAATTTAATAGATAGGGAAATTGAAATAAGGGAAGAAATGATAAAAATGATGAAGAATGTGATTCAAGTGAGAAGGGAAACTTATAGAAGTTTGAAAGATAGGTTATTTGAAGAAACACCCCCTGTAACTTTGATAATTGCAAGTATTATAACCAATAAATTAGAAAGAGTAAATTATGTACTTTGTAGATTTGATAATACAGAGATTGATGAGATTGTGAAGGTAGATAATAAAAATAGCAATGAGATTAATGATAATCAAAAATGTAGGGATTCTGTAGCAAAAGTACATGATAATACAAAGATTAATGAGGTTATAAAAGTTGATAATAAAATAAACAATGAGGTAGATAATAATGAAAATTTAAAAGTTAAGAAAAATGGTGGGGTTAGTGATTTTGATGGAATAAATAAGGTTTCAAATGACTAAATAAATAAAAATAGTAATTTGGTAAATGAAGATCAAAATTTAAAGAAGATGGAGGGTACTAATAATAATAATCTAAGGGCTGAACAGGTTAGAGTAATTGAACAAGATAGAGTAGATAAGGGTGTAATAAATAATGATTGGAGTATAGAAATTAAGAAAATGATTGAGATTTTAATGAATAAATTTGAGGAAAGGAGGTTAGAAGCAAGACAAGATCATGAGCAATTTATGCAGGAATTAAGACAAGAAAATTTAGAATGGGAACAAAATTATTAAAAAAGGAGACAATTATTAAGCCTAATGTATGTCAAAATGAGTCTTTTGAAAATAATAATTTAAAACAGTTAACAAGTAATGTTGAGTTTAACAATTTTTGTGGGGTTGGAATAGATATAAGTAATTCAAAAAACAAGGTAAAAACAAATAATATTATCATAAAAGAGTCAGTTGTTTATGTTAAAAAACAAGTGTATCATAAGACTGTAGAATTTGAAAAGTATGTAATGTTGAAATTTAAGAGTAACTTTCAAGTTCCAGAGCAAGAAATTAAAAGTCTTTTTGAACAGAGTAATTTTGAATGTAAGTTTGAAAATGTGTGTATGAAAGAGATTCTTGTAAATATAAACAAAGCTAACAAGGTTAAGAATTCTGATACAACAGATGTTGAAACTAGGTCATTGTATTCTGAGATGTTTAAGAGAAAAGGGAGTGTAGTTATGTTTGTAAGAGAGAGAGAGAGGTAGGGAGACTGTTAATACTCAGAAACAATAACAAAGGGGGATCTTTTGTTAGGAAAAGGTCTGTTTAGAACAGGTCTCTATGTTAGAAGAGGTAATTAGTGTAGGAGATGTTTACAAAAATCAAATCATGTATTTCAAAATATTTCACCTTTGCGGTAATCACAAAAAAAACAAATTAATATAACAAGGTTTATTGTAAAATTTTTTGGAACGACTGAAAATAATGTAAAAACATTTTTATTTTAAAAACAAGGACTTGAATCGAATAATGATGATGAATAACTAATTGTATAATAAATAAGTTTAAGTTTAAAATAATAAGATATGTGAATAAATAATTTGTGTGTAATAATCAATTATGTAGGTTAAGATGAAATGTTAGAACAGTTTTAGTTAAGAACGTGCTAGATTTTAATTTAAGCAGAGACGCTAAAGTGTTATCAATAAATAACTGTTTATGTTTATAGAAAAATAAATATTGAAGTTATGTGACGATAACAGATTAGTTAGAAGGAAAGGTTTTGTGCATCTGTAAGAAGCAATAATAGTTAATATTGAATGGAAGAGTTAATATTGAATATTCAATAATGTGACAAGAGTTTGGACCGAGTCGAAGCTAGAAGGATTCTTTGATTTGTTATCAGTAACAAATAAAGATTGCATCATCGTATGCGAGGGGAAAGTGTTTACTCCTTAGCTAGGTATAAATTCCTTTGCGTTGACGTTGAGACTGAAAGAATAAAGGGTGTTCAGAAAAGTTCTGTTCCTAAAAATAAAACTATTAATTTTATATAATGAAATAAATTTTTTTTGTGTTTAATAAAGAAGTTTAAGTGAAAGATAGTTGGTATAATCTAAAATATTTAAAGGTAAAGGATAATCATTTGATTAATTTTAATAAGAATAAAAGGTAATTCATAAATAAAGGACTTAGAATAATTTCAGATAAAGGATTGTAGAAAAATAAGATAACATTATGTTGAAGGGAGTATGTAAGCAATGGATAAGCGACGATAGGGTTAAGGCCTGATAAAGAAACAATATTTCAACTTCGGGTGGACCGATGTTGATGAAACTTTTTATGAATTTTTAAATTTTTTTTTTTCGCGTATATGCATTTAAACATAAACAAAATGGGAGGTAGGAGGCGTTTGTGTTGTAGAAAAAATTGTTTTATTCGCAAGAATGAAGCAATTTGGAACTGCATGAAGAATGGGTTATGAAGTTGGAGTGTGTAGTGGGCGTTATTTTGAACTGAGTAGAGATATCGCATTTCAACCACTGCACATTTTAAAGTCATAACATGTTGCTTTATGTTAGAGTTCACAGGGTGACCAGAAGGGCACATATAGAATATTAGACGATCAGAAGGGTTGTAGGGGGAGATAGGGAGGAGAAAAAATGCATAAAATAATAAAAAAGTTCATAAAAAATAAAATAAAAAAGGAATAACCAATAAAACAAAATAGAAAATGGAACGTGGTAGGGTTTTATTAGTTGATGTTCGGCCTGGTGGTTTGACATACATTGGATCGTATTTTCTAATTGATGTAAGATATTCAGGCGGGGTTTCGAGTGATAAAATAAAAAATAAAAAACAAAAAATAAAAAAAATAAACAAAAAACAAAAAATTGTCATATGACTCATGTAAATGAAATATAGTTAAAATTTTGACAATTTGAGAAGTTTGAAGAGAGAACTGGGAGTTCTTATTTATATTGAAAAATATAAAAGATTTAATAAGAGAAGTTTGTGAAGAGAGAACCAAGGGTTCTTGATTATATTGCAAAATATAGAGTTTGGTAGGTGAACTGTTCTTTATGGACAGGGTGTAGCTATGTTCGAAGAATGATACGACGAAGAACCTATATTATCATTTGGAGAACATAGTGATATCGGGTTAATTGGAAAACCTATAAAAAAATCCAACGTAGTTGTTTATAGTTCTGTCACATGTAATTTTGGGCAAAAAACGTAAACAATGACTTATGTTTGGAAGTGTCATAAACTTTCGTAGATATAGAAAAAGTTTTTTTTTGTGTCTATTCTATAAAGTAGAAACAGCTGTTAGGGGAGATAATGGAAGACAATAGGACTATCTTTCATGGTAGAAGGAGGGGATTTTGTTGAAAACAAAACTTAGGAATAAAACCAGACGTGACGAGAATAAGGAGTGCTTATGTAACAAAGCGGAAAATTTCGTAAAAATATAAATATATTAATTCATTAAGATAAATAATTTGATGTTAATTTGTAAAATAGTAATTTGAATTTTGATGTTAGTGAATAATAAGGATTAATTGATAATATGAAATAATAATTGTTAGTTTTAAGTGACTTATGGTTTGAAGAAGAATAGTTTGTAAAAAGTTTGAGAAATTTAAGTAAAGTATTGCCAAGACAAGTAATAATAGAGCTTTTATGTTTTTTGATTTAAAATGAATAATGAATAAAAGATGTTAAGATTTTGTTTTAAAAGAAGATAGTATGGTAAAATAATGATAACTAAAGAGATTTTAATGAATTTTATAGAAAAAATAAATAAGTAACGTTTTTAAATAAATGATAATGGAGTTTGAGATAATAGATGATTTTAAGAAGTAATTTGATAAAGGTATTTGATGATTTTGATGAAATAAAGTGTTTAGCTGGGAAACAATGTATTTTTTTTGTAATAAAGTTTTTGTATTCAAGTAATAGTTAATTATGGAGTTTTTTATGTGAAGTAGTTTAAACGAGAGTTTTTTGAGTTTTTATATGAAGATGAGAATTTTACCGAAGTATTAAGTAAAATGGTATTTAAGATATGAAGTTGTTCTGTTGAAAAGTTTTTCATAAGAATGGTAGTTGGTTGCATTAATGGTTATTTTTAAGTTTTTTAAGAGATTTTTTGAGTTCTGCGATGAAATAATGAAGAATACGACGATTTTTATGAAGGAGGAAAATGTTTGAGGAGTTCTACGAATATACGGCGATAATGATGTTTTTTAAAGGAAGCTACGATGAAATAATGAGTTTTTTATGCGACGATATGTAGGTAACCCACGGGACTACATAAATAAATAATGATGAGTTTTTTGGTGAATTTATGCAATCTTAATTATTAAAATATGGAAGATTTAAGATAGAAGGAATTTTTAGAATAAGATACTAAGGAATAATACAGTTGTAAAGAAGTATTTTGAAATAGATAGGTGAATTTTGTAAGTTATTTTTTAAAATTTTTTGATGATAATGACGTCATATTTTTTGAGTTTTAGTAAAAGTAAAGAGATTTAGTATTTGTTAAAGTCAGTAATGGACATTTTTGTCCCAGCAAGACAAGAGAGAGGTAAGAATTCAAATAAATAAAAAATAATAATTGGATTTAAGTTGAAATTAATAATAATGTAAAATTGGAATTAAAAAAGTTTAAAGTAAAATGAGATGAGTTTAAGTAATATTAAGTATAAATGAGAAGTTTTTTAATTTATGATTATATAGAGATGAAAAAAATATTCAGATGAATAACTAGAATGAAAATTAGATTTCCAATAGAGATGTAGAATATTTTCGTCTTGGCAAAGGGCAAAACGTGAGAAAGGAAATCCTAGATGGCAGTAAAATTTACAGAAGTATGTCTGGAGATAAGGTTTGAGTGACATATCCCGTCAACAAGAAAATATTGATGGGAAAGCTTTCGATCAACGGATGTTGATAAAAAGCTGATGATGGGTTTCTTTGGTCAATAGAGATAAGTTTTAGCGCTAATTGATTTATTTTTTTTGTATAGATGAATAATGATAACTTGAAAATAGTTAGGATAATGAAGAAGAGTATTTAGCAAGTAATTTTTATTAAAAAGAGAATCTTTCCTATAATATATACGTTTAGTGTATATAAATGTCCTTAGCTGCTGAAGTTAGAAGTTTTGAAAATCTATTAAAATTTAAAAATTTTTTTTATTTTTCAAATTAAATTTTTTATATAGAAAAGATTTATAGTACAATACTTGTATTGTAATACAAATCTTTTGTGGGGTTTTGTGACAATGTGAAAAATCAGAGTTTGTTGTAGGTTTAAAAAATGTGCGGTTAACGAATATAGAGGGGGTAGCTGTTTAAATAACATTTTGTATTTGGTAAATTCATTAATAAGAGAAAAATAGATTTTCAGAACAATAAAATAAGTAATGATGTTAAATTTTAATATAATTTGTTTAATAAATAGTGTATGTAAATTTTAGTGCTTTACGGGGTGTGTGTTGAACTTTGGGAACAGTTAACCGGGAAAAGTCTGGCGGAAGTAATATATACCTCATGGCAACACAGTCAGTCTTAGAGGGAGATCTGATGCAGTAAGACGTGTTTTGTAGTCAGAGAAACTTTTTTTAGAAATGTAGTTTAAGTGTTAAAAACGGTCTGAGTTTGGGGTTCGAGGATAGCAGACCTATGAAAGTTCATATAAAAGACGTTTGTTAAAAATGTGATTTTTTTATTTTTGAGTCTTAGTTGGGAGGTTAGACAGACGATTAATAGTGATCAGTAGTTTTCCATAAATAAACTTTTAACGAAAGAGCAGGAAAACACGTTAAGTTGAGTAAAGTTATGCAATATCATGCACGTGTTTATCGAAATTTGGACAATGAACGATTATATTCATTAGTTAGTAAAAAATGAACTTTTGAGATTACGACCACAACATCTTTAAAGAATATAGACCTATTTCAACAGTGTTCATCTACTACAATTGTGAGATCAGCTATGATGTTACTCAATGGACAATGAACTTTGACAGTAACGAACAAACGTGAATCACATATTTTATTGTTTCATATAAACTCTTTATGATATGTTTTATGTATTTTCTTTGAATTGTTTATGTAATAGCTATGAATTTCATTTATTTCATAAAAAATCTATGTGAGTCTAAGTATCATTTATGAAGGACGAAATTAATTTTTATTTTATACATTTCTTGTATTAATTAAAAAGAATAAGTAAAGTACTTATATCTAAATTCTTAAATTCAATTAATGGACTAAATACTTGCAAGTTTGATTTCTTAACAAAATAATTTCAAATTAAAGTTAAAATTTTTTAAAGCTAAAGATATGATTGATCTTTTTCAGAATTAGTAAAATTTATAAAGTAACAAGACCTTAATAAGCATTTATATTCATCATAAATTGTGTGTAATCAATGTATGTTAATATTTTGTTTTTGATTTATGTTAAAACTAATTGCAAAAATGTTTAATAAATCTTTATGTTAATATTTCAGCTACAAGTGTTTTCATTGCTAAAATCCAAAGTCACTGTGAGTACACTTTTAAAAGAGCTTACGACCCCTGAGATTATAAACTCATTAAATTCATTTTTTCTATGTTAAATAACGACGAAAGTCTGGCGCCCAATAATTATAAAATAACCACTCGTAAATTCAATTTTCTTCAAGTAAAAAATAAAAAGTAAGAACTCTTCAAGTTCAATATAATTTTTTTTCTTTCTTTTTTTTTGTTGATAATATTACAATTATCACAATGATTTATAACATATTCCCCTAACGCTTTACCTTTGTCGGCGATCACAAAAAGTTTAACATGTGTCCAACAAATGTATCTATTTCTATATTCTTTTTAAAATATTAGACCATTACTGGAAAGCTTATTGATTTCGTTATAACTTTTTGACCTCTTCCTTGCCAAACTTGATCTCTGCTATATCTAAAGCCGCTGGTAAAATCAAATTTTCGGCAATACTGTGAGGTTTTCCTGCTTTAGCCACACGAAAAGCTATTTGATAACTAGCGAGCAATGCTTTTTCATTTAGGTTGGACATTTGTCTTATAGCAGTTTTTTGATGTTCAAGAGCTTTTAATTTTCGCTCAAAAAATTCCACGGGTTTATTCTTTTCATTAGGATGTTTTGTGTTTAGGTGGCGTACCAACTTTGATGGCTTCATGCTTTCTCTTGACAAAATGTCAAAGCAAATTACGCACTGCGGTTTATTCTCAATCACAGTAAACCCATATTTCAAATAATTGTCGTCATAAAGACGTTTTTTCGGAATTCCACGACTCCCGATAGACGTTGATATGATGGTTCTGATGATCTTTTCAGGAATTTATCCATTTTCAATTATAACAACTCAAATAATTACTTACCGTCGTACTGTAAAACGCGCGTGTCTTACGCTCACAAATCACTCTACAAGTCTACAATTACTCCAACTGCAAAGCACCTTACACAAAGTTCGTATAACACCGTAGTTTTACTTTCGAATCGTTTCCACTTATCGCAGTCTTGCTTCCGATTCCACTTGCTTTGCTGTCTTGCACTCAACTGCCGTGGCCGCGATCGACTGCACTATTTATAGGGCAGCGCGTTCTAGCGAGAATAATCTTGAAGCTTAACGAAACGTCTTGAAACTTGTGGATATTTCGCGGACTACCAGCGCCATCTGTTGGTAACACTCGGAACCTGTGCTAGTTCCAAGTGCTACTAACAAACAGATGGTGCTGAGAGTCTCAATAAACATAACAATATGTTTGTATTTGTTTGTTAGTTATCAATTGTGGGGTTTATCAACAGTTATCAACTGTAGGTCCACGGCCTGGAGGACGAGTTCTACGAACTTGGTACCAGATTGCCGAAATTGAAAAAAAGTTATCAATTGGCGACGTATTCGATTTAAAATTATGTTTTATGTACTTAATTTAATATTTATATCCGAATCCTAATAATACAAACGCCTAAAAGTTATGTATAGATAGAATAATTGATGAAATATTTTTAATATACATGAAAAAAGAGTCGGGGGGTCGCGAAATATTTGTTGATACTAGGAGGGTCGTGTCATGAAAAAGGTTGAAAAACACTGCTCTAAAATAATGAGTTTGTTTTTCTTGCTTTAACTCTACTGTTTTGGCAATATTAGGTCTAATTAAATTTAACCTTGTTTTCATTGGCCGATTAAACATTAACTTAGCAGGCGTTTCTTGAGTTGTAACATGAACTGAATTTCTATAATCAAACAAAATTCTATACAATGCTAGTTTAGTATCTATACCTTCTCTAAATGCCACATTTTAATTTTGTTTTAACATACTTAACAGAATTTTCTGCTAAACCATTAGATTGTGGGTGATATGGTGCAGAACTAGAATGTTTAATACCATTACATTTAACAAACTGCTCAAACTCAAATGAATTAATTGAAAGGTGGACCGTTGTCCGTATGAATTACTTCCGGTAAACCAAATCTACTGAACAATTCCCTTAATTTATCTATTGTCTGACTAGCGGAAGTCGACTTTACTTCAAAAACTTCTAACCATTTAGTATGTGAATCTATAACAATTAAATACATTTTCCCTTTAAATGGACCCATGACGTCTACATGTAATCGTTCCCAAGGTGTACTGGCATACTGCCAACAATGTAATTGATTCTTTGTAGGATTTTGTCTTTCAAAAAGACAGGAAAAACAACCATCCGCCAGATTTTCTATATCTGCATCTATATTTGGCCACCAAATATATGATCTCGCTACCGATTTCATTTTTACTATCCCTAGATGACTTGTGTGTAATTCATCTAATATGTATTTACGGAATTTATTTGGAATAATTACTTTATAACCCCACATTATAATTCCTTGTTCGATAGTTAATTCTTCCTTTCTTTTGAAATATGGACCTAATTCAGGATATTTTACAGAAACATAATTTGCCATCCATATATTACATAATCATACACTTTTCTTAATACTATATCTTTTTGAGTTTCACTTTTAATGTCCTCACAAGTAATAGGTAATGAACTGTCTTTAACATAATGTAGATAAGTTCCTAACCAATCTAACTCTTGTTTATTGTCACCATGCTCGACTTTGAGCGGCAAACGTGATAATGCATCTGCATTAGCATGTTTAGCTGATTGTACATACTCAATCTTAAAACTATAGCCAGATAAAAACAAAGCATATCGTTGCAATCGACTTGCTGCAAAAGCAGGTAATCCCTTTTTTAACCCAAAAATACTTAATAATGGTTTATGATCTGTACATAAAATAAATTCTCGTCCCCATAAATATTTATTAAATTTCTTTACCCCAAAAACCAAACTCAAAGCTTCTTTATCAATTTGTGAATATGCTTTCTCTGCCGTGG
The DNA here is from genome assembly GCA_963513935.1 of Aphrophora alni. Lineage (NCBI taxonomy): Eukaryota > Metazoa > Arthropoda > Insecta > Hemiptera > Aphrophoridae > Aphrophora > Aphrophora alni. The sequence goes on from OY740765.1 coordinate 93,322,365, forward strand.
ATAAAGTTCGCGAAGCGTATGCTATCGGCCTCTCAACACTGTCTTTTCCAATAATAGACAACACACAACCTCCACCGGTTGGTGATGCGTCACACGCCAATTTAATAGGTAATTCAGGATCATAATGCGCTAATACTTTAGAAGAAGCTAACAGTTTCTTGACTGTATTAAAAGCTTTTACACATTTTTCATCAAATTTAAACAATACATCCTTTTTAAGTAAATTATAAATAGGATTCAAAACACTGGACATATTTGGCACAAATTTACCGTAATAATTAACTAATCCTAAAAATGATTTTACCTCTGTAACATTAGAAGGTGTTGGGGCATCTAGCATAGCTTTAATTTTCGCTTCGGATGTGTGCAGACCTTACTTGTCGATAACAAATCCTAAATATTCTAATTTATCAGAGAAAAACTTACATTTATCTTTTTTCAATGTAAACCCTTTTTGGTTTAACCTATTACAAACTTCTTGTAACCTACTGAAATGTTGTTCAGTATTTTCAGCTGTTATCAATATATCGTCAAGGAAAGCTACAACACCTTGTAAACCTTGAATCGTCTGCTCAATAACCCTTTGAAAAATTCCCGGTGCAGAATTAATACCATATGGCATTTTTGTATATGCAAATAACCCTTTATGTTTGCTTATTGTACACAATTTCTGTGATTCATTGTCTAGCGCTAGTTGCATATATGCTTGGCTTAAATCTATTTTTGAAAACAATTTCCCCTTTTTCATACAAGCAAAAATATCCTCTATTCTTGGTACTGGATAACGATCTATTTCTAAAGATGGATTTAGAGTAACTTTAAAATCACCACAAATGCATAATTTACCATTTTTCTTTAAAACTGGAACTATTGGTGTTCCCCATTCAGAACTTTTACAGGAATTAAGATTTTATCTTCTACTAATCTGTCTAACTCATTTTCTACTTTACCTCTCATAGAAAAAGGTAAGGGTCTTGGTTTAAAGTATTTAGGTCTAAAATTCTCTTTCAATTTCAAAGAAACAATTTCTGTTTTACATGTACCTAATTTTTCAGTAAATACGTCTGGAAATTCCTTACATAATTTATTTACTAAATCTTCACGTTTAGCTTCATTTACATCTTCGTTTGGGTTTGACTGACCCAATACTCCTAACAATTTATTTTCAAAACAAATATTTATTTCCAAGGTCTTTAACCAATCTCTGCCCAATAAAGGATGAGCCCCATTTTAATTACATACAAATCAAGCATTTTACTTAATTTACCATGTTTAACATTAACCTTTAATTTTCCAGTTGGGACTATGCCTTCATTAGTATAAGAATTTAATTTTAAATCATTAGGATATAGTTTACAATTACTAAGATTTCTCAAATAAAAGTTTTCATTCACTACAGTTACTGCAGATCCTGTATCTACTTCAAAAGAAATAACTTTACTCCCTACCATTACCTTAACTGTAATAGGTTCTACTTAACTCTTTTTTGTATTTTTTTTCATCCTCTACTTTAAACAAATTATTTAAATCATACACATCATCGTCTACATTTGACACTCTATCTCTATCTAATACTTACATATTTTTCACTCCAACGAAATGACTTTTGTTGTGTTTATGAAAATTATAATTATTTCTAGATACATATTTATTCTTATTCTGAGATTTGTTAACCTTTTTCCTACATACCTTCGCCAGGTGTCCTTTAATTCCACAATTGTGACACACACTATTTTTATGAAAACACTTATTTCTAAAATGACCTTGCTGGCCGCAACAATAACACATCACTTTGACATCACTTTTGGTTAACACTTTGTATTCTTCCTGCTTCCCAGGTTTCCATTGTCTCGATGAAACTGCCATTCTCTGCATTCTGAGTTGAGGGTCGCTGCCTCCGGCTATTGTTTGCGCATCCTTTTCCGCTCCTTCAATGGAAGTACTAATTTTTACTGCCCTCTCGTATGTCAGGGTAGTCTCGGATAAAAGTCTTTGTTTGATAGCGTCACTTTTTAAACCGCTAACTAATCTGTCTCTTAAATGTTCGTTTAATGTCGCGCCAAACTCACAATAAGTTGATAATTTTTTTAAGTTAGCAATATATTCGGCAATGCTTTCGTGTTCGTGTTGCGTTCTTAAACTGAATTTATATCTTTCGGATATGAAAGAAGGTTTAGGGTATAAATGTTCCCTAATTATTGTCACTAATTCATTGTACGTTTTTGTTCCGGGTTTATTCGGAGTGCATAAGTCTCGTAATAAGCTAAATGTTTTTACACCTACAACCGTTAATAAGGTAGACACTTTTTTATCATCTGGAATGCTGTTACATTCCACAAACAGTTCAAACCTTTCTATGTACGAACTCCAAGTCTCGTCTGCACTATTAAATTCAGAGAGTTTCCCAATTATTCAATCAATCAATCAAACATTTTATTTGTTGTAGACAATTTACAATTGTATAACAAACGTCAAAACATAACATTACATAGTACTTTACAATAAAGGTTATTTAGAAATTAACATATTATTATAACAAAGCAAAATTATGTTACAGAGATAGTAATGACTATTCATCCTCAGAGATAGTGTTCATTCACCCTCACCTAGCACTGACAAACATCATTCATAAGCAAGGGTCATATATAAAAAAAAAACTCAACCAAATTCAATCAGCACAACCATATACATCAATCAACCATCAACTTAAAATTGACTTTTTTTAGAAGAGACCCAGGAATTTTGTTGAAGATACTCCATTTAGTTCATTATCATCCAACCTAATATTAAGTTTTGGATTAAAAGATTCTTTTAGATTGAAATGTATATAATTAGTCTTACTAGGGTTTATAGATAACCCATTGCAACTTAGATACTGCCTAATAGCATTAACTTGTGAGGAAGCCCTATGCTCCAAGTCATATAAAGATTCTGCTTGAACATTCAATGTTGTGTCGTCAGCAAACTGAATTAGTTTATCCACATGTACTGATGAAATACCATTTACATAAATCAAAAACAATATTGGGCCAAGCACTGAACCCTGAGGGACACCACTTGACAACTCTACTTTGTCAGATAATTTACCCGCAACAGTAACCTGTTGAGTTCTATTATTTAAATATGATTTTAACCATGACAATGGTTGTCCTCGAACACCTATTTTATCACATTTATCAAGCAATGATACAAAGTCCACACAATCAAAAGCTTTAGAGAGATCCAAAAACACACTCAAAACTTTATGCTTACCATCCAAACTCTCAACAATATATTCTATTAACTGGACTATAGCATCTATAGTAGATTTTCCTTTTTGAAAACCAAATTGGCCTTCATACAGGATATTACACCTTTGCAGATGGTTTAACAACTTCTCCAGAAACAATTTCTCGAAAACTTTACTAAACACAGACATAACAGATATAGGCCTGTAGTTATTTATGTCCTTTACATTACCTTTTTTAAGCTGAGGTGTTACCTTAGCTAACTTCAGTCTAGATGGAAACATTCCAGTGGAGAAAGATGAATTTATCAAAACCGAGAGAGGCTCAGAAAGTTCTTCGACACACTGTTTAATGAGCCATGTACTAAGCCCATCAATATCCATGGTTTTTTTTATTCTTCAATGACCTAACCACTCGGGACACGTCACCAACACTCACAGGCGAAAGAAACATCGGACTTTCATTTTTTCTAACATCATCCACAACATATTGTGGTAGACATGTTGCTTACACTGGACAATGAAATATTCTGATTTTCAGACATGAGAGAAAAAATAGTACTGCCACTACATGTTCTTTTCCCTCCGTAACTTTACACTTTTGTCACTAACAAGAATTTACTTAAAAAGTTGCAATAACTTCCCTAACACGTCTTCATGTCGTTTAATCTTCTACAATTCATTATAAACCGCTATCCTCGTCACCACTGTAAAATATGGTAACGATATTTCTAAATTTGTGTTCATTATAAATAAAACACATTGTATTAGATTATAGCTACGACTGCGTGTTTCAGGTAGGAAGGTGAGTTCAAGACCGGCTTGAATATGTAGCCAGGGAAAGCGTCAGTAATAAGGGCTGGTGGGAAAAGGTACTGGATTGCAGCCAATAACATTTATTAATTTGTCGTATGACAAATCGAGCCATATGACGTCACACATCATACGATGTCACGCGATACTCCCACTCTTGTACAATTGTATACATCACAGTTACCATCTTCAGAGGTTGAGTCGTTACCATCTTCACCTAACACTAAATCTATAAATTTATAAAAAGTTGTACAAGTGAGATTTCAACCCCACCCCTTCCTGTAGTTAGTTCAACCAATGGCATTGAACCATGTCATTAGCCTGGTCAATGCCCTGGTCCCTTTCAGGGGTCGAATATCCTAACAATTGTATGGACAATTTATTCTAACAAAATAAACTTAAATAAATAACTACCTTAATTTTTAAATACAAAGTGATGATGGAACAAAACTTGCCTTTATAGGTACTAATTAATTTAACATAAATTTAAAACATAACACTAGTAATAGTAATAAAATTATTTAAAATTTTTATAAATTACATTTTTGACTTGGTTCAATGCCATAGGTTGAACTAACTACAGGAAGGAGTGGGGTTGAAATCTCACTTGTACAACTTTTTATAAAATTTATAGATTTAGTGTTAGGTTAATACTCAACCTCTGAAGATGGTAACTATGTTACTGACATGTACATAAGGTATAATAAACATAACTATACAGTTTTTGTGTTGTTAGTGTTTTTTGTTGTGGTTTTGGGGTTAATCCTTTCCTTTATTACATATCATAATATATTAATTCAATAAGAGATTTTGAAGAATCTAGTAATACATATAACTTGAACATTAAAATTTTTGTACAAAGGTTATTTTGAATTGTAGACCATAGTTTATTTATATCTTATGTAGTTTTGTGTGTATGTGAGGAAGTTTTTGCAGGTTTTGTATACCATTTATTATATTCTTAATTTTTTGTTATTCTCCAGGTTTCTCCAAACTGTGAGAATAATTCCAGTGATGAAGTCTGGATTAATAACTTTATTGGGAATAATATTGTTAATAATATCTGGAGTCCACCACAAAGAGATCAGATTCCAACTCGTAACTACACATCAGACCTTGCTATTACATTGATTGGTCCTGTTATTATCATGATAATATTGATTGTCCTTCTATCATTTATTCTATGCTTTCACCATGAAGGAATGTAAGCACATTAATTAAGTTCATCTTTACAATCTTAGCTGTAGAAAATTACCTTTTATAATCCGTTATATTTAACTTATTGTTTAACATTTTTTGTTTCAATTTGTAATGTAACACCTCCTTCCTCCTTGTTGAATTTATAAATTAGTGCCTTAGTTAACCATAAATTGTTCATTATTTAGACTCTATTATAGTGTGCATTTTACCAACAGTTTTGACAATTTTAGTGAATAACTAAATAGTGTACAAAAATGAAGCTGTCCTTCATGCTATGTTAGTAAACTTGTGTATCACTTGCAGGAAATTAATTCAAATAAATCCTAAGTTCAATAAATAACTTCACATCTCATTTGTTTTCCAATAATCAAATAATAATGAAATTGAGTTTGTGTATTTTCATTTTTTGATTGATGAGCTATATAGATAATTACACATTTTAGATGGTACCTCTGTGTATGCTATCAGTGACCACCATTACCATAGTTGTTGTGATAATGATAGTACATAAGACATGGAAACACTTGCAAATATAAGAATAGCTCTAAGATTTATCTTATAAAATACAAATTGTATAATATGTTTCATTAAATTTTATAATTTAGCTATATCACATTAGTAAAACCTAGAAATATGCAGAAATTCCAAAATCATATAGTTCCCACCCTATGATCGGTATATATATTGTTAGGGACTACATTATCAATTTTAAATCAAATCTGTTAAATCATTTTGTCTACAGTAGCTTATACAGACATAATTTTTTCAAACAACTTGCTTTTTTCTTTTTTAAATAGGGATCATTTTACAAAATCTCAAATGAACTGCTCCTTGAAAACCCCATTCATATTATATGAATATATATAATCTACCATTCAAGAATGTCTGGCTGAATGATTCATCTTGTACGGATGACACAAATGAGTCTTTACTATATAGTCCACAGGCTCGTTCGTATTACTGCCTCTCCTGTAACCACATATGGTTAAGTCCACAACTTCAGTACACTCTATAGTCTGTAAGCTGCCTTCAAAATTGGCGAAACTTAGGCAGATACAATTTGATAACAGGGTTGCTAACATTAAGAAAAATTTCAAAGTCAGGTATATTGATGGTTAATGTTGTAACTTTCTGTACTTCTGGGTTTACCTTTTTAATTTTAGTTTGAATTTATTTTTGTTAGGCGCCAGTCCGTGAGTAAGTGCAGACACTTGGAATTTAATTTGTTAAGACAATTTATCTCACAATCGTGACTTTCACGGAAATATACTTTTAATCACAAGCAAACTACAGCTGTTATGAAATATCCAAATTTAATACTAATCATCATTATCTATACAACCTGAAATTACATATACACAATATAGGCAGTGTAGATCATTTAAAATTCGAATACATACAATGGTTATAGCACAATAGTTTTACGTTATAAAGGTACAACCTGAAAATCATACATACAATATAGACCAATACTTAAAACTATAACATCTTATAAGTATAAAATTCTTAAATCTAAAATTGTTCACAGTCTTTAATGACTTTTTTTTAAATTTATACTAATGGTTTTTGAATAATTATAGTTCATACCAATTTTGTTTTATTTAATTCAGCACTTCTAATTATTTTGTTTTAATACAAAAAATATATATAGTTCATAATATGGACAATGCAATAGACGTTCACATGAATACTTTGTTATATACTTTTTATTTTTGTCATTTAATACGTTTGAATATTTTTGACAAAAATATATTACAACTAAAATATCTTAGGGTTAGGTGTCTAAACCACTGACGCTTAGCACTACAGTACAACCTCGTTTATCCGGACTAATTGGGACCGGAAGTGATCCGGTTAATCAAAAATCCGGATAATCCGGAATTATAGAAAGATAAATAAAACAAAATATAAAATGATAACTTACCATTTATAATTTTTTGGTCATGAAAAAACACAATATTTACACAGTCATTCAATTAACACAATACCTTTTAATGTCAAAATCACTAAAAACATTTTATTTACACACCTGAACTATTTACACATGCTTTTAATTTACACAGGGTTTAGTTGTTATTTACAAAAAAGTCATTTATCTTCCTCTGTTTTAATTTGGTGTGACGTTTCAATGCGGCACGATCACATAAACGTTTCACCATCATTAGTTCAGCTGGCGTTGTATCCTGCTGTTGCTCTAAGTACGCCATGATGTTGTCCAGCTGTATCGCCACGTCCGCGTGTCTGCTCCCTGCGTAGTAGATGTACACGCTACAATTATCTCTTCACCTGTCATGACTCCATAACCTCCTTCGTTGTTGTCTGTCATCAAATCATTGACATCGTTGATATCAACATCGGAACAACCGTCAATTCTTGCAAACATGCCTAACAATTGCTCTGTAGTGACAGTGGTTTCATTTGATTCACTTATTTGTGGAGTGTTAGGGTTCTTTTCTTCAATTATATTGCATATGTTTGGTCACAATGTTTTCCAAGACTTTTGTAGAGCACTTTTTGGAACATGATCCCAAGCGTCTGCAATCATGTAAATCACGTCTTTGACATTTACAGATTTTAACAAATCACGCTTTGTTCGCCTTCTTCTTCAATTAATTTGCTTAAAAGTTCCCTGCGATAAACACGCTTGATACTTTCCAACACACCCTGATCCATAGGTTGCAAAATTGGAGTCACATTTGGGGGGAGAAATTGAACTTTAATATCTCCACTGATGAGATCTTCTTCTGCAGGATGAGATGGTGCATTGTCAAGAAACAAAATAGCTTTTTCTGGCAGTTTTTTTTTTCTTTGAGAATTTTTTTCACATCTGGGACGAAATTTTCAAAGAACCACTTTTTAAAAATCAAGCTGTTCACCCACACACTTTTGTGATTTAGATAAACCACAGGCAAGGATGCACAATTTACATTTATAAGTGCTCAAGGATTTTTTGCCTTACCAATTATCACTAGGGGAATTTTGTGGTTTCCAGAAGCATTGCTACAAGCCATAGCAGTTGGGCGATCCTTGCTCTTTTTGTAGCCCTTAGCTGCCTCATCAGTTTTACAAGCTAAGGTTTTGCTTGGTAACACAGTCCGGTTTTGTCAGCATTGTAAATCTGGTCAGGAGAAAGTTTTTCAGACGAAATAATTCGTTGAAAAGTTTCCTTAAACTCTTCACTTGCCGCCTGATCACTATACAGGCTTTCACCAGTCACAGATAATTGTCTTATGCCATGCCGATTTTTGAACCGCTCTAGCCATTCCTGGCTAGCTGTAAAATTTGGATCAGGATTTGGTCATTTTTTGTTTAGGCTTGCCGCTTTTTCAGCCTAAATCGGTCCAGAAATCAGAACACCACGTTCTCACTGAGCACTAAACCACATAAATAATGCCTCGTCCAACGATTCATTTTTTTGCTTTTTTTAGTTACTCTACCCTCTAAACTGTCTTTAGCAATCATTTTGAAACAAAAGTCTTCAATATTTTTACGATTTTTTTTCCAATCTGACACAGTTGATGTCCCTACACCAAGTTCTGCAGCAAGTTTATTTAAAGATTCGCCCCTGTCTATACGATTCAATGCGTTTAACTTTTGGGCCATTGTAAGCACATTACGTTTTCGTTTCGTTGCCATTTCCACGCACAAACACTAACACACGAATATAATACTATTAACCGTATCCGATCAAAAATGTAAAGAAACTAAACACTGCACAGCACGATATGGTAATGATATATTCCGGTTGCTTGCACGTGACAGACTACCCACCGGCGTAGACAATAGACAAGGTCACTGGTCACTGTCGTGCCTGGTCGGGGTAGGGGGATGGTGGCACGGAGGTCATTGCTCCTCCACTTTCTCTTCCTAGCGCATCAACAACCCGCCCTACTACCTCAAGGCGACATTGTAATGATCAGGAAATCACGTTTTTATCAACATTAAATTTTTTATTTTTATTTACAGATCGATCCGGATAATCCGGACATCCGGTTAAACGAGGTCCGGATAAACAAGGTAGTACTGTAAAACCTTCTTAACTTCTTTTAAGTTACCTTGGCGGATAAACAAGGTAGTACTATTGTAATTTCAACAAAAAACGGTTGTGTGATACTGCCCATTTTAAGCGTCATAGTACTGATCAGGTAATGAAACGATCTGATGTTGGCAAGAGAATCAAAAACAGGACTTCTCTCGCCACAAGGAGATGAGCAAGTGATCTTTCCAAAATCTGGACTGAACCCCTCCAATCGAAAATTATTGGTATTGGTTAGTGCTTATAGCCAATCACAATTACAAATTGTCAAGCTGACCTGAGTTGTCGGCACATAGGACACCACTGATTCCAACGCCATTATTTCTTTTTTAAACTTTCATTTTACTTAACTAATATTTTATAAAAGTGGCTTATAATTATATCTTAACATTACAACTATAAATTTTACATATTATTCACTCATAAAACCCCATTTACTCATTGGTCTGTAGCATTAACCAAATTTTAAAACTTGTCCGACCGTCTATACTTTATTCCAATACGAGATTGTGACACCTATATGACATAAATCATTACATCATATATAGTTGCACCTTACACAAAGTATTAACTCATCATGAACCCCAAAAAATGTGGAATGTTACAATGTCAATATTGAAAACTTTCTAGTAATAATTTACTTTATCAAATGTCACAAGACCATCGTGGTGATATTCACAATAAGAAAGACAAATAATCCCCAAACCACAAAAACATGAAACAAAAAATAAGACTGTGTAATAGCTAATAGACAATATGGTAGGTTTATTAGATTAAGACTGTAGGTAGAAAAACAAAAAAGTAATTGTATTATAAAAGTAATTTTACCTGGTAATTAATAATATAAAAAATAAATACTTAACCTTAACTCTCTAAACGCTAGACGACCATTTTTGACCAGGTTGGCAAGTGTCCGATTGCGTTTTCAACTTTTAAAAAACTACTAGGCAATTTATTAAAATTATTTAGGTCCTGGAAAATTCATGGAATTTTATAAATATAAAGCTGTAGAAACTCTGAATAGTACAAAATTATCGAAAACCCAAACAGTATTTTTTGATTTAGTATTTTTATATTAATTATAGCCTACATTAATATTGTAGCCCACATAAGGCACAAAAGAAATGTTTTTTTAATTAGGGCAATTTAATTTAAATGGATGGTGTTATTTTCAGGCATGATGAAGTGTCTGATGAATTCTTTCATTCAGTATTTTATATCTGTGAGGATTACTGGAGGTATGTTTGTGTGACCTGGAGTTTGTTTGGTTTGATTTTAGTTTGCAATGAAATGGAGTGCTTTTTTTTATCAGCATTTTTAAATAAGCCTTTGAATTTTCATTTGCAGAATGTGTTTATATCATAAAGCATAATCATAATTTTATTGAGCTATTCTGAATTTCTTCTGAGATCCAATAATTTTACAATAACACCTATGTTATTAAGAGTTATTCAGTTTTGTAAAATACCAGGATAATTTTTGTAAAAGTGGAAAATTTGTGAAATTAAGCAAAAATTGTGTTCTAATTTGATTTTGGCTAATGATGTTTTGAAGTGAAGGAAAACCTAATTTTGGCATCAGTATTTTAATTATGATTCTAATTTACCTTTTAAGTTATTCTGTGATTTTTTTTTTTTTTATATATAGATATAGTAGCAAGACTGGATCTGCCATGGCATATACCTTATATTTCAAAAACAGTTTTACAATCTGAAACAAAATTATTCGTAAAGCAATAAGGATGACTGTAATAAAATTCTATTGGTAACATTGATCTAATCATTTTACCCATTTTACTGACCATAAATCTATTGGATCAAACTCTGTCTCTAACAGCATAAATGGCAACTAGTCTAAACCATCTGCAACGCTCTAAGACTAGGTTGTTATATTGTTTCTCTGTTATTATATTTAATGGATATTTTTTCAATATATACTTAGTATAAATACTTTATGAACTTGCATTATTAATCAATTTGATCAGTGCATGTAGATAAACTGATATCTGTATCTGAATTGATTACTAGTTTAGTTAGATACACAAATTAATTTACATATCAACAATAATAGCTTTGTTTTGTTTTTTTTTTCCTTGTGATAGTGGTAATGTAAGTCATTACACCGAACTAATTAATTACACACACACACACACACACACACACACACACACACACACACACACACATCATATCTACACAGTGGTGGTTCGTGATAAGGTTGCAAGGTTGCACAACCCCCATCCTATATAATATCTAAACAATAAAAATATTTTTTAAATCTGAACATTTTTTGAAAATATTAATACAATTTCAAGTTTTATCTATATCCTTTTAAACAAAAAAGAGATAAAAAAAAGTACAGTGGAGAGCTGGTGATAACTAATTGTGTGAAAGAATTGTGTGATGTGACATCATCGCTTAGGTTCCAGAGCTCGAGTGCACCAGGCTTACTCGTCCCTCTAATGGTAAAATAACATGGAACACTTCGCATCTTGAAAACTTAACTTGTTGCCTAAAAACGGCCTATCTCTCTATTAGGTTGCAGTAAGTTTGCAACCTGACAGCAGACAATCACTCTGCATAGTTTACACTTGACTATGGAATGGACTACAGTAGCGCACCTTTGTTTATCCGGTTATTAACTCGAGTCGTCTGTTTGTATTTGTTTTCAAGGTTGTGTGTTTTTTGAGTGTTTTGATCACTTTTAACCTCTTTTGTTCATTTGATAACAAAAATATTAGGGACATTTTGACTTTAGTATTAGGTATTTGTTTTAAATGGTGTTGGAATAATTCTCACCTTGTTTATTCCATAATAAATAAAAATCGGTAATCTTGTTTGTTCTTATATGAAGTTATCTGCGTTTTTTGAGTGGTTCAATTATGGTACCAAGTACTGTTAGTTTTAAGATTAAGATGGGGTTAAACTATTATTTAATGAAAGTTTTGTTAGGACAAAGTATTCTGTTGAAAATTTATTTCCTCTATAAGGTTATCAACTAAAACCCATGTTTGTAAGTAATTCTACCACTGATTCTCGTGAAATTTCAATTTCATTGCAAATTGCAAGAGCATCCTCCAAATTTGGTTCGAAATCGTTATTGCTGTCTTTCTTTGGAAGAAGTGGATTTTCTGGCCAAATAAGATTTTATTAAGAGATTTTACTTGACACCAAGCAAACGCTGCATTGACAATTGTATCCTTGTTCTTGAATTGTTTCAAGATGGATATGATGTCTGTGTTAGGTTAACTTACGATATCCATAATTATTAATGTGCCTTGAGAGTCTTGATAACATTTTGGTCCATTGACTGAAACAGACCGGTTGTATTTTTTGGCAAGTACAAAGCCTCTTTATACTTAGCTATATATATCACCTATCTTAACTCTCAGTTCTTCCTTGTCAGGATGTCCATTTTTTATTTTTGGATAAACATTTATTTATTTTATTTGTGTACCAATCATAAAAAACTTCTTTAGTGACCAAGGCTCGGCTCGTCTTTGACTCATGTGGATATGGAGATTTTGATTTCCCCTCAACCAACAGTTTTAACGCATGACTTCCTGTTACATTAGCACATACCATCACAGTGATCCATTCTTTTTGAAGTTTTTTTTTCCAGAATCATCTATTCCTCTTGAGTGACAAACATCTTTGTTGGTAATTGCCACCAATTTAAGCTGGTCTCATTGGCATTATAAACTTGTTCAGGTGTTAGGCCTAGTTCAGTGATTTTTACATTCAATTTCTGGATGAATTTAGAAATCTTAGTTTCGTCAGCAGACAATTTTTCTCCTCTCATCTGTAAAAATCAAATACCATGGCACTTTTTGAAATTTCCAAACCTACCATCACTAGCACGGAAGTCGAAAAAATGGGTGCATGTCTACTTCTTTGTTGTTTGAACCAGGCGTAAATAGCATCCTTAACTTGAGGAATTCCCTCATTTTAAAGGTTTCTCTCTTATTAGGCTCTTCGTCAACAGACTTCATGAAGTTTTAATTTTTTTCTCCATTTTTCAGGATACCATAAACTGTAGCTCGACCTATGTCGTACGATTTACATATCGACGTTGGAGTTTCACCTTGTATCATATCTCTTAATGATTTCCCCTTTATCAGATAAATTTTTATACTTACATATTGAACTTGTGCTCGCCATTACAACACTAATGTATACAGTAATAAAATAAAATTGCAATAGATAGAACTTAACAGCAACTCACAACACTATAAAATCACTCTGAACAAAATAACAATTCAATCACGGCTAACACAAACTGTTATGTTTTTGAGCCTCTTAACAAACAATGTGAGTAGGCACACAGAAGGATAGGAGGGGGTTTCCTGTTATAACAGGCAAACAGTATGGTAAATAAAGCGCTCAAATTACCTCGAGGTTGTTATCACAGTACGGTGAATCAACTGACAGGCACGTCGGACTACCGAGCGTGTCGGATTGTCAAGTGCCGGACTATCATGAGTGTACTGTATTGCACGAAATACAGAAATATTTACAAACAAGTTAACATGGCAGCTAAATCATAACAATATGATGTAAAGAAACAGATTATTTATGTCAGAAAATATTAACAAATCAACTTGTGTAGAATTAAATAAAACATAATAATATAGCTAGAATTTCAGCTATTGAATTAGAGGTTAATGGGCTATCATACCCTGATACCATTGATGTGACAAATGCTTTTAACAAACATTTTAACGCACTTGCAAGCAGTAAAAATAAATAACCCCTAACCAGTTTAAGACTAATGGTTCATTTGGTGTCGTCAATAGCACTGACGCCTGTGTTGGTGGAAGAAACCTTTAAAGTAATAAATTGATTCAAAAATATGAAATCGACTGACATTGATGATATTTTGATGTGGCTCATAAAACACTTTAGCTACTGACATGTCTTTTCAGATGACCTTAAGTAAATGTAGCAAGGTCGTTCCTTTGTTCAGCAAGGAGAACAACAAGGATATTGAAAACTTTAGACCTGTTTCATTGTTTCCTTTATTTAGTAAATTATTAGTATTAGTATTTGAGAAACTTTTTTTAACCAGATTCTGTCAAAATTTGATTTACTTCCATAAACTCAGTATGGTTTTCAAAAGGGATAATCCACACTGATGCAATGGGTCAGCCATATGGATTTCATCAAGGGCCTTGAGAATAATAAAAAAGTTATGAGTATATTTCTTGACCTCTCCAAACCTTTTGACCTTGTGGATTTTGAAACTTTATTAAATTAGAAAGTTCAGGAGTAAGAGGCCTACCACTTTTTTAGATCAAATCCTTTATGTGTGGTAGAACTCAAAGGGTCCAGGTAGCAGGGAGGCTGTCAAATGTGGTCCATGTTAAATTCGGAGTACCTCAAGGGTCTATTCTTGGGTCTATGAATAGAGCAAAATGTTTTTGTAATTGAAAATGAAACAAGCCAGTACTTTTCAGGAAATAAGTTGTTAATAAATCCAGATAAAACTGTTGCTTTGTGTTACAATTTAGGACAAAATGAACATCAGGTAACTCTTAATGGTCTAACAGTGGTCTAACATAGAATGTCCATATTGACACTGTATGTAAGAAAATATCCTACAGTATTTTTGTGTTCAAGATTTTAAAGAACTATTGTTTAAGACATACACTTACTATGTCATATTATGGATATATCTATCTGCATCTTGAGTATAGAATAATCTTGTGGGGTAACATTTCAAGTCGAGGGTTACAAAGGGTGTTTGTTACTCTTGCAGAAAAAAGCAATTAGGGTTATAGTAGGACTAAAATGAATGGAATCCTGGAGCAAACTATTTATGGTACAAGCGTCATAGGCTTAATGTTTATAGAAGCTTCCTTCACAGGCTGGAGTTCCATTAATAAACCAAACTTCCAGAAAAAATTAGACTAGAAGAAAATTTTAACAAATTTAAAATCTGCCTATGACAGAGTAAATTGTCAGAGTATGTGAGTAAATTCAGTAGCTGTACATGGTACCCTTGAATTGGAGCTTTACTCACTCAGTGTGCCCTGTTTTCGAATATGTAAGAAAATTTTATTCCACAACAATTCGGTCTTCTTTTTATACTCTCTACTGATTGAGAAAGTGAACAGTGTTTACGAAATATTTCAGAACTAGTGTTTTTTGTGTGTTTTCCTATTTGTGTAGGTAATACAAAGGACCACTTTCCAAGGTAAGCCTGTGTCTCCTATCCATACAAAATCAAAATTTATTTTAAGGAGTTGAAAATCATCAAATGACACCATTACACACAATGGTAGTGTGTGATTTTTACCCACTAAAAACACTTGCGGTTATCATAACCAGTCCATAGACCAACAAATGATTTTCTTTTCTTATAAGTTTGCTGTGGTTGAGAATTAAAAAAAAAAATTACTCTTAGCTTGATTAAGCCATCAGATCCTGTGGCTTCTTTTTGCTAAGGCGACGGAAGCCACTGTCTACATCCAGTACATTTTGCATCTCAGGATTTCCATGCTTCTGTAATCGCTTGTCATGTCCGGATGCATACCTCTTAATCTCTTCCCTTACCAGACCAATTCGCAAGTCACAATGGAGATCTTTGTTCCCTATGTAACATGGAGTGTCGACTACTCCCCACAGTAGTTTGTTCTGAATTTTTGGATCATCTGAGCATTCGTTCTCTTTGTACAGCTCCATAATTGAATGCCATATGTCTAACCTGGTTTCAATATTTGCTTATAAACCAAGATTTTGTTCTCAATTGACAGTCCGGAGTTACGTTGGAGTAAACAATACAGATTTCGATACTTGATGTTCAGCTCCTCCTTTTTCTTCTTTACATGATCCTTCCACTTGAGCTCTCCATCCAGGGCCATACCCAGGTATTTAGCAGTGTTAGCGTAAAGTATGATTTGGTTGTTAATGGTTATACTATCTTCTTGTATGTAAAATTTATATGTGTAGATTTGTGCTTATTAAGTTTTATACACCTTAATTGCATCCAGTTTACTACTTTATTCACAGCTTTTTGCAGCTTATTCCTGGCATCATCGATGTTGGCGTTGACCGCAAGGATTGCTGTATCATCCGCAAATGTTTCATCATCATGTACAATGTCTCTTGTATACAATAAATAGAGTACAGGGCCTAGGACACTTCTCTGGGGAATGCCTGCTGCTATATCCTTCAAGTCAGAAAATTTTGAGCCGTATCGAGCTCTAAAGCATCTTTTTTTACCACGTTTTTATGTGGTTCGGTTTCCGTCATATCTGTCTGTCTGTCAGTCTGTCCGGGTGGAATTCTGCAATTGAGTTTAAACTAACTTCCCAATAAGCTAGAGACCTGAAATTTTAAACATAGGTCAGAATTGGATGACAATACAATATTCAGTTGGTTTCTTGTTTCTACATTTGTTTAAACAATAGTTGTTTAAACAAATAAAAATTGGCCAATGAGATATAGACTTGAAATTTTAAACATGGGATGGATAACAATGCAATATTCACTCTGTTCCTTGTCTGCAAAATTGTTTAAACAATATTCGATGATAGCAGCGTCTGCTTTGCATATTCTGCAATGTAGTATACAGCATCAGCACTGTCGTTTCTGCTCTCTCGCGTAGCTGTAACAGCAGAATTTTGGTTTCAAGTGTGCATGTGTATAACAGCAGAACTTGAGTTTCAAGTGTTTACATTTACCTGTATGAGCGTGTCCCATAATGCCCCCTAGTTTAAAGTGTAATTGCATTTTCCAGTGGAAACATCCCGTTTAATGTGCGTTTGGTGATAGTTAATAGTGAGCTGGGTTTTCACCGTTGACACTATGTGCATCAATAATGTCCTAAGCGTATATGTGAATATTATATTTCTGACAATCGTTACAATGGTTAAAGAGACGGCTACTCAACGGAAGCACCGATTAGAGAAGAAGAAGCAAACACGGCAAGTTGGGCTACAACAAGAATCTAAAGCAGATAAGTTAGCAAGATTATCCAAACGCCATAAGCGAGCTACAGAACGTCCCGAAAAACAGCGCAAGATCGAACTTGAAAATGATAAGAAACGAAATGCTCTAGCGAGGTTGCGTGAAACGGGGGAAAGAAAATTCTTCTCGACTTGCCGATGATGTGCATCAACATGCTCAAGCAAG